>OZ010612.1:34041682-34194182 GCA_963932145.1 Acanthosepion lycidas
CTGAGATATATATATATATATGTATATATATATATATATATATATATATATATATATATATATATGAATAGACAAACATAAATACATACATAATGGCCTGCTATACTGTTTTTCAGAACACACGAGGATGGCTAGCCAATCCCCGCTGCAAACATCTGCTCAGCTACTTTTGTGTTTGTTCAACAACATCAGGGACCCCTGGAGCGGAACTTAGTTACAGTTTTTTTTAATAAGCATTTTGCTCCAAGCAAGGCAATAAAACCACTAAGACGCAAGTGGCTATTGAGTGTTAAAGAATATATGAAAATAAAATAATTATTAATGAGCGAGAAACATAAAAGAACAGGATTCAAGAGAACAGACGATAATCAGTGACATTTTATTTAAATTTCTGAAGATCAAACGTGAATTAAAATCAAGATGTCGCAAGGGAGTTTCACAAGTGAGAAATGCAAGGAAAAACTTACGCTTATATTAGGTTGGTGCAAAAATAATGACGTAATAATGTCGTTTTTTGACGTACTTTTTAACGTCAAAAAACAACATTATTACGTCATTATTTTTGCACCAACCTAATATCTAGCAATTTCAACTGTAAGATGACCAGACCTTGTCACTCACTAACCACTTTGCGAATATAAAAACAAATTGAATGATCCAGATTTCAAAAGCTTTTTATTTCATGCATATTAATTGCTATCTTTGAATGGATTGGGTGTAGATCCGCTTCGTTGTCGGTCAGCTGGTTTATTCTAAGTACAATCGATAAGACCTTACTCATAAAGGAAGGCAAGGAAAATAGGATGTTTGAATAACTGCAACACAATGCACAATGCACAAGATTAGACTAATTGCCTGTTGGGGAGATTTTATGAGAAGTAGGCGAAAGGAGATAATGGGTTGAAGCGAATCTTATTTGGGATGGCACCCAATTTCACTCATAAAACTTGGGTCAACCTGTGGTATGGTCTACAGGCACTTTCTAAAAGTGCCTTCTCCAGACCGATAACATCAAGAAGTCACTTCCCTGACAAATCGACATTAGTGAGATTTGAACCCTGGTCTCATAGTTGGAAAGCGAACGATGGTTGAGCTAGCACGAAGTCGTAAGTCATTGTGACCGTGGGTTTGAGCGTAATGGCCTTTTTCAAACAGTTGATCACGCTCTCTCCCAGAAACTGGAACTAAGGTCCGCTCAGCATAGTTGCAGTGTAAACCACAGGTGGGTTTTGTGGGTGTTGAACAAACACAAATGTGGCTGAACATGCGTCTGTCATAGAAACTGGTTAGCCGCCCTACGAGCGGACAGCCATTAATACTTTGGATACGAGTCGGCCATTAATATTTTGGATGTCGGAGAATAATATAAAATTGGGCCTCCGTGTCTCGGCAAGCAGATGTGAGGGTACAGTACTGCCAACAATCACTCGTCGTTTCTCCTTCGCGTACCGCATTCCCAACCGAAGAATCCTTCGACGCATCTTCGTCTTCCGTTCGCCGTTTGATTGCACTAAGGTCGGATATTTGATCCGTGAACGCGTTCGCATGGTCATCAGCATTAGCAGCCGCCGCCTTTGACACCGCCGCCGCTTCCGCCGCCACCGTCGCTTCCGCTTCCGCCGCTTCCGCTTCCGCCGCTTCCGCTACCGCCGCCGCTTCCGCTTCCGCCGCCGCCGCTGAAGCATCGCGCGTTTCATGGCGGTCCGTTTGCGCGTGCGCTTTTACCGGTTGGCCGCCGCCTTAGTAGTTTGTCTATTGCTGACTAAGTCGGACCACTCGCCACCAAGGTCGCCGATAACGTCGCCGTTGACACAGCCGCCGAGGCCGTTACCCCACACGTAGATGTTGAAGTTTGTCGTGGTCGGTGTTGTCCGTTGCTTTTGTTTGGCCCCGTGCTAGTCGATAAGTTGTCGTTTGCCGTCCGCATTTTGCGTCGTGCCAGTTCAAGACCGGAGGTCATTTCGGCCGAAGGAGACATTATCGCGTCCCTTCCAAGCGCTCGCTTCAGTGATCGATACTTGCGTCGAAAGTCTTTGCGACTCGGTGCTCGAATCGGACTAGTTTGTTTTAAATTGCGATCAGGAATGAGGAGAGTTCTGTTTTTGCTACTTTTTAGTTTACTTAGCATGACTATTACATTTTGCATAGGGATAAATTGTCGTTGCCGACCCTGAAGTTTGAATTAGCGTGGTATCTAAGTGATCTCGATTCTCTATACTATCCTCTATATTATTTCTCTATAATAATCACTCTACGGATTACTATTCGGCGGTTACTATTCGAACAAGTATTACGAGTGCGAGTATTAGTTTAAGGTGTTACTACTAGTATCTGCGATTCCAAAGTCTCAACTATAACGAGCATTTGTTGACATCACAAAAGTGACACCACGAAGGCGCCTGACATCACAAGTGTATATATATATATATATATATATATATATATATATATATATTAGGTTGGTGCAAAAATAATGACGTAATAATGTCGTTTTTGACGTCAAAAAATACGTCAAAAAACGACATTTTTACGTCATTATTTTTTACCCAACCTAATATATACATATATATATGAATATATAAGATATGTGGTAGTATTTCATTTATATTACAATGAATCATTCATACAAAAAGCAAATTAGTAAAGTTAATGAGATAAAATGGCGAATTCACTTCGCTAACTAAATTTTTAAAATGAATTAACTCACTAACCACTCGATGAATGCTATGATCCTTGTTTTTTAAAGTTATAAACTGTATTAGGACTTCATTAAATATGCAAGTACTTTCAACAGTTTCTCCGGTCATCATTAGGCATAGGAAATATTTTTTTTTCTTTTGGTAAAGAGATGAAAAAATATAATGCAAATCGAAATATGTTTTTTGTAGTGTGTCATTGGTAACAGATACAAACTTGTGGAGCTTGCAATCACAACGCAAAGGCTGAATTTTTTTAAATTTAAGTGAGATCATTTTTTTTTTACTAATATGGCAATTATATATATATATATATATATATATATATATATATATATATATATATATATATATATGATGTATAATTTTATATATCAACAAACAATATTTAGGAGAATAAGACAAACTGGAAAGGTTTTTGTGACGCGTTTCATCTGATGGAGTTACTAACGGACGAAACGCGTTTGTCATGTTTTTCTAAAAACACACACACGCACACACATACACACAGGTATATATATATATATATATATATATATATATATATATATATATATATATATATATAGCAGGACAGACTGGGTTCTATAGCCTTGGATGGCAACTGGTCTAGGAGAAGGACAACTCTGAATTCAAAACCTGTGGAGGAACGGTTGGGGACCTTGTGGCACTTAGTGCACCAGGTCTCTGAATTCGTCCCTTCAAAAAGTGTGCATGGTCTTGTACGAAACCTTCACCACTATAATCAAATCTCATGTGCTGTTGTCGGGCTGTCGGTTTCCTGGGAACTGATCTGCTTGACCCTCATACGTCGAATTCGACGGGAGAGTCGACTATATATATATATATATATATTAGGGTAATTTGAAATGAAAATGTTATACAAAATTTTATTTAAATATTGTACTGATAAAATTTATCATAAACTCTGGAAAAGAGCATTTGTTGTGGTGACACACACATATGTATACGAGGTGAATTCAAACTTTTTCAGGTGAGACATTTAATAATCTCTTTCAAAGTCAGAGGATCCCTCTAACTTCAATCCACTTGTAGCACTTCAGCCATTTTATGAATGTTCCATAGAAGTCATCTAAAGGTAAGGTATCCAGGACCCTTGTCACAGCCTCTTTTATTTTCCCAATGTCTTCTAAACAATTACCCCTGAAGTTTTTCAGCTTTTGGGAAAAACCAAAAGTCACAGAGAAAAATTTCTGGACTGTAGAGACTGTGAGGTGGGGGGCATTTTCCGAGCTTCCAAATTATCTTCCTGTCCAGACTGCATTCTGTAAACCTGTAAGCTGTGACAAGAAGTGTTTAGTAGGGTGTGTCCAACGAGTTGTTACAAGATTCTCTTTCAATCTGGAATAACAAAAGTTGGCAGGTCAGCATGTTAAATGTATATTAATGATATACTAAAATTACAATAATCTATCTAATGTTTTTTTTGTGTCGTGTTTTTTTTAGGATCTGAGCCATCTTGATTCCTCACAATTTCCTATCCTTTGAGACCCTAAACAATGTTTGTCCCCTTAATATTCCTCTCAGTCTATGATCTGCCATCTATTTACACAATACCGTTAGGAAGTTTATTCGCTGTTTCCATTTGTCCCTCTTGCTTTCAATATATCCTGTGAGTGTCAAATTCTCCAAGCCCTCTTTACACATCAAATGTCAACTCTTTTTGATTCTTAGTACAAGTAAACATTTTGTTTTCGTTTTCCTTAAAATTCCTAATTGCTTAAACACACCAACCATAATATTTTCAGCATTGTCCTTCAGAAACACATCTTTGTTGTCGTAAGTTTCCTCTCCATTTTTAAGTAAATTATCCGGCATTCACAGCTATATAACACCGTTGATATCGTGTAGCAGTTAATCAGTATTTTCTGTGTTTATAAAAAAGTTTTCTGTTTCTTAATACTTTGAAATGTGTCTTTCCCTATTCCAATGCGCTTTCAGATCTCAGTGTCACATTTTCTGTCGTCTGTTAAAACAATTCCTCCTATTGTTAAATTTCTGTACTTGATTTTGACGTTTCCAATTCAGGTTTGTTCCACTCTTTGTTTGATTGCACAACAGTTACACCATGCTGAAAAGAAATTGAGTGCTGGCCTAAACTTAATCTCTTCATTTAAAATGGGGCTTCCCTCTGTCTTTTCTATAAATATTTTCATGGCATCTGCTCTGATGAGCTATTTTCACTGGTGCCCCAGATGCATGAATTTAAGCGTGCTACTAGGTTGGCACTTCGGTCCCACCCTTTTACTGTCGAAATAGTTAAATGTAACCGCCTCTTCTACTCCAACAATTTCTTCTCTCTCACTTCCCGACACTGAAACTCTTTTCCTCTTACTTGCTACCCTGATAACTATAAACGTCAAAAATTTAAATGTAATGTCAATCGACATTTCTGTTGTCTTGACCCCATTCTTCTTTTTACACTTTTCTCCCCCCCCATACCCAGTCTTTTGTCTTACTTTCACTCTCTGTAGCAACCCTTGCATATTAGTGGCACTCCCGCCTTGCTTGGGTGAAGTGCTTAAAAAATTTTAAAATAATAATATTAAGGTGGTTGGCTCAGCGATGCTTCTCAAATTGTCTAGCTGACCATTAGCTAGTGTAGCCGTGTGCCAGACTAGACTAAGCTTAGTAAATATCAAGCTTATATGGCCTTGTGTTCAACAGAATTTTACTACTGTAGGGGATTCGATCCTGACTGGTTACCTCACAATTGTGGCTTTGTGTTTAACTAAGATAAGTTTATTTAAAAAAACCAAAGAGATTAAGATAGATAAACAACATCGAGATTAATAACTAGAAAGAATAAGAGAGAGATGGGGAGAGAGAGAGAGAGAGAGAATGCATGACACGGACAAGGAAAGAAAATGAGTGATATAGGGAAAAGTAGAGAAAAACGGAGATATAGAAACAAGAGAAAAAGAGAGAACGAGATTTATACGGGGAGAGAGGGGGGAGGGATAGAGTGAAGGCTGAGTTAAAGGGGGGCAGAGAGAGAGAGAGAGAGAGAGAGAGAGGGGGAGAGGAAATAGAGAGAAAAAGAGGAGAGAAAGTAGGAGAGATAATGAGAAGTCCAGAGAAAGAGAGAGAGAACGAAAAACACTAAGAAGCGGAGAGATAGAGAAAATGAGTAATAGACAAAGAAGGACGAAAACGAAAAAAAGAGAAAATTGACAGAAAATGTAAGATAGATAGATAGATAGATAGAGAGAGAGAGAGAGAGAGAGAGAAGAGAAAGAAAGAAAGAGAGAGAGAGAAAAGGAAGAAAGAAAGAGAGAGAGAGTGAGAGTGAGAGAAAAAGAAAGTAACGGAAGGTAAGATAGGGAGAAAAATAAGAGACAAATAGAATGAGAGAGAGAGAGAGACAGAAAGAAAAAAGAGAAGACAGAAAATAAGAGATAACGAGAGAGAGAGAGAGAGAGAGAGAGAGAGTGAAATACAGTGAAAGAAGGAGAGACAAGGATCAAATGAGAGTGAGTGAAAGAGTGAGAAAGAGGGGTAGGGAGAAAAGTAAATAAGAGAGAAGGAAAGAAACGAAAAAGACAGAGAGAAATGGGGAATAAAAAACGAACGAATGGGATTATACTGGATCTTATGGTTAAGATAATGGCCGACCAATTTGTTGTGTGTTTGGGAAAATTACGTCAGGCCACAGTACGCCTCAGTTCCCACGAATAATTCTATTTTTGTATTTTTATTGTCATCAGATGCCCGCGAAACAAAACCTAATAAAGTGCTGTGATGGGAGACCAACAGTACGCCGTCCTGGTAGACTGGCACAAACAACGACTTACGTCGGGACAATGTTTTGATTTCATGTTGTTCCGCATATGGGCTTCCCGAACGTTTTAGAGTTTGAATATTTGTGGGACCAGGCTGTGAATAAACCAGGCCCATCATCACATGTACATGTAGCGATATCAGCTGATATCTTGCTAAGGACATACCAGCAGAAGGGGGTACAGAAGTCGTTTTGACAATTATCGTCTTGACATGATTCAGGTCAACTGACCCTAACGAAGAAGGTCAGCTGAGTGGAGCGGACTAATAACCAGGTCAACAGTTCCCGGCCTCTTGGTAAAATACTTTAGATTAACCTAACAGGACAAGGAAGGTGTGTGTTCTTTATAAGACAGTTGTCCCTAGCAGTTTAAATTTAAGATACGTTCATAAATATTCATCAGGTTAACTGAAAAGTCTCGGTTAATTCTGGAGGATGCTAAGTGACGTAGTTTAATGTCTAATAAACGAAAATGATGCTGATTTTTTTTTTTTTTTTGGTGTCAGCGTGTTAAAACATAAGTTGAAAGATATTTCATCCCCAAAGATAATTAATGCATGCTTCATTTTCGATTTTAAAATATGTATACTGTAAGAAATATATATGTAGGGATATTTGTAATTATGTTCGATCCGTTTGCTATAACAAGTGTTTAAAAATTAAGCGAAATGGAGTCCATTTTTGTAGCTTTTGAATTTTTAAGAGCTCTAAAGAACGTATTAGAGTTGAATGAATCTATAATGAGTCAAGTTCTAAGATACTTCGAAGATTTCCCTAACATTGTCTAAAAATGACATTGGTAAGATTTGGATCAAACTAATAATGGAACCTCGTATATCACTGAAAATAGCAATTCATAATTGCATTTTTGACGAGCTTATATCGAGTGTACGTATTTCAAAACCGTAAATGAAACATGCAGTAATTGTCTTAGGGGATTAAATATATTTCAACTTTAACCCGCTGACGCCATTGTTCATCTGGAATAATTTACTGATTAACTAAATCTGGATATTATCGGAAGAGAGCGTTTCTAGCTGACGTGTTCAGATGATTTTATCTTTAATGGATGATAAAAAAAATTGTGGCCGCCATCTTGCTGTTCATTATTATTGTATATAAATGCGTGTTCTTAAAAAATACCTATGTATGCTGAAATGTACGTTAGAAAGTATGCGTGTTTTGTCATGTGTTGGTAGATGTTTGTGTATTCGTGAATGTCTATGGATTTTGTATGTAAATACATGTCTCTGTATTTTTGTCTTGCGTATCTATATTAGTGGGTAGATGCGGTTGTAAGTGTGTGTGTGTGGGGTGTGTGTGTGTGTGTGTGTGCGCGCATTTGCCTGTGTATGTATTAAGTCGTTCAGAAAATAATGTCCAATTTTAGAATTCACTTTTATTCCTGAATGAATGTATTTAAACAGAGTTTAAATCAGTCAAAATAGGAATTCTAAACAATATAAAAAATTGTTTGTGTTAATAAATAAATCATAAAAATTATACACATTTCGATCATCATAATTTAAATGAGCACATCGACCTTTTGTAATGGTTAACAAGCTTGTCTCGCTAGATCAATTACGACTGTTATTGGGTGCCTCATACTTTCAGCCTTGTGCCACATCTAAGCTGCGCTTAGAAAATCATAATTTAAGTGTACCGCGGAAGTTTAACTATATGTTTAATGTGTTTGCTTCTTTATTGCATTTTTATTTGATATAGGGGCCCACTCCATTATGGGCCCAATTACCATCGGGCAAGCCAACACCCTGGCCAGTCCGACACTGATATCGGAAAACGAATTTATAGATCAATAAATACCGCTCACCAAATCTGATAGCATTCAGCTATTATCCGTTTTAATCGAGCAGAAAGTATTTTGTAGTGTCAAATAAAATTCACTCGATAATTGAGAGAATTTAACGACCAATTATCATATCGTTATCCATGCTTAATTATATTCCGTATTTCTTTTAGAACTTTTCAGTATATTTTGCTTTTGTTTTAGTTATGTATCTCCCCAGATTCGCTAAAAAATGGGCATATCATCATGAAAAAATTCACCAAATTGAATAAAAACATATTTTTTCATCATTATTAAAAGGAAAGACCAAAGAATTTTTTACTATTATATTATATTGTTTTCTCCTTTTCAGAACGTTGGAAATTTTCGTTAAAAATTCTTGCGACCCCGAGGGTCGGGTTGGGGGCTAGTAAAGATTTGTATAGGTAATTATAGCGTCTTTTTTGCGGCGAAAAACACAGTGATTTTGAAATTCTTGCAAAAATCAAATAATTGTCGGATTTTAATGAAACTTTCAGGACTTATCCAAAAATGAATTAAATTATTTTAGAAATCTTTCTTTTTAAGAAAATCTTGGAAAAATATTTCTTTTATATCTATGACCCCCCCCACTCTCTAATTTTATGAAATTTCAAGAAATTAAATTTTGTATCGTTTAATGTTTATATTATTTATACATAGAACTACTTGGAAAATTTAAATCATCATTTATTTTTTAAAAAAGCAGGACCCCCTGTGACCAAAAATCTGCTCTGAATCTAAAACAAAATATGCAATAAAACTAAGGCGTTATTTAATTATAAAAATTTTAATAGCTTTTAGGAATAAAATATATTAAGAACACCATTGTCTTAAAAAAATAAATTCGATGAATAATGAATTTTTAGAAGTATTGTTTTTATTTTTTTTAAAATTTAATTATAATAATTTATAATGTTTTAAATCTTTTAATTTTGTCTTTGTAGAGGTTAGCTGATGTTGTTATTAAGTAAAAACTATATTTACTAATCATAAATGGAAAAGTTTACTACAATTCAGCGACCACAAGTATTTTAAAAAGGAATTTAAAATTTTTTGCGTGTATAAATGTGCCGATTACTGTAAATACAAAAAGCATCACGTTTCTAGTTTTAGCGCTACGTATAGAATATTTTTGTTGTTTCAAATAGATCGTTAATCAATGGCTACAAAGACAAAGATTAAGAGCAATAAAAAAAACAGGAAGCAGTGGAGAACCATGATCACCCATGTCATCAAATGATATAGTGCATAAAACAAGAACGAATCTTTTGGTAAGAAGGAACACAAAGACAGAATGTTAGTAAAGGTGTAAGAGAGCAACAATAAACAGGAAGCTGTGGAGAGCTATGTCCTTCAATGTTCAGTTAGACCTTTGCACATAAAAGAAAAATATATCTGTTATAAGTAAAGTCAAGAAAAAAACAGATCGGGGTGATAAAGTGGCAAGAATTATTTAGAGCACAAAAAAAAAGAAGAAAAAAAAAAAGGAAGCCGTATGGGCCATGATCTTTTATGTCCTGAAAGAGTTTGGTACGTAAAAGAAGATTGTATTAAGAAGATTCGCAAATGCAAAAAGTGGTATTGAAGGAGCAAGAGCTATTTAGAGCAACAATAAACAAGAAATTGTGGAGAGCCATGATCAAGTCCTGAAAGGATGAGTCGGCATATAAAAAAGGATGTATCATTATTCAACAAGATCCAGAAAGTCAAAAAGGAATGGTAAAGTGTCAAGAGATAATCAGAACAACAAAAGACAGAGTTGTGGAGAGCCATAATCACTCACTTTCGAAAAAGTACTTGGTACATGAATGAAGAACTTAAAATCAAAGAGTACTAATTTATTTTAGTTTTTCTTTTTATGAGCTTAATACTTTTAAAATCACTGAAAAAATGATATATTAGGTTGGTGCAAAATTAATGCCGTTTTCTCACATAGTAACATATTATTTTTGCACCAACCTAATACATTATAATAATATCTTTAATAGTTTATGTATCCGAACTAATGCATTTACAGGTATACCTCGCGCTACGTCATTAATTGGTTCCAGAGGTCACGACTTATGTCGAAAAACGACTTAAGTCGAAATACCCACACTATAAACCGCAAATAAGCACGCCCCACTGCATATTACAGTATTTATATGTACCTACAGTATTCAGAATGAAATAATTTATCAGCGATATAGACGTACGCTTAGCATTAGCAATGAAAGAACTGTCTGGCAATTTTTCCAATATAATCCAGTTTCATCAACGTAAGAAATCTGTCGTTGATGAAACTGGATTATATTGGAAAAATTGCCAGACAGTTCTTTCATTGCTAATGCTAAGCGTACGTCTATATCGCTGATAAATTATTTTATTCAGAATACTGCACGTACATATAAATACTGCTAAGATCATCGAAGAAAACGATGATCTAAGCAAATGCTTTAGGAAAATCGGCTGCTGCTTGTTCGTCAGCTGATGCACTTTCATCTTGCTTCTGAACAGAGTGATAACTTCGTTCTTTATATCTCATAAACCAACCTTGACTCGATTTAAACTCTACATCTTGAATGATTTCTTGACTAATGCTGATGATTCGACCTATCAATCCAAACAGAAAGAAGTTGTTCCATCTCTGTAAAGATTTTTCCTCTTTTCCTAGATGTTTTCATATTTCGTTTTCTAGGATTTATCATGGTTATATTAACATTTACTGTAAATGTACGTATTTTAATATGATTTTATATAATTTTATTCTTATTTATTGTACAGTTACATGATTTTATGTGCTTTTAACGCCTTTCTTTTGATATTACGAATATTTGTTGCGGACAGACGTAAAATCGAATAAAATGACTTAAACTTGATTTTTAAGTTTCCATATATTTTTGACAAACGATGTGTAATCGAGAACGACTTAACTCGAAACGACGTAACCCGAGGAAGGAAGAAGAGGAGGAGGAATTAGAGCGAAATTATAGAGAGAAAGGTTAGGAAAAATAACAGGGACTTGAGAACATAAAGAATAAAAGAGAAATTAAATGCGTATGCCTAAACTATATTGGCTTTCAATTTTGCGGCATTCACGAGTGGCGCTGACAACGACACCAAACGGTAGATATTGGAACTACCGTGGAAAACGCCAATATTGAGCTTTTAAAGACCGCTAAATAAGACGACAACACAAAGTCACAGATGTTTTCATATTTCGTTTTCTAGGATTTATGATGATTATATTAACATTTACTGTAAATGTATGTATTTTAATTTGATTTTATATAATTTTATTCTTATTTATTGTGCAGTTACATGATTTTATGTACTTTTAACGCCTTTCTTTTGATATTACGACTTCAATATTTGTGGCGGACAGATGTAAAGTCGAATAAAATGAATTGAACTTGATTTTATTTTACCATATATATATATTTTTTTTTACAAACGACTTAATTTGAAACGACGTAACCCAAGGTTTACCCCTATTTTGATCGATGCAGTCATAAAACTTTGGCCGCTATACTCTCCTGTCTTCTTCAGGTATTTGTTAAATTTCCAACCAAACACGTGGTTATATAATTTTTAATTTATTAGAAGTTGACTATCGCCCGGATCACACTTCTCCCTTGTTTTTTGAACAAGAATTGCAGTTTATCCGTTGTTTTCTGTTTGTGATTTGGCTTCTGGTTATTTGTAAAGCTTACTTCAACTCTATTCTTCTAACATCTTTGCCAAAACACTGAGTTTTTATTTACTATTCATTTATTTTTCCTTAAACGGAATGGCTAGGGTTACTTATAATCCGGTTTACATTCCTCCCCGTTCTTTTGAGCATGTTTAGGAGTTTATCCCTTGTTTCCTGTTTAGGATTGAGTTTCTCGTTCCTTCTAATGTCTACTTAAACTCTATACTTCTATCGTCTGCTCCTAAATACTGAAGTTTCATTTACTTTATATCCATTTATTCATCAGTAGGAGAAGCTAGGTTCTTCTATCCTCCAGTCCACACCCCCCCCCAGTCTTTTAAACAGGACTAGAGAATTATCCCTTGTTTTCTGTTTAGGATTGGGTTTCCTGTTCCTTCTGACGTCTACTTCAACTCTATATTTCTATCATCTGCTCCTAAATACTGAAATTTTATTTACTATTTATCTATTTAGTCCTCAATAGTAGTAGATAGGTTCGCTTAGTCAACACTCCTCCCCGTTCTTATAAACAGGAGTAGAGAATTATCCCTTGCTTTCTGTTTAGTTTCTTCTGATGTTTTTTATTCTCTTTCACTCCCAATAACCACTTGCGTCTTAGTGGTATTATCGCCTTACTTGGGGTGAATTGATTAAAATTTGCTTTTTCCCGTTTAACTAATGTAGCGATTTTCTAAGCGTAGCTTGGATGTGTCACAAGGCCGAATGTAGGATCGAACTCACTACTCATTCGTAATTGTTCTAGCGAGACATACTTGCTAACCATTACACAACCTTGAGGTGCCCTCCGTTCAACTAATGTATATGAAGACCAGAAAACTAGATTTAATTACTGTCAGTTCGGGACAGTAACCCATGGAATAAAAACTTGGGTTTGTGACAGAGTAATTATGATTTAATCTCTGGGTTAGTTAAGATAGACTTGTAAAATAGGGTGAGCAGTACAGAGAACTGCTAACTAAGAACAAGACGTAACATATTTTGACATGGATAGCAGAACGAGAAAATTTATGGCCACACGTTGAAAGACCTGTTTCTGTATGATCACCGAAGTTAAACAACGTCGAGTCTAGTCAGTACCTGGATGGGTGATCGTTTGGAAATACCAAGTTCTGTAAACTTGGATGTGCTGGTTATGTAACAGAATTGTAATTCGGAGAGCAGAGTTCCAAGTCTAATCGGATTCGTTATATTCACTTACGCAGTAAGGTATGAATCCACTTCTTCTCCCCCAGCTATGGGTTAATTAGTGCGACTTGTATTAGTGAAATCATTATTATATCAAAAACTATTTTCTGTCTTTGAATAACATGCAAAAAGTTGATAAACCGTAAAAAAAAAATCAATTAGTCTTGCTTGATCCGTACTTCATTAATAATCGGGGATCCGAGTTCAGTTCAATTCCAGTTCGTTATACTATCTAACACACAAATACCCTTGGGAAAGTTATGAACCCACCTCTTCTCCCCCTAGGTATGGCTTAATTAGGAAGACTTGTATAACTAAAAGCCATTATTATCATCAATAAATACATAAAATAAAATTGCGAAAAAAAAAAATTTTTGCTTTCGCCATTAAATAACCCATATAGGTTGATATTCCGGTAAACAATCTACCAACCAGAACGAGAAAAATCTACATCTGTAGATTAATTAAAGAACTTTCCTAAAAAAAGTTTACCTAGATCGAGAGACACCTGATGAAGATCGGATAACACAATGGCCGAAACGTGAAAGTAACAAAAATATGTGGAAATTAGTCCCAATGTAAATAGATGCATTTAACCAAAGCTTTTTATCAAATTCATAGAGGAATTTTTATTTTGACATATGTAGTTTTTGTTACAGTTGAGTACTATTTGTTTTAGCGTAAGGTTATCTAACTTGTAGAACCTAGCAGTTGTTATCGCTCTCATAACAAGAGCACGAAGGAAATATACAGAATACATTGATAATTACGCGATATACAGTCCCGTAAGGGCGCGTCTATGTTGTCAACATCTGTCAGCAGCTGTGAACTAAATGCAGCCTGCAACTCATCCTAAAGGTCGAGACTAAAAATAAAACAACGAACATACGTTAGACGTGATTTCAAATATTATGGGATTCCTTATTCTTATCAAGCTTGTTAATGGAAACAAATGACAACGAAAGAAGCGGATAAAAAATGTATAGGGTAAATGGCTTAAAAATGAAATCAAGAAAGAAAAGGAGACGAAAGGCAAAATTCTTATTTTTATCATTATTTGTTTTATTCATCTACTGCACTTCGACCAGGAAGGTCATATCAGCAGCTGTAAAGTTTGAATGCGGCTCGTCAGTATCAATTTTCGAGTTGTTATCTTCCATACTGACTCTTGTTTCATGAAAGTAAAAATAATGCATCCTCTCAGGTACTGCTGAGTTGAAAAAAATATGGAGAAGAATACAGGATTATAGAGAATATAGAGAATACAGGAACATACAAAGAATACAAGAATATAGAGAAGAATACAGATATTCAGAGTTTAGACAAAAACAAAGAAGAATACAGTAGAGAGAAGAATAGAAGAATACAGAAAATACAAGAATAAAGGAATACGTAAAAGAATACAGGAATACGCAGATTACACGAAAAGGAGAACAATACAGCAGAGAGAATAATACAGAAAGAATACAAGAATATAGAGAATTCAAGAATGTAGAGACTACAAGAATACAGGAATACGGAAATTACACGAAAAAGGAGAACAATACAACAGAGAGAAAAATGAATTTATTTTTGTTTTATTGTTTTACTTTTGCCTCATATTCTTTCACACTCAGTAACCTCTTGTATCTTTGTGGCATTATTGCCTTGCTTGGGGTGTGATGATTAAAATAAATACAGAGCAGAATACAAGAATACAGAGAAGAATATAAGAATACAGAAAATAAAAGTATATATGAATACATAGAAGAATACTTTAACATTTAGTCGACTTGATGTTACTTGCTCCCTAATGATTTCCACCAGGAAATTTGTGAAGACGCGGCTAATATTGAAACAGCAAACTAAATTCATGCATTTGATGATAAAACTTACGTCATTCGGTCTCGCATTGTCAAGTGTTATGGATACCCGCTCAGTACCCGTCGCTTTGCTGACGGTAAGTTGATCTAATTTCATATCTACATTCTTTGTTCATTTAGATCAGATTTATTAGAAAATATGTTTGGTTTAAATAGAAAAGGACCCGTAAAATGATTCAAAGGGTCGGCTTATCCGATTTTCTTGTTCCCCAGAAGTTGTTGTCAGAGAAATTAATTCTTGCGAAACAGATGACAGTTTCAATTTCATTCAAATTGTGTCTGTACGTGTGAGTGTGTATAATTTAATTCAATGATAGATCTAAAAATATTTCTACAAAATCTTTAAAAATGTTTTTTAAAATAATTTTATTTATTACTGAACAATTTCCGAAAAATCAATAAAATACTATCTGTTTTTTTAGGCTTTAAAATATTAACGCGTTTTTCTGTTTAGAGTGAGTTGGATTTACGGTTTGATTTGTTTTTTACGGGTTATCAACCTTTAGTGGGTTATTTAAAGACGAAAATGGTTTTGGATTGCATGGAATAATTCTTTTTTCGAGTAAATATAGCATTGATATTCTTTTGAGAATAAAAATTGATTTCTCTAGAAGCAAGTTCTACTATTTCACCCATAGCTGGGGGGGGAGGCAATTGACCCAATGTGTCTACCAAGGAAATATGCGCATAAGGGAATGTTACGCACCCGACTGGAATATTGAACTCGGCTCTACCGAGTTCTCATTCCGAGTCGCCAACCATTACACCACCCACACATTAGAAAGACTAGGAAGTGATACAATGATAAACACATAATGTGTGTATATATGCATATGCTTGTGTATACATTAAATGGCATAAACATTAAGTCACTTACAACACAGGCATATACGTATACATTATGTACGTACATACAAAGTCACACGGGTGTGACTAAGAACCATCACTTTTATAATACGAGAGACTTTTTTTGGCAACGTCCTATCGAGTGCTGAAATCTTCATATTTAATATTGTCGAAGTTAATCGCCTACATTTTGGTTGAGATTTACAAACTCAATGGTCCGTTCTCACAAATCAGTCGATGAAATTTGAATAAGTTGATTTGTTTGGAAAAGTCAGTCAGTTATGTGCCATGCGTGATAAACGCTTAGGCGATCATGTATCTCTCGATAAATGACTGATGAGGTTGATTGTTTCCCGCGGTAGGTTGCCATTTCTTTCTGTGATAGACCAGTTGCCATCCAAGGCTATAAAACCCTTTCTGTCCGGCTATTTACCCATAGCTGGGGGAGGATTCATACCTTTCCCAAGAGTAACTCAGTCAGTTATGTGCCATGTGTGATACACGCTTAGGCGATCATGTATCTTTCGATACATGACTGACGAGGCAGATATTTTTCCGGCAGTAGGTTGCCATTTCTTTCTTCGGTAGACCAATTGCCATCCAAGGCTATAGAACCCGGTTTGTCCTGTTATTTACCCAAAGCTTAGCCAAGAAGAAGAGGATTAATACCCCCTTTCCCAAGGGTATTAGCACGTAAGTGAATGTTATGGATTCGACTGGAATACTTTGACAAAAATCTACTTAATTTCTTTAATTTAATTTTATAGAACTTTATGGTTAACAATATTTTCCAAGAAAATTTATTTTTTTCTTTTTACCAACGAAGAATAAATTCTTAGGATTTCTTACTCTTGAATCTGCAACATACAACAGAACATGCGTAAATATTTCTTTCTGGAGCCAAATTCTAACTTTTTGAAGCGTTTGGCGTTGTGATTTGTTTATAGTTCTTGCAAATGCAGAAACTGGATCCTTGTACAGTATAACCCGGATATAAGAGAGTTGTCGGGACCGGAGAAGTCTCTTATTTCCGGGGTTTCTCTTATATCCTGGTTTGGTCTATTTTGTTTACATTAACACAGGCTCTAATTTGGAACCAGTTTCTCTTATATCCGGGTCACACTGTATAAAAAAAACTTAAAGAAAAGATATGCAAAAAAAAAAAAAAAAAAAAAAATACAGCACTTTTATTAAATAAGCATTTACTTTAATCACTAAATTGTTTTTAAAATAGTGGGGCTATTTTGTATGTTAAATAAAACTTAATTTTTCAAAAAAAAAAAAAATGAATGAAAATTTATTGTACTAAAGTACGAACCCTAGTAAAAGCAACTTTACTTTCTACTCCCTTACTTGTCTACACTTCTCCCCAAAATTTGGTTTCGATTGGCCAATGTCTGTTTTAGCGGGTGTGACGGACGGGCTAACAGAAGTCACAGAATTTTATATATAGATAAATCTAATTAATGATATTTCGATGTTTAAGGGATCATTTATATCAGTTAATTAGTCACAAGCTTTATTCGCCTTTGTAGCACTTTGTGTTTTAAACAATGCTTACATCGTTTGATAGTGGCACCTTTGTCTCACTTGGCCATTTCTTCCAATGAACTTGACTATGTGACTTTTCAGCACGACCAGACCAAGGATTGAACACACAACTGCCAGAGAACCAGGTGTGTTTAAACTAAAGCTTATATCGGTTGATACTGACGAGTATTATTCACCATTGTCTCACCTGTCCGTTTCTTCTACTGAACTGGACTGTGCATTTCCAAAACTATCCGACCTTAGGATTGAACACGCAACTCCATTGGAGGTTTCATTATCCAGATAGCACCTCCACATTGCATTAAAAGGGAAAGTCTGCTGCTGAGTCTTCTGGAAAGTGACCATTTTTACCCACATACATGCATATGATTCCATCTTTAATGTCACTATCACATTTCCACTGATTATGAACAAAATGACATTATTGTTTATTTTTAATTGTTTTAGTAAATTAGAAAAAATACGTTTTCGTCAGTTTTCCTATTTTCATTTTTTTTTCTATTATTTCCACTCCAATCAAGGCAATAAATCCACTAAGACGCAAAATGTTGCTGAGTATTAGAGAATATGAGAAAACATATTCTATTAAGGAAATATAAAAATGAAAAAGAACAAGAATTAATATGACAGAAGATAACGATTAACATTTAAAATTTTTGAAGATCAAATTTGACTGGGAAGCCGGTAGAGAGTTCCACAAGCAAGAAGTGCGATAGAAGAAACTGTCAGCATAGAACTTACATTATATCTAGCCATCTCAACTACAAAATGATGAGACCTTGCCGCCAATCTAGTGCTGCGCTTAAATTCCTAAAGTCCAGTTACTATAGAGGAAAGTCCATCAGAACAACTCCCCTGAAAGTATTGTTAGAAAAGGCTCAGAGAAGCTACGTTATAGTGTTGGGAAAATGACTGAAATCGAGGTACCAGATCAGGACCAGTAACATTACAGATTATGCTTTGGTTTTTATCAAGAACTTTTAAACTTATAGCAGGAGCACCAGACTACTTGTGACAGCAATATTCAAACCTAAGACTAATGGTAGACTTATAAATATGTTAGATAGATTCTTGATATTTTGTCAAAGTTTGAATTTTATTGACTGCGAAAATAGCATAGCATTTGACCACTATTTATTGTTCATATTAATAACTTAATTACTAAAAAACGTTATATGCAATGGGTACTGGCGTTTGAGTAAAAAAAAAAAAAATTAATTAAAAACAAGTGAAATTAATATGTATCAGTCTAGAGATCGAAAGTGTCACTAAATAAAGTGTGTCTCCCAAAAGAATTCAAGCCTGTATTCACTTTTTAATCTGGGAAACCATTTTCATATCAAGGGTGTTTGCCATTAAGCTATGGACAGAGAAATGCAAATATCAGTCATCCTATTTAAGAAATGCACATCATTCATCAAATCTTCTTTAATAAGAACTTTGATTACTAAACAGGTAGATATTAACTTTACAAAAAAAAAGTACTTGGATGTCTACACAAATATCGGTACCCACCAATTATAAAGTTTATAGTAATAAAAATAATGTCGGATTAACAAATATACTAAATGAGTTTAAAATTATTTTCTTTATAGGAAAAAAAAAGTTTGCATATAGACATCGGAATGCCACATCGAGAATTATCGAGCCATGTTTCGCTGCTATGGCTTCCCTTAGATTAATTTAAAAGTATACTTTTTGTTTAATCATCTTACCCCAAGCAAGGCAATAAAGCAAGTGGGAGAGGGTATTGAGTGTTAAAGCATATGAGGAAAAAAAAAAAAAAAAAACGAAAAAATTATTAAGAGAGAACAATAAAAGAACAAGAATTAAGAAAACAATATAACGATTGATATTGTCCCATAGTTGACCGAGAAGCAAGAAGACAATTCCATTGTGCGATGAAGAAAACATTTTAAAATGATGAGACCTTGTTGCCAATCTAGTACTGCGCTTAAATTGATAAATTCTATACTTGGCTGGAAAGATGTTTTTCCAAGTTACAAAGCGAATACAGTTTCGGTTCATGAGGTGGGGGCATATTTTCTTTCTAGGCCGGTCGACATTTAGTTCCCTGTTTAAAAAATATAAACGATATATCCACTCAAACATGTGTACCCTCTAAATATTTAAAAAAAATATTAATACGAAATTTATTAATTGAGATTTTCTTCTAATTCCAGCGATCTGACCAGTATCATGACTTCCCCAGATGTGGTGGACATCGAAATAATTCTAAAAGACTGGGCATGGACAGCTTTTCAAAAGGCCAACAGCAAAGAGGCCCAGAAACTTAAATACAATGACGTCAAACTGGAAGTTAAGTGGAATCGAATTGACATTTCATGCCTCGAACCCGAATATATCAACAAAGATCGAAACATCCATGAAGATTCACAAATAGTCTTCAACTCCACTTACGAGAACTGTACGTCGGCCCCTCAAGATAATTCATTTACCACTGAAAGATCTACAACTTCGACGTGTACTATCATCGTTGAAAAAGGGTTTACGAAAGGAATAAATGTCGAATTGAAATTAGCAATACCCAATGATTTAATGGAGGTAATGCCGTTTGTTCAGAGTCTTCGTCACCTGTTTTATAAGTTTTTCTATTAGGTTGGTGCAAAAATAATTTCGTTTTCTAACATATGTTACTATGTGAGAAAACGAAATTATTTTTGCACCAACCTAATATTATATTTTTGATGTCGTCTTCAATCTAAATAATCAAATCCAAAAGCCGAAGAATCAGATTTAAAATCAGCTAATCATGTCTGTAATATTTAAATTTGAAATAAGTTCATTAATCTAAATAATTAACAGATTAGGCTGAAATTTGAACACGTCCCAACGATTCCATCTTCGGCGTTGTGGGGAAAATAGAAATGGCCTACCTCCCAAACGCCCTCGCGTCTGTCTGGCCTGTGGGTCGAGAAAAGAAAGAAAGGGTCCAAGATGGCGTCCGTGACTTTTTAATATTCACGGTCTCGTGCAGTCTCGCAAGGTCGCGCTACACGCACGCTAATGAGGTGTGTCTGGGCTCCATAAAAGCAGGTCGCTTGGAGAAAATGGCAGAAGCCATTACATCCGTGTTCGGTAGACATTTTCCTACGGAAAGAGTTGCGTCCCTTACACTCCATATTGAATCTGACTCTTTTGCTACAGGCGTCGATAGTGATTTTCTAAGCACGGCTTAGATGTGGCACAAGGCCAAAAGTATGGGACACCCAGTGAGGATCGAACTCACTACTCAGTCGTAATTGACAAGCTTTCTAACCATTACACCGTGTCGAGGTGCTCATCTTCGGTGTCGATATCTGTTACGCTAGTTGCATATAAAATTAGATTTCCATAAAAGACTGAATTAGATGATTTTTCAGAACACATGAGATTCTGAAACACTTAGATCATCTCTTCTGTGAGTCGTATATGCTGTTTTATACCGTAACAAAACCGACACTTTCCTTTCGCGGTCCATGAAAACCCTCTAATTCGGTTCACACTTGCTCTACGTTGACATATACCCTTTTGGAATTAGGATGATCCCGAGATTGAAAATCTGCTGTTCATCTGGTCCTTAAACATCCAGTAAAAGGGATTTGTAGCCGGATGAGCAGGGAACAGTTAAAGATTCAAATTTTAGAATAATTGAAAAAAAATTTTAAAGTTTTTATTTTCGAGTTTATTATCGAGTTTAAAGTAAAGTGAAAATTTTATGAATTTAAAAAATTGTGTTTTAAATTCGGTTTAAAATTTGTGGTTTGACCTTGAGAAAAATGGGAAACGTCAGGTCTACTTGCCCAAAACTGGCTACGCTTGAATCAATATAATAATCAATCTCCGGTGTTCAGTTCAGATATACAAAGGGAACTCGTCAGGTGATCGGTTGCGTAGTAACCCAACGACCAAAACTGGTCATGGGACTGTTGCTGCTGCTGTTCCTGCTGCTGTTCCTGCTGCTGATGATGATAATGATGATAAAATTATTACTATTAAAGTTATATATAATAATATTTTCTGCCTAAATTTCTGGGATGAGAAGTTATTATTTTCATTACTTATATTTGGACAAATGCTCTGTTTGTTTTTATGTATAATAAAGATTAGTATATTAGGAGGCAGCGGCTTGGATTGAGGAATCGGAGAGCCGAGTTCGAATTCCAGTCGTTTCCATTACATTCACTTGCGTGCTAATACCCTTTGGAAGGGAAGGGTATGAATCCTCCCCCCAGCTATGGATAAATAGCAGGACACTCCGGCTTCTATAGCCTTGGATGGCAACTGGTTTGCCACAGAAAGAAATGACAATCTACGGGAAAAAATCTGCCTCGTCAGTCATGTATCGAAAGATACATGATCGCCTAAGCGTGTATCACGCATGGCAGATAACTAACTGACTGATATTAGTCATAATCATTTATTCAATTAGTGCATTTTGTGCTCCTGTGGTCACCACTACATGTAATTTTGTTTCATGGTGAAATTCAACGCAGAATAGTGCAATAGCACGGCATTCTTTTGCACCGAGGATGTTACGGTTATTCCATGCCTCTTCTCAGAAGTTCCTCGTCCTACTGGTAAAGCCGTTCACCTCTGAGGCTCAGCTCCTACACCGAGGCTGGCAACTGGCCGATAGTCGCTTGGCTGGTTGGTGAAAGGCGTTCCCACCGTTCACCGGTCGAGGCGGGAAATCATTCAGACTATCCTTACACAGTTTAGCCAGCATGTCGATACCATTGACCAGGGTGCGTCCGTCGCAGTACCCTTGCGATTACTTCGAGTCATGTGTGAAAGTTGCAGGTAGGGCATGGACCATTTCAGTCCCGCATCCCAATTCACCTGGGTAAAGCAGGCTCGACAGCTTCGCTGAAAATGTACTACCTCTGACGATACACGCCATGCACTTTGAGTATAATATAGCAAATATAAATATGCATTAAAATACATTTTAACCACTTTATTTAACGTTTTTGTCTGTGATTTTATTTGCAGGTGACGACCGGTTTTGGTAAAGAGGTTCACATGAACAAAGGAACCGAACAAACACAAGAGAAACACCTGACCTGGACAGCGAACAGTTCGATACGTGTTAGGGAAGGATATCGTGTGACCGCATCTCTAGAAGTACAGGAAGAGAGTTTTACAGCTGATTTTAATATGAAGGTTCGGATCAGCGGTCGGGCGCTCGTCGTTTTGACGAATATGCGAGATAACAACAGTTTTCTCTATTCTGTAGAAGGTGACATCAGCCAAATTCTGTACGATAAATTAGGTAGGGAAGAATATTTTACCAGGGAAGGTGGTAGGGCGCTTGTATGGACCGTGAAAGGAAAGTGTCAGTTTTGTTACGGTATAAAACAGCACATACGACTCACAGAAGAGAAAATGTAAGTATAGAGTAACTGTTTCAGAATCTCATCTGTTCTGAAAGACCATCTTTCTAACTCATCTTTCTAATTCAGTCTTTTAGGCCACCTAATTTTATATGCGACCAGCGGGACAGTTATCGACGCCGAAGATGGAATCGTTGGGACGTGTTCAAATTTCAACCTAATTTGTTGCTTTTAATATCGCACTAATGACATTGGGAAAGGTTTGAATCTTTCACGTTTTCCCTTATGTGTTAAATTGCAGAGTAGACTAGTCTCTCTAGCCTTATGTGGCAACAATTCTTGAACGACAAACCCGCAATCAAAACCGTGAAGAAATAAAATAAAACCACACCATTAACATTTCCAAAAGTCTTGGCAATTCTAAAGATTCTTAAAAAATGGAATATGTGGAGAGTCATGATTATCAATGTCCTGAAGAGACATGCATTAAAATAATTTTGTAAGTAAATTCTATTTTCGCTCATGTTTTCATCTTCTTTGCTCCTGGTCAAAATAATAAAAATCCAATCATGTCAAGCTAGAGAAATTTTAAAGTATAGATTTCATTAAATTGTTGTTAATAGATTAAGTAGCTGACTAGTAGATTTTTCGGCGTCGGCCTGATGTGTCATCGAGGGACGCGTCGCTTGGTAAAGAGCGTGACGGACAATGCAGTATTCAGTTAAATTATTAGGTAATTTAAACTCCTTAAAAGTTAAAGATACTTGTCGCTGATATTTGATAAGAAACCTAACGTTTATTCGTTTTAGTTTAACTCTAATTTCATTCAAGTGGCCGACGATACTTAGGAAAAAACAGTTAATTTTTATCATTTCAAATACCGTCCCGATATCTCAAGTTTACTGACTTAGATTTCGCACAAAAAAGAAAAAAAAAATCTTCCCGACTTCACTTCTGTCTAAAGTGATATTAATATACACACACAAAAAAAAAAAAGAAAGAAAGAAAAACATTTTACTATATAGAAACTCATATCAGAATTCTAAACGATTTTATATTCATTCTTGGTCAAAATCTTAAGACCAGATACAAAAGGGTTAAAAAAAAATAAAGTAATGTTATTTAAATCAAAATATATTTGCGAAACATTTACATTTAATTAGAAAATGTATCTTATCTTTACGTCTTTATCTTTGTAAAAAAACAAAAAACAAAAAAAAAACAACAATTTTTCAATGTTTGTTTAAATTAATCAATTAAAAGCTTAAAATTTTCACTTGTTTGTTGATAAACAGTATTATATATATATTTTTAAAAACCTTTTGTATATGGTCTTAAGCTTTTGAGCAGGATTGTATTTACTTGAGTTAACTGACTAAACCAAAAAACAATTTAACAAGTTTTGTTTTCCCATGATATAACTTTGCTTGTAACTAATATATTTTATAATTATTATAAACTTCTCAAGTCGATGGGCCGGGAAGCTTCATCATAGATGTTTATTTTTGGTTTCATTGGAGGTTTCCGCCTCTAAAATATCAAACCGCCTTTCCCAGATGAACCAGCCAGGAGTGATCACTATCTGGTCAGGTTCTAAGCCTAAAGGGATAAAAAAAAAAAAAAAAATGATGCCCATTTTATGTCCAGGGATACGCTCAACAAATTGCTTACTTTCATGAAGGAGCCATTTAATTATCCAATGATCGTATTCTGTGGAACCATATAAGGACGGTGACTCAATTAGTTTGCCTTTAAAAGACTTCAGGGAATATCTGTCGAATCATGGGACCTAAAAGTGATATGATTTAGTTTGGTTTGAAACTTTCATTTTGAAAATCGATCAAGTATTATTTTTTGAGAATTTTATTATTGAACTGGAAAATAATTCTTTTTAAAAGCCAGCAATTAAAAATGAATACTCACGACAAAGATGCATTTTTGGTTCGATGAGAACGCATCTTGACAGGTGAGGAACAAAAATGCATCTTTGTTGTGAGTACTTTTTTGACCGTATGTAACATCTTTAATATATATATATAACATTTCATATTCCATATATAACTAAATGTATACCTGTAAAACAACAATATGAACAAAGACAAAAGGAATACTTATCTTAGATAACACGTTTCATCCTCTTATGAACTTTATCAAGGCAAATGCGCCTTAATAACGTCCATAAGAGGACGAAACACGTCGGATATAATAAATTTCCTTTTCTTTAAATATATATATATATATATATATATATATATATATGAATAAAAAATAACAATAGGAAAACTGGTAATTGCTGACGCGTTTCGTCCAATGTGGACTTTATCAAAGCAAAATACAAAAAAAAAAAAAAAAAAAAAAGAAAGAAAAAAAGAAAGAAAAACATTTTACTAAATAGAAACTCATATCAGAATTCTGAATGATTTTATATTCATTCTTGGTCAAAATCTTAAGACCAGATACAAAAGAGTTAAAAAAAATATAAAGTAATGTTATTTTTTTTTTTTTCGTATTTTGCTTTGATAAAGTCCACATTGGACGAAACGCGTCAGCAATTACCAGTTTTCCTATTGTCATTTCTATTCATAAATATTGTCTTCTCTACTGGTTAAATCGGAGAAATTTTCATATATATTGTTTTGTAATTCCGAGCGCTTTTGGCTATACTTTTCGCCATTATCAAGGATGATTTTATTTTTGCTTTTTAATTGGGTGTATGCGTTGCGTGTATGTTTCTATTTTCTCTCCGACCACAGCTCTATTAGAACCCGTTTAAACACGCACACAAGCTTACCAGACTCCATCCGAAACATACCAGTAGAAAACACAAATATAATAACCTCATCCACATGTAAAAAAAAAAAAAAGGATTAAAAATAATGGATGCCTTAATAATAAAAAATAAAAAACCCAATACTCAATAGCATTAACTACGAACATGGCCACAATGTTCTAACTGTGTTCGTAAAATACAACATCTCTATCACTCTAGGAGCATACATACAACCCATACACCCAATGAAAAAGCAAAAATAGCGCCATCCTTGATAACATGTTAAAAGTATAGCCGAAAGCGCTCGGAATTACAGAACATTTGGACAGTTTCTACGCACACTGTGTCCAGAAAAAGAAAATATTGTTCGAACAGAAGAAAAATTTAAATAAGGTTAATCGCAGTACTTTGTCTATCGTCTTTAATGAAACACACACACATATTAGTTTGGTGCAAAAATAATGACGTAATAATGTCGTTTTTTGAAATATTTTTAACGTCAAAAAACGACATTATTACGTCATTATTTTTGCACCAACCTAATATAATGAATTAATTCTCTACAATTTTGTTCGGATATCCTTCTACATCTTACTAACAACCATATATATATATATATATATGTACATCCTACTACCGCACATACGCAAACACACATATAGTAATCCACATACAAACCTGTTGAGCTGTATCACAGCTCAACAGTGTGACTAAACATCCGATTGCTTCAAAACTCGACCGATTTGGCATCAGTCGGAGATCCTACCCCTAAGCTATCGGCACATAGCAGAGAAAAGGGAAATTCTAACCTATTATATACGAATGTATACAAACGCCATCAGCTATAGTGCTCAATTCGTTAATCACGGTGCGTTAATAGCGATGACGGTTACTGTTTTGGAATTATACACACAACTGCTGATTATAAAGTTTTTTCGGCTTTTCAAGTTGATTTATAATATTTTCCTTGTTTTTTTTATCAAATAACATTTTACTTGTTTTTTATCAAATAAAATAAAAAGATGTCAAGTGACAGCAAATCCTGTGAAATTGTTAATTCTTTCTTTTTCACATTACTGAATGCACTCAAAGATTCTTTCCAGGGCCTAGAATCAAGTGGTTTCCTTAATCTCGTACCGTACGGGAATATGTGGATGTTAAAAAATATGGTTTAAATTTCAGGGTAAACTTAGCTCTTTACCATGATTGGTAACCAGTCTAGGAGAGGAACAACTTTGCCGTCAAAATCCAGTCACCTGAAAATATACAAAGATGGGTAAACATGGGGTGCAAGTGAAATGTCGGTAAAACAGAGACAGGAAAGTTTCAACAACAATGGAGGCTCTGCAGTGGAGGACGTTTATTTAAAACTAGCAGTAGAGCCCGGCATTGCCCGGGGATGTAACAGTAAGAGATAGATCAAGTATCGACCATCATAAAGACTGAAAAATAGAATTGACAAAGATTATTGTTTAAGGTTGACGGACACGCGTGTCTTAATTAGTCTTTTTTTTTTTTTTTTTTTTACGAATTGGTCAAACCCAAACTCAAACAAAAACATTGTTTTCAATCGTTATGAGTCTACCGATTGAATAGAATTAAATTATAAACAATTGTCTTGTAAATGGAATTTTAAAAGCATTCTGAATGTAAAAATAAAGAAAAAAGTGTGCAAGACAATAAGAAACACTACCTGCCCCCCCCCCAAAAAAAAGTGAAGTTTTGTTGAAATCGGTTGAAAAATGTAGGAAATACGATCCCATATATAAACGAACACACGCACACACACACACACACACACACACACACACACACACACACACACACACACACACACACACACACACAACCTGGGTTTTATAAGTATAACTCGATATAAGTTGTCCCCCTTTCATTCTGGCGACAGAATCGTGTTTTATCGTGTTTTCAAATTGATTTCGTGCCAAAACAATTGTGTTTTTCCAATTTTTGGTGCTGTCAGAACCACCGCAAGGTAATTTTACGCAGTCCTGTGAAGTTTTGTTGAAATCGGTTGAAAAATGTAGGAAATCCGATCCAATATATAAACGCACACACACACACACACACACACACACACACACACACACACACACACACACAATCTGCGTTTTATAATAAGTAAGATGTTGTAGACACCAATAAGTATTTGAAGCCAATATGGATGGATAGAGGAAGAATACATTACGAATTCAAGATAATATTACAATTAAAAGACATAGAAGGAACATCTGAATAGTTGTGTGTAAGCGATCTGGTAATAGAAAGGAAATGTTTGTCGCAGACTATTTCCACGTCACAGAGAATAAATCACTAAGTTCAGACTCGAACATCGGGGGGCAGAAAGAAATACTGAAAACTCGATTTGCAGGTACTATCTCACGAATCACAATGCATGCAACCAGTCAGAAAAATAACTCATTCCCCAACAAACGCTGTAGCTAAAATACCCGATTTTCCTCCCTGATTCGCGAACACCAACTGCTTTTTTTCCATTCGTCGACAGCTGAGAGAGTATGTTCAGTATATTGCATATCAAAATACTTTTATAGTGACTCCTGGGACGGACTTGTTTTTTAATTCAAATATTCCATTTTCAGCAAGTCATGCGGAATACGTGCCCTTTTGTTTGGTAAGTAGTTTTCTTTTTGCCACATTTTCCGTCGTAGAATACACGCGACGCGCTGTCGCTTGGTTTGACGAGGCAAGTCGCTGTTTTCTTCGCTATATTGTGATAAGAAGCCACTGAAATTAAGTTGAGAGAAATACCAGACAGAATTAAAAAAAAATAATAGACAATGCTTCCTCAAAGAAGAAATGAAAATATTGCAACATACATAGATTGATGTTTGATTATTTCTGGCGAAAAATAATATATATACTAGTCAAAAGTTAATAATAGTTGACAATGCTTTATATAATAAAATCTCCACATAATATTATGGCTAATAGGCGTATTTACATTATTCAGACTTCATTGCCATATTGACAACGTTTCGGCCGTTGTACGCTCCGGCCTTCTTCAGGTGATTAGAATTTCGAACTGATCCCTTTATTAAAGAGTTGTGAGTTCAATACCAGGCTACAGCAGTGGTGAAGCAAAAGACTTGGAGAGCTAAGTTAAAGGGAAATAACTGAGACAGCCGGAAGAGGCATGGCACGTGGAACTAGAGCAGTCTATCCGGGTAGACGAAATGAAGGGTTCGGTTCGAAGTTCTAGTCACCTGAAGAAGACCGGAGCGTATATCGGCCGAAACGTTGTGAATATGTCAATGAAGATGTGGATAACAGTCCGAATAATGTAAATAATGTAAATAATCATGATACCTCATCTCAGAGATATAGACAGATAATAGGCGTATATTAACGATCTGATGAATTTCGATGAAAAGCAACCGACATTTTTATTCAGTTCTTACCCAATACGAGACCAAAGAAAAAGTCAAGGTAGAGTGTCACTGAATGAGATTGTTGTACAGTCGTAAAGGACGGCAGCAAGAAGTGAATCTTGAGGATATGTAGGATATATAAAGGTTGACGCTAGACTTGAAGAGATTAAAATCGTAGTGATCGGTGAATCATCCTCGGCAGTTTACTTCACAAAGTGACAGTTCTGGAGGAAGAAGCTATCTGGATGAAACTTCCTCTTTACCAATGAAATACGAAGAGAATGAGGTTCAGTTGACTCTGTCTGTGTGTTATGGCGTGCCCTAGCTGGGAATTTCTGAAGTGCTAGAACTAAGAAAGATAAGCATAAAACATATATTATTATTATTATTATTATTATTATTTTTATTTTCTTTGCTTTCTGGCGTTTACACATTTCTTTCCGGGTCCCACCCAGGGCCCTAAGGTTAGAAATGGCATCATGACACTTTTCACTGACAAAAAACAAAAAAAAAAAAATTACATAGATAGAGCCCTTCGTAAAGTGTGGGCTGTACTTGTCAGAACAATTTTTTGTATCTCCTTGAGGCATGGGCTTCCAGGAATCCCTGCAATTAGTCTACTGCAATCTTTTCCAACCAGTCCTAGGGCTCCAACTACAACAGGGATTGTTGATGTTCCCATATGCCACATTTTCGAGACCTCTATTTCAAGGTCCTTGTATTTTGACAGCTTTTTGAATATCTTCAAAGATACATTGCAGTCAGCAGGGACTGCCATATCAATAAGGAGGCACCGTTTTTGTTTGTGGTCTTTAATAACAATATCTGGTCGGTTGGCCTTGATTGTTCTGTCAGTGTGAATTGTGTAGTCCCATAGAATTGTAATGGGTCCTAATTATTATTATTATTATTATTATTATTATTATTATTATCATTATAAATTCACATGAGGAAATCTTTCTCTTTTTTTTTTAACTGCATAAATACTGTCTACTAACCTGGGTTTGGAGAATCTTTAATGTAAGGCGCCCTTCGGCAGGGTTCTAACCTGAGTCTCCATTATGTATGGGTAAACGTTGCTTACCCCGACGTTCTTTTAAACCACTCAGCCACGAAGGATTTTCACGGCGTAGACAATTTTAATTACCTTTATGATAGAAATCCCAACTCTTTTTATGATCTTTCGAAGCCCATATCTTTCAGCTTCATTTTCGTATCGGGAACGTAAACAAAATAATTTCCAAGGAATTAATAGTTTTTATTTATATTCTGGGATATAACATAAATGTTGATTCAAACATGTGTTTTCATTAAGTATAGCGTTTATAGTCATGAAATCGTCGTCGTTGTTGGTTCTCTACCCAATAATTTAATTTCTTCTTTCCTGATCGTTTCCTTTATAATGGTGGTGTTGATGATTAAGTCGACCAATTCTTGCTTGGGGGAGTCGATGTCATTGATTGCATGCTAATGTTGTTGGAAGACGAAGTCGATTTTGTCGATCCGTTCTCTCTGGACATTTAATTTCTTTCTTTTCTCTCCTTTTGGTTTCGAAGAATTTGGTTCCGATAGTGAAAGAACCATCGGCAGTTGATACGGTCTTGTGCTTGTGTTTTAGTCTCAAGTACAGTGGCTTTCAGTGCTGTTTTGAGTTGGTCCTTCTATCTTTGAAGAGGGTGACCCTAGGATCTTTTCCCTGAACTGAGCTCACCTAATAAGACTTGACATGGAAACCTTGACTCTTCCATTCTTACTACACACCCTGACCATCAAAAACAGTGTTTGATGATCAGCGTTTTGATGCTTTGACTGTTGGCTCTTTCCCAGTCTTTGGTGTTGATCACATAGTATTCCTGTTTGATGTTCAAGGTTGATCGAAGCAAATAGCGATATAGTTGAGAGAGTTTGGTAACGTTTTCTTTGCGGAGAAAGGGGATGTAGGGTAGAAAATAATTCATCACCTACAATGACGTGTAAACGCTTTTGAACTTTGTCACGGCTGTAAAGTGATGACTGGACATCTGCAGCTCAGATATTTTAGCAGTACTCCATCTTTGGTCTGTTCTGATTCCTGTTAAGATAGAGTATGGCAGGTGTCAGGTACTTTCTGAACCAGCACAAGGAGCCGACAATTTTTCAGTATCTTTAGTGATATTTCGTATATACCAGTTCCACTTGAAGTCCTCGTAGACATTCAAAGCCAAAGAGCATCATCGTAAGTACAACAGATTTGCGCATCCATACTGGGGGAAATTAAATGACGTTCGGTTTTCTACGCATAACCTATTTTACGAAAAAGAAAATCTATATTACTATTACTATCTCTGAATGTTTTTTTTTTTCTATTTGATTTTTCTTCTACCAGATATCTTTAGGATGGCAAAAAATGTTTTTAGAATTTATTTACAAAAAACATAGCCCAACTCCAGGAAAATAGCGTATTTCCCGTATGCAAGTGGTAAGACACACTCATTTTGAGGATTTAATAGCATTACTGTAAAAGGAAGTTCAAGTCACCGACTCTACATTGTCATTTTTCGGCAAACCTGGACTTAAATGCTCACAATAAGATGGGGGTGTCAAAAGGACTACTTTCCCCATGACACCGCCGTTTTAACCACCTTCATTCTTCGGTCATATTTATTGGCTTAAAAAGCAATGATTAGAATTGGGATAAAACCAAAACACATGAGAAAATGAATTCATAAATTATTTTTTTCTTGAGAATTTACGACAAAAATGTTAAATACTATTAATTTATAAGATTGTTTATTTACAAGAATTATTTTATACTTACAACATTCTAAAAATTAATACAATTAAAACTAATGCAATATTTGTCATTTACCAAATCTTAACATAAATACGAAAATAATTTTTATTCATATGTTTATAAACATTTATTAAATTATTAAAATATGTGAAGGAAACACGGAAGGAAAACCTTATTATTTACCATTTTATAAAGTTTGAATCAATTGGGAATTAACCCTATGTTGTGCTAACCATTCCAATAAACAATATAATAAATAAATAGTGCTATTTTTGTTGTAAATTCTCGAGAACAAAAAACTTGTATAAATTCACTTTCATATATTTAAGTTTTATTCTAATTCTAACCATCGCTGCATTCAAAGGTACAAACGGTGTGTTGCTTTTGCATTGTCACTACCAGCGTCCGTTATTTCTGATAATCGACTATCCATTTGTATTATTACAGTAATTAACATTAACTAATTTAGTAAAACAGAGAATACAATATATGCATATGGGGTCAGCTGCTTTTTATTTTGAGAGGACGGTTAGTGTGACGCCGAGATTCGAAGACGTATTCTAGATAGCTAAAGACGCATTCAAAACTTTAAGCAGAGTATTACAAGACAGGAGGATTTCGTGGATAACAAAGAAAAGAGTACTAAACTGCTACGTGATATCGATCCTCCTTTACGGCAGCGAACGTTGGACGGTCACCTTAAAGATAAAGAAGAGAATCGAGGCAAAAGAGGTGTATGGTTCTACAGAAGGATGCTAAAGATAACATGGACCGAGCGTGTGAGGAGCGATGAGGTTTTGGAGAGGATGCAAAAAAAGAGGAAACTTATAATTAACATCAGGAAGAGGCAGCTGAAATTTCTGCAAACACGTAATGAGAAAGGAGGGCCTGGAGAATCTGATAGAGAGACAAAAGAAAAAAAACGAGTCACATACTTAGCGGCCTTATGAAAATGGATGGCAGAACTGGGTCTGGAAGAAGTAGCAAAAAAGACAAAACTTATTGAGAACAACAAGGGAGAGGAGGAAGTGGAGAGCCATGATCGTCTACGTCCTGAAGGGATACGGCACATAAAAGAAGTAGGAACGAACTACTGTACGCCATCACATTCCATCACACGGACGAAATTAAAAAGTTATCATGGCAATGTTCCTTTATTCCACAATATCAATATATCAGTATATATATTGTCAGTTTAAATTTTATCACACTATATATATGCGATAACTTTCGATAAGTGACAAGTTAATCAACGAGAGAGTGTGGTAACAATGTGAGGATGATAAATCTAAGGTAATTATTGGAATCATTAAATGATATGTTCCTATAAATTATATTTTGATATAATCATTCGAGTTACAGTGCGTGTTTTTATCAAGATGGTTGTCTGTATTATTTTTTACGGTGTTGTTCACCCTATGCAAGGTCCATAAGACCGTCGTCTAGGAATTCTGAGCATCTATTCGTAGGAGGAAGCTGCTCGAGCGGAACTTACATCTCACTTGTACAAGTCTTTAAAACGTATTTTATTTGCTTATCAATGACGTGGCTGGAGAAATTATTGCGAAATGCATTTTTATATTACTTCAGTCAGTTATGTGCTATGCGGGATACAAGCTTTGGCGATAATGTGTCTTTCTGACGAGGCAATAGGTTGTCATTTCTTTCTGCGGTAGACCATTTGTATTCCAAGGCTATAGAACCCGGTCTTTGGGGGGGGGAGAAGACGAGGATTCATACCTTTTCCCAAGGGTATTAGCACGTAAGTGAATGCAATGGATTCGACTGGAATTCGAACTCAGCTCTCCGATTCCTCAATCCCAGCCGCAATCCATTACTCCACGGTGCCTCTTCAGGCCAGAAGAATTGGATTCATGCCTTTCCCTAGGATATTAGCACGTAAGTGAATGTAATGAACTCGACTGGAATTCAAACTCGGCTCTCCGATTCCTCAATCTGAGCAGCAATACATTATTCCACGGTGCCTCTTCAGACTACAAGAGTTGGATTCATGCCTTTCCCTAGGGTATTAGGACGTAAGTGAATGCAATGGATTCGACTGGAATTCGAACCCGGCTCTCCGATTCCGCTATCCATTACTCCACCGTGCCTCCTTACCTTTTTTATAAAATATTCATCCGAGGAAGAAATTATTTTAGCTCAGTTAATCATATAAAACTTTAACTTGTCACTGATCGAAAGTTATCGCAATTTGTGAACATGTCGATCATCATTTCAGAAATCACTAAAATATAATCAATCATTAAAAACGTCACCAGCTTATGCACCATAATTAGAAGGAAGATGGAACTCTTATATACGAACCTTCGCTAAAGATGCAGGCAAAATGATCGGCTTCTCGGACCGCCCCAGTAAATACCTAGATCCTCATGTTATCCTCTACCTTTGTAAGAGCCAGATCAGGCCGAAAATGGAGTACTGTTGCCTTATTTGGGCGGAATCTGCCCAGTGACCACTTTCCGTTCAAAAGCATCTCTGAGTCCTTGTTGGAGGAGAATTATTTTCCAACCTCCAACCCAGTGGTTTTCAACCTTTTTGCTGGAGCGGAACCACAAGGAAACATTCCAGTGGCTCGAGGAACCCCTGCAATAAAAATTACTGTCAATCATAATACTTGTGTAACTTCTTGCGGAACCCCTGGGCTTTACTGGCGGAACGCTAGAATTCCGCGGAACCCTGGTTGAAAACAACTGCTTCAACCTCTCTCTTACAGGCAAGATGTAGCGAGACTTTCACTGCAATATCGCTGTTACCATGGGAAGTCCTCGGACAAAATACATTCCTTAGTTCCTCCAGATCAAACTTTCACGGCCAGGGACCCAACATGCCATTTACATAGTATTTCATCGGCGAGAAGTGAGTTCAACTTAAACAACTTCTTCCCATGAACCACTGCTCTGAGGATCAAACTCCCAAGAGGATGTTTCCCCGATCACTACAATCTGAACCTATTTAAGACTAGCGTCAACCGTTATTTTCCCCTCCTATCTATATAATAAATATATAAATATATAAATATAATTTACCAGTATTGAACACTTAATGGTTGTAATAAATAGATAAAAGTTATCATTTATTACAAGGAAAAGATTAAAATATCTTACTTAAACAATATTTTACTTAAAACGAATATCACTATTAAAAAAGAAAAATCACCCTTATGTAAAATCAATGTTGTTTATGAACCGTCTTGTCCTTTGAGAAATTGCGTCTCCAACACTAATAATCCAAAAACATTAAATTCTTACATTGGTCATAAAACTATCACATTGTCTCGTAGATTAAGCTACCACTTATTGAAATTTAGTGCAATTTATACAAGTTAATAGTCAGATCATAAACAATCTAAGTCCAACTATTATTAACTATTATTAGTAGATAATACTATTAATATATCAGGGGTGGGTTGATCATTTTAGAGGTAATGTCTTCCTTAGTAAAAATCTCAATTCAAAATTTTAAATTCTGTGATATTAGGTTATAGAAATGAGTAGAGAGTGTCCATATATATATATATATATATATATATATATATATATATATATATATATATATATAAAAGTGAACATAGAAGTCAACACTTAGAGGCGACAGTATGAAACATACTGTCGCCTCTAAGTGTTGACTTCTATGTTCACTTTTATATTTACACAGGCTCTATCTCTGATATTGAGCACTTTATTCCATAAATATAGGACACCTTATGACTATATTTCTTTATATATATATATATGTGTGTGTGTGTGTGTATGTGTGTGTGTGTGTGTGTGTATTCAAATTTATAATATATGCATGTTATAAGATCACTACAAAGGTTGCAATTTTGTTTCGACATCTCTGGTGCCTTATCTATCTATCTATCTATCTATATATATATATATATATATATATATATATATATATATATATATATATATGTGTGTGTGTGTGTGTGTGTGTGTGTGTAATAAAAAGGCTTAAACACTAATATTCCATGGTCATAATTTATTCTATTGGAATCGTAAATACGATCCAATTCATCAGATCTACAAATTCAAAAAGAAAACATAAAAAACATTGTTTTTTCTGTTTTCTTTTTGAATTTGTAAGTCTGATGAATTGGATCGTATTTAAGATTCCAATAGAATAAATTATGGCCATGGAATATTAGTGTTTAAGCCTTTTTATTATATCCTTACTCTGTCCTGGACATTGAGTTCTACCTGGATTTAATCCTCTTGGAATTTTTTATACAAATATATATGTATGTGTATGTATGTATGTATGTATATATATTTATATATGTTGCATATGTATGTGTATATTTACCACTAATATTATCTATCTATCTATCTATCTATCTATATATATATATATATATATATATATATATATGTATGTATGTATGTATGTATATAAGGTGTAACAGCAAAATTGTCCAAACCGTGTAAAAGCAATATTGTCCATTTGCTAGATTCACCTCTGAACCGTTATATCTTAGAAATGATTAAAGATATCTTACTGAAAGACTCAAAATACTCGGTGCAGGTATCATCCAAACGAACCTACCTGTATTAAACCGCTGTTCTATATCTGAGGACATTGACTTTTGTAATTAAGGCATTTTTGGTTGTTTTTATACACTAAATTAATACAATTGTTACAGTTATTAAAACGTCAGACAATGTGTAAAAGTTCATCAGTTTTTCTTTAATCTTTAAAAAGTTTTTTCTTTATGATTGAGATTTGTTTTGTTTTGTTTTTTTTGTATCTCTTATCAGCCCTTTCTATTTTATTTAAAAACGAAACATTTCTGTATTGTAAGAAAATTCCTTTTCTTTCTTTTTTTACTGTAATGTTTATAAAAAGATACTTGTGTCGTACAGGACTGAAGGTATTATTATACTAACGAAATCAATCTTATTAAATATTTTCACTACAGGAAATGGTATTTTCAGTTTACATCTTTCAGACTTATGACATCAGTTTCTACCATTAACCCAATTTCAAGTCAAAGCCACCCTTTTGGTAAATGCCCTTCGTGTTATCACATCAGAAGGAGTATTGAGGTCACGGTAATCAAAACAACTCTCATCATATTTCGGTCTGTAACCGTTAGACACTAGCCTCTTGTGTTTTCAATTTCAAAACGTGTATCATGTGTTCCGAATTTGACTCGTTCTGTCTTACACCTTCACCGATTGGTCCATTAAACTCATACATAAAAGTTGATACAGACCAATATCCCAGCTTTCTTTTCTTTTTAATTTATCGACCCATTTTTAGCATATTGTCTTTTTTTTATTATTTATTTACTATCACCCTGTACAAGGCTCGAATGTGGCACAAACTAGAGTCGAAATGTTAATAATGAATTAGGGTATGAGATATGAATCAAAGAGAAAGTGTTAGGAACTGGAGATTATAAGTATAGGAAGGATAAATAAGGATTGATACTTGAATTAAAGAAGTTAAGATTAACGTGTTCAGTGAAGCACCCACATGAGAATCTGTTCCCCATAACGGCAGTTCTTAAGAAAAAGCCGATTGTGTAGAACTTCCTTCATACATTTGGAATACGAAGGAATTGTTTAAATCATCAAATGAGACCTAAGGGCAGAAGAAACAAACTCATCCTAGATGATCTGTTGGCAATGGCTCTCAGGAGGTCCGGCATTGTCATCTCCACCCACTTTTTGATGTCTCCTAACTAGCTCTTGCGTTGCTGTCATCGCTTGGGTCTGCATTCAAAAGTGCCTTGCATAATAGTGTAGCGGTTGTATATTACCATTGTTGTCGGGAACGTCGAACGACGAACGTCGTGGTCTTTATTATTGTAGTGATTGAGTTACCAATATTTAACTTTGGCTAGGAAAGGTGAGATTAAGGACAATTCGTGGACGCAATGCAATTTATATTTGACGTAAATAGCACATAGTATAAAATACAAAACTGAACGGAATGATTTCAAAACATAACAGTTGAATTTATTAATGTTTGATGTACATGCATGCGAACTGAAAAGGTAGGACAGAGTCATGTCCCTTTGATTCGGTATTAGTTGTACCGGAGTTCATATTAAGAAGAAGTAATATTAAACTGTAATTTAGAAGAATAAAAGTTTGGAATTGTGAGTTGTAAAGATGGTAAAAGTTCAGAAGTGATTTCAGAGTTTGTGAATGTTGGTAATTTTCTTTAACGTCTTACCGCAATGGCTAAGGCGGGAGTTCTTAGCAAGGAATGAGACGTGCGAGGAATATGAATGAAAAGAAAACTCGAGGGAGTTTACACGTGTTGGGTTTATATAATGGTCGTGAGGCTCCCAGCATATGAGCGGGAAAACAGATTGGTCGCGTGCAGGCGGTTTGATTGGTCGGAACTGACCAATCAACAAGCTAGGTTGAAGGTGATTGACAATGAATACTTGTTATATTTGTATGAAAGTAGGATGTTACTTACCAGATAGGAAGAGTGCATTTCCTAAAAAGAGGTAAGGCTAGTTTGTTGTGCAAGTTCCCATAATAGTCTTACAGAGGCTGTTATACAGTGTAACGAGAGGAAACGAGAGTGATACAACTCCCTTGGAAGTAACACGGTGTGTCCTTGCAGTAAAGGTATTTTATTTTCTTGTTTTTTTTTTTAATCAATTAAATAAGACTGGGCTGCTGGAAGAGAAATAGAATAAAAAATGTCTTTAGAAGGAACCAGAAGCACAACTCTAAATAGGAAACAAGGGTCTGTCTATATTTCTGAGATGAGGTATTATGTACACTATTTACATTATTCGGACTATTGTCCTCATCTTTTTCGCCATATTTATTACAACGTTTCGGCCGTTGTACGCTCCGGCCTTTTTCAGGTAGTTGGAATGTCGAACTGAACCCTTTATTTCGCTCACTGGTGTAGACTGTTCTAGTTCCGCGGGCTATGTCTAATGGATTAATTCCCTCTCCAAGTTCTCTACCAGGCATTGAACCCACACTCTTTGGATCCTGTCACGGGATCTAACTAACACCTTTATCCACTGTGCTACCTGTGTATGAATTTCTAGGTATTATAAACCTAATTTCTTCAGTAACCATTTTTTACCAGTGCTCATATTGCAATTTTTGCTGTTATCATTTCATGTTTTCTACCAGAGCTCATATTGCAATTTTTGTTGTTATTATCGCTTTTCTCTGCAATTCCTTATTACTGGTTCCCATATTGTATTCATTTCTATGCTTGGTCGGCTCAGGAAATTTTTGTGGTAAGCATATGTGCTGATTCCTTAAGTTTACCAATTTTCCAATGGTGTTCTTTGTCTATGATTTCAACATGAGCCCACAGAGGGCGGTGATCTCCCTTTTCTCTCCATATGTGGTCAGCTATGCCTGATTTTTCCACTTCCCCTCGTGTTACAGCTTTCTGGTGTCCTTGAAGCCTTACCTTAAGGGGGAGGCCTATCTCTGAAGGCCGAAACGTTGTAATAAATATAGCGACAAAGATGAGGACAATAGTCTGAATAAGGTAAATAGTGTAGAAAACAAGGAATAAACTCTCCTCCTATTCAAAAGACCGAGGAGGTGTATGAACCGGACGGTAGATTAATGATTCTGAATTCAAATTTAAATATATTTATATATATTATTTAGGGTTATTTGGTAAGTGCGTTTATTTTCTCTTGACGAGGACGTTGATCAGTGTTGCGAGTGATGTGGATCATATCATAAAGTCTTTTTCTCAGTTTCTATTAAGTGTGATATGTGACTTCGCCACCAATATTGAAGTCCTTGAAAGGGTAAAGATCACCAGCACTGAGGTCATGCTACTGAAGTCCAAGCTACACTGGGCTGGACACGTTTCCAGGCTGGAGAATCAACGTCTGCCTAAAATTTTATTGTACGGCGAGCTCTCCATTGGTTATCGCGGCAGAGTGGCATCAAAGAAGTGATTCAAAGATTGTCTGAAAAGATCATTTGGTGCCTGTCACATCAGCCATTGCCAATGGTCAACCGTAGATGAGAACGGTGACGCCTGGTGTCTCACCACTAACCATATTGTCTCCTTCTTTGAAAATACCTGCAGGGTCACACTCAGGGACAAGAGGAGGAAGTACTGCAACGCTATGCCATCGATCTCAGGCCGGATTTTCAGCTGCAACTACTGCGACCCTGTATGCCTGTCCCACATCAGACTTATCAGTCACAAACGTGCCTGCAAGCGACGTGTACAGGACTCACTCGTGATCTTCGTTTTGCGACACCAAGCCATGGTGATATATATATATATATATATATATATATATATATGATTCCCCAAAAAATTTCGCTTGAAGATTGAACAGAGCCTACTTTAACTCAAGTTAATTCAAATATTATTTTGAAGTTTTCGGCTCTTGTTTTGAAACATGAGACCTCTTATATAGCGTGTTGGAATCATATTTTTAAAAATAAATAATTATATTTATGCTCTACTTTCGTATCGAGCACTATTTTTTAAAAATAATTACAAAAATACTAAGGAAATTTGGATTATTTACCAAACCAGTTTCTTTCCTATTTTCTACAATATTTTCACACACACACACACATATATATATATATATATATATATATATATATATATATATATATATATATATATATATATCACCACTATTAAACGTCGGAAGATGACATGGTTTGGCCACGTCACACTGCTTAACAGCCTCTGTAAGACTATTATACAAGGCACCTTTGAATGCGGACGCAATCGATGACAGCAATGCAAGAGCTGGTCAGAAGACATCAAAAAGTGGGTGGGGATAACAATGCCGGAACTCCTGAGAACCCTTGCTAATAGATCAAGGAGTTTGTTTCTTCTGCACTTAGGTCTCATTTGACGATTTAAACAATTCAGATGATAATAATGTTGATTAATTAAAGTACTTTACTTTTTGATCGACGCACGCACCGAGGAAGTGGAGAAAGGACTGGATTTGATTCCTAATAGATTTGTGTTCATTTTTCTGTATATTTAGAGCAAATCTGCTATTTAATCATTTGACTTATCAGTCACAGACGTACCTGAAAGCGACGTGTACAGACTCCCTCTTGATCTTCGTTTTGCGAAGCCAAGCCATGATGATGATTAAGTGTGGTGTGATGGTTTGTTGCTGCTATAATCTTTTAAATATTTATTTATTCGTGCCAATAAAAAAGATCCATAAACATTTTTTCAGTCTCAGAATTGAGTGTAGAGGTATATATCTTATTTTCTGTTTAGAATTGGGTTTCTGGTTCCTTCTAAAGTCTACTTCAACTCTATACTTAAACGACCACGCCTGAAATTTTATTCACTATTTATTTAATTTTTTTCCTTCATCAACAGTGGTAGATAGGTCGCCTATCGGCCGGTCCACACACTTCCCCAGTCTTTTAAACGGGAGTAGGGGTTCATTTCTTGTTTCCTCTTCGTAATTCCTAGATTATCAGTCATTCATTGTAAGTAAAAAGTAGGAATCATGAAGACCATGCATTCAGCAAGATTTGAACGACATTTGTGATCTTGACATTTAATGACAGTAAAAGTTGACAGTTTGCGTAGAATGGAAAAACATAAAAAATGAATTTATACATAGCATGGCTTCGTTTGAATGATACCTACTCCGAGTATTTAGAGACTTTCAGTAAGATATCTTTAATCATTTCTAAGATATAACGGTTCAGATCTTAATGGACAATGTTGCTTTTACATGATTTGGACAATTTTGCTAATACACCTTATATATATATATATATATATATATATATATATATATATATATATATATATATATATATATATATAGATAGATAGATAGATAGAGAAGGCACCAGAAATGTCGAAACAAAATTACAATCTTAAAGAAAGAAGATGGGAAAAAAATAATAAATAAAAGGAAAAAGGGAAAAAAAAATTACAATTGACAATTCCTCAGGAGTAGATAGATTTGCCTATTGTCCGGTTCATATTCCACCCCGGTCTTTTATATAGGAGTTTTATCCCTTTTTTTTCTTGTTAAGGATTGGGCTTACGGTTCCTTCAAAAGTCTACTTCAGCTCTATAATCCGAATGTTTGTCCTTTCTTACACTAATATAACGCCATACTGTAACCCTCTACCTTGAGTGGCTCTTGGGCCTTGTATTGGCTGTATATTAGTAAAAAAAAAAAAAAAAAAAAAAGAAAAAATCACATAGTAGCCGAGAACTTAATAATTCTAGTGTATAAAAATAGGTACCTTCACGAAAATGTAAACAAACAGAGATAGCATGATGAAAAAGACGCCGAACTTGACGAAAACAATTTTTTATCGTCTAATGTTCATATTATTATTAAAGAGGAAAGATCAAAGTATTTTTGGGGTATTTTCCCAAATTAATGTGTGTAATACCAAAAAAGAAAAACGTGCTAAAATTTATCTGTTATTTACTAGCCCATGTTGGTACAAAGAGAAACAAGGTTTTTTTAATCAAAATTTAGAATGTTCTAAAAAGAAGCAAAAATTTAAAAAGAAATAAAAAAAAACTTTGGTCTTTTCTCTTCATAAAAACATAAGCATTTAGACGATAAAATTTTGTTTTCATAAAGTTTGGCGTCTTTTTCATCAGACTATGCTCTTTTTTTTAGCGATTTCGTGGAGGTACCTATATAAAAACTATACGATAAACTGAAAAAACAGAACAGACTGCTGATTTAGTTAAGCGGTATATCAAACTTTCTGGCAGTGGTTCTCAAAGAGGATAAGCTGGTGAGGGGGAATGATTGAAAGACAATCAAAGATTTAGAAACAGTTTCAAAAAATTAATTTGCCAAAAATGAATATAGTTTCAAAATTTAAAACATTATGGATGACTTTTAATTGCATGCATGAGTCCCTTTATAAATAGTTATAAATAATTATTGACCGATTTTATCATTGTGATATTTTTGCATTATATCAAATATTAAGAATATAGTAACTAGGCTCCTCAAATTGGAAGAGAGAGTTTATCAATGAAATGTTCTGAATTCGAATCCGCGGTTATCTCCCTTTAACCAACTGTCTTTTTTTATTTTTAAATGTACTTTTTATCACATAAAATTTAGTGAGGTGCGAGCTAATTTTAATTCCGAAAATGTGGCCCAGAGAAAAAGAGTTTGCCAAGCATTGTTCTATGGATTATTTGATGCCGAAATCTAAATATTTTGTAACTAATTTTATGCTTTCAACTACCGGTATTTTCTACATAATTTTATACTTTCAGTATATAAACTTATGCTTTTTAGATATATAGTTTATAGATCATGAAATATATTGTTGATAATTTTTTTAATGTATCGCTGGAAATTTTATAATAAAAATGTATTTTAAATACTTTTTTAGCGTTGTATTGTCATTTTACTATAAAATAAATACAGTTAATTTTTGTTTTGGAGTTCACTATTTGACCGTAGCTGGGATCAAAACAAGTGCTACCATCCCGGGTCAAGATGGGCCTGGGAACAGCAGCAATTAAGGTGTGATTTCACGCTCCTCAAAACCTTCAATCACCCGATCAGAGGCTTTGCTTTTTATGTCGATTGATGAATTAACCTTAATAAATATTACATTGTTGATTTTTTAAAGATTTGCCAATGATGATGACATTTAATGTAACTATTTTTCTTTTGCAAAGAATTACCTGAAACAAGTAAAGAAGTCGCTATATTTAATATTTTGTCAACATACACGAGGACTCTGCGAGGAAAATTGCGATGGCATTTGTGTTCATGATGCCCACTCAAAGGTTCTTTCTCAAAAAATTTTTATTTTCGTTAAGCAAGGGGATACTAATATTGTATGAAGATGTTACGCTATTCACATAAAGATGCCAATTTGAAAATCTCTTGAAAATAAATAAAAAAAAACAGGTTTTTGATGACGCGTTAAAAAACAAAGACCAGCACTGCTTAAATAGACTCATCTCCGAGTAAAAAATATGGAAAGCTTTTTTGGTTAATAATTTTTATAAATAAGCATTCTTTGCACATACCGAAGGCCGCGACACTTATCAGAGCCAAAAAAATATTGATTTTTATCGATATAAATGTGGGAGTCAAATCGATCTCTGTTTTTTAGTTATTGTATCGAGGTGTTTTGCGTATGAAAGACATTTTTGTTAAAGGAAGGTATTTTTTTTTTTACAGTAAGGTTCACCCTATACAAGGCCCATGGATCACTCGAGGTAGAGGTGTTATGCTAAGGTGTGGTTTATATGGATAGGAGGGGAAGAAAACAGTTAACTCTAGACTTGAACAGGTTAAAGTTGTTGGGAAACATCCTCTTGGGAGTCGGTTCCATAGGACATGGGTTAGCGGCAAGAAGCTGTTCGAGTGGATCTTACTTCTCGCCGATGGAATAGGGAGGAAATGTGGATGGTTTGCTACTGTGTAAATGGCATTGGCGGTTTCTAGCCTTAAATATCAAACCGGGTGGAACCAGGAGATACAGTTCGTCCAAGAACTTTCCATGGCAGTAGCCATAGAGCAGTGAGAGACTCACCACATCCGGCTTGTTGCGGGTTACAAAAGTTCTTTTAAATAAAGACCAAACATATTTGTACATTTTTAACTAAAGAACAAAAATTTGCATAAATTAATAAAATTATGTATCCGTTTATTCTTCATTTAGAATAATTGTTAAGCTACCGAATTACTGTATTTCTGAAAAATTCCTTACATTAAAAGTTTAAAAAAAGGATTAAAATCAAAATTTTAAAATAACAAAAAAACTATGCAGCTATGAATGATGTTCTTACTGTTTCAAATTTGACATTTTTAAATAACAGCTAAAGGACTTAGCATAAGTCCAATAATTCTGTAAAAGTCTAGGATCAGTTTTACACTATATCGATATTATAAACAAGACACCTCGTCTAGCTATTTACTCTGTGTCCCCTACAAAGACGAGTTGTGACACAACGTCTTTTTTAAGGCAGGGACCTGAGCGCGAACACCCGGACCAGGAACAAAAATTGCCCGGAGACCCCGTAACAGTCGGTTGCGCTGACTTCGGTGCGAGCACTGATCTCTCTCTCTGGTGCAATGATAAGGTGCCGCCTCGGGCAGCTGTTCTCCAGGTCTGGTCACCTCACAGTATAATTTACCTCAGATGCGAATCTGTCCTCTGACAGAGCCGCTCGTGATTGCACTCTGCCCGAAGACAACTGAGAGATGACAAAATGTAAATTACATATGAGGTATTTACTCCGTCTCCCCACAAAGACGAGTTGTGACACAACGCCTCTTTTAAGGTAGGGACCCAAGCGCGAACACCCGGGCCAGGAACAAAAATTGCCCGCAGCCCACGGAATAGTCCGTTGCGCTGACTTTGGTACGAGCACTGATCCCTCTCTCTGGTACAATGATAGGGCGCCGCCGCGGGCAGCTGTTCTCCAGAACTGGGCTTCTCTCAGTATAATTTACCTCAGTTGTGACTCTGTCCTTTCATAGAGCCGCACCTGGGTGCACTCTGACCGACGACAACAGAGAGATGTCAAAATGTATTTACCCCGTCATCCCAGTAAGTCGAGTTGTGAAAGAACGTCTTTTTTAAGGTGGAGACCGGAGCGCGAACACCCGGGCCTGGAATAAAAATTTCCCGCAGCCCCCAAAACAGTCAGTTTCGCTGACTTTGGTGTGAGCAGTGATGCCTCTCTCTGGTGCAATGATAAGGCGCCGCCCCGAGCAGCTGTTCTGTAGGGCTGGGCACCTCTCAGTATAATTTACCTCAGTTGTGACTCTGTCCGTTGACAGAGCCGCCTCTGTGTGCTTCTGCCCGAAGACAACTGAGAGATGTCAAAATGTAAATTACATACGAACGTATTTACTCCGTCTCCCCACTAAGACGAGTTGTGAAACAACGTCTTTTTTAAGGTAGGGACCCGAGTGCGGACACCCGGGCCTGGAAAAAATCTGTCCGCAGGCCGCACGACAGTCGGTTGCGTCTGCCTTCGGTGCGAGCACTCATCCCACTCTCTAGTGCAATGATAAGGCTCCCAGTCGGGCAGCTGTTCTTCAGGGCAAGGCACAATATAATTTACCTCAGTTGTGACTCTGTCCTTTGATAAAGCCGCCCCTGGTGCACTCTGCCCGGAGACAACTGAGAGATGACAAAATGTAAATTACATACGAGGTATTTGTTCCGTATCCCAACTAAGACGAGTTATGACACAAGGTCTTTTTTAAGGTGGTGCAATGATAAGGCGCCGCTCCGAGCAATTGATCTGTAGGGCTGGAACAAAAATTGCCCGCACCCCCGACAACAGTCGGTTACGCTGACTTCGGTGCGAGCACTGATCCCTCTCTCTGGTGCAGTGATAAGGCTCCGTCTCGGGCAGCTGTTCCCTAGTACTGGGCATCTCTCAGTATAATTTACCTCGGTTGTGATTCTGTCCTTTGATAGAGCCGCCCCTGGGTGCACTCTGCCCGAAGACAACTGAGAGTTGTCGAAATGTAAATTACGTACGAGGTATTTATTCCGTATCCTAAGACGAGTTTGACACAACGTCTTTTTTAAGGTGGGGACCCGAGTGCGGACACCCGGGTCTGGAAAAAGAATTGCCCGCAGCCCCCGCAACAGTCGGTTGCGCTGACTTCGGAGCGAGCACTGATACCTCTCTCTGGTGCAATTATAAGGCGTCGCATCCGGCAGCTTTTCTCCAGGGCTGGACACCTCACAGTATAATTTAGCTCAGTTGTGACTCTGACCTTTGATAGAGGTACCCCTGGGAGCACTCTGCCCGAAGACAACTGAGAGTTGTCGAAATGTAAATTACGTACGAGGTATTTGTTCCGTATCCTAAGACGAGTTTGACACAACGTCTTTTTTAAGGTGGGGACCCGAGTGCGGACACCCGGGTCTGGAAAAAGAATTGCCCGCAGCCCCCGCAACAGTCGGTTGCGCTGACTTCGGAGCGAGCACTGATACCTCTCTCTGGTGCAATTATAAGGCGTCGCATCCGGCAGCTTTTCTCCAGGGCTGGACACCTCACAGTATAATTTAGCTCAGTTGTGACTCTGTCCTTTGACAGAGCCGCCTCTGTGTGCTTCTGCCCGAAGACAACTGAGAGATGTCAAAATATAAATTGCATACTAGGTATTTACTCCATCTCCCCACTAAGACGAGTTGTGACACAACGTCTTTTTTAAGGTAGGGACCCGAGTGCGGACACCCGGGCCTGGAACAAAAATTGCTCGCACCCCCCGAAACAGTCGGTTACGCTGACTTCGGTGCGAGCACTGATCCCTCTCTCTGGTGCAATGATAAGGCTCCGCTTCGCGCAGCTGTTCCCTAGTACTGCGCATCTCTCAATATAATTTACCTCGGTTGTGATTCTGTCCTTTGATAGAGCCGCCCCTGGGTGCACACTACCCGAAGACAACTGAGAGTTCTCGAAATGTAAATTGCGTACGAGGTATTTACTCCGTCTCCCCACTAAGACGAGTTGTGACACAACGTCTTTTTCAAGGTAGGGACCCGAGTGCGGACACCCGGGTCTGAAACAAAAATTGACCGCAGCCCCCGCAACTGTCGGTTGCGCTGACTTCGTTGCGAGCACTGATACCTCTCTCTAATGCAATGAGAAGGCGTCGCCTCGAGCAGCTGTTCTCCAGGGCTGGGCACCTCTCAGTATAATTTACCTCAGTTGTGACTCTGACCTTTGATAGAGGTACCCCTGGGAGCACTCTGCCGGGAGACAACTGAGAGATGACAAAATGTGAATTACATACGAGGTATTTACCCCGTCTCCCCACTAAGACGAGTTATGACACAAGGTCTTTTTTAAGGTAGGGACCCGATCACGAACACCCGGGATTGGAACGAAAATTGCCCGCAGCTCCCGCACTGTCGGTTGCGCTGACTTCGGAGCGAGCACTGATACCTCTCTCTGGTGCAATGATAAGGCGTCACATCGGGCAGCTTTTCTCCAGGGATGGGCACCTCTCAGTATAATTTAGCTCAGTTGTGACTCTGTCCGTTGACAGAGCCGCCTCTGTGTGCTTCTGCCCGGAGACAACTGAGAGATGTCAAAATGTAAATTACATACGAGGTATTTACTCTATCTCCCCACGAAGACGAGTTATGACACAACGTCTTTATTAAGGTAGGGACCCGAGCGCGAACACCCGGGTCTGGAACAAAAATTGCCCGCAGCCACCGTAACAGTCGGTTGCGCTGACTTCGGTGCGAGCACTGATCCCTCTCTCTAGTGCAATGATAAAGCGCCGCCCCGGGCAGCTGTTCTCCAGGGCTGGGCACCTCACAATATAATTTACCTCAGTTGTGACTCTGTACTTTAACAGATCAACTCCTGAGTTCACTCTGCCCGATGACAACTGAGAGATGACAAAATGTAAATTAGATATGAGGTATTTGTTCCGTATCCCAACTAAGACGAATTGTGACACAATGTCTTTTTTAAAGTGGAGACCCGAGCGCGGAAACCCGAGCGCGGACACCCGGGCTTGGAACAAACATTGCCCGCAGCCCCCACAACAATCGGTTGCGCTGACTTCGGTGCGAGCACTGACCCCTCTCTCTGGTTCAATGATAAGGCGCCCCGTCGGGCAGCTGTTCTCCAGGGCTGGGCACCTCTCAGTATAATTTACCTCAGTTGCGATTCTGTCTTTTGATAGAGCCGCCCTTGAGTGCACTCTGCTCGAAGACAACTGAGAGATGACAAAATGTGAATTACATACGTGGTATTTATTCAGTATCCTAACTAAGACGAGTTGTGACACAACGTCTTTTTTAAGGTGGAGACCCGAGCGCGAACACCCGGGCCTGAAACAAAATTTGCCCGCAGCCCCCGCAACAGTCTGTTTCGCTGAATTCGGTGCGAGCACTGATCCCACTCTCTCGTGAAATGATAAGGCGTTGCATCGGGCAGCTTTTCTCCAGGGCTGGGCACCTCTCAGTATAATTTAGTTCAGTTGTGATTCTGTCCTTTGACAGAGCCGCCTCTGTGTGCTTCTGCCCGAAGACAACTGAGAGATGTCAAAATGTAAATTACATACGAACGTATTTACTCCGTCTCCCCACTAAGACGAGTTGTGAAACAACGTCTTTTTTAAGGTAGGGACCCGAGTGCGGACACCCGGGCCTGGAAAAAATCTGCCCGCAGGCCCCACGACAGTCGGTTGCGCCTGACTTCGGTGCGAGCACTCATCCCACTCTCTAGTGCAATGATAAGGCTCCCAGTCGGGCAGCTGTTCTTCAGGGCAAGGCACAATATAATTTACCTCAGTTGTGACTCTGTCCTTTGATAAAGCCGCCCCTGGTGCACTCTGCCCGGAGACAACTGAGAGATGACAAAATGTAAATTACATACGAGGTATTTGTTCCGTATCCCAACTAAGACGAGTTATGACACAAGGTCTTTTTTAAGGTGGTGCAATGATAAGGCGCCGCTCCGAGCAATTGATCTGTAGGGCTGGAACAAAAATTGCCCGCACCCCCGACAACAGTCGGTTACGCTGACTTCGGTGCGAGCACTGATCACTCTCTCTGGTGCAGTGATAAGGCTCCGTCTCGGGCAGCTGTTCCCTAGTACTGGGCATCTCTCAGTATAATTTACCTCGGTTGTGATTCTGTCCTTTGATAGAGCCGCCCCTGGGTGCACTCTGCCCGAAGACAACTGAGAGTTGTCGAAATGTAAATTACGTACGAGGTATTTATTCCGTATCCTAACTAAGACGAGTTGCTTGCAGCCCCTGCAACCGTCGATTGTGCTGGTCTCGTTGCGAGCACCGATCCCTATCTCTGGTGCAATGAGAGGTCACGGGTTCGGGCAGCTTTACCCCAGGGCTGGGCATCTCTCAGTATAATTTACCTCGCTTGCGATTCTGTCCTTTTGACGGGATCGCCCCTGAGTGCACTCTGCCGAAGGATAGAGGTGCAACTCAGAGATGGTAGGTAATGTGTTACTAACCACTCGAGAGAGTGATTTACACACTATGCAAGTTGTTACTAATGTTTTAACATGGTATAATTTCACGAGCCACCTCTTCTAAGATGATAAAAATAAATCGTTTTCGATTCGGATAAGTGTCGCGTCCTAAGGAATGTCTAAATCAGCGGTTCTTAACTAGTTTTGCGCAACTCACCCTTTCAAGGAGGCACGGTAATGGATAGCGGCTCGGATTGAAAAATCGGAGAGCCGAGTTCGAATTCCAGTCGAATGCATTACATTCACTTACGTGCTAAAACCCTTGGAAAAGGTGTGAATCCTTTTCTCCTCCAACGCTATGGGAAATAGCAGGACAGACCGTGTTCTAGAGCCTTGGATGGCAACTGGTCTACTGCAGAAAGAAATAGCAACCTACTGCAGAAAAAATCTGCCTCGTCAATCATGTATCTTTCGATACATGATCGCCTATGTCTGTATCACGTATGGGACATAACTGACTGACCCTTTCACCCTAAGCCACAATGTCATTCCCCACTCTTTCCAAAAAGTGCATTCCAAATAATATTCATATATCATTGAATATCTTCGTTCTTCTTCATGTGAGGACATATACATTCACTTGAATTATTTTCATGTAGGATTTTCACAAAGGGAATAGCATTAGAAAATGTTAATGAATTTTAAAACTTGAATATATGTACAGTAATCCTGTCTTAATTCATAATTAATTATTAAATAAATAAACTGAAGAATATTTCAATAAACAAAAAAGTTCAACAAAATATCAGGATATTGTAGTTTAATAAACAAAATTCTGTAAAGAAAAAAACATGAAAACTTAAAAGATTTCCTTCCTACCTTTGAGAACCACTTCATGAGTGTGATCATCTACTCAAGGTATAGATGTTACCGACCTATACTTGGACAAGTTCGAGATTTCAAGGAAAGACTAGTATGCTGACATTCAAATTTTTACCGCTTCATTATTTTTATTTTATTTTATCGCGGTTTTTTTCAGCGATTTTCTCGATGTTTGAAGAAATTCTTTACAAGATTTCCAAATACCGAGGTCTGGTTCATAAGCGTTAATGTCATTTGCTCGAAAATTGCTTAAAACAAGGTATTTCCACAGATTGGCTAAAATATGAGCATACCATGATGAAAAAATGCCCCATATTTAATGAAAACGAAATTTTATTGTCAAAATCTTTATTATTATTATTAAGAGGAAAGACAAAAGGATTTTTTGATTATTAAATTATATTTTTTCATCCTTTTTAGAACGTTCAAAATTTTGGTTAAAATCTTTTTTTCGTCAGCGAAGTGGCAATGGATTTTTTTTTTGCAGTGAAAAACACACTGATTTTGAAATTCTTGCCAAAATAAAATAATTGTCGGATTTTAGTGAAGCATTTGTTATTCTTTATTTTTTAATCGAATTTACCCCAAGCAGGGCACTAAAGCCACTAAGATACAAGAGGGTTACTGGGTGTGAGAGAATTAGAAAACAGAAATATTATTAAGGTGCGAGAGCAATAGAAGATCATTCAGGAAGGCCGTAGATAGCAATTTACATTGCATTTAAATTTTTGAAGATTAAAGTTGGCTGGAGAGCATGGAGCCGGAAGAGAGTTCTACATGCTAGAAGTGCGAGAAAAGAAACTGTTAGCATAGAACTTACGGTTGCATCTAGCTAACTCAACCGTATATCGATGAGGCCTAGTACTGTGCTTATAGTTATAAAGTCTAGCTTTCATAATGAAGAGCTCACCCGTACATTTACCATGAAAGTATTTATAGAAAGGCTACAGGGAGGCAACATTACGGCGGCGGCGAGAAAGCGACTGAAGCCGAGATGCCAGGTCAAGGCCAATAATGTTGCTGATTTTTCTTCCGACTTTATCAAGGATCACTAAATATATAGCAGGAGCACTGGACAATATGTGACAGCAATATTCTAAGCATTTTGAGGAATTCATTTTTGTATTGCTTAATGTCTATATTAGTTAACGTAGAATACCTTAGATAATTTAAATCAACAATTTTATTTCGTAAAATAAGATTCCAAGTTATCGAAAATCTGCTCCGAATCGTAAAATAAAATATTAAATAAAAACTATATTTACTAATCATAAACAGAAAATCTTATTACATTTCATCGACCACCAGTATTTTAAAGGAGGATTTTTAATTTGTGTGTGTGTGTATTGATGTGCCGATTTTTGTAAATACGGATGTCCATACATGACATTATCAAAAAATAAAAGCATTAATTCAACTTATGAATTTCTCAAAATTTTACACCCTCCAAACTGCATAATATTTTAGCTTTGTTAGACGTAGAATTGTTTTACAAACTATCGACATAATATCACAGTACACTTATAAACATTCTTTACTCTCACTATCAAGACTGCTAACGAATATAACACGTGGAACTGTCCAGTGATTTACTAAGCGTGGCTAATATGTGGCACAAGGCTGAAAGTATTCGGCACGCAGTGAGGATCGAACTCACTCTTCAGTCGTAATTGATCTAGCAAGACAAGCTTGATAATCTTTACACCAGGTCGATGTGCCCTAATGATTTTCTAAGCTTAGCTCAGATGTAGCACAAGGCCGAAAGTATGAGGCACCCAGTGAGGATCGAACTCGCTATTCAGTTGTAATTGATATAGCGTGATAAAGTTGCTAAATATTACACCACATCGAAGTTCCCAAAAATGATTTTTAAGCATAGCTTAGATGTGGCACAAGGCCGAAAATATGGAGTACCCAGTGAGTATCGAACTCACTACTCAACTGTATTTGATCTAGCGAGACAAGCTTCATAAATACTACACCATATCGAATTCCCCAAACGGCATTGTGATGAAGTCTTCACTTGGTCCGATTGTGTCGATATATTACATATCTCACCTTGAACAATTAGTTTTTGGAAAATCTATCTCTACGTAAAATTAGATGATTTTTATATAGATATTTTTATATTAGCCCAAACCCCCCCAAAAAATCAGAAGTCACTCTAACAAGTATCAAACTCTCGTTAACTTTCTTTTATTAGTCTTCCTTTCCTAGAGGTTTTCATCAATTCAAATAGTCACAACTTTGTTAAAAGCTTATTTTTTAAAAGAAAAAAAGCTCCAAATTACAAGTACAAACTCTTGTCTCCTTAATTTCAATAACGAACGTTCGCACAGATAAAAAAAAAAATAACTTTATTAACAAAGCTCGACTCAGTGGCGTAGCTAGAGTAAACGTCACCCGGGGCGGTCCGCTCAAATGTCACCCCAATGACCCCGATTCACCCTATGCTGAATGGTTAGCTGTAGCTAAATTTTCATACATGCTCTACCTCTACTTTACTCTACTGGCCGGTATGTTACTGTTTACATGTATGATCCAAGACAAAATCCAATACCACAAAATAATCAGTTCAAATCAAAAGCTGAAAACATTGCGATTTTTCCTACTCACAAATTTCCCGACAATTTATTAGAACATTTCTGATAGGGGGATAAAACTGGGGGGGTCATAAATTATTTCTGGGGGGTCATATGCCAGCCTGCGAAACCCTGTGTCTCCACCACTGTTTTCAGACTATTTTTGGCACCTGAGCCTGGTTGAAATATTTTGTTGGGGGTGACATTGTGTCACCCCCTTCTGTGCTGGCACCCAGAGCGATCCTCCCCCCTTAGCTACGCCACTGGCTCGACTAAACTTATCTTCCCATAAATTAATTTTTCGATAGAATTAGCTAACATCAAACGTTTATTAACAACGCAGCCCACATCTAATAAAATTATTTGAAATAAAATTAATAAACTATTCTTGCTCGACGTTTTAACAGATTCAAATAGCTACAAGTTCACTATTTCCTTATACAACGAAAAAAATACAAGCTCAAACACTTGTCCCTTTTATTTCAATAGTGGATGTCTCTACAGATACAAAATTATCGTCATAAAACTTTAGAAACAATGTTCAACTAATCTCATCATCTTACAAATTAATTTCCAATAGATTTCGGTAATTACCTCGAAAATAGAGGACACATGATTAAAAATATACTATAAACATCAGGGACCCATTTGCCATCGTGCAAACTGATACCAGACTGCCGGGCACTACCTAAAAACATTGTTGATATTTAAGCCAAATGATGAATATCTGACAACAATTCCTGAATCTTATACAATTGATACATTCATTTTATGCCTAAAAGCTTCCTTTAAAGTGGGTAAAACAATTATATGTACATAGATATATAGAACCGTTTTATAATAAAACAAAAAAGAAATAAAATAAAATCGTTTTAAAACAAAAAATAGATATATAAAATCGTTGTGAATAGTGCATTCAGTACTAAAATAGCGATCAGTTTAATGCGTACTTTTTCTGCATGATAATGACTTTATTACGATTCCGTTTTGCTGTGTGATAATGACAGCCGCAAAAATGAAGTCACTTTAGTTGAATCAGTAAATAATGGCGACTTCATTGCACACTGTCAATTAACCTGATATCTCGCATACAGATTAATTTTTTTCAAACAAATTAGACAACTAAGAACTCCAATCAAGATTAAGAATTCTATAAATTTATTGGCTTTCGAATTACCTGCTCTCAAAAGAGAATATAGAAAGATGGCAATGTTTTGATTGAATAAATATTTTTTTCTCTGGCATTTTCAGATTTATTTTGTTCTTTGTATTGCACGATTTAATAATAAGAAAAAAATAATTTTAAAAATACGTCACAAACGATTTTCTTTCAGTTAATTAAGTGTATTTCTCAGTCTTCACATAATCAGCTCACAGAGATATAACTTTGATTTTACGTCAAACTGGCTTTGTTGAATGCTTATAAAATCCTCCAATGCTGTTATCACATATTTGAAAAGTCGATTTTTATTTAACCATAAACGCTAAGAAAAATTAGAACGTTTCTTGATATCTTAAAAACACGCTATTTAAACTTAGCCTCATCCTTAACTAACTTTTTATTTAGTAATACTTTTAAGATTATGTTTTATTTTTACACTGCGCCGATAGACGCTATCTTCCGAAAATATCTAACTTCTTTTACCATATATTCTTTTTTTTTTCTTCTTCTCTTTCTGATTTTAGCAAGGCTCTTTTGGGCATTGTCTATTAAGTAGCCGAAATCCAAAAATATATGCAACATCTTGGGTTATTCGTTAAAATAAAATTCGATGTGAGATCTCCACGACAAAACCAATCTTTGTGTGAGAAATCTGTTAAACAAACACGTCTTCCGCGTCTGTGGGTCGTTATCGCGTATCTCAACTCACTACGTTAGTTATCTGAGCGTTTCGTTTCGGCATCTATCTGTTCGTTTCGCTTTATCCGGACAAAGCGGGCTTTATGTCGTTCAAGGCTTACCGAATCAAATAGCACATTGTCCAAGGCAAAAGAGGCCTGATGGGAGAAGAAGAAAAAAATCGAAAAAACGCAGTTTTTCATTTTCGGAAAAAGCTGCCAAGAAAAAAAATGTCACATTTATAAACTACGGAACAGCAGTTTCAAATAAAATCTGTTGTAAACAACCACCACAGTTACTCTTTTTCTCTCTCCCTTTCTCTCTCTCTCTCTCTCTCTCTGTACTATGTCTTTTCTGAAGACGGGCAACAACGGTTCTCCACAGCTTCTTGCCTGTTATAGCATTTGCTCGTTTACAATCACTCTTTACCTTTGTTGTACTTGTTCCACTATTCAGAATATATAGCTCTCCACAGCATCCTTTCTTTTGTTACTGTCTTCAATACGTGTTTCTTTGGCTTTTGCCTGTCTTTATATTACTTGTTCTTCCATCCATTTTCTCTCTACCACTTGTCTTTCTTTTATGTGACATATCCCAGCAGGAAGTGGATGATCCTGGTTCTCCACAGCTTCCTGCCTTTCGTTGTTCTCAACAATAATTGTTCCTTTATGAATCTTGCCTGTATTTGTTCTGCTATCCATTTCTTCAAAACTTGTAAATAGTCTCACTCACTCTCACTCTGTGCTCTTCAGGACATGGATGATCATTGGCCTCCACAGCTTCCAGTTTTTTGTTTCTCTTATCAGTACTTTATGATTCTTGTCTGTCTTTATGGCATTTCCATTTCCTCAAAACTTCTACAGTAGGCTCTCTCTGTCTCTCCATCTCCTCTCTTTCTCCCTCTGTCTCTCGCTCTCTGTCCCTCTATCTTACACTCTCTCTCCCTCACACTCCATCTATCCCTCTCTTTGTATGTGCTATGTCCCTTCAGGACCGGGCTTACCATGGTACTCCACAGCTTCCTGACTTTTTGGTTCTCATCAATACTTCATGATTTTTGCCTGTCTTTGTTTTACTTGTGTGTCTCCCCCTCCCCAATCCAACTCCTCAAACTTACCAAGTAGATTTCTTTCCGATTCTCTTGACTTTTCTCATTATATATTTCAATGAATATTTTTGCAAATATTTTTTTATATATTCTTTTCTATTTCTGTACAAACCTCGAATGGAAGATTTAACTATTGTACACTGACTCATCTTAACTGTTGTCCATAATGTTTCAACTGCTGTACGCCCCGGCCTTCTTCAGATGCCTATTTCGTAAATGTTCTCCAAATGAAGCACCTGAAGAAGGTACATTAACTGAAAACATTGTGACTATAAAAAGCAAGCTGAGATCACTAGTTCAAATAAATCAGTGCATAATAATAACACTTCATCTAAAGAATTTAGTGAGAAAGTATGAAATAACTTTCCAAACATTTTCAATATTTCAGCGATGCACTTTGCTATTACAGTGTAACCCGGATATAAGAGAGTTGTCGGGACCAGAGAAGAAGTATCTTATATCCGGGTTTGGTCTAATTTATATACATTAACACAGGCTCTAATTTGGGACCAGATAAAATCTCTCTTATATCCGAATTTCTCTTATATCCGGGTCTCTTATATCCGGGTTACACTGTATTTAAATCTGAAATCTTAAAGGTTAGAAACAAAAAAAGTTTTTTTTTTTACCTCAAAATATTAATAGAACCAACTCGTCTGTTTGATTTGAAACTCAAAAGTACATATATACATATATGGGTAAATAGCAGGTCCTACAGCCTTCGGTGGCAACCGGTCTAGGAGAAGGAAAACTTTGAATTCAAAACCTGAGGAGGATCGTTAGGTGAAGTTGTGACATACTTTGCACTAGTTCTCTGTGTGGTCGATTCTGCACAAGCCCTTCACGCACTATAATTAAATGATGCGTGTGGTTAGTATGGCTGTTCGGTTCTAAGAACTGAGCTGCTGATCCTTCATAGGTCGAAAGCAACGGGAGAGACCTCTCTCTCTCTCTTTCTCTCTCCTTTTCTCCCTCTCTCTTGCACTCTCTCTCCCCTATCTCTCTCGCACTCTCTCTCCCTCTGTCCCCTGCTCTCTCTTTCGCACTCTCTCTTCCCCCTCTTTCTCTCTCTCTCTCTCTTTGGCATTATATATATATATATATATATATATATATATATATATATAATGTCATTTCACTTCAGGATGTAAGCATTGCGAAAACTCACCAGAAGAATGCGGCGAGGATACTGCATTGCTCTAAGTGGGCCGCTTTCTTCTGCTTCACTTGCTTTCGCTGTATTCTGTGTGTGTTAAATTCTCCAAGCCTTCTTTCCTGAAATGTTTCCCCCGAGGTTTCAGCTGTCTCTTAATATCTGCAAACAAGTTTCATTTTAGGTCATATTCTCCTTAAAATCTCCTCATTTTTCACATGTTCTGTCCATGGTATTCTTATTATTCACAAGTAGAGCCACATCTCAATCACTTCAAATCTTTTTGCTATTTGTGACTAAATTGTCCAGCATTTACCGCCATTCAGAATTAAGTATAAATTTTAGAATGTATTCAGCCAGTTGTTGTACTACGATTGAAAAAGCGTGTGAAAGTTATATATATATATATATATATATATATATATATATATATATATATGGAGAAAATGTATGACAAAATGGGAAAAGTTTAATTGTGACGCGTTTCGTCCTTCAAGACTTCATCGGACTAAATTTGTTATGTTGGTACGACTACACATGCGCACGAACGGGGGGTGCAAGGTCATCAACAGAAAATTTGATCCCAGTCGCTTATATCTCGCCATTCATGGCAGATTTTCATTGTTACAGTCTGGGATATCTACTAACAATGTAATGGAAAGAAAAATAAAAAGAATCTAAATGAATTCGGCGAGATAAAAAAAATGCAAAAAGTTTCTAAAATACCCAGAACCCCTCGTTCGTACGCATGCGTAGTCGCACCAACATAACAAATTTCATTCGATGAAGTCCCGAAGTGCCAAACGCTTGACAAGAATTTTTTTTCACACTTTGTCATACATTTTCACAATATTGTTCTTGATATATATATATATATATATATATATATATATATATATATATATATATATATCGTTATCTCATATATATATATATATATATATATATATATATATATATATATATATATATAATCAAATGGATAAGTATAGGCAAATGTACAAGCAAGCCTTCGTATATATATATATATATATATATATATATATATATATATATATATATATATAGTGTAAGAGAAAACAGTGTTTAATTTTTAATAACAGAGCTATTTAAATTAAATAGCTCTGTTATTAAAAATTAAATAAAAAAATATTAAATAATTTAATATATTTTTATTTTTTTAAGCATATCATCCCAAGCAAGGCGGTAATACCACTAGTACGCAAGGGCTTACAGAGAGTCAGAGCAGGTGTAAAAAGCGTGTTTGAAGAAAGGATAAAGAGAAGGACAGGGATGAATGTCATTTGACATTACATTTGAACATTTGAAGATTATAGCTATCAGGGAAGCAAGTGATAGGAAGGGAGTTCCACTGTCGGGAAGTGCGAGATATGAAACTGTTAAAGTAGAAGAGACGGCTACATTTAACCGTTTCGACAGTGAAAGGGTGGGGCCGAGATAGCAATCTAGTAGCATGCTTAAATTCATGTAGTTTGGGTACCAGTGAGAGTAGTTGGCATTAAATTTAAAAAAAAAAATTACATAATACCCTACATTGGTAGCACAACTCCGAGTTGTGGAATTGTGGAATCAATTATATATATATATATATATATATATATATATATATATATATATATATATATATATATATGTGTGTGTGTGTGTGTGTGTGTTATAGTTTTATATATATAGTTTTACATCCGCTTATTTTAATACGAATTTTTTAACTATTAATCACCGCTTACTTTAAATGTAAAATATAGATCTAGTGTATTTTAAATACATATTTTTTAAAACAAGGTAACCCCGAATAATATAAGAACTGCACAATCATTGCGTTAACCAGATATTTTTTATTAAAGTTTCACTTATCTAACGGTCACTTTCTACTGAGCACCTGAAGATTGAATTGTGCTACGAGTCAGGATTAATATTGTGGGGCGCTAATGAGATTTGGTAAGAAATGTATCAGAAGGGTTTTGATGAGCGTTGTGTTTTGAAATTATCACACCATATTTAATTTGCAAAGAAACATGAAAAAGAATGACAAGAGATCATTGAATGGTCATCAAGAAAAACGTATTGAAAACAAGTAAATATACAATTGTAATGACAATATGGTTTGAGACGTAAAAAGTTGTTTCCCTTTTATCGTGTGGGAATACAAATATGGTTATTTTCCAAGCAAAGCTTAGATTTGGCACAAAGCCGAAAGTATGGGACATCTACTGAGGATTGAACTCACTTTTCAGTTGTAACTGATGTAGCAAGACAAGCTTGCTAGCCATTACACCACGCCAAGGTACCCGGGAATGCAAAAATGTGTTGTAAGAACTTTTCTTGTTTAAATTTGTTTAGAGTTCAAGAATATTTGATACTTGAGTTTGAAAGTGAGAATGTTGTGCGAAAGAATAATAAAGTCTTGAATAGTTCATTTGGCTTTTGAAACAGGCAGTTCATAGTGTTGTGTGTATGTAACTTATGTCTGTGTGTGTATGTTTGAGTAGAAGATAGAGAATACATGTATGTGGTTAAAAGGCTCTGGAATTTAATAATAGTCTACTAATGTTCTTCCTTTAATTTCTGGTATGTATATATATATATATATATATATATATCTATATATATATATATATATATATATATGTGTGTGTGTGTGTGTGTGTGTGTGTGTATGTGTGTGTGTGTGTGTGTGTGTGTGTTCAATTTTATTTTATCGCTTATTTGCGATGTATTCGTGAAAGTAATTTTAAAATTATTTCTAAATGTAATATCGTCTAATGTATTTTTTAGTAATTATGATATCTGGGAGAGAAAGCCTTTAGCTATTTTGAATATCTCAATAAACAATCGCGTCACTTGATATACTTCGAGAACCAATCAAAGGAACCCATACTGTGCTTACACTCTCTCAAGGGGTTATTCAACCGAAAGTGAGACGCCACTGAGTGTGTTTTTGAACTGTGTGATCGTTGAGGTCACAATGACAATATTCCCTAGTTTTGTTCGAAATTTGTACATTTGTCTGCAGAAAGGATTTCCATGGATGATTCAATGAAAGAAGATCAGATAAACTTTTGGTACCAATATGTCAAACTTGGCTGTAAATCCATTAAAAGTGATACATGCAAGACCTTCAACAAGCAGAAGAATGGAAAATTTTGAATGCATGCAGTTCTGCACTCAAAAGGAATTGGCAATTGACAGTATGAAAATATCTGGGACACCATAGACTTTCCAGAAAGTATCCAACCATTTTGAATATATCAACTATCAATTCTTCATATCTCTTAAAGATTTTTGACAAAACATCACATCATCCACGTCGGTCAGCCCAGATTTGGCTCCATGTAACTTATAGCTTCTTCTAAAGTAATATATATATATATATATATATATATATATATATATATATATAGAGAGAGAGAGAGAGAGAGAGAGAGAGAGGGAGAGGGATAGATAGATAGATAGATAGATAGATAGATAGATAGATAGATAGATAGAGAGAGTGAGAGCGAGAGTGAGAGAGAATTAATGGAAGTAAAAGGTTTGTCACTTAGCTGATGGGTGTTATTTTCAACATCTCAACTCCAGAGTTTCCTAGACAGGATCTCCGGGAATCAATCCGTCCACTCATCAGGGGGTATCAGCAATTGACTGTTTATACTTGTTGACAGTTTTTAAACACTCTATGACAGAAAAGTAATCACTTATACGAACACAAGAAAAAATAAAAAGCTTAATCGCAGTACCTTGTCAATCGACTTTAATGAAACATATATAAAAGAGGGATTGCTGCCCAAATACACAATTATATATATATATATATATATATATATATATATATATATATATATATATATATATAATGTAAATCTATTTAGACTTGGTGGGTGAAAAAACCCTGATGACCAGATGTGGTAAAACCTAGGTAGGTAGTACCTGGCTCATTAGGATATATATATATATATATATATATATATAAAGTTAAAAGACAATAGGAAAACTGTATTATTAGCCGAGGCATTTCGTCCAATTTGGACTTTTTCAAGGCAAGAACATTGGACGAAACGCGTTGGCTAATAATGCAGTTTTCCTATTGTCGTTTACCTTTATACATATTGTCTTTTTCTACAGGTTAACACTGAGAAATGTTTCATATATATATATATATATATATATATATATATTGGATAGTCACTTTCGAGTACACATCTGTTAGGTTGGAGAGCTGTTGCTGACACCCGCTCGTAAATATTTGTAAACGAATGGCTAACAATACATTTTATCTGAAGTTGAATTTTTGCAATTGCATTCAAAATATATAGATTTTTGCATTAAATGACCCATAGATGTGTTGATATGCCGCTAAACAAAACCACCCAACCAACCAGCATGAAAGAACTCTTTCATGATATTAATCCATATAATATTCTACAATTTCTTAAGGAAATCAAAATGTATTCCAAAAAATAAAGTTCAATAAAACTACAACATAAAACATATGTCACCGCCTCTAGTAATTATGTACATACAACATATATATGCTTCAAAATCTAACATGTACTCTCTTGTAACCTCGGGAAGGTTACTGAATAGAATAATCAAACGAAGTAATGAATGATAATACTTAGGACAAGAATAACACATAAGATTCGCCAGAGGCGCGTAGAAGTAGTCAACTTCTAGATGTGAGTCAAGTGAATTCCACAATGAATCTCCAACTGCAGGATATCTATCAACCGTCCCAAACGGTCAGATATGGCACAAGGCCGAATTTCATGTGGGGTATCCTAGCCCATAGGCTCGGCCAAACATTCCCCGTAGACACCATAAAAAACGGGGTCGGGTAGCTGTTTCCCCGAGACGAGACTCTGCCCTTCGACATTGCCTCGTCTGGGGGTCTTCTCTACTCAGATGCAGAGACTTTGACCAGCACAGCTGGAGACAAATCTCCAACAGAAGGATATTTGCCAACCGCCCCACGCGGTCAGATGTGGCACAAGGTCGAATTTAACGTGAGGTGTCCGAGCCCGTAGGCTCGGGCAAAAATTCCCCGTAGACCCCGTAAAAAACGGGGTCGGGTAGCTGTCTACCACCCCAGACGAGACTCTGCTTTTCGGCATAGCCTCGTCTGGGTTCCTCTCTGCCCGAAGGCAGAGAGTTCGACTAGCTTAGCTGGAGACGAATCTCCAACAGAAGACCAACATACAGTATTTACTACTGTATTTATGTGAATGGGGATATACCCATTATCGTTCGTAGGTAATGTACAACATACTCACTCTATTAGAGAGATGAAATTTAAATTTTTATTATTACATTATTCCAAAATAGCAGATAGCTATTAATGTCAACAACTGAGAAATTAATTAAAAAAATTAGTAATTAATGTATACTATTATTCATAACTATGTGTACAAGAATGTCGTTTTTGATTTAAATATTAATATATTAATCTAAATGAATTAATATAAAATATTTTAAAATATTAATAATAAAATTGATTTAATGCATAAATTATGTAAGTATTATATATAATGTTAAGAAAGTAACCATAAATACATCAAAAATGCGTATATTATCGAAAATTTCCCTTTCCACAATATAGCTATTTTTGCTATGTTATAATGCTTATTATCTAAACAATAATATTACTGAATAATTTTTTAAACATTAAAGTATATTTAATCATATTTTCCTAATAGCTGTCGCGATCTGTCAGTTGTGAAAGCAGAATAACATATATCATATTTTTATTATTTCAAATCTCCCAAGAAAATTTTAATTCCGACATTAAATGACCCATGAGAAGTTGATATGCCGTTAAACAGACCAATCAATGAAACAAATCAAAGGAGAAGTGACGTTTAAAAATTAGCATTAAAAACCACATTAATGCACAATGTTTTGTTTTTCTAATATACAAATTTTACTCAATCCTGTGTTGAATTTCTCTTTTTCCGAGATAGACATTTTTTTTTCATTCGGGACATAAGCTGATATCCTTCGGATCTTACAGCCATGAACAAAATGTCGGCAACTATCAGTTTTTCTGACTGGTGTACGATATTGTCTATTATAATATCTGCTGATTTGCGTATTGCAATTTCAACTCTATGTTGTCTTTTCTCCTTTTGGCCAATCTAAAATAAATTGTATTCTAAATGCATAATGGAGTCGACATACCTGTTGCATACAGACACAGTGGCGTAGCTAGAGTAAACGTCACCCGGGGCGGTCCGCTCAAATGTCACCCTAATGACCCCGATTCACCCTATGCCGAATGGTTAGCTGTAGCTAAATTTTCATACATGCTCTACCTCTACTTTACTTACCGGTACGTTACTGCTTACATGTATGATCCAAGACAAAATCCAATACCACAAAATAATCAGTTCAAATCAAAAGATTTTTAAAATGCAACTGTTCACTTTCAGAACAACTAAATACAAAACACGGCAATACACAAAAGAATGACATTCGATACTATGGTCTTAGAATGAATGTTTTCTTGTTTTCATTGTGGCAAACTGGTCAATGACATCGTCAAAACCTGTTTGTCTTGTAAGCTCGGTTTCAATGGACAGCACAGCCAAATCTGACAGTCTCGTCTGGCTCATGGTTGACGTAATTTTCTGTTGCTAATTTTCCGGTTTCCAATTTTCCGTTGCATCATTTTCTGGGTACCATTTAATTATCAATGATGTTTGAAAGTATTTTTCTTGACAAAAAATTTTTTTAATTTTTAAGCATTTTTCGGAACATTGTAAATCAACTGCATTCTTTTAAAGGTTACCTAGAGAATTTATGCAAAGTTTATTTTTTTGTTTTTCTTCATACAAGTAAAATAAATTTACATCGTATTTTGATGTTATTATGATTTTAGTTTTAGTGATAATTTAAAAACAATACATATTTATCATTAGTACCAATAATAATGGAAAATTAAGTTAAAAATTTAAAAGAATCGTTTTTGGAATCGGAAAATAGTCACAAATTCTCGATTCTCGATTCCGATTCCGATTAATCGCCCCAACACTAGTAGATATATTCAAAAGTATATCGCTCACTCAATGGAAAATTGTATCTCAGTGAATTGATACACAGGCAAGACTGAAATTGTTGCACTTTTGGCTTCGTATTTCGCTTTGTTGTTATTAAGGATGCAGAGTTAAAACACCATATCATCCGATAAAATGTTACAACAATGTCTCTTGTTAGTAACCAAGATTGTAGCAACTGAAACATATGAAAGCTGAAAACATTGCTATTTTTCCTACTCACAAATTCCCCGACAATTTATTAGAAAATTTCTGACGGGGGGACAAAACTAGAGGGTCATAAATTATTTCTGGGGGTCATATACTCGCCTGCGAACCCCTGTGTTTCCACTACTGTTTTCAGACTATTTTTGGTATCTTAGCCTGGTTGAAAAATTTTGTTGTGGGTGACATCGTGTCCCCCCTCCTGTGCTGGCACCCGGGGCGGTCCGCACCCCACTGTACTGTCAACATCAAGTTTGGCTTTCTTTCATTCTTGTAAAAGGAAGTGTACACTAAAATCATCTGATCTTGACATATCCGATTTTCTATTTGAAGAACTTTTAAAGTTTGGATTTTACGAGGTTCTTTTAGTAATAAGTTTAATGAAATCCGTGTGTCTACAGAAAGTTTAATGAGATCCGTGTGTCTACAGAAAATTACTCGGAAAATGTAAGCAAAAAAAAAAGAGATAAACATAAGATGAAAGACGGAGAATGAAAAAGGAAAAAAAAATGATAAAATATTGATAAAAAGAGAAAAGATCATTTGATGGGAGGGAACAGAAGAAGAAGAATTTAGTATAACACAAAGACAGACGAGTGAAGGCATAAAAAGAGTAGGTTACGCCAAACAAATGGTTCCAGACCGGGGTTCATATGAACAATAGTCAACGGTAATATTTTAGTGGCCCATAGAGTAATTTCACTTCAGTTCGGTTGTTACAACTGAGAATTGGAATTTCTACAGTAATCGACGCCATATTAGAATACTAAAATTAGAAAAACAACTCTAAAATTAGCAGAAAACGAAATCAAGTGATGTAAATTAGCGTCCATTTATTCTGCCCAATGTTTTGATTGTAAAAATTGAATAAAAACACAGAAGGATATATAAAGGAAGGATTATTTATACATAAAGGATAATTATATAAATATTATAATTTACTATATGTATTAATTTAGTATATTAATAATATATAATAATATTAATTGTAAATATTAATAAAATAAATATTAATATATTAATATAAATTAATTAATATAAAATATTAAAAAGAGTAAAATATTATTAATAAAATTAATTCAATGCATAGATTATATAAGTATTATATATAAGGGAAGAATTAACAGTATTAACCTCTTCAACAGCAGGGGCAATTTCCGACAAAACCCTAAACTCCGAGGGCTTATATATGTACTAATGTAAATAAATGTTCTATAGAATTTAGTTGTTAAATACAAGTTTATTTTCATTAAATTAGTTTTACTTCAAAATAAAGCCCATATATTTATTATACAATTCCCAAACTTATCTGCTGTTAAAAATAAAATAATTTTTTTTCATCGATTGGTTATGGGGGGGGGGGTCCAAAAAATTGAGAGTAAAAGTGATTCATGGGTAAAAAAAAAAAAGTTGCGAAACACTGTGTTTCCAAATCTGGATTTTCTTTTTTCACAGGGATCGAACGTGCACCTCCAGTGCTGGCAGAAATCCATAATTATCTCAACCACTAGTCAGGCCAAAAATACGTTTTCTCACCTCAACTCATACTACGTTTATCTCTGTTACTTTTCGAGTGCTAACCAATATATATCGATATCCGGCTAGGTATAGACACTTACCTCAGGAAAAAAGCACTAGACTTATCTTTGTAGCACCCAGTGACTTTTAAATTGGCGATAAAATATGTCAAAACAACAAAACGATGGAAAAAGAAAATACTTAAGAATAAAATCTAGTTGTTATAATTGAAATCTTTTGGGCTGTTCTACTTAAAATTCAACAAATACTTCATGTCTGTCAGCATGAAATTGTCCCCTCGAATAGATATCAGCAAAATAAATTTAACAAATTTTCAACAATGTATAAAGGACAACGTTTTTTTTTTGTTTTTTTTTTTTACCGTATTAGTCAACCTGGGGTCAAGTTGACCTCACGATTTTTGGCTCAAAATACCTAGACCTACCGTATAGGTCGACCCCAAACATACGTTAGGCTTCCAGTGGCCCAAAACATACTTCTACCGGTAAATGAAATTAGATTACATTATACCTGTGCCAAAACTACATAAAGTCACACCACTTACCTGGAAATTGAGACGCTAAAGCGTAATACAGTGTAACCCGGATATAAGAGAGTTGTCGGGACCGGAGAAGAAGTATTTTATATCCGGGTTTCTCTTATATCCGGGTTTGGTCTAATTTATATACATTAACACAGGCTCTAATTTGGGACCAGAGAAAATCTTTCTTATATCAGGGCTTCTCTTATATCCGGGTCTCTTATATCCGGGTTACACTGTATATCTCTACATGCGTTATATAGTAAACAACCTACAACATACACCGGTAGGTAGCGTATATTGTATCGGTATAACTTAGCGAAAATTTAAAATTCGTCATGTCTACTGATATACACATTTAAAGTCAACATCAGCTCCTATAAAATATTAATACCGTAGATTACACATCATGTCAAGTAGTTTTTGATAATACCGCTACGTGTTAAGTGCTGTACGGTAATTATTAGAAGTGCTTTACCGCTTGTTTACAACTCGGTGGTAAATGTTTTCATTTTATAACCGCCATATAAGTCGATGCCTAGTCTTCGAATGTATTTTTAGGCTTGAATACTCGACTTGTACGCCGCAATTTACGGTATTTTTAAATTTCATTTCTTTCATCTTAAATTCAGTATATCGCAACTTTAGAAACTATCGGAAGTAGTAATATCAGTTTTACTTTTCGGTAAAACATTGTCAACCAAAAACCATTGTATTGTCAAATGTTAGTTAATTATAATATTATCTTGAATTCTTATATAAAGCCTTGTGAGCCATTATTAATTTTTGACTAGCATTTCTTTCGTTTTCATCTTTGTTGCTTTTCTTTTCAATTGCATAGGTCATCCATCTACGACTATTCGTAGTAATATCTTGACTTACTAAATGATAAAGCATTGTCAACCATTATTAATTTTTGTCACGTATATATTTCATCTTAATTTCACTGGAACTCCTCAGTTATACTACGGTCATTAGTAGTAGTAATATCATCTGCAATTGTATTATTTGATTCGATATTGTCAGCAATTTTTACTTTTTGGTGAGTATTCATTTATCTAAATTATTGATGCTTTTTATCTCAACTATTTAGACTAGGCATTGGCAACCTTTTCTGCATGAGATATAATTCATCATAAGGCGGACCGCACTAACAGAAAAAAATCAAAATAATTTTTCGCTGACAGTAAAGAGGTCATTTTCCCTACAGAAGATCATATGCGTAATCGTCTGCCTTAGAAATAGACAAAAGGTTGACAGTTTTTTTTATTTGAAGAAAAGATTTTCTACAATTTAAAAATTGAAGATTTCTCATATTATTATCATTAATGACACTGTGATTAACGCATACTACTGCGTGGGATTTGTTCCTAATTTATACACTTAAAAATAAAAAATATATATTTTAAAAATAAAAAATACGTTTTAAAAAGAAAAAATATATTTCTTTCTGTGAGAAAAAAAAATTACAGTGGAACCTCGGTTCACGAATTTAATTCGTTCCCAATAGGCATCAATGTAAAGAAAAAATAATCACAGTAAAATAAAATTGGAAAAGAAAAGCACGGGACAACACACGAATATATACAACATGGCGGTCGACTAAGAAATGATTCCGTTCGGCTTAACTCGGTTCGGCCATGTTGTTCGAGAGGTTGCTCTGTAGTATGAACATTTTTTTTCTAAAGTATTTTTCACGTATGGTCTTCCTTTAATGAAAATCGCCAATGGTTTAAAATGCAGCGAACGTTACCTTCGACGAAAGGTTAATTCAGTAAGCATCGTTCTTAATAATTTTTGTAAAAAGGTTTCATCGAACTGTACCCATAGTGCAACAGGCATTAATGAGGGAAGTTACCCAGGCAATTAATAGTTATTTGACTTTGACACCAGCTTCTTTCAACCACTTTGCGTGAGAGAGAATGTGAGTGAACAAGTGAGAATGAAACAAAACAAAAATTTGAATATTATTTTCTTAATTAAATTTGCGAAGAGCTTAGCATTAGTCAGCAGCAGCCGACACATTCCTTTTCTTCCAAAGTGCTCAACCCACAAAAAGTGGGGGAGAGAGAGAGAGAGTACTTAAGGTATTTGAGGACGCATTAAATGAAGCAGCCATATTTTACAAACACCTAAATTTATTGATACAAAACTTGGTACTGCTACACAGAGGCAGTAATGGTAAGGTTTATTCGATGTAACCGCCTTCAGTCGCAATGATAGCCTCACTGGGAGACCTGAATCGTTGACATGCACGCGTCACATGGTCTGTATTGATATTGGATATTCCTAGGGTAATGGCAATTTTTAGGAAATCAGTCGCTTTTTGGAAACGTTGGTTATTTTCCCGTTCAACAACACCCCACGTGTAATAGTCAAAGGGATTTAGGTCTGGCGAGTTAGGTGGCCAGATGTTAGGTGGCCAGATGTGATCGTGCTGATTGGCTATTTTGTGAGCAGGCGAAGAGTTTTCTTATTGATATGTCAATACCAATAAGAAAACTATTATTCAGAAGGCCAAACGGGCCGCGTGTGGTCCGCTATCGACAGTTGCCATGTGACTGATTTATGTCATCATCCTATGACATTGTCATGGGATTACATTGATTTTAATATTAGATTAGGAGTTGTTAAGTGTTAACCAACTTTATTAGAATTTCTTTCATTTTAATCTGTTATTTCTTAATGCAACACTTCATATTGTTATTCCATGTTATTGGTACTGACCTGGCGTCTCGGCTTCAGTCTCTTTCCTATTGCCGTTATGTAGCTTCGATGTGCATTTTCATATAAATATTTTTATGGTAATAGTTCTGACGTATTTTCTTCTATGGTACCTAGACATTATGAATTTAAGCGCAATACTTGATTGTGATTAGATTCACTTTATACCCTTGGGAAACGTATAAATCCATCTCCTCTCCCCCCAGCTATGGGTTGAATAGCAGGACAGACTGGCTTCTTTAGCTTTGGTTGGCAATCAGTCTATCGCAGAAAGAAATAGCAACCTACCGAGGGAAAAAAATCTGCCTCGTCAGTCATGTATCGAAAGATACTTCATCCCCCAAGAGTGTATCACTTATGGTACTTAACTGACTAACCAGGTTGTTGGCAAGTTCTCATTATTTTACTCCTATTATAGGTAGTATTGTCAACCATTATTAATCTTTGACTAGTATTTCTTTCATCTTAATTTTACTTGCTTTTCATTGAAACTATTCAGACGGTCATTCTAAGCCTGTTATTAATAATATTATTTTAAAAATCATTATTATAGGTAGTATTGTCAACCATTATTAATCTTTGACTAGTATTTCTTTCATCTTAATTTTACTTGCTTTTCATTGAAACTATTCAGACGGTCATTCTAAGCCTGTTATTAATAATATTATTTTAAAAATCATTATTATAGGTAGTATTGTCAACCATTATTAATCTTTGACGAGTATTTCTTTCATCTTAATTTTACTTGCTTTTCATTGAAACTATTCAGACGGTCATTCTAAGCCTGTTATTAATAATATTATTTTAAAAATCATTATTATAGGTAGTATTGTCAACCATTATTAATCTTTGACTAGTATTTCTTTCATCTTAATTTTACTTGCTTTTCATTGAAACTATTCAGACGGTCATTCTAAGCCTGTTATTAATAATATTAATTTAAAAATCATTATTATAGGTAGTATTGTCAACCATTATTAATCTTTGACTAGTATTTCTTTCATCTTAATTTTACTTTCTTTTCATTGAAACTATTCAGACGGTCATTCTAAGCCTGTTATTAATAATATTAATTTAAAAATCATTATTATAGGTAGTATTGTCAACCATTATTAATCTTTGACTATTATTTCTTTCATCTTAATTTTACTTGCTTTTCATTGAAACTATTCAGACGGTCATTCTAAGCCTGTTATTAATAATATTATTTTAAAAATCATTATTATAGGTAGTATTGTCAACCATTATTAATCTTTGACTATTATTTCTTTCATCTTAATTTTACTTGCTTTTCATTGAAACTATTCAGACGGTCATTCTAAGCCTGTTATTAATAATATTATTTTAAAAATCATTATTATAGGTAGTATTGTCAACCATTATTAATCTTTGACTAGTATTTCTTTCATCTTAATTTTACTTGCTTTTCAGTGTAACTATTCAGACTATCGTACTTCAGTTTTTCTCAGCGCCATCTTGAGATTTTTTTGTATAAAAGCCTTTTATAAACGACGCTGTAACTAAAATCCGTAAACCAGTGTTAAAGAAGGAAAACTCTGAATTTCAAAACGTGAAGAAATCAAAGCGTAATTACTCCACTATCTTTATTTGAAAGGCATGGCTTTTCAGAGAAAATTTATTGGAGAATTATGATTGCCAACGTCCTGAAGTGTCAGTGAGTTAAAAAATAATGCAGTCTTTTCTTAAAAGGAGCAGACAGATATATAGGATGCTAGTAAAAAGTGTTTGACACAATAAATGTAACATTACTTCTACTAACGAATATTCTTTTATATGCCGTTTCCCTTCAGGACGTAGGCGATCATGGCCCTCAACATCTTCCTGTCCCTTGTAACTTAAGAAGTTTTGTCTTTTTCTTATTTCTTCCAAACCTTGTTCTACCATCCATTTATTCAAGCTCATCAAATATGTTATACGCTGCCTCCCTCTGTCCATCTTTCCCTCAATCTGTTCTCTGAGTATCAAATTTTCCAAGCCCTCCTTCCTCATTACATTTTTTACATAAAGATTTCAACTGCTGCTTCTTGATGTTACGTATAACCTTTCTTTTTGCTTCTTTAAAACCTCGTCATCGATTTCATCCGCCCTACATAAGGGCATTTATAAGACAGTTACAGCAAAATCTATGACTGACGGGGTGGCTATGAGATTCCCTCTCGATCCTAAGGTCAAATTGGCAGCTGATCTAAAAAAGTGACCTACAATCTGCTATTGAGCTAATTTTAACTCTTCTAAAATGAAACGTCTCTCTATCAATTATCTCACCCCTTTCTACGTTTTATCAGCATGGCTGATGCTAACCTCCAGGAAAGTGACTCATTGCGCATTCTCCGGCTAGCATTTTACGCAGACATAAAGTGGAAAGATTATATTGAATTAGTTGTTAATCCTGCTGCTATGTCATGGTGGACATTTTTTTTCTCTTTTGAATCTATTTGACATATTTATAAGTTTCCCATTCGTCCAGGCTTTGAATATTGTTGCCACATATGGTCTAGTACTCCTGCTTTACATTTATAGATTCTTGATAAAATCCAAAGAAGAATCTGCAATGTTATTGGTCCTGACCAGGCATCTCACTTTCAATCACGTTCCTACCGCCGTTACGTAGCTTCTCTGTGCAGTTTTATATAAATATTTTCATGGTAATAGTTTTGACGTATTTTCCTCTATGGTACCCAAGCTTTATGAATTTAAGCGCCGTACCGGATTTGCAGCAAGGTCTCATCCATTTACTGTTGGAATGGCTAGATGCAACCGTAAGTTCTATGCTAAGAGTTTTTTTTTTATTTTTTGTCTATCGTACGTCTCGCTTATGGAGTTATCTTCCAACTTCTTGCTTTACACTCAGCTTTGATCTTCATAATTGAAATGTAATGTTTCTGTTATACTAGATCATACCTATTCTATTGTTAATAGACTCTCCCACAGATAATAAGTAGTAGTAGTAGCAGTCGCCAGTGGGCTCAGTGGAGTTGAGTGAGTCAGTCGATGTCGGACATTGAAGTATCAATCACCACAACTAGATTGCTGCGTCATTAACTATTATTTTCAAGTTCCTAACGTTTTGTCCGTCGAACCTAATTTAGGACCGACTTAGTGAAATACAAGCCTTCACTAAAAACTACTCTACAACAGTTTCCTTCTGTCCTCTTAATTCTTGTTCTTTTATTATGCTCTCTCCTTAATAGTATTTTTATGTTCTCCAACACACAGCAACCCCTTATTCCTTAGTGGCTTTATTGCTTTACATGGGTTGAAATGATTTAAAAATATGGTTTACTATCAAAACAAATTCTTATTTAATTTTACCAGACTCATGTTTGATATATTGATGAGATGAATACCAATGGAAAAGATGGAAGAAATAAACCGCTAAACTTAATCGGTTTTATTATTTTGTTTTTTTATTATTCGTTTTTTATTTATTTATTATTATTTTTTTTTTTCGCTATTGAACATGGAACATATCTCTTTCCTCAAAAACATCTGCTGATACAATTTGTGGGAATGGAAAACATTAGCGATGAATATAAAAATATAAGCGATAAGAAGCTGAATAAGATCGGTTAGGTTGAACTGCTAGATACATTGGTCGACAAAATTTTAATTTAACCAGGAGCACCTCTATATTTCTAACTTTTTGATGTTAAACTTTAACTGCCATTTGTTATATTCCCCCAATATCCCCACCACCAATATATATATATATATATATATATATATATATATGTACTTCCGCTATTCCATAATGTATATATATATATATATATATATATATATATATATATATATATATATATATACTTCCGCTATTCCATAAAGCATATATATATATATATATATATATATATATATATATATATACTTCCCTTACTCTAATATCTCCTAAACTCTCTTTTCATTAATTCCTTCTATCTTTTTATCTATACATTTTAAAGTTACCTTTAAACCCCTTTTTATTCTTTTAATTTTAAATTAATATTTCATTCTTAATAGAACCTTAAATTAATGCCATAGAGTCAATATTCGGGTTTAATTTAAAAAAAAAAATTCTTCCCTTTAAGACAAAGACCTTCCAGCCTCCCCTGACTCCTGTCTCGTCCCTTTCGTCTGACTGAAACATTGAAATAGATAAATTCTGTATTCGTTTTACAACTGTTTTTACTTTTTTTTTTTTTTTTTTTAGCTTTCACGGTTAAATTTCCATTTCCAACACGAACTCAGTCCACAACGGGGTTGATGAGACAGACAACCGCTATCTTCATCTGTCGAAATAGGCTATTCCCCATAAAGGTGATTTTGAATTTTATTGTTTATTAATTATTTGCTCTGTAATAATAAATACATTGAGCTCTTTTTGTGGAACAGTTTTAATATTTCATATTGCTAGAACACACTTGGATTATATACTAACGCATTTGTTACCTTCATTATATATATATATATATATATATATATATATATATATATATATATATATATATATATATATATATATTCATGAATCATTCATACAAAAAACAAATACAGAGGTTAATGATTTAATTGGCGAGAATCCATCGTCGCAAACAATTCAAATAAGATACATAAACCCCGAACCTGTACATGAATGATATAATCCTCGTTTATAAATAAATAAAAAAGACCTTATGCAACTGAAATTTATAAACGAGGATCATATCATTCATGTACAGGCTCGGGGTTTATGTATCTTATTTGAATTGTTTGCGACGATGGATTCTCGCCAATTAAATCATTAACCTCTGTATTTGTTTTTTGTATGAATGATTCATGAATTTATAAATTAATTGCACCTTTATTAAAATTAAAATAACTGATCCAAGTGCAACTTTCGGATAATAAGTGCGACATTACTGTAATTATTGAACAATATAGTTCATGCCACTTTGACGGAAAATCTACCAGTAAAAAAGAATTCTCTTATTGCTATATTTGTACAAAAACGCACAACCTTAAACTTTAAATTCAAACTCAGCGTTGCGACCGCACGTTCCAAAACAATAACACATTTCTCAGAGCATACGATTCATTAGACATTTTAAAAAGATTATTTATAAGATTAAAGTAAGAAATACATTGGCTGTTAAGTATGTCTCCAGCTTCGATCTACGCAGCCCGATTAATCATGTTAATTTTATTTCATTTTCTTTTTACTTACTTTTTTTTTCTTCTTTCTTTCGTCTTTAAACAATATCAACGAAATTTATTTCGGTCAATATTTTGAAGGTCGGAGTTAAAACAATTTTGGATCCAACTGAAGTCAAGAATGCAAACAACGCACTAGGAAAGAATTGTGTTGCTTTTAAATAGATATACCTGAATGTTGACTCACTCCCGGAATCGCAACTGATATATATATATATATATATATATATAAACAAATTTTTTATACCACAGAATTTATATATAGCTTTGAAAATGACAGAACACATTCTTGTAAATGAAACCTTTTTCGTCCAACATAAAGATTCGTTGGAACAACAATAATCAAAATGTCGAAACTGAAAAACCACAGTAAAAGTACCCTTACATTCAGTGTCTGACTGTCTCAGTGACTCACTCACTGCTGGTCCCTTCCTCTCTGATTGCTGTATCTTCCTAAGTGACTGCCAACTTCCTGTCCCTCTCTGCTTATATGAATACTGCCTAGGGTTCCACCTCCCCTATCCGTCCACTTGTGTCCCTGAAAAAAATACCACCCATTCAGTATTTAGTTGGTCAGTTGTTCAAAGGACTCTATTTTTATGATTATCAAAAATCACTAACATTTTGTGTTTGCCAATTCAAAGGTGGGCTAGAGACAGGGATCCTGGAAAATCCTGGTCATTAAATTGACTCAAAGATGGACTGGAGACGAGATTCCTTAGGACCCTCGTCATTAAATTGCTTTACAAGGAAAACGAATCTATCTATTTATCGCCTAGGGATGTGTAAGAAATTGTATTGCTACGCTTGACGTAGTTGATGTCAATAGCCATAATTTTCACAACATCCCTTTACAAAAAATAAAATAAAATAAAAAAATAAACTAGCAAAAACTCAAATTATCATGCCCACTGCGAAATTTCATCTCCAACACTAATAATCAAAAAACAATATTATATACTTACATTGGACACAAATAAAGCACACTCTCACACAGACTGACTTGCCACCCATCGAAACTCAGTGCAATCCGTGCACACCCCGACCAGTGCATCACGAACAACCAAAATACAACTATTAACATAAGACACATATTAGTAGATAACACCCAAATACTCTATAGAACCCAATGCAAGGAAAGACTTAAAACTCTAGAAAAATAAAGAGCCAGCATTAAAATAAAATATTCATCCCATGAGAAAATATCTTCAAATGCATATGATATAATTATATGTACTTATTAATTATATTTGTTCTTATTCTTATCATATTTAATTTAAATGAGTCCACTGAAAATCGATGATGGTCCAACCTAGCACAAGTAGGTTTCCGTTGAGTCTACAATCCTAGGGTAAACAAAGGTGTGACGTCTGAGGAGGGTAAGCAGGATGCTAGATAATACTAGATATTACTGAGTCATTAATTGCCTTGGGGTTCCTCCCTCCGGATTTTCCAGGATGGTTTGAATTCAGAATTTTCCTTCTTCTCGAGTGATTGCCACCCAATCCTGCTACTTACCTATAGTTGTGGGGGAAGAGATGCATTCATACCTTTCTCAAGTGTATTAGTGTCGGATTCGACTAGAATTCGAACCAGGCTCTTCGATTCCTCAATCCGTCGCAATCCATTACTCCATCGTGTCTGTCTGTCTGTCGTTTTATCGATCTGTCGTTCCCAGTCCCAGCGCTACCAAAAACGTAGTATTGTTAGTGCCATCAGTTGGTGATGTTTATATATATATATATATATATATATATATATATTACGGCTATCGCAAGTCGACATAAGCCAGCTGAGAGGTAAGCAAATTCTACGGGGATTTCTGCCTGGGGCCGTTGTTATTCTGCTGAGATTTCAGGTGTGAAAGGCAACCCCCAAATCGAATAGTAAGAAATGGTAAAGAATTGCTTCTAGAATTAATTTAGCATCTCTTCTATTCGACAATATAACGTTTATGACACATTTAAGAACTTAACCCCATAGGAGATTGTGAATTAAAAACAAACATATTTTGACAATTTTATGGAAATAGTAACGGCTTCGGAAAGTAATTAATATTTCAGCGCTAAGATTTACGAGTTACCAATTGTGTTTAAATTAGTTTACCATCTCTTTTATTCAACTAAAAGGGAAATTGAGTTCCTCATGGGCTTTCGCTTCAAAAAACTCACACTATCTAAAGTATCTTTTTTATTATTAAGAATGCCTACCTTTCATTTTCGCATCATTATTACATGTCATTTTTGTATGGACTTGTTACTACGAACTAGTACAATCATCCATGACTTTTAATAGGTTCGTCTAACTTTAACTCACAATGCTTGGTATCTCCTTGACTAATCATGGTGAGACACGAACCCGGGTCTCGTGCTCGGGATGCTAATGCTCTAATAGACTGACGTCGAGATCTCATCAATTCACACTTGTGCTGGCTAGATGTAACCGTAAATTCTATGCTAACATTTTCTTTTCTTGCACTTCTCGTTTGTGGAAATCACTTCCGGTTCCATGCTTTCCGGCCAACTTTAATCTACAAAAATTGAAATGCAATGTCAATCGCTATCTACTGTCCTTCTGATTAATCTTTTCTTGTTCTGCTCATCATTAATGTTTCTGTTTTCTAATTCTTCCATATCATGTAACCTTGTGTCTTAGTGACTTTACTGCCTTGCATGGAGTGAAACCGATTAAAATCATTTGTCGATGACTCCATTAAAAACTTTTATTAAATCTACAGTAAAATACAGTTATATTTATCCGTATTAGTCATTAATTTTAAGAAAATTTATGTCCCAATGACAGATGTTCATGATAAAACAACAAGAAGGAAATAGAGTTAAATTTTATCTTAACTACAAGGTCAAGTAGTTAAATACACATAATATCTATAAAATCTACAAAATATAAAAAACTGCGCGCGTGTGTGTGTGTGTGTGTATATCTTTCACATTCTCTTTGTGTCCATCTTTTCTCGCTGTATGTTTGATAGAGATAGATAGATAGATAGAGAAAGAAGAAGAAGAAGAAGAAGAAGAAGAAGAAGGGTTTCTTGTTTGACGATTGGATATTTTCATAGCAAAAATCCGCCTAAAAAGGCATATAAAAAGATAAAACATACTTTTCCTCACACACAAAAGCAACATTTTAAACAATGCAGTATACAGGTAAGCCATATTTATGATCTTACGTGCTTCTTGATTTGTTTTCTTTTCATACTTTTCGACCACCTTCATATTTTTCTTCTTTTTAAAAGTGCTATCAATTTTCTCCCTCAGAATATATATATATATATATATATATATATATATATATATATATATATATATATATATATATGTGTGTGTGTGTGTGTGTGTATGTGTGTGTGTGTGTGGAGAAGGAATATATACATATACACATACTAGCAAAAAAACAAATACATAAAAATACACAAAAATAGAGAAATGTTTAAAAAGATACAGAGGACATAAAAAGATAAGAACAAAGACCTCATTCCTTCTCTTTTCTCTGACCAATCTTAATTGTTTTATTATCCCTTAAGCAAAGGAATATTTTCCGCCACCCCAAGAAGAATTTGGATTACTACCATACACAAAACACAACGGCTAAACTTAAGTGATGTGGGTGCCAAAGTTGGGCCCACAGAAGTAAAACACGGAACACGGATTAGAAGTAAGAAAGATGTATTAACAACAGGTTACAGAGATAGTGTAAGCAGAGCTTACTATAAGTTAGTGTTCAACACTGGTAGTCGTACGAGGCTCTCACTGTCTCTCTGTGTCACTCTCTATCACTCTCTGTCACTCTCTATCACTTTCTGTCACTCTCTGTAGAGTGCTATGTCGCCTACTTAATATAGGCCTGGAAGTGTAGGTAGTTTCCGGTCTTACAATACCCCGCTTCCAAAGAGTTTTCTTTTTGAAAAGGAGAGAAAAAATAAAACTGTTAATACTTTTTCCTCTTGCGATTTATTGTTTCTCAGCTGGAAGTAGAGATCTTGATGCGTGAACCACAGCTTTTCGCGAATCATCTGGCAGTTTATGTAATATGCAAGCGCCTATGCTGTACAAGCTTGCATCACTTACGACTATGATGTCGAGACTAGGGTCGAAAAGTAAGAGTTTTCTTGATCTTCTCGAATGCGTCTTGGCATTCCGGAGTCCATGACCATGGTTTGTCCTTTTTTAAAAGTTGGTTTGGAGGCCCTCTTCAATTTTGCATGTTCTTAATGAACCCTTGGTAAAAGTTAGCTAGGCCGAGGAAGCTTTGTAACGCTTGAACGTTATCTGGGGCCGGCATGTTTCTGATCGCGTTGGCTCTTTCTGGATCCAGCCGACGACCGTCTTTATTTATGATGTGTCCTAAGTATTTAATCTCTGGTAAGACAAAGTCACACTTTTCCTCCTTAACCTTAAATCCGTATTCTTGTATCTTTTCGAATACGTTTATTATATGGTTCCGGTGCTCTGCCGTAGTTTTACTAGTAACTAGTATATCATCCAAATAGGCTGTTGCGTAGTCAAGATCGCCCAGCATGGCGTCCATGACCTGCTGTAAAATTTCAGGCGCAACATTTACTCCAAAAGCTAGCCTGTTGTATTTATACAACACTCTATGGGTGTTTATGCAGAGCAATTTGGAACTTTCTTCTTCCACCTCTATCTGAAGGTATGCGTCCGAGAGGTCAATTTTAGAAAAAAATTTTTCCACCATTGAGTCTACTGAAAATTTCTTCAGGGCTTGGCAGAGGATAGTGGTGATCTTGCAAGGCATCATTTAACCCTGTGGAAAAATCTGCGCATACTCGTATTTGATTGGACTTTTTAACGTAAGCCGTAGGTGCTGCCCACTCGCTGAAATCTGTTTTTGACAGAATACCTGCTTGTTCGTGTCTATCTAACTCTTTATTGATTTGCTCTAGAGCAGCGAAAGGGACATTCCGTTTCTTTTTGAATACCGGTTGTGCACCGTCCTTCACCTTGAACTTAGCTTTCATTTTAGTATATTTCCCAAGGCCGCCAGAAAAAACCTGGGGAAACTGTTGTTTGAGTTTTTTTTTAGATTTCCCAAATTGGACGTTGTACTTTGTATCTTGCGGCAAAATGTACTCATTGGGCAATCCCAAAGATTGAAGTTTTCTATCCAATCAGTTCCCAATAAGTTGTCTGAAGTTTTTAATACGTAGGCTTTGAGCTTTTTGGTAACTCCATATAGTGTTACTGTAAGTATTACCTCGCTTAAAATGTTAATCTTTTCGCCAGTTACGGATTTTGCTGTTTTATCCGTTTTTAATAAGGTCGGCTCGTTCAATTTTCGCCAAGTACGCCAGTTAATGGTTGAAATATCAGAACTCGAGTCAAGCTGGAATTTAATGGACTTATTGAAAACATCCACTGTTACATATTTTCTTAAATTCCTATCGAGAATATTGTCAGATTGAGCTTGCCTAATTTTATTTTTGAGTTTTATCGTTCTGTTGGCGTACAAGCACGAAGTTAAAGTATGCCCACTTTTATTGCAATTTTTGCAATATTTTTTGTTCTTAACTGCACATTTCATTTCATCCAATGCCATTTACCACAATGGTAACATGGTCCGGGCGGTTTCTTTAACCTATTTGAGTTTTGGTTACTGCGTAATTTAGGACATGAGATTTGCCTTTTGTCTTTTTGAGGGGAATAGGAGGTAGACTTACTTCTGATTTTATTAATCTGAGTCACATCTGATTCCTCGATAGTGTTTGAGTTACGCTTTACAGATATTACTCTTTGACAGTCCTCTGCCAGTTTTTGGAGAGTCAATCCTTGTTCGTTCTCAAGCTTAGTCAGTACCCGTCGTCTGACTTCGGTGTCTTCTGCAAATACTAGACTTTGTGCGAAAATTAAGCACTTAAAATCATCGGCAGTCAGTTCGGCTAAATTAAAATCATTACATAGCTTGTTTACCGATACTGCAAACGTTAGAAAATCTTGCTGGTTGTCTTTGACTGTGTTCAGACATTTCCAACGTTTGTGGAACAAGGTTGTGTTAGGCCAGAATAATTCCGATAGGAGCTTAATCGTCTCTGAAAAATCCAAGTCAGTCGTTTTGTTGGGTAGTATGAAGTCTACGAACCTACTATGTTCTGTAGTTCCCAGTTTTCTCAATAGAAGAAGTACCTTTTTTTTACGGGGCCATTGTTCACAGTCTACGTTGAAAATATCTTCGTAGCACCTGTAAAAAGCCTGGAACGTTTGTCTTCCTCTGGTACGTATTCAAAGGTTTCCATTGAATTGTAGATTGTACTCTGGGAGAATATTGTATCTTTTTCAGAGTTTGAGCCTTTTAAAGCATTTACGAGTAATTCTTTAAGTTGTTTCTGTTGTAGTTCAGCATTCTGAAGCGTAATTTTTTGGAATTCCATTTGTTGTTTATGTAAATCCAAAAATAGTTGTTGTTGTCTTTCTTCTGATTTTTGTTGCTGGTCCAAATTTAGTTTTAACATTTGGGCAACTACTTTTTGCAAATCTTCCATATTTAAAAATGACAGCGCTTTTTTGTTGCTTTGAAACACGTGTTCTAAGAGGAGGTACACAAAAAAATCTCGATAGATTTTTGTTCCTTTTTTTTTTCTTTTACAGAAAAAAAATGGACAGACAATAATTAAACTAAACTAATTATGTGTGTTTAGCTTTTTTTCCGTGGTTTCGATAATTTTAACGTAATTGAATAATTTTTCACCACACTTATGTATTTTTTTAAATTTTTTTATAGAGGTACAAAAAGAAGAAAACTCACCTCAGTAAATTTGAGGGGAGAATAATTTTATGCCCGACTTCAACTCAGTTACATAAAAAAATTTTCGATAGTTTTTTCCGAAAACTTGAGTACAATGGTAATACTTGATCTTGTGTTGTCAGTTTTTTTACGAACAACTGTTTTTTTTTCTGTGTGTGTGGGTGTGTAGAAATCGTTCTCGTACTGGACAGACTTTAATATTCCGTAGATGTCGAATCGCTAGTTTGTCAATGGCGTTTGGTATTGGAATATATATAGACGCACGATGTTTAGCTTTTAAATCGCTAATGTATTAATGCCAGCTTAATTTCACGTTCAATACTGCTGTGGGAACGCGTGGAGTTTGTGTATTTTTCGAGTACTGTCGCTATTGATATGGTGAGAACGAAATTCTCGAATCTTTTCTGTCGCCACTGCTGTGGGACTGGCAAGGTATTGCGGTTTTTCGACGTGAATGCGTTTCTAGAATTCTTGGTCGACCCAGATGTGGGATTGGTAAGGTATTTAGATTTCGCCGTGAGTGCGTTTCTAGAATCTTCGTCGCCACTGATGTGAGTGCCAAAGTTAGGTCCACAGAAGTAAAACACGGATTAGAAGTAAGAAAGATATATTAACAACAGGTTACAGAGATAGTGTAAGCAGAGCTTACTATAAGTTAGTGTCCAACACTGGAAGTCATACGAGACTCTCACTGTCTCTCTGTGTCACTCTCTATCACTCTCCGTTGAGTGCTATGTCGCCTACTTAATATAGGCCTGGAAGAGTCTATTGTGTAGGTAGTTTCCGGTCTCACAATAATAAGAAAAAATCATTCTTGGAATAATAATTCTTCGTCTGGTAACGGCCATAAGACCCGAAACTCGTGTAGCAAAAATATGTAAAATAAAGCATAATATATATATATATATATATATATATATATATATATATATATATATGCATTATAACCAAAAACGTTTGCAGCGTGTCTTAGTCGTGCTACCGGTGAGGGATAATATACCTACTTCTTAAAAATATACCAACATCAAACCTACATGACTACAAAATCAAACTAACAAAAAATATAACACTTTATAAGATGGAAAGTATCCTATTTCCTTAGAAAAGAAAATGACAATTTTGACAACCACAACAACACCGATAAAACCAATAATATTAACAAATTTAGATTTGCATGAAGGATATGCCCACCAAAACAAAACGACCTCATTGCTTTTGAAAATGACTTAACAAAAACAATGAATAATTTGGAAATAATAATAATTATTCAACAATAATTTCCAAAAAAGACTTGCAGATGATAAAAAAATGATAAACAACTCACAAAGACTATTTATAAAAGCAGATAAATCCAGAATAATCTTTCAAAAAGAAACCAACAATTGCAATACACTAGTCGATAAAGAAGTTACTGAATTTTACAAAACCAATAATAACGAAGCAGAAAATAATATAAATAAAGAAGCTAAAAACATGGTCATTAAACTAAAATTAGCCAATAGAATAAAAAGATTAGCAAAGGAAGAACCACTTATTAAATTAAAAGACCATAAAGACAATTTTTTCGACCAGACCAACATGCAGATTACTAAACATCACAAAAAGGTATATTAGGAATATAAGCCAAAAATAGAAAAATATTCTCAAAACTAAAAAGAATACAAAACATAACCCAATAAAAAAATATTAAAGCTACAATCAATTGGTTTAATAACATTAATAGTCATAAATAAAATTTCTCCTTCACATAATTAGATATAAAAACTTCTACTCATCTATTAATGAACATACAACGCATTAAATCATATTATACCACATTAAAAAATATGGACATGAAAACGACAAAATAATAATAATAACTTTGACGTAACAATGGCGCAGAAGTATGCGAACTCATAGGCATATTCGTAATCAATAAATTAACAAATATTATGAACAAAAAAGATATAGGTCTATACAGGGACGACGGTCTATTAATTCTAAGAAACTGTGACGACAGAACTACTGAAAAAATAAATCAAGAAATAATAAAAGCCTTCAAAACCCTAGGATTTACAACAGATATAAAATCAAATAAAAAATAGTAAATTTCTTAGATATAACATTTAATCTAAACAACGGAATCTACAGAACAAAAAGAAAAGCAAACAACAACCCAATATGCATTAAAAAATATTCTAATCACCCCCACCAAACGTATTTAAAGAAATACACATATCTATAAATAAAAGAATTTCAACACATTCTAGTAGCCTAAAAATATTTACTGAAAATTTTAAAAAAATCATGAGTCAGTCCTAAGACACAGCGGATATTCAAACAAACTTGAATACAAAAACGAAAACAATTCAAACAAAAACGAGAGAAAAAGAAATATATTTTGGTTCGCCGCCCCCATACAAAATACAATTAAAACAAAACTAGGGAAAATATTCTTCAAATTAATTGATAAACACTGCCATAAAACAACAAATTATCAAAAATTATCAATGAAAATACAATCAAAGTTAGTTACATCTACATAAAATATAACTAAGCATAAAAAATACTCAACAAAACCAATAACAATAACAACAATAACAATAACATACACCATCAAATGTAACTGCAGAAACAAAGAAAATTGCCTACTTAACAATAAATGTTTAACCAGTAACATAATACACAAAGCTATCGTAAATAATAACCTTAACACTGAGGAAAAAAAATTACATAGAGACCACAGAAAAAAATTAAGGAAAGATATTTCTATTTCTAAGAAAATATCATCCGAAAGAACAAAATCACAAAAAATACAACCCTATCAAAATACATATGGACCCAAAAAGAAAACATCGCTACCAAAACCAAATAGGAAATTATGCTTACATGAAAAATTAGCAATAATTAGTTTGAAAAAACACAAAAACTCTTAAACAAGAAAACTGAAACAATGCGTAAATGTAGGCATATAAATAAATACTTACTTTGCCAAACTAAGAACTAATTAAAAATAAACAAATAAATATAAATAAAATAACATAACATAAACTTTAAATAAATAAATTAATTAAATAAAAGTAATATAATACAAATTGTAAATAAATACATAAAGGAAACAAATGTAATATAAACTTAATTTATTAATAAATAAAAGAACAAATATTAAACATACAGATCTATACGCGTGTGTATAGATGTACATATAGGTATGTACACGTATACACACACAGACACACACACACGAACAAACTAATACCTCAATGTATAGCACCAAGGCAAATAAAAAAATAAACTCCTAAGCATTAAATAAAAATAAAAGTGAAACATTAAATAAACGATAAAGGATAAAATATAATATAAGCATACACTTATTTTAATTACATATACAAGCATACACTTATTTTAATTACATATACACTATTTAATAATTACATATGCGTGTGTGTGTGTAGCGTGCATGTGGTGCGTGTTTGAGTTTGCGGTTATATATATATATATATATATATATATATATATATATATATATATATATATATATATATATATAAACAAGTTTCGCTGAAAACGACTGACAAGGTGTGGTCGGTGAGTCTTTTTTTTTGGTTTCTCATGTGTTTGTATAATTTATATAAGAACCTATAAGAAAGTATATAAAAAAACTCAAGCATCACACCTTGTTAATCGTTTTCAGCGAAACTTGCATAAAGGAGGGATTGCAGCACAAATACACAATATATATATATATCTATATATATATATATATATATAATTATAAATTAACTAATTTAAAATAGTTTTTTTCGCTACACAGTAAAGACCATGTTTCAAAAATGGAAGTTAAAAACATTAATTCCATTTCATCCTCAAGCGAATTTTGATGAAATGAAACTACTGTTTTTAATTTAATTACAAAATTAAATTTGAAGCTTTTTTTTGAAACATGGTCATTACTGAGTCTGTCTATATTTCTGAGATGAGGTATTATGTACAGTATTTACATTATTCCGAATATTGTCCTCATCTTTGTTGCCATATTTATCACCGGCCATATTTGTTACCGGCCTTCTTCAGGTGGTTGGAATTTCGAACTGAACCCGCTATTTCGATCCCTGGGGTAGACTGTTCTAGTTCCATGTGTCATGTTTAATGGATGTCAGTTATCAGTTATCTTCTGTTAATTTCCCTATGAAAGTTCTCCACTGCCTTAACTGGGTATTGAACTCACACTCTTTGGGTCCTGTCACTGGACCTAACCAACGCCAAAAAACGACATTATTTCGTCATTATTTTTGCACCAACCTAATATATGTATATATATGAATGTGTATATATAGCGTTTACCATTTAAGCATTAATGTCAGTAGCATCATATATATATATATATATATATATAGGTTGGAGCAAAAATAATAACGTTTTTTGACGTTTAAAAATACGTCAAAAAACGATATTATTTTTGCACCAACCTATATATATATATAAGGGGAAAATAAATAGATAAAATAATAAAATATACTGTGTCCCATAATAATTAGTACATTTGCCGATATATTTCGTATGCAAAATGTAACAAACATTATGGGACAGAGACAGTGAATTGATTTAAACGGCGCAAAAAATAAATAAATAAAATAATAAAATATACTGTGTCCCATAATAATTAGTACATTTGCCGATATATTTCGTATGCAAAATGTAACAAACATTATGGGACAGAGACAGTGAATTGATTTAAACGGCACAAAAAATAAATAAAATAATAAAATATACTGTGTCCCATAATAATTAGTACATTTACCGATATATTTTGTATGTCAAATGTAACAAACATCATGGGACAGAGACAGTGAATTAATAGAAACGGCATGAAAAATAAATAAATAAAATAATGAAATATACTGTGTCCCATAATAATTAGTACATTTGCCGATATATTTCGTATGCAAAATGTAACAAACATTATGGGACAGAGACAGTGAATTGATTTAAACGGCACAAAAAATAAATAAATAAAATAATAAAATATACTGTGTCCCATAATAATTAGTACATTTGCCGATATATTTCGTATGCAAAATGTAACAAACATTATGGGACAGAGACAGTGAATTGATTTAAACGGCACAAAAAATAAATAAAATAATAAAATATACTGTGTCCCATAATAATTAGTACATTTGCCGATATATTTCGTATGCAAAATGTAACAAACATTATGGGACAGAGACAGTGAATTGATTTAAACGGCACAAAAAATAAATAAAATAATAAAATATACTGTGTCCCATAATAATTAGTACATTTGCCGATATATTTCGTATGCAAAATGTAACAAACATTATGGGACAGAGACAGTGAATTGATTTAAACGGCGCAAAAAATAAATAAATAAAATAATAAAATATACTGTGTCCCATAATAATTAGTACATTTGCCGATATATTTCGTATGCAAAATGTAACAAACATTATGGGACAGAGACAGTGAATTGATTTAAACGGCGCAAAAAATAAATAAATAAAATAATAAAATATACTGTGTCCCATAATAATTAGTACATTTGCCGATATATTTCGTATGCAAAATGTAACAAACATTATGGGACAGAGACAGTGAATTGATTTAAACGGCACAAAAAATAAATAAAATAATAAAATATACTGTCTCCCATAATAATTAGTACATTTACCGATATATTTCGTATGCAAAATGTAACAAACATTATGGGACAGAGACAGTGAATTGATTTAAACGGCGCAAAAAATAAATAAATAAAATAATAAAATATACTGTGTCCCATAATAATTAGTACATTTGCCGATATATTTCGTATGCAAAATGTAACAAACATTATGGGACAGAGACAGTGAATTGATTTAAACGGCACAAAAAATAAATAAAATAATAAAATATACTGTGTCCCATAATAATTAGTACATTTGCCGATATATTTCGTATGCAAAATGTAACAAACATTATGGGACAGAGACAGTGAATTGATTTAAACGGCGCAAAAAATAAATAAATAAAATAATAAAATATACTGTGTCCCATAATAATTAGTACATTTGCCGATATATTTCGTATGCAAAATGTAACAAACATTATGGGACAGAGACAGTGAATTGATTTAAACGGCACAAAAAATAAATAAAATAATAAAATATACTGTGTCCCATAATAATTAGTACATTTACCGATATATTTTGTATGTCAAATGTAACAAACATCATGGGACAGAGACAGTGAATTAATTGAAACGGCATGAAAAATAAATAAATAAAATAATAAAATATACTGTGTCCCATAATAATTAGTACATTTGCCGATATATTTCGTATGCAAAATGTAACAAACATTATGGGACAGAGACAGTGAATTGATTTAAACGGCGCAAAAAATAAATAAATAAAATAATAAAATATACTGTGTCCCATAATAATTAGTATATTCGCCGATATATTTCCTATGCAAAATGTAACAAACATTATGGGACAGAGACAGTGAATTGATTTAAACGGCGCAAAAAATAAATAAATAAAATAATAAAATATACTGTGTCCCATAATAATTAGTACATTTGCCGATATATTTTGTATGCAAAATGTAACAAACATTATGGGACAGAGACAGTGAATTAATTGAAACGGCATGAAAAATAAATAAATAAAATAATAAAATATACTGTGTCCCATAATAATTAGTACATTTGCCGATATATTTCGTATGCAAAATGTAACAAACCTTATGGGACAGAGACAGTGAATTGATTTAAACGGCGCAAAAAATAAATAAATAAAATAATAAAATATACTGTGTCCCATAATAATTAGTATATTCGCCGATATATTTTGTATGCAAAATGTAACAAACATTATGGGACAGAGACAGTGAATTGATTTAAACGGCGCAAAAAATAAATAAATAAAATAATAAAATATACTGTGTCCCATAATAATTAGTACATTTGCCGATATATTTCGTATGCAAAATGTAACAAACATTATGGGACAGAGACAGTGAATTGATTTAAACGGCACAAAAAATAAATAAAATAATAAAATATACTGTGTCCCATAATAATTAGTACATTTACCGATATATTTTGTATGTCAAATGTAACAAACATCATGGGACAGAGACAGTGAATTAATTGAAACGGCATGAAAAATAAATAAATAAAATAATAAAATATACTGTGTCCCATAATAATTAGTACATTTGCCGATATATTTCGTATGCAAAATGTAACAAACCTTATGGGACAGAGACAGTGAATTGATTTAAACGGCGCAAAAAATAAAATAATAAAATATACTGTGTCCCATAATAATTAGTATATTCGCCGATATATTTCCTATGCAAAATGTAACAAACATGATGGGACAGAGACAGTGAATTGATTTAAACGGCGCAAAAAATAAATAAATAAAATAATAAAATATACTGTGTCCCATAATAATTAGTACATTTGCCGATATATTTTGTATGCAAAATGTAACAAACATTATGGGACAGAGACAGTGAATTGATTTAAACGGCACAAAAAATAAATAAAATAATAAAATATACTGTGTCCCATAATAATTAGTACATTTGCCGATATATTTTGTATGCAAAATGTAACAAACATTATGGGACAGAGACAGTGAATTAATTGAAACGGCATGAAAAATAAATAAATAAAATAATAAAATATACTGAGTCCCATAATAATTAGTACATTTGCCGATATATTTCGTATGCAAAATGTAACAAACCTTATGGGACAGAGACAGTGAATTGATTTAAACGGCGCAAAAAATAAATAAATAAAATAATAAAATATACTGTGTCCCATAATAATTAGTATATTCGCCGATATATTTCCTATGCAAAATGTAACAAACATTATGGGACAGAGACAGTGAATTGATTTAAACGGCGCAAAAAATAAATAAATAAAATAATAAAATATACTGTGTCCCATAATAATTAGTACATTTGCCGATATATTTTGTATGCAAAATGTAACAAACATTATGGGACAGAGACAGTGAATTAATTGAAACGGCATGAAAAATAAATAAATAAAATAATAAAATATACTGAGTCCCATAATAATTAGTACATTTGCCGATATATTTCGTATGCAAAATGTAACAAACATTATGGGACAGAGACAGTGAATTGATTTAAACGGCACAAAAAATAAATAAAATAATAAAATATACTGTGTCCCATAATAATTAGTACATTTACCGATATATTTTGTATGTCAAATGTAACAAACATCATGGGACAGAGACAGTGAATTAATTGAAACGGCATGAAAAATAAATAAATAAAATAATAAAATATACTGTGTCCCATAATAATTAGTACATTTGCCGATATATTTCGTATGCAAAATGTAACAAACCTTATGGGACAGAGACAGTGAATTGATTTAAACGGCGCAAAAAATAAAATAATAAAATATACTGTGTCCCATAATAATTAGTATATTCGCCGATATATTTCCTATGCAAAATGTAACAAACATGATGGGACAGAGACAGTGAATTGATTTAAACGGCGCAAAAAATAAATAAATAAAATAATAAAATATACTGTGTCCCATAATAATTAGTACATTTGCCGATATATTTTGTATGCAAAATGTAACAAACATTATGGGACAGAGACAGTGAATTGATTTAAACGGCACAAAAAATAAATAAAATAATAAAATATACTGTGTCCCATAATAATTAGTACATTTGCCGATATATTTTGTATGCAAAATGTAACAAACATTATGGGACAGAGACAGTGAATTAATTGAAACGGCATGAAAAATAAATAAATAAAATAATAAAATATACTGAGTCCCATAATAATTAGTACATTTGCCGATATATTTCGTATGCAAAATGTAACAAACCTTATGGGACAGAGACAGTGAATTGATTTAAACGGCGCAAAAAATAAATAAATAAAATAATAAAATATACTGTGTCCCATAATAATTAGTATATTCGCCGATATATTTCCTATGCAAAATGTAACAAACATTATGGGACAGAGACAGTGAATTGATTTAAACGGCGCAAAAAATAAATAAATAAAATAATAAAATATACTGTGTCCCATAATAATTAGTACATTTGCCGATATATTTTGTATGCAAAATGTAACAAACATTATGGGACAGAGACAGTGAATTAATTGAAACGGCATGAAAAATAAATAAATAAAATAATAAAATATACTGAGTCCCATAATAATTAGTACATTTGCCGATATATTTCGTATGCAAAATGTAACAAACCTTATGGGACAGAGACAGTGAATTGATTTAAACGGCGCAAAAAATAAATAAATAAAATAATAAAATATACTGTGTCCCATAATAATTAGTATATTCGCCGATATATTTCCTATGCAAAATGTAACAAACATTATGGGACAGAGACAGTGAATTGATTTAAACGGCGCAAAAAATAAATAAATAAAATAATAAAATATACTGTGTCCCATAATAATTAGTATATTCGCCGATATATTTCCTATGCAAAATGTAACAAACATTATGGGACAGAGACAGTGAATTGATTTAAACGGCGCAAAAAATAAATAAATAAAATAATAAAATATACTGTGTCCCATAATAATTAGTACATTTGCCGATATATTTTGTATGCAAAATGTAACAAACATTATGGGACAGAGACAGTGAATTGATTTAAACGGCACAAAAAATAAATAAAATAATAAAATATACTGTGTCCCATAATAATTAGTACATTTACCGATATATTTTGTATGTCAAATGTAACAAACATCATGGGACAGAGACAGTGAATTAATTGAAACGGCATGAAAAATAAATTGATGAAATAATACAATATACTTTTGTCATGACGAGCTAATGTAAATGTATAGCAAAAATAAGTTGTTGATTGAAACTTAAACGCAATCTTATTGTGAAATATAACAAGTTCCGAAATACCCCAAAAAATATATCAGCCTTTGATATCATCATCATCATCATCTACACCAACCCGGGACATCATCATCATCAACATCTACACCAACCCGGGACATCATCATCATCATCATCATCATCATCTACACCAACCCGGGACATCATCATCATCAACATCTACACCAACCCGGGACATCATCATCATTATCATCATCATCATCATCAGCATCATCATCATCATCATCATCATCATCTACACCAACCCGGGAGATCATCATCATCATCATCAACATCTACACCAACCCGGGACATCATCATCATCATCATCATCATCATCATCATCATCATCATCATCATCACACATGCATACATACGCAAATTCAAATTATACAAACACAAGCATTCATTGGATAATAAATCAACATTACTGTGTAATGCGACAATTTTGTAATCGCTAATCGATTTTGTGCACTTTTGGGAGAATCAGATCTCAGAAGTTTTTCGTGAATCTCCCCAAAGCTCGCTCGCTGATTTATCAATGCCAACCAATCAGATTATCTGCACGTGAAGAGTGATTCTTCCCGCGCAGCGATTTCGGAGCCGATGATTACCTATATAAGCAAAGAATATTCTTAGTTAAGCAGTGAGATGTCAGCTGCCACAGGAATCCACGGCAGTTGAAAATATGTGCCGATCTTCTCACTCACACCACCACTCACATGCTGAATATTCCCTATACTCACCTAATATTTTTCTTGTACAGCAAAACTGTTGAAAACATCCATTACCACCTTTTTTTTTTCAGTGAACTTTGGAACAATTGATAGTTAAATAGAGACAACTCTTCTTTTACTCAATGCGTACTTTTCTTTCACTTCCTTGTTTGTACATCTTGTTGAATACAAATTTTATGTCTTTGGCTTATCCTCTTTTTCTTCGCGTCAGTTTGGTTTCCTAATCTAAGTTAAATAAATGTGGTGAAGTCCGCCACAACCCAACTAACGAACTGAACGAACGTTGCTAACTTCTGTTGATCGTACGAGAACCGGTGTTTCAACGTGATACGGCCGTAAGCCTATATGTCTGACAAATTTCAAAATTTCTATCATAAATAGTTGATGCACACGATGTAAAGTGATTATATCCCAGGACTTTATAATGTTTCAGTTCATAATTTAGAACAATACAATAATATTGCCCTTATGATGAAGCATCATATAATCCTTCCTTCGATAACTTAGAACAATACAATAATACTGTCATTATCATAATGTATTGTCATAATATAAAAACCGAGTGTTTCAGCAATGATGAATTCAATTGCATTCATGCATATTTATTTTTGAATGAGTCATTAATATTTGCACATTATGGGAAATTAGGCTAACCATTCTTTTTAAAAAAAATATTAAAGTTCTGTACACTAAAGAGTAGAGTTAACCTGTGAAATGTTTGGTCTAAGCGTCTTAAAATTAGCTACGAAAAAAGTACAAGTTGGCTTGCGGCAAAAACATGTAGCGGACAGTGTTATTTAATAACAATTTACAAACGATTTCTCGGATATTGGCGTAGAAATAACTTTTTGTGCTTATTTCATTGCAGAGATATGTTTGGCTTTGTTGGCTCTGAATTTATTTGCTGCAATTGACGCTGGTGAGTATAAATTTGAAAGTTTGTTTTTAATTTTCAATAGTAAATTCAATCTGCCGAGTAATTCAGATTTGTACCTCGTCTTGAAGTATTTAAACATTTTATTACTGCACTACATTTTACTTTTGGAGGTCATATATACAGGGTGACCCAAAATACGGGAATTTTTGAAGTGCGTATTGCCAGACATGAGCAAGTGGCAACACTGCGAGACAGTAACCTTGGGCAAGTAAACATTTCGCCATTTAGAATTCAAGATGAAATTCACAGTATCCCAGCTGAGATGTTGCAGCAGTCAATGAGGAATCTCAACAGCAGATTTCAAGAATGCATTCGTACAGGAGGACGCCATCTACAGGATGTAATTTTTAAAAAATGAAAATTCCATCATTGTTTCTTAAATGACATGTTTTAAGGTTTCAATTACTATGAAGAAAATATTTTTCTTCCATCACTCTTGGATTGTTAAAAAGTTCCCGTTATTTTTGGGGTCACCCTATATTTTAATCCTGAAACATTAGCTCCGTAAACAGAGGGATTTTGTCCTTGGCCTCCAACTGATTTCCATTTATTTTTTCCTTATATACATTCCATTCCTTTTATTGGTAAAGTATACATATTTACTAACCTCGATTAGCTCTGTCGAGTGAGGTTCGAAACTGGTTAGCTAGCTCCGTTTTTCATTTTTTTTTTCCTTTTATTTATTACCATCTGTGGTAATATTCAAAATAAAATTTGTCTATTTATGGCGGTTATTAAGTTTTTTTTACCACCAACAAAATGTTTTTCCCGCCTCCTTTGTTACCAGCAGGATATCCTACATGCTACTGGATCTTCGGGCCAACACTTGGCTACAATATTCAAAGCCTTGTCTGGATGCTCGGATTAAACAACACGTGCCCACAAAAATCCGGAACTCAGTTACCATCTTCTGATCAATACATACTCATATTCCATTGCAGAACACCTTATAAATAACCGCAATTGTGCGGTTAATTTCAGTGAGGACTCGTTTTCCATCCTGAGTAGGGCCTACTCTAATTACGACCATAACATATTGGAGGCCATATGAAACCTTCACTCTGCAAACAGAAGTATTTTATCTTTGGTCTCCCAATTGATTCCAATTTATTTTTTCTTTACATACATTCCTTTTGTTGATAACGTATACCTGTTTATTAACCTCGACTTAGCTCTGTTGGGTGAGTTTCGTAACCGGTTAGCTAGCTCGTTTTTTTTTGTTTCTTTTTTTCCTTTTAATTATTATCATATGTAGTAGTATTAAAAATACAAATTTGAAATTAGGAATTCTAAATTTACTCTATTCATTATAAGTCTACTTCTGGTAAGCATTTAACCAATGGATTCTTCGGGTCGCCTTTTCTAATCTTCACGCTGTTTCCGCTATTCTTATATTAGGTTTTTTTTTTTAAATTGCCGTTTGCTATTAGCTTATCGATTATATTTCAGAGAATATCTTCCAGTGCTTGACATTAATAGAAATGTATTTCTTAGATAGGAAGGAAAGTGAGGGTAGCATAGGTAGTGAATAGATATCAGCGCGGAAAGTGAATTAGGCGTGCCAAGTTCAATTCATGCACGTTTCTGTCTCAATTGTGTTGATGAAGCCGTAGTGCCCTCACGGTATTTGTATGTCACCCTTGTTCCGATGGCCTCACTGTGATGAGCCTATGTGATCGTCTATATCAACAACCCACTGCAGATTTAAATGCAATGGCAATCGTTATCTCCTGTCTTCCTGATTACTTTTCTATCTTTTGCTCTCTTTACTAATGTTTTCTGTTTCTTAATACTTCCACACCAAATAATCCCTTATACTTAGTGGCTTTACTGCCTTTCATGGTGTGAATTCAGCTTAAAAAAATACGGAAAAGCTATGGGAATAGCACCACTGTGCAGCTTTGGCATTAATCCCAACCACCGAACATTAGTTTCCTCGCTTCCTCAGACACTGCACGTCCAGATTTAGATTCCGCAGCCATTTCTGGGCCAACCATGATTTAATTGGTGGAACACTGAGAAAATTGCTTAAATTTTATGATATAATCCATTTTCACATTTCTTTTTCAGGCTATCCAATAAATGTTCGTCTTATCGGACAAAAGGACAGAGGAAGGGTTGAGGTGTTTTACAAAAACTCTTGGGGAACCATTTGTGACAATTACTGGGATGATGCAGGAGCCATGGTGGTATGTCACAATCTTGGATACACGTTAGTACATATTTACACATTCGAATGTATCCCCTGTCATAGAATGATGAATTATCACTGGGTGACCCATACTTTCGGCCTTGTACCACATTACACTTAGAGAACCACTATAGTTTGATCTTCAAAAATTTAAATGCAATGACAATCGTAATCTTCAGTTTTGTTAATTCTTGTTCTATTATTGTTCTCTCTCTTTAATATTGTCTATTTTTTATTGCATTCCCTAATACTCAGTAACCCTTTGCTTCTTAGGGGCTTTATTGCTTTGGTTGAGGTGAAATAAAAAAAAAAGAGCTCGTCTTCGATTTCCACGAAGAGTTCATTATTTTGGTGGTGGGGGTTGGTTATGTTTTTTTAGGGTGCCACTTGGATATTTAACGTGGTGTAAGGGTCAAGAAGCACGTTTCGCATATCACTTTGATAGTTTAATAATTCGATCCTCCTTGGGTACCCCACTTACACAGATCTGTGTCGGATTACGCTAAAATTAAATAGTTGATTATTCGAAGTGTAAGATTTTTCAACAAGTCAGTTTCGCAGATTTTTACAGTTTTAGTGAGTTTGATCCTCACCGAGTGATCTCTGGTTTTATATCTACCTCAGTTTAGAGAATACCTATTTAAGTTCTTAATTAATGTAAATTTTACAAGCACATGTGTACAGGTAAATCCCTCTATATATGAAATTAAATTATTGCAGTTTAGAAAACTACGACCGTTTCCTGTCTTATGTATCCAATTATTCAGTTAACGCAAGTTGTTTCTGCAAATTTCTAAAAAAATTCGAGTACAGTTTTCTTTTTAATTAATTCTCTTTAAGCAAGGTTATAAGGCCACTAAGACGCAAATACTTACCAAAAGTGAAGGAAATTGAAAAAAAAAAGTTATCGAGGAGAAAGGACAATAAAAATGACAGTACTCAAGGATATTAAGATTGAATTTACTTTAAAGTTTTTGTAAATAGCAAGAAGCTGGAAGAGAGTTCCATGAGCGAGAAGTGCGAAAGAAGGAACTATTAGAATAGAACTTACGGTTACACTTAGCAATTTTAACAGGAAAATGATGCTAAACAGTACTACGCTTAAATTCATGAAGCTCATCAGAACAAATTATCATTAAAATATTTATATTAAAGATACAGGGAAGCTATCTTGCGGCGGCGGGAAAGTGACTTAAGTCGAAATGCCAGGTCTGAATCGATAACATTGCAGATTCTTCTTTGGATTTTATCAAGAACATCTAGATACATATTAAAAGCACCAGACCAAATGTGGCAGCAATATTCAAGGCGAAGACGAATGGTAGATTTATAAGGGCATAAGACAGAGTCTAATGAGAAGTGTCTGGAAAGAACAGTTAATTTATTTATTTTTTAACACCAAATTTAGCATAAGATAAAATAAGATAAAAAATATAGCTATATTTATGGATAAAAGTGCTCAATATCATAGCGTATATAAATGTAAAAGTAAACACTTTGGTCAAATCCAAGCGGCGACAGTCTGTTTCATGCTTGAACACAGTCTTCTATTGTTACTACTATGCCAGCGATCTTGACCCTAGAATAAAAATTTGAAAATTTTCGGCCCTGGAAATAGATAACAAAATTTTGCTGGGTGATGTCATTAATTCAATGCAGTTATTTTCATTGATGTTCTTAATTCTTGGTCTGACTGACGACCAATTCAGATTATCCAAATCTTGAAAAAAAATTCTTGAGATGGAGTTTGTTCAGAGGAGATTATCTAAGTTAAAATAAAAATGCAAAATAGTAGATTCAAACGTTGCTTTGTGAATTGATGTGGGTGCCAAAGTTGGGCCCACAGAAGTAAAACACGGAACACGGATTAGATGTAAGAAAGATATATTAACAACAGGTTACAGAGATAGTATAAGCAGAGCTTACTATAAGTTAGTGTCCAACACTGGTAGTCGTACGAGACTCTCACTGTCTCTCTGTGTCACTCTCTATCACTCTCCATCACTCTCTATCACTCTCCATCACTCTCCTGTAGAGTGCTATGCCGCCTACTTAATATAGGCCTGGAAGAGTCTATCGTGTAGGTAGTTTCCGGTCTCACAATACCCCCCTTCCAAAGAGTTTTCTTTTTGAAAAGGAGAGAAAAAAATAAAACAATACTTTTTCCTCTTGGGATTTATTGTTTCTCAGCTGGAAGTAGAGATCTTGATGCGTGAGCCACAGCTTTTCGCGAACCATCAGGCAGTTTATGTAATATGCAAGCGCCTATGCCGTACGAGCTTGCATCACTTGCGACTATAATGTCGAGACTAGGGTCGAAATGTGTGAGGGAGAAATCTGAAGTAAGAGTTTTCTTGATATTCTCGAATGCGTCTTGGCATTCCGGGGTCCATGACCATGGTCTGTCCTTTTTTAAAAGTTGATTTAGAGGCCCTCTCAAATTTTGCATGTTCTTAATGAACCCTTGGTAAAAATTAGCTAGGCCGAGGAAGCTTTGTAACGCTTGAACGTTATCTGGGGCCGGCATGTTTCTGATCGCGAAGACCATCTTTATTTATAATGTGACCTAAGTATTTAATCTCTGGTGAGAAAAAGTCACACTTTGCCTCCTTAATTCTTATTCTTGTATCTTTTCGAATACGTTTATTATATGGTTCCGGTGCTTTGCCATAGTTTTACTGGTAACCAGTATATCATCCAAATAGGCTGTTGCGTAGTCAAGATCGCCCAGCATGGCGTCCATGACCTGCTGTAAAATTGCAGGCGCAACATTTACTCCAAAAGCTAGCCTGTTGTATTTATACAACACTCTATGGGTGTTTATGCAGAGCAATTTGGAACTTTCTTCTTCCACCTCTATCTGAAGGTATGCGTCCGAGAGGTCAATTTTAGAAAATTTTTTTCCACCATTGTCAGAGGATAGTGGTGATCTTGCAAGGCATTGTTTAACCCTGTGGAAAAATCTGCGCATACTCGTATTTGATTGGACTTCTTTTTTACGTAGACCGTAGGTGCTGCCCACTCGCTGAAATCTGTTTTTGACAGAATAACTGCTTGTTCGAGTCTATCTAACTCTTCATTGATTTGCTCTAGAGCAGCGAAAGGGACATTCCGTTTCTTTTTGAATACCGGTTGTGCACCGTCCTTCACCTTGAACTTAGCTTTCATTTTAGTACATTTCCCAAGGCCGCCAGAAAAAAACCTGGGGAAATTGTTGTTTGAGTTCCTTTTTTAGATTTCCCAAATTGGACGTTGTACTTTGTATCTTGCGACAAAATGTACTCATTGGGCAATCCCAAAGATTGAGGTTTTCTATCCAATCAGTTCCAAATAAGTTGTCTGAAGTTTTTAATACGTAGGCTTTGAGCGTTTTGGTAACTCCATTTAGTGTTACTGTAAGTATTACCTCGCCTAAAATGTTAATCTTTTCGCCAGTTACGGATTTTGCTGTTTTATCCGTTTTTAATAAGGTCGGCTCGTTCAATTTTCGCTAAGTACGACAGTTAATGGTTGAAATATCAGAACCCAAGTCAAGCTGGAATTTAATGGACTTATTGAAAATATCCACAGTTATATCTTTTCTTAAATTCCTATCAACTATATTGTCAGATTAAGCTTGCCTAATTTTATTTTGGGGTTTTCTCGTTCCGTTGGCGTACCAGCACGAAGTTAAAGTATGCCCACTTTTATTGCAATTTTTGCAATATTTTTTGTTCTTAACTGGACAAAATTTCATCCAATGCCATTTACCACAATGGTAACATGGTCCGGGCGGTTTCTTTAACCTATTTGAGTTTTGGTTACTGCGTAATTTAGGACATGAGATTTGCTTTTTGTCTTTTTGAGGGGAATAGGAGGTAGACTTACTTCTGATTTTATTAATCTGAGTCACACCTGATTCCTCGATAGTGTTTGAGTCACGCTTTACAGATATTACTCTTTGACAGTCCTCTGCCAGTTTTTGGAGAGTCAATCCTTGTTCGTTCTCAAGCTTAGTCAGTACCCGTTGTCTGACTTCGGTGTCTTCTGCAGATACTAGTCCTTGTGCGAAAATTAAGCACTTAAAATCATCGGCAGTCAGTTCGGCTAGTTTAAAATCATTACATAGCTTGTTCACCGATACTGCAAACGTTAGAAAATCTTGCTGGTTGCCTTTGACTGTTTTCAGGCATTTCCAACGTTTGTGGAACAAGGTTGTGTTAGGCCTGAATAATTCCGATAGGAGCTTAATCGTCTCTGAAAAATCCAAGTCAGTCGTTTTGTTGGGTAGTATGAAGTCTACGAACCTACTATGTTCTGTAGTTCCCAGTTTTCTCAATAGAAGACGTACCTTTTTTTACGGGGCCATTGTTCACAGTCTACGTTGAAAATATCTTCGTAGCGCCTGTAAAAAGCCTGGAACGTTTTGTCTTCCTCTGGTACGTATTCAAAGGTTTCCATTGAATTGTAGATTGTACTCTGGGAGAATATTGTATCTTTTTCAGAGTTTGAGCCTTTTAATGCATTTACGAGTAATTCTTTAAGTTGTTTCTGTTGTAGTTCAGCATTCTGAAGCGTAATTTTTTGGAATTCCATTTGTTGTTTATGTAATTCCCAAAATAGTTGTTGTTGTCTTTCTTCTGATTTTTGTTGCCGGTCCAAATTTAGTTTTAACATTTGGGCAACTACATTTTGCAAATCTTCCATATTTAAAAATGACTGCACTTTTTTGTTGCTTTGAAACACGTGTACTAAGAGGAGGTGCACAAAAAAATCTTGATAGATTTTTGTTCCCCTTTTTTTTTCTTTTATTGAAAAAAAATATGGACAGACAATAGTTAAACTAAACTAATTATGTGTGTTTAGCTTTTTTTCCGTGGTTCCGTTAATTTTAACGTAATTGAATAATTTTTCACCACACTTATGTATTTATTTTTTTTTAGAGGTACAAAAAGAAGAGAAAACTCACCTCAGTTAATTTGAGGGGAGAATAATTTTATGCCCGAGTTCAACTCAGTTACATAAAAAAATTTTCGATAGTTTTTTCCCGAAAACTTGAGTACAATGGTAGTACTTGATCTTGTCAGTTTTTTTTTACGAACAACTGTTTTTTTTTCTGTGGGTGTGTAGAAATTGTTCTCGTATTGGACAGACTTTGATATTCCGTATATGTCGAATCGCTAGTTTGTCAATGGCGTTTGGTATTGGAATATACGTAGACGCTGGGTGTTTAGCTTTTAAATCGCTAATGTATTAATACCAGCTTAATTTCACGTTCAACACTGCTGTGGGAACGCGTGGAGTTTGTGTATTTTTCGAGTACTGTCGCTATTGATATGGTGAGAACGAAATTCTCGAATCTTTTCTGTCGCCACTGCTGTGGGACTGGCAAGGTATTGCGGTTTTTCGACGTGAATGCGTTTCACGAATTCTTCGTCGACCCAGATGTGGGATTGATAAGGTATTTAGGTTTCGCCGTGAGTGCGTTTCTAGAATCCTCGTCGCCACTGATGTGGGTGCCAAAGTTGGGCCTACAGAAGTAAAACACGGAACACGGATTAGAAGTAAGAAAGATATATTAACAACAGGTTACAGAGATAGTGTAAGCAGAGCTTACTATAAGTTAGTGTCCAACACTGGTAGTCATACGAGACTCTCACTGTCTCTCTGTGTCACTCTCTATCACTCTCTGTAGAGTGCTATGTCGCCTACTTAATATAGGCCTGGAAGAGTCTATTGTGTAGGTAGTTTCCGGTCTCACAATATGAATTTAGCGGCTTGTTGCCGGGTAGCCTGTGTTATAACTGATCAGTACAAAATAAGAACTAGATGAGATATCCCTAGACAAACTCCTGATGAAGACGGGGGAGTACAATGGTCGAAACATTGTGATAATAACAACAAAGATGAGGTCAATAATTCAAATGTAAATATCTTGTTCTTTTGCGTTTTGTTCTTTGACTTAGTTTTTAATTAATTTTGATTTTGAAATCATAGTAAGGCCCAAATACGTATACGTCTTGCTGGGTGATCTGAAAGGACATAGAAATATAAACTGCATAGAGACTGTCAATCTCATGCCTTAAGCATCATCTGCAGAAACGAAAGTGATGTTATTTAAACTTTTTTAAGAAATATATATTAATATTTAAATTAATTTAGTTTGGGATTAAATTATGTCTTATATATTTTAAATAACATGAGGTTATGAATTTAATCGTTTCTTTTTAAAGTTTGAACATTTTATAGTTGTATAGTTGGCTTGGGAAAGAAATAATTCTTTCTGGAATGGGGATATTTGAAAATAAACGGGTCTCAGAAATATAAAAATATCGTTTTAAGATATTATATAGGAATAAAATGTCGCTGCCGACACTAGAGTTTGAACACAGATCACCAAAGAGCAAACACAGACGATCCCATTTTGAATAAGTAGATCACTATTTCTACTCTATCCTCCATTACGATACTGATCGCTATTCTCTATACTATTCATTATACTATTTTTCTATGCTGATCACTACACAGATTACTATTACTGAGCAAGTACTATTAATGCGAGTGATATTCGAAGGCGCCTGACACCAGTATTGTTCAACGGCGTTACTATAATTTGTATCTGTAATTACAAAGTCTCTACTACAACGAGCATTACGAAAGTGACAACGAGTATTTGTTGGTATCACAAAAAATATTTCGATGAATAATAAATTTTTACGAGAATTGTTTTCATTTTTTTAATTTAATTATAAAGATCCATAAAGCTTCTATATTAATTTTTTACCGGTTAGGTGATATAGTTATTGAATAAAAACTATATTAAACTATCGATAAATCTGTCAACACCTCAGTAAAAGAAAATCTGCTCTGAATCACAAAATAAAAAATGCAATAAAACTTAGATATTATTTAATTAGAAAAGCTTTTAATCGATATATTATTGTCTTAAAAAATTGTTATATAGGAATAAAGTGTCGCTGCCGACACTTCAGTTTGAACATAGATCGCCAGTGAGCAAACACAGACGATCCCATTATTGAATTAAATGGGTCATATGACCATAGAGGAAACGCATATATAGGAAGTCGCGTGACGTCTAGATTGATCGCCATTCTAGTCTAACATCCATTACTAATCGGATCGCTATTTCTAGTCTATCCTCTCTTACTATATGGACCTCTATTCTCTACTCTATTCACTATACTATTTCTTTATTCGGATCGCTATTCGGTGGTTACTTTTCGAGCGAGTATTATGGAGCAAGTACTATTAGTGCGAGTGTTATTCGAAGGCGTCTGAAACCAGCATTGTTTGACTGCGTACTATAGTTGTATCTGCTATTACAAAGTCTGTACTACAACGAGTATTACGGACGTGTCAAACGAGTGTTCATTGATATAACAAAATAACGTATGTTGCATTTATGGATTAAAGTGCTCAATATCAGAGATAGAGCGTATGTAAATAATAAAATATAAAAGTGGACATTGAGGTCAACACCCTGCGGCGACAGTTTGTTCCGTACTTATATGTTTAAGCATGAAACAGATTGTCACCGCTGGATGTGGACCTCAATATCCATATATTGGGTTGGTGCAAAAATAATGTCGTTTTCTCACATATGTTACTATGTGAGAAAACGACATTATTTTTGCACCAACCTAATATATTCTCTATGCAATGTCGCATTCTGTCAGTCTCATGCCTTAAGCATCATCATCAGATATTCTGAATATTACTTAAGAAATGAGACTGTCAGTCACCATGCAGTGTCAATTCCTATGTCCACACTGTTTATATCTGCAAATTCTCTATCCCCAATATTGAACTTTCATCTCCCATAATATAGAACATTTAAAATATAAGTTGTTGCTTGTGTCTGTTGATTGTACCTGTGCCCACCTATTAGTAGGTTAGTTAAACCAGTGTGACCTAACTGAAGATAGAACATGTACATCAAGATAAGTCTTTTAAAGCTGTTTATAATAGAAATCTAATCTTATTGCACAATTATTAGGTTGGTGCAAAAATAATGACGTAATAATGCCGTTTTTTGAATTATTTTTAACGTCAAAAAACGACATTATTACGTCATTATTTTTGCACCAACCTAATATATGCCATATAAAAAAAAAACAAGTACTTCTAAAATCAAAATTAACTATTGCTACTTTGTTACTACTACATCCAACTACCAACTCTTTTTTTTTTTTGGTTCCTGGAAAAGCCTAACTACTTCTCCATTTTGCTGGATGATCTGAAACGACAGATTCATTGCAGTCATTTTCAGTGATTCTATTCAGTATTTAATCTAATTTTTTTTTTCATAGGCAAATCATGTAATTTCGATGAATCTAAAACAAAAGTAAGATAAAATGCCTTCCGATTTTGATTCGATATTTTCTCATTGAGAGGAATCTGATTCAGACTAGATTTCAAGAAATAAAAAAAAATACTCCTATATTATTTATCAGTTCTGAAACTGTGACTGAAAGGAGAAAGTCATTGTAGTCATAGTCATTGATCCTATACAGCATTTAATGTGATTTCTTTGTCATTTTTTCTCTCTGAATAATTTGATCTGAGAAAAGGATTGCATACCGATCATAGTTTAGACATCTCGGAAAGAGTTGATCTAAAAAGGGGTTGCCTACAAATGATAGTTTAGACATCACTGAATGATTCGTATGCCATGTATGACAGCCGTATGAGAGTCTAGATCTGACGAGACTATTTAAGAACATGACTTGAGTTTTGGGGATCAATATTTTGCTTTGCAACATCTTTAGGCGTTGGGCAAATGTGTTCATAGCACAATTTATCCCATGTTCAATTTTCATATTTCCTATCCAAAATTTCACATTTCCTATTCAAATTTGTCATAACTGATAATCTTTTATTCGTTCTTTCAATGTCTGTGTTCATATCTACGCTCGGTGTACTGTTTGGTTGATTTGAGCATGACATATACTCTGCTTCTTTCAGGTCCATTATTTTCTAATTATATTTTATGATTATTATTTTGATCTTGTTTTGTATATTAGTAGTATAAATAACGATAAAATGATTTCTATGCTCTATGCCAGAAATGGACGAGCTGTAGACGGCAAAGAATTGTCGAATCCCGGTACAGGAACGATTTGGATGGATGAAATAAAATGCACAGGCGATGAAAGTTCATTGGCAGACTGCGCTCATCAACCCTGGGGTATCAATGATTGTACACACGCCCAAGATGCAGGTGCTGAATGCTACAATCGTAAGTAATGATTTTTATGATACTAATAATGCTTTAAAACATATTAGGCAGTACACGCTTTGTTAGGAAAATGACAAAGTAGAGAAGGTTTTCCTCTGACGCGTTTCGTTCTTTACGACTTTATCGGACTAAATTGATGTTTCCGTTGATCTAACCACACATGTACACAAAATAGAGAGAGTACGCTGATTAAATTTCATTTAATTTCTTTCTCTTTATATTTTTATCACTTTTGTTATTAATTATCCCACACCGTGTTCCGAATTTACATTATTCGGACTATTGTCCTCATCTTTGTTGCCATATTTATCACAACGTTTCGGCCGTTGTACGCTCCGGCCTTCTTCAGGTAGTTGGAGTGGAGTGTCGAACTGAACTCTTTATTTCGCTGAAGACATTACGTTTATAAGTCCCAAAATTCATACATAGATGTCCTTAAGGAGACATGGCACAGTGGATAAAGACGTTGGTTAGATCTAGTGACAGAAACCAAAGAGTTGGGAGTTCAATACATGCTTAAGGCAGTGGAGAGGTGAGTTAACAGTTTAGATAACTGATAACTGACATCCATTAGACGTGGCACGTGGAACTAGAACAGTCTACTCCAACGAGCAAAATAAAGGGTTCAGTTCGACATTCCGTGATAAATATGGCAACAAATAATGTCCGAATAACATAAATAGTGTACATCATACCTCATCTCAGAAATAAAGACAAATAGAAGAATTGTCAATGAAGGAGAAACATTAGAAGAACCTGGATACAAATTTACTGCAGATAATCTAGCAATTAAAGCACTTTCTATATATATTCGTATTAGTAAATTATGTTCTCTTTTAATTAAAGTAGCTTTTTTTAAATCAAAATTATGGTCAGGCTTATTACGGTTAGCAACTAATACATTGAGTTATTTGTTTTGTAGATATTTTTTCCTCTTTGTCATTAATTTTCTGGTATATAAAAATTTATGTATCATTCCCCCCCCATTATAAACTTTGCAAATATAGGAATGCACTTTTTTATAATAATAATAATAATAATAATAATACAACTAAAATATACTCATTTTTCAGGTTTAGTATATAACTAGAGCTATAATGTCCAATAAATTATGAAAAGTTCAAGTGACTTATCTGGTTAGCCGACTCAAGAGTTTCGCGTGGAAAGGCTCAACATAACCAGAATATACTTTTTATTTAGAGAGATAGATGAGTATAAGGGTGTGAATAGCGTAGCGTTACCTTTGGGAAAAGCACGAATCCTTCTGTTCTATCTAACCTATGGATAAAATAGGATTTTTTAGATTAGGCACCTTAGACTTGGTTGGTAGCAAGTCTAGAAAATGAGATCTCTGAATTCAAAACGGTAGCAATTTGAAACCACTTCACAAAATTTTCCAAGAAACCATGGCAATTCGCAGATATTAAATAAAAAGGAAGTTGTGGGGAGCCATGGCCACCTACTTCTTTAAGGGGGATGACATTTGTAAAAGAAAGCATTGGGTTGGTGCATAATTATCAGGCGTTTTTTAAACAATATTTATTATAAAAAAAAGAAGCATAACAATTCAACAATAACATTTTTAAATGATTATTCCGGAGCGTTATTATCGACACGCATTTTTATAACCTGAAAATAAAACAATGTTTTTATTTAAAAAAAGTAAACAAAACAGCAACTTTTATTAACAAATAACTCGCCTACAAAAACGCCTGATAATTATGCACCAAACACGATAGTATTTTGCGTCAATCTTATAACTGGGAAAAAGCCTGTCTGCCTTCCATGAAAATTAGCATGAGGCATCCATGTCTTATACTAGCAACGTTTAATACAAGGCTAGATTTTCCATACGCAACATAATTATTTATTCACTTCTAAACTCCGTCAAATTAACGCCGGCCGTGTTAGATAAGTTGTTTCGGAGACATTCTTCAAGTATTCGATCTGGTCGCAAGGTTGTAAACCAGCGGTTCTCAGCCTTTTTTCATTTGGATTGGTGAGTCAGCCGTTTACTTTAACAAAAGCTAATTTTACAATTTTCTTATAAACGTATTGTTTTTAAAAACCAAGTTTTATTTAGACAGAAAATTCTGCACTTAAATGCACACACAGATTTTAAAATTATGCAAATATAACAAATAAAGTTACACAAAATAAAAACCTCCCGCTAGTGGGAGAAAATTATTTTCAACCCTCCAATCTCTCTCTCTCTCTCACATGCGGGATGTGGTGAGTCTTTCACTGCTTTATCGTTACCACTATGGTTATGGTGTATGGAGGATTGATTGGCGACGGATGAGTTTTTATGGTGAATGAGGAAATTGTAATGACTAAATGGGTCGTGAATCCGATTAGCTAGGTATAAGATAGATAGTGAAGACCAGCTTCCATCCATCCCACTTTTCGGCCTTGTGCCATAATTGTATTACAGTGTAACCCGGATATAAGACAGTTGTCGGGACCGGAGAAGAAGTCCCTTATATCCGGGTTTCTCTTATATCCGGGTTTGGTCTATTTTATATACATTAACACAGGCTCTAATTTGAGACCAAATAAAAATCTCTCTTATATCAGGGTTTCTCTTATATCAGGGTCTCTTATATCCGGGTTACAATGTAATTTACAATAAATATACATATTGATGCGTTGATTACCAGCACAGCCGTTTTCTCAAGACAGACTTTTTTTTAGTACAAAGACTTTTTAAAAATCTTTTTTCAGTTGATGTCTTATAGATTGCAAGGCTGGGGGCCCTCTGTGCCCCCAATTTATATACAACTTCTACCTGAGGAAATATGAATACAATGAATGTAGTTTTAAGATTCTTAACTGGTATTTATTCTTTATTGCAGCTTACCCAGTGGACCTTCAACTTGGAAATGGAGGAATCATCTTAGTGGATTTCTTAGGTAAATGGGGTACGGTATGCGACGATTCTTGGGGTGACTCTGATGCTCTAGTGGCGTGTCGAATGCTGGGCTACAGGTGTGTATACTTTGGATGCCTATTGTCTTCATAAATAGCAAGTTCTTCCTTTGGCTCGCTCTTCCAAATTTTGTGAATACTTACATTAACAAAAAAAGAAAAAAAAAGAAAAAAAGTGCGCGTTAGCGACGCTGAACGAGAAATCGTTGGAAACAAATTTGAATTCCAGTTGACTTCACTTTCAGCAAATACCCTTGGGAAAGATATGAATTGATCTGTTCGCCTACCAGCTTTGCGTTAAATAATAGTGAAGACTTAGCTCTTCAGGCTTGATTAGCAATAACTCTAAAAGTAGGATAACCGTTTGGGTCTTGGGGTTAGTAACTCCAACCTGAGAAATCTTACTATAGAAATTATATACAGCACTTTATGGGATAGTTTATATTACACTGAACTATTACCGATTATGGTGTATGGGTAGCGTAAATTTTGATGATGCAGAAAGTGGAATTGAAGAGTTGAATTCAGTTTATGATTTTGTCTGTTGCATTCATTTTCACACATATGCTCTTGGGAAAGGCGTAAATCCATCTCTTTCTCTTCAGCTCTGAGCGAAGTAGCTGGGAGGACTCATCTTTCTAACCTTGGTAGCAAAGGAAAACTCTGAATTCTACACGTTGGAGAAAAAACTGGAAATACCTCTAATTATCATTGCCAAGAAGTAATGCCAATTCATGGACATTAAATGGAATCTGTAGAGAACCAATGTTTGCGTCCTGAAGAACAACGCTTTGATCTTTGTAACTTGCGACCTTTTCAGTTTCCTGGGAAGTTCTTATTAAATTCCTTAATCCAATGTATTTAAACCAGTTCACTATCTAGGGGAGGTAACTCGTATCGTAACTATTCTCGGTTAGTTCATCTTGATGCTACGTTAGCTTTTAATAACACCAACTTTCAAGTTTCAACTGTTTGATCCAAGCAATGAACACACGATCACCAAATAATTGAATGCATTTGACTAACACTTTGTTACTTGGTGTTTATCTAGAAATTGTGATTATAACAATCAAGATACGAACATATTTAAATATATATTTGGTTGATGAAGTATTTCGACTAGAAAATCGCACTGTAGTTCGATGTTAGACGATAATTCTTCGGACTTATTGTATAAATGAATACTTAAAAGGTTTAATCGGAACCCACTTGCATCGGGATCGACATACTCTCTCTCCTTATTCCATTTCTTCCTTCTGGTGGCGGTGATGGAGATGATTGTGAAGGCCCAATCTACTCCTGATGAGTCGTGAACAGGAGTAACAGAAGTGTGTGGGTGGTTGACGCGGTTAGGCGAGTCGAGCCCTCCTGATTACACTTTGCAGATCTTCTACATGTTGACGGTTGGATTCGAAAGTCTCATTCTCACCACACAGACCGATTTGCAGCAAAGGTTTCCCATGTCTCAGGGCCGATGTTGACCCGTGTTAGGTATGTCTTCAGCTGATCCTTGAATGGCCGTTTTGGGCCTCCGTGTATGCTCTTGCCGCTGGCGAGTTCTCCAAACAAGATGAGACGTGAGGTCGTGTAAGACGCATTCTGGACACGTGATATGCCCAGCAGAGGCGATGTTGAAGGATGGTAGCCTCGATGCTGGGAAGAAATGACCAAGAAAAAAACCTGGTGGTGTGTCCCTCCCAACTGATGCAAAGTATTCTTCGCAACTTCGTTTGATGTCCCGACGACACGACAACAACTGCAGAAGGGTGGAGAGGACCATGGCCCGGAAGATCATGATTTTGGTTTTTATGTTACCTTTTATACTTAAAAGGTAACTTACATAGGAAATGTGGAAAATTATGAAAGTCTTGTTGCAGCTTCCTTCGATTTGTCTACTTGCCCTACTTTTACTGCAGTATGCTTACTTACAACGACGAAACTATGGAAAACAAGAATCATTTTCTGTCTGATTTTCTGAGATGAAAAGTTATTATTATTATTATTATTATTATTATTATTATTATTTGTGTATGTTATGTTTCCTCCTTTGTATTCTGTAGAGCCAGATCCAAACTATGGTCCTTAGACCCTATAGGAGAATTGTCATTTAGTTGATATCCCTTTTCTTAGTATATGGAATGTTCCTAGTAGGGCGATCTTCAGGGCAACTTGCATGTTGATGTTACCTGTGACACTGTTAGTAAAATTATTCATTCCTATTTTCACGAGTTCCAGAGTTCCGATTACTATTGGTACAGTCTCAGTTTTCATTCCACACATCCTGTTAATCTCGATTTCCAGGTATTTGGACAATTTCTCGATAATTTTCATGAATAGGTTTCTCTCAGATGGTAATGTTAATAAGAATAAACTTCCTGAATTGTCTGTCTTTTATGTCAATATCAGGTCTGTTAGCTTTTATTTTTCTGTCAGTTTGAATTGACATGTCCCAGAGGATAGTTACATCGTTATTTTGGGTAACTGTGTCTGGTTGGTGTTCATACCATCTCTCAGTGGTTTTGATTTTGTGCTTGCATATCATCCAGTGCACATATGTAGCTACGTTATGTCTGTGGGTATATTCGTTTTTTGCCAGCTCCGGACATCCTGAAATAATATGGTCGACAGTTTCATCATATTTTCCGCAGATCTTGCATTTTGGGTTAGTTCCATCCTTGATTATGTGACAGTGATAGGATCTGGTTGCGAGGCGTTGGTCCTGATCAGCAATATTATTATTATTATTATTATTATTATTATTATCATTATTATTATTATTATTATTTTTATTTTCTTTGCTTTCTGGCGTTTACACATTTCTTTCCGGGTCCCACCCAGGGACCTAAGTTTAGAAATGGCATCATGACACTTTTCACTGACAAAAAAAAAAAAAAAAATTACATAGATAAAACCCTTCGTAAAGTGTGGGCTGTACTTGTCAGAACATTTTTTTGTATCTCCTTGAGGCATGGGCTTCCAGGAATCCCTGCAATTAGTCTACTGCAATCTTTTCCAACCAGTCCTAGGGCTCCAACTACAACAGGGATTGTTGATGTTCCCATATGCCACATTTTCGAGACCTCTATTTCAAGGTCCTTGTATTTTGACAGCTTTTTGAATATCTTCAAAGATACATTGCAGTCAGCAGGAACTGCCATATCAATAAGGAGGCACCGTTTTTGTTTGTGGTCTTTAATAACAATATCTGGGCGGTTGACCTTGATTGTTCTGTCAGTGTGAATTGTGTAGTCCCATAGAATTGTAACAGGTCCTATCCCCGTAACCGGGCCTGGGTGGTGTTGGTACCAGTTTCTTTCAGTTTCCTTCCCGTAGAAGTTGCAGATTTTCCAGTGCAGATATTGGCCCACTCTGTCATGTCGGGTTTTATATTCAGTGGGTGCCAACATCGTGCAACCTGATACAAGATGATCAATCGTTTCTGGATATTTATCACAGAATCTGCATTTTGGGCTGACACAATATTTTAGTATATGTGCTTGATAATTCCTAGTTAGCAAGCATTGGTCCTGCGCAGCAAGGATAAAAACTTCAGTTTCCGCTTTCAACCCTGCACTGCGTAGCCACTGATGGGTACGGGTTTTGTCTACATCAGCTTGTTTGATACGGGCAGAGTATTGGCCATGAAGCGGTTTATTTTGCCATCGCTTCTGTATCTGGTCGGTTGCATTCGTCTTTGCTGTCTTTTTCAAGTATTTTGCAGTTTCATCCGGTGTATTGTGCTGTAGTTGCATCTCTACGCCCATTTGAAGCTCCAGTTTGAATTTGTTGGCTTCTTTCATTACGGAGTAAAGACGCTTACTACTTTCATGTTCCTTGACGCATACCATCATCCAGTCTTCTGTAGTTTCCAAGTATCTTTGGAGGCCAATTGTTGTAGTTTTGTAGGACAGTTCTAGTTGAACTAATCCTCTGCCTCCTTCGGATCTGGGCACATACAGACGATCAACATCAGCTTTGGGATGATGCATGCGATAGCAAGTGAGAAGCTTATTATTATTATTATTATTATCATTATTATTATTATTAATATTATTATTATTATTTTAAAAAAATAAAAAATAAAACAGATAATGCACATTTCACATCAATAAAGCACTTCATATATAGGATTCAGTCTACTATTTACACCATAGCTGGTGTGAGAAGAGATCGATTTTATTTAATCATTTATACACACACACACACACACGCATATATATATATATATATATATATATATATATATATATATATATATATATATATATATATCGATATGAGACATTTTCTGTGTTTGTAATCTATAGACCCTCATCAATGGCATTTAAGCAGACTTATCTGTTTGCACTTCTCCCCAAGATTTGCTTTCTATAGGTCAATGTATTAGAAGGTATGTGGGACGGATGGTCAGACCGACGGAATAACAGAATCCACAGAATTTTATATATAGATATGTTCGTTTTAAAAATAACAGATTGTGAAATTAACTTTTCAAATCTTTTAATATTTTTATTATTTATTATTTTAATTCATTTAAATAAATTTTATTATTATTTATTTATTATAATATAAAATTATTATAAGATTAAAATTATAATATTTATTTATTATTTTTTACTTTAATTTATTTAATTAATAAAATTATAATAAAAAAATAATTAATAAAATTTATTTAAATTTTATTAATTATTTTAAATAATATAACGTTTTGATTTAACTGTCTTCTTTTAGTTTAAAAAATATCTGCTTATGTATGTATGGTTGTATCTGGGTGATTACAGGTGGTTAACTTCGGGTAAACATCCTTAATAGCAATATACGCAAATATTTGGCCTGTTAAAAATGAATGCAAAGATAATTAGTACAAAGATATATTTTAACTGACAAAATTTTATATCTCTGAAAATAAAATATACAATATTTAAAGAATTCATGCGTTCATATCTGGTGTTAAACGTCTAAAGTCATTTAGCATATAACAAAGAGAGAGAGAGAGAGAGGAGAGAGAGGGGAGGGGGAAGAGAGAAAGAGGAGGGGGAGAGAGAGAGGAGGGAGAGAGAGAGGAGGGGAGAGAGAGGAGGGGGAAGAGAGAAAGAGGAGGGGGATAGAAAGAGAGGAGGGAGAGAGAGAGAGGAGGGGGAGAGAGAGAGGAGGGGGAAGAGAGAAAGAGGAGGGGGAGAGAAAGAGAGGAGAGAGAGAGAGGAGGGGAGAGAGAGAGAGGAGGGGGGAGAGAGAAAGAGGAGGGGGAGAGAAAGAGAGGCGAGAGAGAGAGAGGAGGGGAGAGAGAGAGGAGGGGGGAGAGAAAGAGAGATTCAGTGTAAATGTGTATGTTGATAGCAGTGATCCTTTCGACTCTGTTGAATTTTTAGTGTAGGGCATGGCAGTTCAGTTATGTGCCATGCGTGATAAACGCTTAGGCGATTACGTATCTGTCGATACATGACTGACGAGGCAGATTTTTTTCCCGCAGTAGGTTGCGATTTTTTCTGCAGTAGCTTTTATTTTTTGTAGCAAACCATTTTTGTTTGCTATTTTACTTTTTTTCTTTTTTTTTTTTTGAAATAATGAACATTTTATTTTTCTATCACTCCATATATATTAGAAAAGAGTCTATTTTTCTATCACTCCATATATATTAGAAAAGAGTATATTTTTCTATCACTCCATATATATTAGAAAAGAGTATATTTTTCTTTCACTCCATATATATTAGAAAAGAGTATATTTTTCTATCACTCCATATTTATTAGAAAAGAGTATATTTTTCTATCACTCCATATATATATAACAACATTTATTTTAATCGTTTAAGCAAATTTTTATAATACTAGAATTTTTTTTGAAACACAATGACTAGTATTGAAATCCTCACAGTATTGTTGAAGTTATCGCTAACATTTTTGTCGAGATTTACAAAATCTACCTTTCGTTCAATTCCACAAAAGAATTCAATTAAATTTGAATAAGTTGATTTATTTTATAAAAATACTTTGACAAAACCCTAACCCGCAGTTTAGTAATTTCTTCAATTTAATTTAATTTTATACGACTTCATGGTTAATAATATTTTTGAAGAAAATTTCATTTTTAACAGCGAAGAATAAATTCTAAGGATTTCTTACTCTTAAGCATGCATCATACATGTGAAATATTTCTTTCTGTATCCAAATTCTAACTTTTTGAGGCGTTTGACCATGTTATTTGTTTATAGTTCTCGCAAACGTAGGGCAAACTGGAATTCTTGTATAAAAACCTAACGAAAAGATATGCAAAAAACAATATTGCATTTTTATTAAATAAGTATTAGTTGTTTTAATCATTAGATTGTTTTTAAAATAGTGGGGGTATTTTATATGTTAAATAATAAAACTTTTATTTTTTCCAAAGAAATTAATGGAAATTTATTGTACTAAGCTGTGCACCCTAGGAAAACCAACTGTACTTTGTACCGCCTTACTTGTTTGGACTTCTCCCCCAAATTTTGTTTCGATCGCTCAGTGTATGTTTATTTTAGAGAGTGTGACGGACGGACGGACAGACAAACAGAAGTCACAGAATTTTATATATAGATATATTCGCTTTAATAACAACATGAGATTGTGAAATTAACTTTTCGATTCTTTTAATGCTTTCTTCAGGCAAGGTACTGCTATACAAAGTGCTGCACTCTCGGATAGCACAAACAAGATATGGCTGGACCGTGTCGAATGCAACGGTAATGAGATCAACATTGCAGATTGCATTCACTATCCATGGGGTACAACCACGTGCAGTCGAGGACAAGAAGCGAGAGCTCAGTGTTCAAATCGTAAATATTTCACTTTCTTTTCCATTTTATTAGTATAATAACGAGTCATGCTATCATTTTATATAGGAAGAAGAACGGGAGAGTAAATTTCTCATAATACGTAAAATCGTTGTTTATTCCATTCTGGTCCTCGTCTTAACCCTTTGAAGACTGCGTTCCTGAACAATTCTAACCCTTCTGCCTGAGATCCTGAGTCAAAATTCGCAAATAATTGTGATTTTTCGCGGTAGATATAAAACTAGTTACAAGTGTTTTACCCATCGTTCAGCCGGTGGCTGGGCATTACGTCATTTTTCTCTACCACCGGTAAACTGGTGGTCAGGGCATTACGTCATTTTTCTCTACCACCGGTAAACTGGTGGTCAGGGCATTACGTCATTTTTCTCTACCACCGGTAAACTGGTGGTCAGGGCATTACGTCATTTTTCTCTACCACCGGTAAACTGGGGGTCAGGGCATCACGTCATTTTTCTCTACCACCGGTAAACCGGTGGTCAGGGCTCGAAGGGTTAATATCAACATAATGGTGTATATGCTTTATTCTCTGAATATGGATCTCGCGAGAATTTAAGAAATTAGACTTTTTTTCCTTTTAAGCGTGGTGCTTATGCATCTAGTGGACTTACAAATCAACCCGCTGATGTATCCAGTTTCTCTGATGCATTGGTGTGACATAGAGTGCAAAGTCAATTTTGGATTCAACTGTGGGGAACCCAGTATATATTGGAGTCATCATAAAATTTTTCTTAGAACAAAGTTTATTTATTGACATTAAATTCAGTTCGGATTATCTGGTATTTCCTGACGTGAATCAAATATTACACAATATTTGGCATCCAATCATTGGTTAATTTAGATATTTCTTAAGATTTAAGGTTCAAGTGCCCCAGCCAGTTACAGTCCAGCTGTATCTGTTTTGGGGTTGTGAATGGTATTATTATTATTATTATTATTATTATTATTATTATTATTATTATTATTTCCTTTGATTTCGGATGTGTATTCATTTCTTTCTGGGTCCCGCCCTAAGGTTAGAAAATGGCATCATGACGTTTTCCACTGCAAAAAAAAAAAAAGGAAAAAAAAAAGAAAAGAAAGAATTTTACATAGGCAAAAGCCCTTCGTAAGGTGTGGGCTGTACTCGTGAGAACAAATTTTTGTATTTCTTTAAGGCATGGGCTTCCAGGGGTCCCTTTAATTAGTCTCCTGGGATCTTTTCTAACCAATCCGACGGCTCCAACTACAACGTAGATTGTTGATGTTACCATGATCCACATTTTTGAGATTATTGTTATTATTATTATTATTATTATTATTATTATTATTATTATTATTGTGTCTAACACTACTTTCATTAGTTGGCATGACCGTTACGCCCTGCCAATACCTCATATTCCGTTTTGATAACGTGGAAGAACATCAGAGACGCTACTTGGTTTCAGCGAAAAAAAGAAAGAAATAGAAGTGTTTAACGCCTCCTGCTAATACCTAAAAAATAATGGACGTGAGAAGACAAAGTACATATCAAAAACACCTCTTGGCTTCAGTGAGAAAATAAAAGCTAGAAGGGAAGAAGAGTTTAACGTCTGTTTTAATGAAATGGAAAAAGCTGTCAATTTCAAATCTATTCATTTGTACCTCCTGGCTTCTTAAATAACGACCAACATTCATATTTTATGATTGTTATTGCAATATTTTATTGCAAGTTGTTAAGCTCAAATATTCAACAATGCGATAGGGAAATTTCTATAGATATTTTATTGTCGTAGAACCCAACATGAACTTACTCAATCATTAACTGAAGAATTAAGATTCATTAGTAATTTCAAATAGGAAGACCGTGAACTTTTCACGGATTAAAACTAGTTATTTGTTATGATCCGATTCCTTGTACCACGGTGATAGTCCAAGGTAGAACCAATAAAGAAGAACTCGAAGGCAGATATGGAATAACACAGATATATTACAAACAGGAATATATACAGAGAGGTAGAAAAATATTAGTACGAACAATCAGGTTTAGTAGTAATTGTCTGAACGCGACTCTGTTTCGGACTGCCTCTGACTCGACTGACTGACTCGCTCGCTCTGATTGACAGACTCCTGACGGACTTCACTCCAGACATCAGACTGAACTCCAGACTTCAGACGGAATTCCCTGCTTCCTCTTGAGGCGCAGTATTTATTACGTATGGAATAGTCCATTATGTTATTATGGGTAAGGTCCCATAACATTATTATTATTGTTATTGTTGTTGGACAATTAAAAACAGAGGAACCTAAATATTGGGATTGCTTCCAATAAGTTTGAGGTTTTGATTAAGGGTTGCTGCCTAGAAGAATAAAGCATTAAAAGTAATAGATGTACGAAATTTTCTTCAAATGATTTCAGCGTATCCAGTTGATGCTCGAATATTTGGTGGCACTCAACGTGGAAGAGCCGAGGTGGAATACAACAATGTGTGGGGTACCATTTGCGCCCACGGATGGGACAAAAACGCAGCCACAGTGTTCTGCAGAATGAACGGTTACAGGTAAGTTATATATATATATATATATATATATATATATATATATATATATATATATATATATGTGTGTGTGTGTGTGTGTGTGTGTGTGTGTGTGTATTCAGGCAGCAAATTCTCTTTTAGATATGTCTGATTGAATAAATTACAGACAGTAGGTCTGCTAATTTTTTTTAATAAAATCCGTTCATACTCACGAATAACCTTCCGTGTATTGATGTTAATTTCTCTCATCTTTAACTTCAATACACGGAAGGTTATTCGTGAGTATGAAAGGATTTTATTAAGAATTAACAGACATAATATCTGTAATTTATTCAATCAGACATACATATATATAAGAGAGTGAGAGAGAGAGAGAGAGAGAGAGAGAGAGAGAGAGAGAGAATTAATATAAGTAAATTTGTCACTTAGCTGATTGATGTTACTTTCAGCATCCCGACTCCAGAGTTTCGGAGACGGACCCGTCCGTCCACTCTTCAGTAACTGACTACTTATATTTCTCGATTTTTCATTTTTATGCACTTATCATTGTTGCAAGTTTTTTTTTCCGTATTGTTTCTGTGTGTGTTTGCGTTTTGTGCACGTGCGGCCATGTGGCCGTCTGTGCGGATGTGTGTACGTGTAGAGTGTCGTGATTATTTGTCCTTTTCTTCGTTTCTTTTTGTTGTCTTTCTCCACTTTACATTCACCCCATAGCTTTTTCGCCACCCTTAACTTCTTTTCTTCCAACTGAACCTATGTTCAACTAAACTATGTGCATGTCTCAATCCTCAAAAATACGTTGGACACTACTGTAAGAGGAGATAATATGTTGTCTAAGTAGTCCACCACTAGCAGTGGCTTACCTACTTCACGTCGCTGGCGAGTATTTCATTTTGTTGATGTTATAAAGATAACCATTTAATTTCCAACCTCCGTTTTGGTTATTCCTCGTTCAGTAACCCTGTCTAGGTTACAACAATATGCCTTAAAGGACATACTCTCATTCAGATTCTCCCAAAATCCACATCAGCTGAGTATGTTTCGGATACGAAACTGAGCATATTTGTTCCACGGCAAATTTCTCTGAGGATATATTGTTGTGGTAAAATGCGTCCGGTATTGTCCTTACGCTTTGTGAACAGGCTCTCATCGATCTCAACCACCATTTTCGCCGTCAGTCTTGAATTGCTGTAGGTTGGTTAGGCTGTTGATGCATACCCCTCTCATGTATTTTTTTCAGTCAATCACAGAGTTATTCCCAATCCTCATTTCGCGCTCGCACCATTTGAAGGAGGATTTTTTGCCAGCATCGGGCGTATATGAATCGAAGCAAGGTGACCGATTTAAGGGGTGAGTTTGGCAACCAGTCCCCAGTGCCGAGTCCAATTTGCTACTTGCGGTTCTTTGTTACATTTTCAATAGATCCTGGAACCGAAGTAGAGCTTCATTGGATGGTCAATTTCTCAGTTGACAGGATCCCTTTACCCTGAAGCAGGTGGACAGCGTCCTTTTCATTTATTGGCAGGTCCTAAAGATTCATTTAAGTCTGAAAAAAATACCACATCTAACTTTATAAAAAATCGCGAGAGGTAATCCACAAGTACCAAAAACCTAAATATGAGTCGGGCAAAAGCGAATATACGGCTGAGAGAAACTGCAATGGCCGAATCGCAGCTGATTGCCCGGTTTAGATTTTATAACCGATTTTACAAAGCTTCCCAAATGTTCAATATGCGCACCACCTATGACACAACAAACGTCAAGTCGGTAGTATAGCCCCTGCCAAACACGCTGTAGCATGCCTTGCGTAACATTCTGCAGCGCCTCAGTGATTCCTCTAGGTTTGTACGAATAGGGTTGATAGAGACCCGTCCTTTCATATAGCTCCATAAAAAAATTCCTAAGATGTCAAATCAGGTGATGGTGGTGGTCATTTCAACAGCACATTGTCATTATCACTGGCACGCCCGATCCATCTTTCTGGTAGACTATGTTTGAGATAAGTTTGCATAGTTAACTTAGTTTTTATGTTACAAACCACTCCAAAGAGCAGCTTACACTATTATTTATCATCTCTCAGTTGCGTCTCTGTCTTTGGGCAGAGTGCACTCAGGGGCGACTCCGTCAAAGGACAGAGTCGCAACTGAGAAAATTATACTGAGAGGTGCCCAGTCCTGGCGAAAGGTTGCCCGAGCACCAGAGAGATTGGGATCGGTGTTTGCATCGAGGCTAACGCACACGGTTGCGGGTAATTTTTTTCCTGGTTCGGGTATACGCGTTCGGGTCCCCACCTTAAAAAAGACCTTCTGTCACAACTCGTCTTAGTGGAGGGGACAGGGTAAATGCCTAGTTAACTTAGTTTTTACATATTTTGTTAAAATTTGAGATCATTTGAGCGAGAATTGGTTATGTTATTAGATTACAAAATGATGTCAATTTTGGGGGACACCCTGTATATAGGTGTTATATGGTCGTATATAATCATAGATGTGTGGTGTAGTCGTACTGACTTCAGCACCGAAGCGTGCACTATATGGTTATAATGATAATGACTATTGCCATGATGATCATGATCTGTTCTGTACAAGATTAAACAAATTAGCGCATCAGTGAAACTGAACAGTCAAATGCATTTCAATGAACTCCCTTCCAGTTTTTTTTCCTCCCAGTCAACTTTGGTCCCCAAAAATTTAAATGCAATGTTAATCGTTATCTTCTGTCTTATTTCCTGTTTCTTCTGTCTTATTTCTTATTTCCCCATATTTTCTCACACTCAATAACCCCTTGTGTCTTAGTGGCTTCATTGCGTTTTTTTTTTTTTGGTTGAAATGATTAAAAAAAAAATGACAAAAAGCAACTGTGATGCTAATATTATTTATTTATTTATTTTAACCTTCCAGTGTAGGAAATGTGATCCCGTCGACCATCACACCACATGGTAATGGTCAGATTTGGTTGGATGGTTTGCAGTGTAATGGGTCAGAGGTTTCAATACTAGAATGCGGCCATTCCCGCTGGGGTGTCCATAGATGCTACCATAAAGTTGACGCCGGAGTAGAATGCACAGAACGTAAGTATCATTTCTGATGTAGATATGTTAATAATATTCAAATCTATTGTCATTTTAACAGTGGAAATTAATTTTGTCTACTTTGATGATAACCGTGTCGGACAGAGGGTCGCCTTGCTGAAGTTTCAGTAGCAAGTAGATATTGCGTGTTGGAAAAGCTAAAATAATGAATTGAGATATACAAAAGTAGAAAGGGGTGTAAGCTAAAGATGTGTCTGCTCACCGGATTTATTCAGTCAATAGTGGTGATTCTGAAGGAATGAGAAGTAACGCCAGAATTCATTATTGACGGCCATAATCTTAACATAAGATATGCAGATGACAGTGTTGATAGCAGACACAGAAAGAACTTCCCTGAAGTTAAGCAACGTCAAGCCTGGTCATTATATAGATGAGTGACTGCTTAGGAAAACCAGGTGATGTAAGCTTGGATGTGCGGTTGGTGTAATGGATAATTGCTCGGAATTGTTAATCGGAGAGCCGAGTTCCAATTCCAGTTGGATTCGTTATTTTCATTTGAGCGCAAATACCGTTGGTAAAGGCATGAATCTACCACTTCCTCCACGCCAGCCCTGGGTTAATTTTTAAGACTCGTGCCACTAAAACCATTATTATCTCCAAAATAAAAATAAAATAAAATAGTATTCAGGATATTTAGATTTCGAAATTAAATAATCTATAGAAATATTTATATGCCGTTAAACAAGAACAACCAATCAGCAAGATCCCCTACAGGAGGTAGTGAAAGAAAGCGTGAAGAAAGGACTAAGCAATAACCGCAAGAAGGCAGAAATCCAAATAATGGAATAACCAACATGGAATTTACCAAAATCAAACAAGTACAACAATTTAAAACTGTTTTAACAGAAGGCGGAAAGTGAGACATTGAAATCCGAAGACGCATTTGAGATAGTGAATGATACCTTTCAAAAGCTAAGCAGCGTATAAGAATCAGAAATATTTCGTTAGACACAAAGAAAAAGGTACCGAACCGTAATGTAATATCAGTGGTCATTAACGAAAATCGAGCGAAGGATCGATTTATTTAAGACCAAGAGAAGACATTGGCTCGAGAAAACGAAAGAATTCTATGCAGACCACCTATTTCGTGGCAAGAGCTGACTTCGTTTAATTCGGACTACAGTACGAGATCATTTCTTTTAAGAGTAACTTTAGCATTGACTGTATGAATAAAATTCCGATAAAAATCAACTCTTTTAACCATTTCACCGCAAGCAAGGCAATAAAGCCACTAAAACGCAAAGGGATTACCGATCCTTAGAGAATATGAGAAAAATATACTATTATGGAGAAAGAACACTGAAAGAACAACAGTTAAGAAGACAGACGATGACGATTGATATTGCATTTAAATTTTCGAAGATCAAAGTTGACAGGAAAGCAAGAAGATGGAACAGTGTTCCACAGGCGAGAAGTGCGAGAGAAGAAACTGTTAGCATAGAACTTACGGTTACATCTAGCCAACTCAACTGTAAAATGATGAGACCTTGTCGCCAATCTAGTATGGCGCTTAAATTCATACAGTCTAGATACCATAGAGGAAAGTTCATCAGAACAATTATCATGAAAGTATTTATAGAAAAGGCACAGGGAAGCTACGTTACAGCAGTGGGAAAAGGACGGAAGCCGAGATGCCAGATAAGGACCAATAATATTGCAGATTCTTCTTAAGATTTAATCAAGAATCTCTAAATATATAGCAGGAACACTAGGCGAAATATGGCGACAATATTCAAAAGGGCGAATGGTAGTCTTATATATGTCATAGATTCTGGCGAGAAAAATTGTCTGGCTCGATACAGTGAACTTTCTTAGCTGCAGCCTCTCCATTGCATCTCAGCGGCAAATGTTAATGTGAGAAGGCGCAATGTGTCACTCTTCTGGAGGTTAGCATCAGCCATGCTGATAGAATGTAAAGAGGTTCGATTAAGACTAGAGAGCAGTTTCGTTTCTGTAGAAGTCAGGTGACTTACCTGCCAACATGGCTGCCTTCTTGTTTCCTTGTAAAGCAAGCCAGCCAGCTGAGTTTACCTTATTTTATAGGAGAGTGTCTAATACACCAGTTAGGTTGGTCCATTTGGCTAGAATGGACCTGCCCCATACATTTGCATGAGTGGTCTTTATTCACCTATATATTTCTCCATGAAATGACTCGAGTCATTTTTACCTTTGGCTACACTTGCCTACTTGTGTGTCAGACCACTGGCAAGCTAACCAATATTCTACAGTTTCGGAGGTGTTAGAGTTAACAAGCCCCATTTAACAACATTATTTTTAAAAAAAAAAATCAGCTGCCAATTTCACCTCATCAAACCGATCAGACAGGAGTTGCGTTATCAGCATAGACACCTTGTCGAGAACTGATGACATCAGGAAGGTCATTTATGAAAATTAGGAACAACGCTTTTCCAAGGCTGGAGTCTTTGGGACCCCCCCCCCTAAAAAAACATAACAAAAATCAAAAAGGAAACTAGAATCACAAGCCAACGATAATTATCAGGAATAAATCAATTATTATCTTTTGGGAGACTGATATTAAAGCTTGGAATGCACATATAAATAAGGTGATTCCTTTTACGATTTTTAAAAATTCTGTCATTCATCACATTTGCTCGTAAGTCAGTGCATTGATAAAAAAAAATTATCAAAAACGGGGAAAAAACAAAAGATAGAAAAATACTCTAAGGGGAAGAACTCTGTTAACGTTTAATCGAGTTATCTCCTATATTCCGAAAGGAGACATCTATTGCAAGTGCTGTTAGTTGTTTTTTTTTTTTACAGCAGGGTTCACCCTGTAAAATAGGGCAAGTTAAGTAAATCAAAATTGCACTCAGTGTAAAAGCTGGGTTCTGATATGATAAATATTGCAGCGAAAAATCAGATTCATAGTTTTTAACAATTTTTGAGCATTTACGTTTAAATATCATCTAAAAATGTACAGTGACCGAATTTCCGTGCATTTTTGCTTGGAAACTAACTTTAAAATTTTACTATTTCAAGAATAAATCCAAATAAAGTTGATATCTTTTGTATTAAATACATTGAACTGAAAATATATTCTAATTCACCACAAGCAAAATATGCATGTTTTTTTTACTGTATTCGATAAGTAAAAACTGTAAAAAAAAAAAAAAAAAACAATAAATAAGATAAAAAAAAATTGTAAAGATTACAAAAAGGCGACTCAATGAATAAGATTTGTTAGATCCTAATTAATAAAAACAAAAATTGATAAAAGTGTATATAAGACCATAATACTACTGGGTACAAGTTATAAGACAAAATACACCGGCCCTTGAATATTAGCATCTTTATCAAAGGTACCAAACCATTTTATAGGAAAAAAATATTGAGAGACTAACAGGTTTTCTTTGTTAGTTATTCTTATTATTATGACTTGAATATCGGAGATGACGTTGCTTTTAAGAAGTCAGTTAGTTAAGTGTCACAAGGGATAAACGCTTGAGCGATCATGTATCTTTCGATAGATGACTGACGAGGCAGAAGATTTTTCCGCAGTAGGTTGCCATTTATTTCTGAGGTAGAGTGATTGCTAACCAAAGCTAAAGAACCCAATCTGTCTTTCTATTCAATCCATAGCTAGTAGGCTTTTAGTTTGCAACGATATTTATGAGTAAGTGGATGTAACAAACTCGACTGGAATTCGAACTCCGCTCTCTGAGCCGATATCCAGTACAGCAAGGCGCACATCACATTCAGTATTATGAATCAAAAATAGTGAATTTTATTTCGTGATTTTTCAAAACTTAGCATGAGCAAAACAAATTCATGGATTTGGACGAGAAAAAAACAAAAAAAAAAACAAACAAAAAAAAAAAAACAACAGAATGATCCGCGGAAATTTAAAAATCTTTAATAATAGTCAGTTGTGCTTAGTTTAATTTGTAACGTATTTAAATACATGTAGAACAAAAGCAAATGTTGATAAGATAGCGAGGATCACAAAGCAATGCCCGGGGCCACCAATCAGGCTAACCCTAACCATAGCCCAACCCCAGTCGCGGTGGTTCGGAAGGTAATATGCGCCGGCTCTGTGTAATTATAACTTAAAGACAAAATTTGCTCTGTGTAATTATAACTTTTAAAGACACAATTTATAAACAAAAACGGAACTTATTTGTGACTCAACCTAGTATTTCCTACACGCAAGCCACTAGTGGCCCGCTGGCGGGCCGCCGGTGGCACCGCCAGCGGTCCTCTGGTAGCAGCCACCTGTAGGCCACCGGCGGTGCACCAGTGGGCATCTAGTGGTCCGCTAGTGGTAACATTTGCCGAGACGGACACGCCGGCGGTCCGACAGCGTGCCACCAGCGGTAAACGCTAGTGGCATGCCACCCAGTGGCAGATTGGTGGCTTGCGTACTTTATTACATTTTGAAATTGTGTATAAGGAAGATTGTTTTTAAAACAAATCTTTTACTGATCGATTCACCTTTTGTTTCACAGCTTTCAAGATTTCAGTTAGACTTTCAGAGAATTCGACAGGCCGAGTCGAGGTGTTGTTCAACAACGAATGGGGATCAGTATGTGACAACAGTTGGGATGACAAAGCTTCATCTGTTGTTTGTCAGATGCTTGGCTTCAGGTAGTACAATAACTATTCCTTTTTTTTTCGCTATAATTCACCACCGGAATCAATTTTCAGAAATAGCATTTTGAATCTATGATACGTTAATCTATGATACGCTCCTCCACCACTCCATTGCATCTCAATTTTCATAAGGTTGTATAAATATAAAATACAATTTTTTGTAACCTAGTTATGGACAATAAATTGGTCAAATTCAATATCGGTGAATAATTCAACTAGAAAAATTAAAAATAACCCCAATGTACCTAAATACAAATTAGAGAACTGCCATGATAGATCATGACATCTTAAATAAATCAACAATGTTTTGCGGCAATTTTTAGCATAAGCTTGAGTTTTTCTTATTAAAAAGGTTGAATAATTTGAACACATTCAGCATCATGGATGATAAATAGTGAATTTTATATCGTGTTTTTTTTTCGAGATTTAGCATGAACAAAACAAGTTCTCAGATTTGAACGAGAAAAAATATGACCTCAAAATGAAGTCAAAATCCCCAAAATATTTTCATCTTTTAATAGGCATTTGGGATTAGTCTAATTTGTAACGTATATAAATGGAGGTAGAACAAAACTGTTCATAAGACAGCCAGGGTCACAAAGCACTGTCCCCACCCCGCCACATTAAGCTTGGGCGCGCGGACTGGTGGTTTGGTGGTAGTATGCAGCGGACTGTGTATATATATATATATATATATATATATATTATATATATATATATATTAAATAAATCTTGTAAAATTTTGAAAGATTTTTAAAAAATATTATAATAAATTATTATAATTAAAATTTAAAAAATGAAAACAGTTCTTGTAAATCTTCATTATTCATCGAAAACTGTTTTCTTAAGACAATAATGTCCTTAATAAATCATATTTATAAAACATATTAAAAGCATTTCTAATTAAATAATTTCAGCTTTATTGTATTTTTTTTATTTTACGATACAGAGCAGATTTTCGGGAAATTAGTAACAGTTTGAAAATAAAAGTTTATGATTTACGTTCTCTAAGGAGTTCATCTTTTAACTAATTTATTAATTAATTTTAATTAATTTATTCCACATTTGTGGATAAAAATTTAATTTCTCGAAATTTAATGAAATAAGTATGGTTGGTTAAACACACACACATATATATATATTACCAAGATTTTCTAAAAAAAAAAATTCAAAAATAATTTCATTCATTTGGAGGTGCCTACATGAATTGGTAACAGGTAGAAAGCTATTATTAATGTCAGATATTTAAAAATTCCAGTCGACACAAAAAACCCACCCCCACCCGGCGACACTTTTGGGCCTACTGTATAAGCCTGTATAGGGTGTATTGAAATAAAACTGGCTATAATGTCAGGACACAGGGTCAGAAGGACCTTTCCGATTTTCACTAACTATGGATTACGTATTTAAGCGATTGTTATCATGGCCGAACAATAAACATTATTCAGTGGTGTTTATTATTATCATTGTTGAAATTGCGACACATCTTGGTTGTTATCATATAAATTCCAGTTATTTTTTTTTGACAGAAGTTCGTTTGGAGGTTTGTGTTGCTCTATTTTTCGTCTTTTGGGTCTTGTTTGTTTGTTTAGCGGCCTCAGCTGCTCATGGGTCATTCAATGACAAAACATAATTTTCTTGGGAACATTAGTATTTTCTTTACAAAAATGTATTGCTGGTATTTTATTTTTACTAAGAAAATACATTGCTGGTATTTTTACTACAAAAAAGTCTAGCTATTTGCCTATATCTGGGACCCAAAAACAGGTGTTACCAACCCGCATCAGGATGGATCTAAGAGCAACACCAATTAAGAGATGGTTCCACGCTCCTCAAAATCTCATACCTCAGACGATCGTCTTTTCGATTTGTCAATAGTTCATTGATTTTACGCCGGGTATTAATTAGTTAAGTTAGGCATATAAATTGATTATATCTGGGGTGAGAGCGGGGAAAATGAATTCTCGGAGAACGAAACCGCGGTAAAAAGGGAACAGGCACCACCCACATATATATATATATATATATATATATATATATATATATATATATATATATGTTATGGTCCAGGTTAGGACCAAGGAAGTACAACACGAACACAAGAGTAAAAATAACGAAGGTATATTACACGAAATAATAATACAAGATGTGGAAGGTGTTAGTATGACTGTCAGTCTGGTTTGGAGTGAACTACTATCGGCTCGGCTCAATTCGAATCCTCTCTCTTGAGAGGCGTAGTATACATAGTGTTAGGAAGAGTTCATTCTGTAGTTATAGGTAAGGATGCATGACAATATATATATGTATAGCGTTAACAAAGATGGTGTAAAGCCAGAAATGCTGTCAGTCAGTGGAAGCCTGAAAGAAAGAACGTTGAAGGCAATCAGTCTTTGCAATAAAGTGCTCAATATCAGAGACAAAGCATTAATAGGATTAGTCCAAATATGAAAAATATCAAGTAGATGATATATTCAGCATATATATATATATATATATATATATATATATATATATATATATATATATATATATATATATATTAAATAATGCAGCTTAATTAATATTGTATCGTTCAGCGAGTGGTCAGTGAGTTATATATATATATATATATATATATATATATATATATCGATATGGATATGATATAAAGGACATTGGTATACGCACATATACTTGCACGTACATATATATATTTTTTTCCCAGATGTTATAAAAACAGAGCTCAATGTTATATAACAGAGGTATAGTATATATTATTGAATATACGTAATATTCAAAGCCGATAGCACAACTCAGGAATGATAATATCGCTGATTCTTCTTGGGATTTTATCAAGAATTTTTAAATATACAGTGAGTTATTATCACCTGAAGATTGACGTTTGCATGAAAGACCGAGTCATACTATCGACGTTGGATATCAGGTATATTCACTAATATATATATATATATATATATATATATATATATATATATATATATATATATATATATATATATTGATGTCTAATATTATCTATATCTATATATATGTGTGAGTGCGTGCAGTATTTAGTGCTCAATATCCGTGATACAGCTAACTTATTTCGCGTGAAATCTAAGGTCACAAACAACTCTCCATGCAACTGCATATATATATATATATATATATATATATATATATATATATATATATATATATATTCTAAGAAGAAAGTTATAACATCACTATAAAATATATACATATATTTAAAAATTATAACATAAGCATGTTGTAAAATCGCTACAATATATATATATATATATATATATATATGTAAATATTTAAAAATTATAACAAGCATGTTATAACATCCCTATAAAATATATATATTTAAGAATTATAACATAAGCATGTTGTAATATCGCTACAATATATATATATATATATATATATATATATATATATATATATATATATATCTAAGCAAATATAAATGTATATAATATATATATATATATATATATATGGATTTTTTTTCTCCATATATATATATATATATATTGTGCGTGTGTATTTAGGCAGCATGAAGTTATGAAAATTATAACATAAGCATGTTGTAAAATCGCTACAATATATATATATATATGTATATATATATATATATATATATATATATATATATATATGTAAATATTTAAAAATTATAACAAGCATGTTATAACATCCCTATAAAATATATATATATATATATTTAAGAATTATAACATAAGCATGTTGTAATATCGCTACAATATATATATATATATATATATATATATATATATATATATATATATATATATATATATATATATGTAAGCAAATATAAATGGATATAATATATATATATATATATATATGGATTTTTTTTTCTCCATATATATATATATATATTGTGTGTGTGTATTTAGGCAGCATGAAGTTATGAAAAGAATTTACATAAAATAAATAGACAACATTTGTCTATATTATTTAATGAAACATGTATGAATATATATATATATATATTTAAATATTATAGCATAAACATGTTATAAAATCACTACAATATGTATATATTTAATAATTTTAATATAATCATCTTATAATATCGCATTATATATATATATATATATATATATATATATATATATATATATATATATATATATATATATATATATATATCGTAAGATAGCCATTCGAAGAATAAATGAATGTAATTAATGGCGAACTCACTTCGCTAACAGATTAAGAAGGTATTAACTTACTGACCACTCGTTGAACGAAACGATGCTTGTTTTTATTAATTGTACTATATATATATATATATATATATATATATATATATATATATATATATATATATATATATATATATATATATGCTTATTTGTTTCAGTGATGGTCGAGCTCTTCGCCGTCAGAATGTGAAATATGGTTCTGGGCGTTTCTGGTTGGATAATGTCCGTTGTCAAGGATCTGAATCCAGCATTAGTGAATGCAAACATCGATCCTGGGGCACCCACGACTGTTACCCAGGACAGGAAGCCGGAGCCGAATGCTTCAATCGTACGTATAGGTTTCATTATTTACATTTGAACTAATATCCTAATCTTTGTTGGCATTGTTATCACAAAGTTTTGACCGTTGGGCGCTCCGGTCTTCCATTTGTTCATGCTTAGAATATTATGGTCCAGTACTCCTGCTATATATTCAGAAATTCTTGATAAAATCCAAAGAAGAATCCACAATATTATTGATCCTGACCTAGCGTCTCGGTTCAGTCACATTCCAACCGCCGTCAAGCTGTTTCCCCGTACGTTTTCTATAAATACTTTCATGGTAATTGTTCGGATGAGCTCTTCGCTTTAGTTTCCTTTTTCAAGTTAACTTAGCTAGGGTATGTATGCTCATTGGCCCCTTTTATTTCTGTTCCTACTTTTAAGTTTAACTCCCCATCCCCTCCCTCGTTAGGTGGTCAGTGATATCAGTTCGCTGGTGGATGCGGGGCGCCTTTCGTTTCGCGTGAGTGGTTTCGTATTTGTTGTCGTGTCTGAATGAGTGCATGTCAGTGTGAGTGCTTGGGATGAATGAATGTTTTATACTATTATAGTCCTGCATTGATTTCGGCCAGTGAAGTGATGTTTCTGCCACATTTAGTGATTGTGGGGTTTTTTATTACTAATCTTAGTTTCTTGTAAATAGCTTTTTGTATTCATAATGTAAATACTCATTTGGGTTAATTTTTAGAATTGTTATTTTATCCCCCCCAACAGACAACGAATTGTAAATATGGGGACTAGTTAATATTTTCATAGAGACAAAGAGGTATTATGGTGGTTGTAGTAAGAAAGGTACGTATGAATGTGTTGTTTTGGTGTAAGGAATATTGTTTTGTACGATTGGGTCAGTGTTTGCGGCTAGCTAAGTTATAGTTAAGACAGAAGAAGACCGTCCTTTCCCCAATCCCCTTTTCGGCCTTGTGCCATATTTCTGTAGATAACAGAATAATTATTGCTCTTCGCTATGGTACCTAGACTTTATGAATTTAACCCTTACTCGCACTTCTCACTTGTGGAACGCTCTTCCAGTTCCATGCTTTCCAGCCAACTTTGATATTCAAAAATTTAAATGCAATTTCAATTTGTTATGTACTATATTCCGGAAAACTCTTCTATTGTTTTTATTCCTTAATAATGTTTCTGTTTTCTAATTCATTCACATCCAGTAACCCCTTGTGTTTAGTGGCTTTACTAGGATGAAATCGATTAAAAAAATAGAAACTTTCTTTTCGCTTTGCATTTTTTATATTGTACAAATTCTAAACAAATATTTTGAGCTTGTTTATGAAGAATTTTACTCGAACTCGTAATTTTGTAAATGTGTTATTAATAATTAAAAAAAATCGTGTTATTGGTCTATAGTTAGCAATTCTGTAATTGTGTTATTGGTCTACAGTTAAGTTAACTGTTTGCTACATTTTTCATTTACAGCGTACAAAGAGTTGGTGAGACTTGTTGACGGAAACGGAGTAAACAGTGGTCGCGTAGAAGTTTTGCACAATAGCATTTGGGGAACAATATGCGATGATTATTGGAACGATAAAGCAGCTACAGTTGTTTGCAAATCACTTGGATATAGGTAAGACTCCTTTCTTTCAACAAAAGTAATGCATCTAATATATAAAACTCGAAGTTTTGATGTGTGTGTGTGACCGATTGCAAACTTGAAAATTCACTATATATATATATATATATATATATATATATATATATATATATATATATGTGTGTGTGTGTATTATAAATTGATTTATTTAAAATATGTTTTTTTCGCTACACAGTTCTAACCATGTTTCAAAAATGGAAGGTCCGAATTTAATTTTGTAATTAAATTAAAGACATTAGTTCCATTTCATCCTCAAGCGAATTTTGGAGTAACAAAAAAAAACGTTACTCCAAAATTCGCTTGAGGATGAAATGGAACTAATGTCTTTAATTTAATTACAAAATTAAATTCGTAGCTTTTAGCTGTCATTTTTTTTTAAAGATGGTTAGAACTGTGTAGCGAAAAAAAACATATTTTAAATAAATCAATTTATAATATTAATGCTCTGTAAATTTGCATTGAGCCCTATTTTGTAAAAATAAAAATATCTATAAGAACACCGGATTATATATCTTACTGTTCTTTCTTTCTTTATATATATATATATATATATATATATATATATATATATATATATATATATATATACTAGGTTGGTGCAAAAATAATGACGTAATAATGTCGTTTTTTGACGTTAAAAAATACGTCAAAAACGACATTATTACGTCATTATTTTTGCACCAACCTAATATATATATATATATATATATATATATATATATATATATATAAGTGTAGACACTGATTTCATCCACGAGTGGCGACAGTCTTCAGGCCTGAAGATTGCCTTCAAGCATGAAACCTTGTTGGATGCAGTATTTAATTTTATATTAGGTTGGTGCATAAATAATGACGTTTTCCTTTTGAAGTTTAACGTCAAAAAACGACCTTATTTTTGCACCAACCTAATATTTACATACGCTGTATCCGCGATATTGAGTAATTTTGCAATAAATACAATTTTACAATTACATATAGCATAACTAAAAGCTATATTTTTGTCATATATATATATAGATATATAATATAATATAACTATATATAATATAATAATAATATATAATAATAATATAATATACCGATATATAATATCGGCAAGGTGTAATAGTTAAGAAACTTGTCTTGCTAGATTATTTACAACTGAGTAGGGATTTCGATCCTCACTGGGTACCCCCTACTTTCGGCCTTGTGCCAAATGTGAGCTACGCTTGGAAAATCAGTATATAATATCGGCAAAGTAAGCAAGACAATGTCTGCAAATACACAAGAAATGCTTTAGGAATCAACCAGTGGCATAATACAGTTGGTGTCATTGTTTGTTTCATTAAAATAAATAAGAAAAGCGAATTCCCTTTTATTCAATTCGATATTTGTAACTTCTAACCATCTATCATCGTGGAGCGACTAATGGCTGCAATATATCTGGCCAACAATTACTGCCCCATAAGCGAACCGGACATTATCATCATTCAACAAGCCCAGACATCCATACTGTTCCATGACCAACCGCGGCAGCTTTGACATTAGTATTGCTATGGGTGCGTTTGATTCAGCAGAGGCTTGTGAATTAGTTGGTATTCTACTACTTTGTCGAAAAAGGTTCGTCTTTGCTATTAATAACATAAGTCTTTACAGAGTCGACAGGATAATACTCCTGCGTAAAACAAGTTCACAAACAAAAAAAAAGAAAAAAAGAAAAGACCGACTAAGAAAAAAAAAACTAATCAAATTCTTTAAGGACCACAATCTGAGTTTTAGCACCACCACAATCAACGCTAGAGTGATCAACTTCTTTGATGTAACCATCGATCTATCTAATGGACTTTATAAACCATATACTGCAGATTTATACAACCACAGATATATCAGCAAACAATCTAACCTCCATCCTAGAATACATAAATCGATCCAATTTGTCTACCAACTCTGGTAATAAGGATATTTTTGACAAGCATAAAGGCATATATGTAGAATACCTAGAACAAAGTAACTATCATATTAACCGTGAGTTCTTGGACAATAACAATATTAATATCAATATGCCCAAACGTCGCAAACCTAATTTCAGCAACAATGTCAAAACTAATATCGGAAGAATTTTTCTGAATTTAATCCATAAGCACTTCAATCATTCCCCAAGGCTAAAAAGATTTTCAATAAAAACAATGTCAAATTTAGCTACAGTTGTGCTAAAAACAATGACTAATATATATCACAGCACAGCAATGTTATTCTAAACAAACACTTTACCAACCTACAAAACGAAAACATCCCCACAACTAAAGAATGCAACTGCCGAAAAAACAAATCCTGTCCAGTAAGTGGCAGATGTATGAACAAAGCATTAGTTTATAAAGCTAACATCAAATATAATGACGAGGTCAAGTTTTATGTGAATTCTACTGAAATCATTGGAAATCACCTTTCTGTCATCACCAAATGACATTAGGCAATATTAAAAATATTAACAGTACTGCCCTCTCTAATCTTTTCTGGAAAATAAAAAGCGAGAGTAGAAACTCAACTATCACCTGGGAGTACGTAACGAAAAAGAATCCCTTTAACGGGAAAGGCCATAAATGTAGCTTATGTCTTTCTGAAAAGTTAATGATCATGAAAAATATGAGCAATCAGGTACGTTGACCCAGATTAATATAATTTTCAGTCTCGGACGCCACAGATACTGGTTTAGATGTTGTCATTATTATTTTTTATTATTACTATATAACCATTATTTTTATTTTCATTTTCATTTTTATTCTTATATTAACTCTCTTCTTCTTCTTCTTCTTCTTCTTCTTCTTCTTCTTATTATTATTATTATTATTATTTTACTGTTATTATCATTTTATCAATATAAACCTTTTCATTTTTATTTATTTTTTACTAATTTATCACTAATTTTTAATCAAAAAGAGTTTTTTTTAAAGAAAATTAAAATAGAAAATTAGAATAAGAATTACTAATAATTATTATTTTCGATCTTAAATGTAAGTTTGAGCTTAAATTCAAATTCATGTTTAAATATTTATTTACAGTTATAATCTACACACACAACAGCATATCTCGCGAGAACCAGAAATATAAAACCAAACTGTGTTATTGAAACGGCGTAAATTCAAATTAGTACGTGATAATTGCAATGAGCATGAAACATAAATGTCCATTCAAAAGTTCCAAAGGCAAGAAGCTAAAAATGTGAAGAAACGCCACATTAATAACTGGAACAATAGCGACCTGAATGTTCCAGATTCTGGCTATTATTGTCCTATTAAAATTTTGCCTGTCCCTCCTTTCGTTAGTTCGCACGACCGTTACGTCCTGCCAATGTCATATAAATAATGGACTATTCTGTTCTGATCGTGTAGAAAGAGGGGTAAAAAGATCCTACTTGGTTTTCAGTGCGAAAATAAAAGAAAGAAAGAAGAGAATGATAGAAGTGTTTAACATCTACTGATTATACTTCATAAAATGATGGACAAATTTCATTTTGATAAACAAAACATATGAAAGACGTAACTTGATTTCAGTGAGAAAATGAATAAAAGAAAGAAAGAAAGAAAGAAAGAAACAATAGCAGATGGAAGTGTTTAAGAGTCGTCGATTTCAAATCTTTTCATTTGTATCCCCTTACTTCTTAAAATAATGACCAACATTCATATTTATCATTGTTATTGCAATATTTTGTTAAAGTTGTTATGCTCAAATATTTAACGATGCGACAGGGAAATTTCTAATGATATTTTATTGCCATAGAACTCGCCATGAGCTTACGTAATCATTGACGTTAGAATTAATATTCTTCAGAATACTAAAATAGGAAAACCGTGAAATTTTTACGGTGTTTCTAATTATTATTATTATTATTATTATTATTATTATTATTATTATTATTTTCTTTGCTTTCTGGCGTTTACACATTTCTTTCCGGGTCCCACCCAGGGACCTAAGGTTAGAAATGGCATCATGACACTTTTCACTGACAAAAAAAAAAAAAAAATTACATAGATAGAGCCCTTCGTAAAGTGTGTGCTGTACTTGTCAGAACAATTTTTTGTATCTCCTTGAGGCATGGGCTTCCAGGAATCCCTGCAATTAGTCTACTGCAATCTTTTCCAACCAGTCCTAGGGCTCCAACTACAACAGGGATTGTTGATGTTCCCATATGCCACATTTTCGAGACCTCTATTTCAAGGTCCTTGTATTTTGACAGCTTTTTGAATATCTTCAAAGATACATTGCAGTCAGCAGGAACTGCCATATCAATAAGGAGGCACCGTTTTTGTTTGTGGTCTTTAATAACAATATCTGGGCGGTTGGCCTTGATTGTTCTGTCAGTGTGAATTGTGTAGTCCCATAGAATTGTAACAGGTCCTATCTCCGTAACCGGGTCTGGGTGGTGTTGGTACCAGTTTCTTTCAGTTTCCTTCCCGTAGAAGTTGCAGATTTTCCAGTGCAGATATTGGCCCACTCTGTCATGTCGGGTTTTATATTCAGTGGGTGCCAACATCGTGCAACCTGATACAAGATGATCAATCGTTTCTGGATATTTATCACAGAATCTGCATTTTGGGCTGACACAATATTTTAGTATATGTGCTTGATAATTCCTAGTTAGCAAGCATTGGTCCTGCGCAGCAAGGATAAAACCTTCAGTTTCCGCTTTCAACCCTGCACTGCGTAGCCACTGATGGGTACGGGTTTTGTCTACATCAGCTTGTTTGATACGGGCAGAGTATTGGCCATGAAGCGGTTTATTTTGCCATCGCTTCTGTATCTGGTCGGTTGCATTCGTCTTTGCTGTCTTTTTCAAGTATTTTGCAGTTTCATCCGGTGTATTGTGCTGTAGTTGCATCTCTACGCCCATTTGAAGCTCCAGTTTGAATTTGTTGGCTTCTTTCATTACGGAGTAAAGACGCTTACTACTTTCATGTTCCTTGACGCATACCATCATCCAGTCTTCTGTAGTTTCCAAGTATCTTTGGAGGCCAATTGTTGTAGTTTTGTAGGACAGTTCTAGTTGAACTAATCCTCTGCCTCCTTCGGATCTGGGCACTGTTGTATACACATTTCCATCTGTGTCCCAACCAGAAACCTAAGGTCAGAAATGGGATGACATTTTCCACAGTATTTTTGTAAAAAGAAGGAAAAACCAAAGGTCACACACATTTTACATCGATAAATCACTTCGGTGTGTGCTGTACTTGTGAGTAGAATTTCTTGTATTTCTTTAAGGTAGGAATTCTTTCAATGATTCTATCGGAACCTTTTCCAGTCAATCCGGGGCCTCCAACTACAATTGAAATTATTGATGTCCTCATGTGCCACATTTTTTTTTTAAATTTCCACTTCAAGATTCTTGTATTTTGATAGTTTTTTTAGAAGATCTTCAAAGATACATTACATTACAATCTGCAGCGACTGCCATTGTCAATAAGAAAGTATGTCTTGATTTTGTGGTCTTTTATCACGATGTCATTATTATTATTATTATTATTATATTCGTCCTCCCCTTTTTCATATAAGTGGACTCTACCAGTGTTACTTGGACTGCTGCCGTTAAATACCGAGAGTTAGACAGTCAGTGAGAGAGAGAGAGTTGAGAGAGTAAGAAGACTGAGGTTGTGATTGAGTTGGAGGTAGAGTAATAGTGTGAGGTAACCGCTTGTAGAAGTCAGTTACAAGCACGTAGACTCTAAGGAAGTCCTACTTCGAGACTGTATATATCTATATGTTATTGCTACTAACCGCGTTCCTGGATTTACTAACAGTATTACCCTTTGTATTATTGTGTAAATACATTTTATTTCTTATATTTAATTCTTGCATTTGCCATTCATTGGAGACCGAATTTCATCTCGGAATCCACAACAATATTATATCTTCTTCTTCTTATTATTATTACTATAACTGCTTTAAGTAAGAAGCGAATATAAATTAATACTGATGCCATGGTTTTTCTTTTAAAAGGAAGGGTAAGGCGTTACTTGGAAAGAACACTAAAGATGGTATCGGTAAAAAGTGGTTGGATGATGTAAAATGTCGTGGAAATGAAAAGTCGCTGCTTGAATGCTCCCATAAACCATGGGGAGTCACGAATTGTGGACACAATGAAGATGCAGGCGCAGAATGTATAGGACGTAAGTTATTCATCATGATTTTTATTCAATTTTTGGTTTGCTTGTTAATGTTTAGCGGCATATTAACCTCTATGGGTCATTTAATGCCGAAATCTAATTATTTTATATACAATTTCTTTTTAGATAATAATAATTTCAATGCTACAAGTCTTACGAATTAACTCATAGCCGTAGGGAAAAAGAGGTGAATTCATACCTTGCTCAAGGGTATTTGTGCGTAAGTGAATATAACAAACCTAACCTGAATTGGAACTCGGCTCACCGATTAACAATTGCGAGCCATTATCGATTACGCCACCCACACATTCAAGGAAACAGCATCTAGTATTCCTAAGCGATTACTCATCTGGATACTGACTTAACTTGCTTAACTTCAGTGGTCGTATCGGAACCGGTCTTTCAACGTGGGATGGCTTTAAGTCTCATTCAATTTTAAAAAGAAGATTTAACCCGGGAAAAAAGTTATTTGTTTAACTGGCAAGATGGCGATTTATTGACTATTTAAAAGTTTCATCATAGCATCCCACACGAATATCAAAATATTAACAAAACCAACCACACATTCATCATCAACTAATGAGACCTGGTGTGTTTGTAGAGTCGTTTCGCAGCTGAGCACCTGGGCAGGTCACTCCGCATATGAAAATGGAAAAGTATTCATTCATACATAGCATGTCTTAGGCTACGAGACCTGGCGGAGCTCATCCTTCTCCAAGTTAGACGACACTCAAACTTGAAGGCTCGTCTTGATCATGGACATGTGGCAATTCATTCAATCGAAGGAACCTTCCCGACCTGGTTGTTGACTTCAGTCTAGTGAGCTCTCTGCCCTGCAATGCCGTGTTATCACCATACATTTGTGGAAGTCCGTTAAAAATTGTAGAAAAATTCAATAGATTTAAGTACTCTCACTAAAACTCATTTTTGTGCAAAACATAGACTGCGATTTGAATTTTCACATTCGCATATATTAACCAATCAGCGACGTCATTTCAAACGCGCTGATGGCTCTGAAATGTCAGACAACCATGTTTGTTGTCTGCTACGAAAATTGCAAGAGAACTCTAGAAAATGTTATTTTCACTCCTAAAAGTAGATATTTAAAAATTGTGAAAAATATTTATTAACCAATAAACTTCTGAGTTTAGTAAATCTAATTTTTAGATCCCATTTCTCTGTTATAGATACGATCGCGCAAAGTTTAGTATTCAGTTGTTTCGTCAGACCTTTAACCTGGGATATACACAGCTGATTACTCAAACATTTTGTATAATTAATTACTCAAATTTCACATATTTTTCCGAATTCCTTATTACAAAAGGTTATCGATTTTAAAGTAAATTAAGTACACAAAAACATACAGACAGAGTTATGCAAACAATGTGTTAGTAATAGTTATAACACAGCTTTGCCTGATGAAATGCTGATTACTAGAAAATTATAGGCATTCATAAAACAACGTAAATACTTGACACTCTTATTATGTAGACATGTTTTGTTTTGAATCCTGCAACCTGTCTAGTCAAAAGCATTATCAGAAAAGCTTGGTAGAGGAACCGGTGACATGATCATGCGGCAGGCATTACCTGCTTGCATAATGCCAGAAGCACTCGTAGTATGACTGTAAATAATTTCTTTTTAATTTAGCAAAAACTGATTAAATCCACCAATATTTTTCGGAGTTTACCTTTATCTTACTATATTTACTATTTTGCTGTTTACGCATCAATATAGCTTGATGCCCACAATGAAATGTATTCATTTTAGCCCTTCTGTTTATTTATTCAACAGTGTTCGAGAAAACTTATTAAAGAAAAAATTGAGCCTTTCGGCAAGATCCGAATCTGGTAGAGGGAACTGCTATTAGATCCGGCACGTGCTTACCAACTGAGCTACAGACAAATCAGCCGATCATGCAAGGCCGAAATTGGGCCCTTAGACGAAATTATTCATATCTGTATAGTTTCGTACGAAAAATGATTCTCATGAATATTCAGGCCGGTAGGCGAAAATAAACAAATATATTATTCAATAAATAAACAGAGCGTCTAATCAAATGAGAGAATCTTCTAAAATAACATTTAAAGTGATAATATATATATTAAAGACATTTTTATGTTTAACGTTCTTTTTATAGATACAAGTATTTAAGTAAATGCTCTGTGTATAATAAAGAGTATTAAACAACATTTACCGGCCTGAATGTCCGAGAAATTTTCATAGAAAATATTCGTTCTTTGACAGGATTTTCTATGAAAATTTCTCGGACATTCAGGCCGGTAAATGTTATTTAATACTGTTTATTATAAACAGAGCATTTACTTAAATACTTGTATCTATAAAAAGAACGTTAAACATAAAAATGTCTTTAATAAATAAATTGTCGGACTTTGTCCATTTCGTAATATATGACGTCACACATATATATATATATATATATATCAGTATATATATATACGTGTGTGTGTGTTTGTGTGTATGTGTGTATGCATAGTAAGCTGATTAAAAATTCGAAAAAGAGAATATGATTATAATTTATGTAAAGTAGACGAAATAGAAGGACCACGATTAGAAAAATGTTTAAAACCAGAATTTTGGAACACGCTTGTATACTCTCTCTCTCTCTCTCTCTCTCTCTCTCACCCTCTCTCTCGCTCTCACCCTCTCTCTCACCCTCTCTCTCTCTCACTCTCACCCTCTCTCTCACCCTCTCTCTCTCACTCTCTCTCTCACCCTCTCTCTCTCACCCTCTCTCTCACCCTCTCTTTTACCCCCTCTCTCTCACTCTCTCTCACCCTCTCTCTCTCACCCTCTCTATCTCACTCTCTCTCTCACTCTCTCTCACCCTCTCTCACTCTCACCTTCTCTTTTACCCCCCTCTCTCTCTCACTCCTCTCTCTCTCTCTCTCTGTATATAGTGGCCGTGTTCAAGGTGGATATTATTGCGTGTTGACTTTTTCTTTTTTTATTAATAATGTTTCCAATTCCAAGCTATTATCCATAACTATTACACCACCTACACTCCAAGCTTATAGCACTTTGTATTTCTGAGCGATCACCCATCTAGGTAATGACAGGCTCAACGTTGCTTAACTTTGGTGATCGCGTGGGGACCGGTGTTTCAACGTGATGTGTCTTTCAGCTCTCAACAACTGTTTATATTTATTATTTAGTTGTCTTGTCAAGGTTTTAATATAGATATATTTTAATATAGATATAAAGTAAATATGCTTCAAGAATATGTCAGATATTGCATCTACTTGCACTTGATACAGTCACAATTAGAAAACCAGCAAAAGCTGATAATATCGTGAGGTATTGATAGGGTGCCATGGGTTATTGGGAATCAACACAATGTTCAGTCATTATTATTATTAATCTTCTTCTTCTTCTTCTTCTTCTTCTTCTTCTTCTTCTTCTTATTATTATTATTATTATTATTATTATTATTATTATTATATTTTTTCAGGAATAACTTTATGAAGAATGTTTTGAAGAAATGGAAAGAAAACGACGCCTTTGAATCTCGGATGAATAAAAAAATATAAACAGGAAAAACATTTGGAAAAAAAAAACAACTGCAGTATGTATTTGGAAATGGACAAATAAAAATATGAGATTCATTGTTATAAATTTTGCTTTGTGATTAGATTTCCGTCCATTAAAGTTTACTTTTTTTATTTTATTTTTTTTTATTTTTTACTTTCGGATTTTGTTTCATAATACGGACTCAAAATAAGAAGAAATCACAATAGGATGGGGGAAATTTTATGTCTTTGTTTCAGATCTATCTATCTCTCTCTTCCCCTCTTTCCGTTTCTCTATTTCTCCCGACCATTCTCTCTAATCTATCTATCTATCTATCTATCTATCTATCTATCTATCTATCTATCTATCTATCTATCTATCTATCTATCCGTTTCTCTATTTCTCCCGACCATTCTCTCTCATCTATCTATCTATCTATCTATCTATCTATCTATCTATCTATCTATCTATCTATCCGTTTCTCTATTTCTCCCGACCATTCTCTCCTATCTATCTATCTATCTATCTATCTATCTATCTATCTATCTATCTGTCTGTCTATCTATCCGTTTCTCTATTTCTCCCGACCATTCTCTCTCATCTATCTATCTATCTATCTATCTATCTATCTATCTATCTATCTATCTATCTATCTATCTATCCGTTTCTCTATTTCTCCCGACCATTTTCTCTTATCTATCTATCTATCTATCTATCTATCCATCTATCTATCTATCTATCCGTTTCTCTATTTCTCCCGACCATTCTCTCCTATCTATCTATCTATCTATCTATCTATCTATCTATCTATCTATCTATCTATCTATCTATCTATCCGTTTCTCTATTTCTCCCGACCATTCTCTCTCATCTATCTATCTATCTATCTATCTATCTATCTATCTATCTATCTATCTCACTCTCCCATTCTTACTTTTTGTCTCTTTCTCTATTTCTCTCAACAATTCTCTCCTCTCTCTCTGTCTCTCTGTCTCCCTATCTCTCTCTATTTAGCTAGCTAGCTATCCAGCAGTCCCCGTCTGTCTGTCTGTCTCTGTCTCTCTCTGTCTCTGTCTGTCTCTCTCTCTCTCTCTCTCTCTGTGTATCTGATCCGTAAGATAAAGAAAAGAAACAAATAATGCGCAAGTTTTAAGGGGACAAGAAATTATGCATATTAGAAATAACTACGACATCCTTACACCTAAAATACATAAAAACACGTACAGGTGTATACACACGCACGCACACACACGCGTCACGTTCAAGCGCCCAAGCACAGCCACACACCGGCGCACAAATAAAACACACGCACACAAGTAAAAAAACGCATAAATTATTTTTTTCTTTTAATTTAATATAAAATTAACGAAAACGAGAAAATTGACAAACATTTGCTGACAAAACTAAGGAGTAGGGGTGTCGAATATAACATCCATTAGCTAAAGTGATAAACTTTATATTTCTATTAATGAATGCCAAACACTTAAAATAGCAGAGGTAATAATCTTTATTTCATGAAAACTCTAAAAATAGGCTTTCAGACCAAAGTGCAGGTCTGAAAGATTGAAGGCTATTTTTATAGCTTGCATGAAATGTAACAATTTTATGGGACTTTATTATAGACAGAGACAAAACAATCAAAGCTAATCACCCAGGTATCGTAATCAAAACAACAAAAACAGAATATGCTTTCTTATTGACATGGCAGTCCCTGCAGACTGTAATGTATCTCAGAAGAACTTAAAAAAGTATCAAAGTACAAGGACCTCAAAATTGAAATCTCAGAAATGTAGCACGTGAGGACATCAACAATTACAGTTGTAGTTGGAGCCCTCGGATTGACTGAAATAGTTTCCGATAGACTAGTTGAAGGGATTCGCTGGTATACTAAGCCTTAAAGAAATACAAAAAAATTGTACTTACAACTACAGTTCACATTTTACGAAGGGCTTTATCTATGTGAAATGTGTGTGATTTTAGAGTTTCCTTTTTTTTTTTTTAATTCTCAGTGGAAAATGTCATAATTCCATTTCTCACCTTAGGTCACTCGTTGGGACCCGGAGGGAAATGTGTATACAACAGAAATCAAAGGAAATAATAATAATAATAATAATAATAATAATAATAATAATAATAATAATAATGATAATCCGGAAAGGATAATTGATTTTATTCGTTTCATAACAGAGTAGTCGAAAAAGAAATATATAATATTATATATATATATATATATATATATATATATATATATATATATATATATATATATATATAAACGTAATCAAGAGAATATGGAAATGCCTTCGATTTAATAGTGAGTATACTTATATATCGCAGAAGGTCTGTTTACTTGGCGCAGCAGAAACAATCAGAAAAAGTACTTGTTTAACTAGGGCTAAGTGATGTAATGTGGTTATCAATAAGGATAAAACCTAACATCGAATATTGGTAATAATAATTGTAATGTTAATATTAGCCGGTTCCTTATGAGGAAAGATTTGCCATTCATTGCCCTAGCAACTAATACTGTTTTTGGTTGAAGTTTATAACATCTTTCTCTTAAAATAATTTTTCAAGAAAAAGATTTTCTAAGTCCAGTAGCTATTATCTTTCTTTCCAGTATTGATGGAAGTTTCCTTCCGAATATACTTTAAAGAGGGTTTCCTTTGGCGCAAAATATTCTTATTTTAAGATGCCTAAATTATAAAGATACGTAATAACCAGTTTAAAACGAGGCCTTCATTTTGCATCTGGTTATATTCGCTCATTGTTCAGTCATAGTTTTGAGTCTTTCATGACATCAAGGCGGATTTCCTCATTTCAGTTTCTTGCTTCTGTTCGTCATTTACTAAGGAGTGTCTCCAGACAAATTTCCGACTTTGTGCAAAGAAGCACGTAAATCTTTTAAATTTCCAATTTCCCCGGCGTAAATTCTTCCGATTCTCAAAATATATCACAGGTAAAAGTTCTTAACATATTGCATGAATTTTCTTAAGACAAAAATATTGCCTTTTCGAATTTAAGTAATTGTGGTCGGTAAAAAAAACAAAATACTGATTTGCACGAAGACTACTCCCAGCATTCGAAAAATTGGAACACCAAAATCATCAAACAAGCATTTCCTTCCTATGACAAATTATAGCAAGTTTATTACAAAGGGAAAGTTTGGAGGTTTTAGTTGGGAAGAGAAAAGATTATTTAAACTTTCGGCTGTAAATGTGGGAAATTAATGCAGAATCAGAAAATGACGATATCGCACCCAAAGTTACAATTATTATTATTATTATATACTTTTGTGGTAAACCCTCCTACAGTAGAATGAACTCTTGCTCCTCCCATCAATACTGCGAGACTTTCTAAGGAGGAGTCGAGTGAGCAACCACAGTATTAACCTACCGTTCGGACGTACACTTCTATCTGCTTATTACTTTGCTTTGTATATTTTCTGTATTTCTATACACTTTTTCATCCTACCTTCATCTTGCATGTCTCTCGTTCTGGCCCCTAAACAGGGCACAACATATACATATTGGCCTATCCTAAAAATAAAGTTTTATATCTCTATTAGCATTGTTAAGTAGATAGCAAGATATGAAAATATTGGGATAGTTAGTTAAAGGAAATATGAAATAGATAGCTAGCTAAATAGATAAAGGAAATATTGAAATATATATATGTGTGTGTGTGTGTTTATATATATCTCGGATGTTCGAGAAATTGCGTAGAAAATATGTGCTTCTCCGACAGGAATCGAACCTGTAACCCTTAATGAGAATCATCATTTGATCTGATGTCCTGCTAACTATTCGGCCACAAGGAAGAGTCTGATTATATATATATATATATATATATATATATATATATATATATATATATATATATATATATATATATATATATATATATATATATATATATATATATATATATATATATATATATATATAGAGAGAGAGAGAGAGAGAGAGAGAGAGAGAGGGGAGAGGGAGAGATAGAGAGATAGATAGATAACGAAAAGATTGAAATAGATAGATAGATGGATGAAAACTCTTTAATAAAATTAGAATATATTTTGTAATTTCTTACATATTTTATTTTTGGCGACAAGATCGCATGTGGAACTCGTGTATATGATCCATCCCTAAAGATGCTGGAAAAATGGTCGGTACCTTGTATCGCTCTAGTAAGAACCTGGCTCATCCTGCCATGCTTTCTCTTTAAAAGAACCACATCAGACATGCAATGGGGCACTGATGCCATGTCTGGGCTGGAGTTGCCCATTCCTCACTTTACAGCGTTCAAATGCTTCTACGTGACCTTGTGGGTGATGAATTACTTTCCACCCTACAACACGTTTCCCCACAGACGAAACGTTGCAATTCTCTCGCCAATCTCTCGCTATTTCAAGGAAAATGTTTTGACGAGTTACATCTCTTAGTTCCACCAACTCTAACCAGACATCTAAAACGCGCTACTCCACGCCCACTGAGGCAAACAAAGCTCATTTCTTTCGTATTCCACTTGTAAGAAGGATTGTTCCACTCGAACGCTTCTTTGTGTAACCGACTCACGTAAGCAATTTAGTGAGATCTGCTGTATATGGAGCTTAAGTTTGGATCTGCTCAATGGCGTTTAAAGCTGGAGATTGCTTAGTTGTGAGGGCAATGGTGTTCCTGGAAGATAACTGAAATTTTCCTCGAATCCGTTTCGGGTCCCTACAGACGATGTAGGTTGTTTTTCGGCAGGACCAGACCAACCGACAACGGGAAGTATATCTAACATAAAGGGGTTTAGATTGTTTAAGCCATCGGTAAATGAGGTGATATTATTAAAGTCGGAACAAAGAATTCGGACTAGACAAACAATACTACCTAATAAGATAATTCCAAAATTGAAATCATAAGCGGAAGTATTCAGGAAATTTATGCCTTTGAAAACATATTAGGTTGGTGCAAAAATAATGTCGTTTTCTCACATAGTAACATATGTGAGAAAACGACATTATTTTTCCACCAACCTAATATAATAAGGCTCGCTTGGAGTTCCAAGTATTAGGTTGGTGCAAAAATAATGACGTAATAATGTCGTTTTTTAACGTTAACAAATACGTCAAAAACGATATTATTACGTCATTATTTTTGCACCAACCTAATAGTTGTTGGCCACTAGCCGGTGAGACTTTGACTGATGGGTTGGGTTACCTTTTGTCATCGTCGCATCTGTCAACACATAAAAGAGACCTCGTGTCAAAATTGAAGGAAATTCATAAGAGAGAGTGAGTTGTATATATATATATATATATATATATATATATATATATATATATTAGGTTGGTGTAAAAATAATGTCGTTTTCTCACATAGTAACATATGTGAGGAAACGACATTATTTTTGCAACAACCTAATATATATATACATATATATATATATATGAAGAAAAATATACGGAAAAAACAAACAAAAATGCTAATATGCAATTATGCTGTTTTAATGTTAATATAATGTCAACGTCGGACGTTTCGGTCTAGTAGACCATCTTCAGGACATATTCATAAAACATAATTAACATTAGACTATATTTAATTCAACATGAAAAGACGATGGAAATAAGAGTAAGACTAATCAAAACAGACAACTGAAATTTTTCAAGATCAGCGTTCCGTTTCAATATGATTACGTCGGCGTCACGTGGGCGATGTTGTGAAAACGTATTCCCAAAATAGAGTATTTTGAATGAAAAGAATTTTCTTTTAATCTAAAACTTGTACGTTTGTCGAGCATTAATCTTGCCAGAAAAGGGGAAATATTAAAGAAGCCGAGTCTAGTATTTACCGTGCGTGAGATAGATATTATGCCTGCCTCATAAATCCGTCTAAGATTTTTATGAATATGTCCTGAAGATGGTCTTCTAGACCGAAACGTCCGACGTTGACATTAAAACAGCATATTAGGATTTTGGTCTTTTTTTTCCGTATATTTTTCTTCATACTGTCGGATCTAAATCCATATATTTGCGTACACACACACACACACACACACACACACACACACACACATATATATATATATATATATATATATATATATATATATATATATAGTTAGGTAATGAAATGTTTAGTAATCTATATGGATAATTCCAAGGAGGATGTTATTCAGAGACCTCAATGTAAAAAAAGAGCGAATATTAGTTAAATTAAAAAACAGACAACCGTAAGGGTCCATAGTTTATATTTTATTTCCCCAGGAATGGGATTTTTTCCTGGTTCCTCAGATCATGTTTCCAGGCATGTGATCTGAGAAACTAGGGAAAAATCCCATTCCTGGGGAAATAAAATATAATCTATGGACCCTTACGGTTGTCTGTTTTTTAATTTAACTATATATATATATATATATATATATATATATATATATATATATATATAGGTAGTGCGATATAATGATAGAATATATATAGGAGTATATTAAGTTGGATTCATGTAAGTTTGTGACACTGTGTTTCACGCTCTTTACGCTTGTCTGACGATCGCAAATAGCGTGAAATCCAGGGGCACAAACTCACATCAATCCAACTAAATATGTTACCTCTATCACTGATATTGAGCGCTTTCCAATAAGTACCACGCATATAATATATAAATAATATACATAAAAAATTGCATGTATATACATATATATATACATATATATATATATATATATATATATATATATAGATATCAGGTCATCCCATAAGTTCTGTCCGAATTTTGAATAAAGAAAACAAGTGACCAAATGTTACATTTATTTACAGATTCAATCAACAATGTATTTTCCCTGATTATCGATGACTTCGTTCCATCTATTAACAAGCTTACTAATTCCATTACTGTAAAATTCTTTTGGCTTTGATTCGAAGAACTCACAAATGTTAGTTTTAACCTCTTCCTGTGTTACAAAAGCTGTTTCTTCCAAATGATTCTGTAAGCTACGAAACAAATTGTAGTCTGAAGGAGCAAGATCGGGAGAAGGTGGATGAGGAATTTTCTCCCAACCAAGTTCTTCGATCTATTGTCACGTGATTCTTGCTGAGTGGGGTCGCGCATTGTCCTGATGACACATCACCTCTTTTCGATTCACTAGAGCAGCTTTTTTTCCTCAAACGCTCTAATTGCTGACAGTATATTTGAGCATTAATTGTTGCATTAGCTGGTAAGAATCCAAAGTGGATTATTCCTTGGCGATCCCACCAGATTGAAAGAAGAACCTTTTGCCAATAAAGTTCCCTTCTCGGCTGTGGCTGAGGTCCTTCCCCTTTACCAAGCCACTGTCTACGACGCTTAACATTTCGATAAAAGATCAATTTTTCGTCGCCAGTCACAAGTCTATCAAAAAAAGGTGAAACAAGTTGGCGAGAATGGAGAGAAGAGCAGATGTCAACTCGGGATTTGAGGTTGTTTTCAGACAATTCATGAGACATCCATTTTCCAAGTTTAGGAACTTTTCCAAGTTGTTGAAGATGACGATGAACAGTTGTATGGTTTGAACTGAGAACCACTGCCAATTCCTCAACTGAAAAAGCAGGATTTTCTTCAAGGTCTGCTTCAAGAAGCTTTTCATCAAACTCAACTGAACGTCCGGTTCGATCTTCATCTTCAAGGGTGAAATCTCCACTTCTGAATTCTGCAAACCATCTTCTGCAAGTTCTTTCATTCACAGATTCCTCTCCATAAACTGAGGGAATGTTTCTAGCCGCTTCGACTGCTGAGTTTCCTTTCTTGAACTTATAAAGCATTATGTGCCTCAAATGATTCTTGGGTACTTCCATGTTAGCAGGGTTTTAATCAAACAAAATTTAATTTTATTGTTCTCTGAAATAAAATTTGATCAGTTTAAATGCATCTAAACATAAAAATAATGTTCAGCTCCATTAGACATTATAAAATACTCTTTAAATTTCGTTCATTTTAACAAAAAGTTAAAATTCGGACAAAACTATGGGATGACCTGATATATATACACACACACATTTTATATATATATATTAGGAAGTAATGGATTTTCACTTATTAATCCGATAGATTTTATTAATTAAACATTATTTTTAGTGGATACCCATATTTGAGTAGACGCTCCATTTATTTATTAAACAGTATATTTATTATCTGTCTATATTTCTGAGATGAGGTATTGTAATTGTTTATGCTATTTGCATTGTTCGGACTGTTGTTCGTATCTTTGTTGTCATATTCACGATGTTTCGGTCGTTGTATTATAATACAATATAATAAGTAATATTAACATAAAATCAGATCACTTGAATTCTTGTCCAAGAATCAAGTCAAAAATTAATTCAGGTTTAAAGTTGAACAAAACAATGAATCGTTCGAGAAAATCTTTTCTACAGAATTGATATGTCCAGGAAAGGTATATATTTAATCGAAGTAGCTAAGTGGTTTTGAATACTATAACCAAGTAGAATACGGTAGCAGTAATCGACTGGTACGCGTCGTAGTCGCAGGTAAGAAGTGTAGATCAATGGCCTAGTCCAATGGGCGTCGTTATAGACTTCGCTCTCAGATTAAGGCTCTTGACTCTCCTACACGTCCGTCGGTATTTATGACAGACACCAGCCAATCATATTCCAGTGAGGGGGAACACAGGTGTATGCATATTCCATTATATCAAATATATATATGTCTACCATTCGTCCATGCTTAGAATATTGCTGTCACATATGATCCGGTGCTCCTACTATTTACCTTGAGTTCCTTGATAAAATGTTTAAAAAATCAGCAATATTATTGGTCCTGATCTGGCGGCTCGGCTTCAGTCACTTTCCCACTGCCTCTCTCTATCTTTTCTATAAATACTTTCATGATAGTTGTTCGGATGAACCCTTTGCGATGGTACCTAGACTTTTTGAATTTAAGCGCAGTACGAATTTAGCGACTAGGTCTCATAAATTTACAGTTAAGTTGGCGAGATGTAACCGTAGGTTTTATGATAACAGCATCATTTGTTGCTCTTCTCGATTGTGGAACTCCATTCTGGCTCCATGCTTTCCAGCCAAATTTAAACTGCAAAAAATTTATATGCAATGTCAATCGCTATCTACTGTCTCCTGATTACTCTTCTTTTATCACGTTCCATAGTAATGTTTCTGTTTTCTAATTCTTTTACACCATTGTGTCTTAGTATCTTTATTGCCTTTTCTGGGTTGAACTAGATTAATATATATATATATATATATATATATATATATATACAGGGTGACGGTAATTTTTGAAGTGCGTATTGCCAGGCGTGAGCAAGTGGCAATACTGCAAGACAGTGACCTTGAGCAAGTAAACATTTCGCCATTTAGAATTCAAGATGAAATTCACAGTATCCCAGCTGAGATGTTGCAGCAGTCAATGAGGAATCTCAACAGCAGATTTCAAGAATGCATTCGTACAGAATTTCAACAGCAGATTTCACCCTGTATATATATATATATATATATATATATATATATATATATATATATATATATATATATATATATATATATATTACGGCGTTAAAAACAAGAATATTTTTACATTGGACCATGATGTTATTAAAATAAAATACCAGCCGACCGGTTTCGCCCCCTCTCTTCTGAGCTGTAAACGGGGGAAAAATTATGAAAAAGGAGAAAAAAAAAATGTATATGGGTGACGTGAATGAACGGAATAATTTTATAATAAAAATTTTTCGATTGGTGATACCGTTCGAAATACATACGGGTCATCTATAGCAGATCATTTCATAAATTGTCCTGGTTGTGCGGTGGACTTCAGTGTGGATTGGTTTTCTGTGTTGTCCACTTCACACTCGTTGTTTCATGTGAAGGTGTTGGAGACGCTGTTTATCAGGTCTGGGCGACCCTCTCTTTGTAAACAGAGAGATTGTTTGCTTGGGCTTGCTCTTCTGGGTCTCTAGCATCTTTAGCTGTTACAACTGTCCCTTCCGTTCATTCACGTCACCCATATTTTTTTTTTCTCCTGTTTCATAATTTTTCCCCCGTTTACAGCTCTGAAGAGAGGGGGCGAAACCGGTCGGCTGGTATTTTATTTTAATAACATCATGGTCCAATGTAAAAATATTCTTGTTTTTAACGCCGTAATATATATATATATATATATATATATATATATATATAATTTTTAGAACCTTTCCAAAATGTATGGAGACAATGTCTATCAGTGAGTAATAAAATTACTTTCAACCAATAAAAATAAGTTGTGAAGAAAGATCTTTCAACTCGGAACCCTTCCTTCCCAGAAACTAGAACAGCTGGACACTGAACAGATAATTGTCAAGTCCTTTCATCTCATCTCTCAACTCAACAAAGTATTCTTCCATCAACCCAAATATACCGCATCACCACAAGTGCACAACGCCGGAATATCTTCCTCCCAAAAAGTAAGTCCACTAAATTGTCCAATTACTTTTTCCGAAATGTTTGTATCTAAAGTCTGCTTTTGCCTTGAGAGTTTTCTCCCTTCACAAATGTTGAAAATAATGTAAGTCGGTGATTTAAAAACTGATTTTAAAATAAATATACAATTTATTTGGACTCTGCAAAATCGTAAAAAATAAGGATCTTTCACTCCAAATAATGTAAAGTTACTTATTGTAAATATTAATTCAGCCCAAGAAATTATGAATTTGAAATCAATGCTTGTTTCTTTTTGTTTCTTTGTTTTCCATTAAAACTTTTGGTATTCTTTTGAAATTATAAATTTTAAATCAAAATTTCTTTAGCCTGCCATAAAGTTGCTGGAGTTAATACAGTGTAACTCGGATATAAGAGAGTTGTCGGGACCGGAGAAGAAGTCTCTTATATCCGAGTTTCTCTTATATCCGGGTTTGGTCTAATTTATATACATTAACACAGGCTCTAATTTGGGACCAGAGAAAATCTCTCTTATATCCGGGTTTCGCTTATATCCGTGTCTCTCTTATATCCGGGTCTCTCATATCCGGGTTACACTGTACACGAATGCAACGATAAGCGTAAATATTTTCCATACGTCATTAATACTCTAAAAGACATGCTGCTCACACGCAAACAATCGAAAGTATTTGACGGAACGCCAAAATGAAGAATGAGTCCATTTTCGTGACTCATCGCAAGATTCTTAATCTTATTTGTGTGAATTCTTTTGGAGACGTAAACAAAAAGATAACAATGAATGCATTTTTGAACAAATTTGAAATATTTCTGAATTTTGCTATGGATTTTAGTAAATATAATTTGTTTTTATTTTGGGGTGAATTAAAAGAAAAGATCCAAATGTAGTAAATGTCGTAGGTTGATAACGAAATTGCCTCAAATTCCATATTTCTATTTGTCAAATTCTTTGTCATTCATTGACTAAATAGACTTAATATCACTTTAGTACAGATTTTTCTCCTTTTTATGAGGGAATAAGTCTTAGTGAGAAATCCACCTTTACTAATCCCAGTCAAATCTCGCCCCTAAAATCGATTTCAAATTCAAATCAAATCAGTTTAAATTAACAGTTTAAAATACCAATTCAACCCGTCTCTGTGAGGTTTGAAAAAAATAACTTTAGATTTTAAGACTCCAGCCAATATTTTCAGCATCAAAAGTACTTTTTATGTAGGTATCTGTAAAAAAAATCGCTAAAAAGGAGACATGATGAAAAAATGACCCGCACATAATAAAAATAAATTTTTATCATCATCTTTATGTCATTATCAAAAAGATCAAATGATTTTTTATGTAAAATTTGTCTTTTTTTATAACCTTCGAAATTTGGTTAATAATTTTTAGTGGGTTAGAGCGGGAACTTAAAATTGTAAAGGAAATTTGAGCGCTTTTTTGCCGTAAAAACATTAATTTGGAAATTCTCGCAAAAAATCAGATAACTGACGAATTTTAATGAAACTATCAGCATTTATTCAGCAATTAATTAAATTATTTCTAAACGTTTTCTTCAGAAAATCTTTTATTATTTCTAAACATTTTCTTTGGAAAATCTTTTAATTTTTATGAAATTTTGAGAAATTATTTTTTGTATCCCTTAATGTTTATAATTGTTATAAATACAAGTTCTTAGCGAATTTAAATCATCAAATCTTTTGTCCAAACCGGATCCTCACTCGCAGAAAATCTATCCTGAATCGTAAAATAAAAAATGCATTAAAACTCAGACATTTTTTAATTAGAAATTTTTTTAATTGATTTTATGCATAAAATATATTATGGGTACTATTCTCTTAAGAAGAAAAAAGCAATTTCCCTCAGATAATGAATTGTTACAAGAATTGATTTCAATTTTTTTTTAAATTTTAATTAGAATAATTTATAAGCTTTTAAATCATTTTAAATTATTTAGCGCTCAAGTGATATTGTTATTAAATTAAAACTGTATTTACTAATTATATATGAAATAGTTCATTACAAATCGATGACA
>OZ010612.1:34201682-34239182 GCA_963932145.1 Acanthosepion lycidas
GGGGGTTCCGCATTCCTCAAAGCCCCCCAATCAGAGGCCTTACTGCTGGATGTTGTTTATAGTCATGCACAAGATATTGGTTGCCAGTAGACAAAGCAAGTCCACCCATAAGTGCAATGCTGTCATTTAATTTTTAAAACAATCCATATGGAAAAATGGGTACAATTAAAATTTGTTGAAAAATGTGTATTTCTGAGTAATTACAGTGTACAAGTACTGTATATATTTTACTAGTAGTAGAAAGCAAGTAAATACAGAATATTATTTTTTTTTAATTTTAAATAATTGGTTTATATTTTTAAATAGTTTGCTACACAATTCACGCATTAATAGGTAGTTTAAAAGCACAATAAAGCATTGCATGCAATCTACGATATTCAGTTGTTTGTGTTTACTAGATAATTGTACGAATCTGCTAATAATTACTTATGTATCCAATTCATTTAATAATTCCTTTTCAATGGACAGCAATATTTATGATTCCAAATTATCATCAGAGAGCGAATGTCTTTATCTTGTCTTTATAATCTTTAGCTTTGAAAATTTTCTCTTACGATGGACTTAACTCTTAATTGCTGTTGTTTCCAGACCTACCATAATTCGTGGTGGTAGCACCAGTTAGGGTCCCAGCTATGGGTAAATCATGAACCCTCAAACAAAAACAAAAAAGTTATGAATGTATAAAATATATTTTTATAGTAAAAAAAACGATATCCATTTATAGTAAAATTATCAACAATAGATTTCATCTATAGCTAAAGGTATGCACTTACGTTCAAAATATATTTAGTTGTAGCCATTACATTATGTTCAAAATATTTAGATTACGGCATTAAATGACCCATAGAGATGTTGATATGCAGCGGAACAAAACCAACCATCACATTGGATTTGAGTAAAAGATAATGAGAATAAGACTTTATAAAGTTCTTATTACTTTTTATTCCTAAATCAGTTGCCAGTCTTTGTTTCTTCATTGCATTTTTATTTGATAAAGTAGGCCCACTCCATTAGCAACCCACTTACCATCGGGCAAGTTGAGGCCCTGGCCAGGCCATTACTTCTTGTATTTACTGTGGAATATCATACATTTCCATAAAAATAGATTTTGAAAAATAATTGAATAAATGCTGTTAGAGATTCTAAATAAAATCACCGATTTTACATATCAATGAAAACTACGGAGGACAATTTTTAATGGTAATATTTTAGAAGATGGCAACTGTCTTCGTAACATGGTAAATCCGTCAGTGAAGAGACAGTAGAAGCTGACGTCTTTCTATAGGCGCCAAATATGTCTTATAAAATGCCATAAGAGGCAACATTAATAAATCCCATGTTCAAGAAGAATAAATGAAGGTACTAGAAAGATAATCGAAGTAGAGAGAAAAAAAAAAAAAAAAAAACCCGGCAAATGCAACTGAATAACATGGAAGGGTCACTTATATTGCTTTTTTGCTTTCTTTTTCCTTTTTATGGTCCCTTTCTTCCTCTTTTCCGTCCGGGGAATTTCTTTCTTCATTGTTTTTAGTGCTTTCATTTTCAAGATGGTTCTTTTAATTTTCACTCTCTCATTTCCTTTTTTTCATTCTTTCTTTCTTACTCTGATTATCTTCCATTGGTTGTTTAGTATTTCGATTTGCGAGATGTGTATTTTGTGCTGTCTTTCCTTTTCTTTTTCCTTGTTATTATTAGGTTGGTGCAAAATAATGTCGTTTTCTCACATATGTTACTATGTGAGAAAACGACATTATTTTTGCACCAACCTAATAATACTTCGATTTGCATTATGTTTCTTTTATTTTTTTTTACTTTCACGTTCTTTCTTTCTTTCTTTCTTTCTTTTCTTTCTTTTCTTTCTTTCTTTCTATCATTCAATGGTTTTAGTGCTCCCTTTTTGAAGACGTTTCTCATTTGACTCTCATTTATTTCGTTCTTTCTTCTGTTATTTCTATCAACTCATTGCTTCATTTCTTACTTCCATTAAACTGAAGATGGTAAGCACTTGATCGTTTCTTCTTTCTTTCTTCTTTCTTTCTTTCTTTCTTTCTTTCTTTCTTTCTTTCTTTCTTTCTTTCTTTCTTTCCTGGAGTCTTCTTTGCATTTTTTTAAATTATTTCTTATTTTTATCATTTCAGACGTTGCCAATTTTCTTTGTTTTTTCTTTCTTTGAATTTTAGCGCTTCGTTTTTCTTTCTTTCTTTCTTTCTTTTCTATCTTTCTATCTTTTTTTCTTTCTTTCTTTCTTTCTTTCTTTCTTTCTTTCTTCTGTTATTGCTATCCATTATTTTCTCCATTTCTTACTTCCATTAAACTGAAGATGTTAAGCGCTTAACCGCTTCTTCATTCTTTCTTTCTGTCTTTCTTTTCTTTCTTTCTTTCTTTCTTTCTTTCTTTCTTTCTTTCTTTATTTATTTATTTATTTTCTATCTTTCTTTCTTTCTTTCATTCTTTTTGTCTTTCTTTATTTTAGTATCTTTTATTCAATTCTTTTAAAGCTTCGTTTAACAAGAGCTTTTTTTTAATTTCGAGCTTTCATATCTTTCTTTCTTTCTTTCTTTCTTTCTTTCTTTTAATATATTTTATTCAATGCTTTTAAAACTTCATTTTTCTCGAGTTCTTTTTTTTATTTCGAGCGCTCACATCTTTCTTTCTTTCAGGCTTTCTTTCTTCTCTTCCTTTTTTTTTTGACTTTTTCTTTCTTTCGTTATCTATACCCCCGCCCTTTCTTCATTTCTTACTTCCATTAAACTGAAGATGTTAAGCGTTTGATTTTCATTCCTTCTTCTATCTTTCTTTCCTTCTTTTAATATCTTTCATTCAATGCCTTTAAACCTTCTTTTTTCAAAGGTTTTTTTTTTCATTTCGAGCTCTCACATCTCTCTTTCTTTTTTCTTTCGTTCTTTCTGTCTGTACTTCTTTCTTTCTTTCTGTTATTTTTTCTTTCGTTATTTCTATCCATTCCTTTCTTAATTTCTTACTTTCATTAAAATATGTTAAAGACATCCCTTCTTTCTTTCTTTCTTTCTTTCTTTCTTTCTTTCTTTCTTTCTTTCTTTCTTTCTTTCTTTGTTTTCCTGAAGTCTTCTTCGCATTGTTTCAATCGTTTCTTTATCTTTATCATGGCACACTTTTCCTATTCTTTCTTTCTTTCTTTCTTTCTTTCTTTCTTTCTTTCTTTCTTTCTTTCTTTCTTTAGAAGTATCCAAAACAAGGTTAAAGAGCTCAGCCCACCTTACTATTTTACTCATAACTGGATCAATTCATTTCTTTCTTTCTTTCTTGCTTTCTTTCTTGCTTTCTTTCTTTCTTTCTTTCTTTAGAAGTATCCAAAACAAGGTTAAAGAGCTCAGCCCACCTTACTATTTTACTCATAACTGGATCAATTCATTTCTTTCTTTCTTTCTTTCTTTCTTTCTTTCTTTCTTTCTTTCTTTCTTTCTTTCTTTCTTTCTTTCTTTCTTTAGAAGTATCCAAAACAAGGTTAAAGAGCTCAGTCCACCATACTATTTTACTCATAAATGGATCAATTTCTTTCTTTCTTTCTTTCTTTCTTTCTTTCTTTCTTTCTTTCTTTCTTCTTCTTTTCCCTGTGTCTTCTTTGCATTTTTTTCAATTATTTCTTTATTTTTATCATGGCGCACTTTTTCCTATTTCCTCTTATTTCATTCCTCTTCCTTATTCTCCACTTCATTTTCATTGACTTGATTTTTTCACTTAATAATTTATTAACCAATACACTCCGGGAATTGGACAGTTTTAGCTACCAATCCAATAAAATTGTCGAACCACACCCATAACATTTTAAGCCTTTCCTTTCTTTCTACTGCTTTACATATGATTTTCGTCTATGTCTCCGAAAGTAAGGATATTGCCAAACTATTTCAAACTAATCCTTACAGATTATGTGAAACTTGCAAAATTTTTGGTCAAAATGCTTTCTCTACTTGCTTCTTTGTTATTTTTTCCAGTTAGTATCATGCCATATCAGTGGCGCATAGGCTACGCCGATTGCATCTTCTGTAGAGAGGTATGAGGCCTTAAGAGTGGGGCGGTCCGCTTTTGCCCACATTTGGGTCGGCTGTATAAGCCTGTATAGGCTGTATTGAAATAAAAATAAAACAAAAAACAAAAAACAAAAAACAAAACATGGTTTTAAAGTCGGGAAACTACACACAAGGACCTTTTCGATTTCCAGTAACTTAAACTATGGCATATGTATTTAAGCGATTGTTATCTTGGCCGAACAATAAATATTATCCAGTGATGTATATCATTGTTGACAATGTGAAAATTGTGAACGGGCCCAGGTTCTTTTAATGTCGCTCCAACGCTGGGTGTTGGAGCAATATCTTTGTTCTTATCATATAAATTTCAGTTCGTTTGAGCGTATGTGTTGCTCTATTTTTCTTCTTCTTTAATTAATAGACGTCGTGATGACTTGAGTTTTTTTTCCAGTGAATGCAAAATGTTTCCCCATAAGGAATACTACCATTAGCATTCTTTGGTCTTGTTGAAATGATCAGCCGCTTTTATTAAAAAGAATACAACCCGTCCTTTATGCAGGCGCCGAGTTTGTGGTCATGCCGATTCAAGGGTCATGTTTCAAAATTAAGGTCGAGTAACCTGGGATTGCGAGTTCCGGCTCAGGGATAGATGGGTCATTACTGCTTTCAAACACGAACAAGAGGTCAGGTTTGACTTTGTGAAGATGTTCCGCCACTGGAAAATTAGAACGCTAATCTCTTATATTGGGGAAAGAGATTCTGAATCTGGGAGTTTACTTTTGTTTTTATGAGGCTGGATTTGATTCTTTTGTTTGCTTTTGTTGAACTCCTGATTTGATAAGAAATATTAGTACAGGTGACGATGAGGCAGCGAAACATTCACGCCTACATCTAGTCTGGTGCTTCTCCTATGTTTTTAGAGATTCTTGACAAAATCCAAAGAAGAATTTGCAATATTGTCGGTCCTGAGCTGGCATCTCAACTTCAGTTTTTCTCCAACCTTCGTAACGCAGCTCTCTTGTGCCTTTTCTATAAATAATTTCATGGCAACTCTTCTGATGAGCTTTTCTCTTTGGTAGCGAGACATTACGAATTTAAACGCAGTATTAGATTGGTAGCTAGGTCTCATCATTTTATAGTTGAAATGGCTAGATGTAACCGTAAGTTCTATGCTAACAGTTTCTTCTCTCGCACGTCTCGCGTGTGGAATTCTCTTTCAACTTATTGTTTTCCAATCAATTTTGATCTTCAAAAATTTAAATACAGTTAAATTTAAAATTAATTCCTGTTCTTTTATTGTTCTCGCTCTTTGATAATGTATTTTTTTAGATTCTTTAACATTCATTCATTGCGTGTTAGTGATTTTATCACGATGCCCATGATAGGGTTTAAATTATTTAAAAAAAATGCACAGCATATTCTTTGTTCAGGAAAACATATTAATATATTTTTTTCTTGTCGACATTGCAGAATTTATTTTTAAATTTTGATCACTTTTTATGCTCTGTCGGAGGCACGATGGATAGCGGCTCGGATTGAGGAATCGGAGAGCCGAGTTCGAATTTCAGTCGAATCCATTACATTCTTATATGTGCTAATACCCTTGGGAAAGATATGAATCCTCTTCTCCCCAGATATGGGTAAGTAGCAGGACAGACCGGGTTCTATAGATTTGAATGGCAACTGGTCTACCGCAGAAAGAAATGGCAACCTATTGCGAGAAAAAAATCTGCTTCGTCAGTCATGTATCGAAAGATACATGATCGCCTAAGCGTGTAACACGCATGGCACATAACTGACATGTATAATTCATATTTCTGGCTTTCTGTAGCTGGAGTTATCGCATTTTTCCCTTCCACTACACACGCTTTAATGGTAGCGTTACGCGTAACGATCACCAGTTTTTACACCCCCCTTTTAACAATCACCTTCGAGGCCTAGGGTTGACTATTTCTGGGATAATAGCGCACCTGTTTTAAGTTGCTTCTCCACAGTTTTGAATTCAGAGTTGGATTTCTTTTAGAAGTATCCAAAACAAGGTTAAAGAGCTCAGTCCACCTTACTATTTTACTCATAACTGGATCAATTCATTTCTTTCTTTCTTTCTTTCTTTCTAACAAGTGAAAGATTTCAATAAATTGCTCATACTTCTGAAGCAAATAGACAAAAGACAGATTTTAACGTAAATTAATTTTTAATACTAGAATTCACCAGATAAAAGGGCCGAGAGCCACTCAAGGTAGATGTCCACTATTAAATTGGAAATGAAGGATGATGAGTGTGATATAAGTGAAAAAGGGGGTGTAAGGGAGTTAACGTTATGAGAATAAGTAGGATAGATAACGATTGACTTTTGACAAATAGGTTAAAATTGTTGAATTCAGGGAAGGAGCCATGCGGGACTCTGTTCCACAATGTGATATTTCTTTGGCAAAAACGCTGTCCGAGTGAAATTTCGAAATTTATTATCCTATGTGATAAGATAATACATTTTCTATTTATTAAACAGCCTATCGTGTATATATTTTATTTTGCATTATACGTAGCTGCAGTTGCAATTTTGTACATGTATTAAATTATTTTTAAGTTGCATTGTCTTTTGTATATCTTGATTATATTGTCTTGTTTATACATTAATTACACCGTATTCTTCATGTATTTCTTGGTAAGCAAAAGAACGGAGTGTTAAAAGAATAGTTTTCCCCTTGACATCGTTATTATTATAACTATTTTCCCTCCTCGGCAATGTTTATTGTTCTAAAAAGCGAAGATTAAAATTCTAATAAAACCTAAAAATATAATGAAAGTGAATATATATATATATATATATATATATATATATATATATATATATATATATATATATATATATATATATATATAAATTAAAATTAAAATTAAAAACAAAACGAACATCACACCAAAAATATCTTGGAAGATAAGGAAAAAATCATCAGCCTACAATAACCAATCAAAAACTTGCAAACTTTGCTCGGAGGAAAAAATAGCTATCATTACTTTCCCCGACCAAAATAATTATTAAACAAAAGATCCGAACTCATCTCAAAATGCAGACATGAAAATAAATTTTTACTACGTAACCTAAAAAATTAAAAACGGAAAAAATAAAATAAAAACAAATACTAATAAACAAAATAACAAAAAAAAAAAAAAAAATAGAAATAAAACATAAAAAAATACTATGTTACTTAAAAATCGAAAACTGAAAAGAGAAAATATACAAGTAAAATAAATTAACCTAAATTCATCCAAGTAAATAAGTAAAGAAACCAATCCCAAATAAAGATAATCAATTAAAAACTGTTCCCGCCAAAATAATACTTAGAATGAACTACAACAATCAACCCCAAAACTGAACAAATAGCTTTAATTAAATTCCCAAACCAAAACAAAACAGTTAAATAAGTGATATAAACAAATTTTTACTACGTTAATACATAAATAAATAAATAAATAAATAAAATAAGAAACAAAAATAAAAACAAGCTATATAATTTGACCTAAATAGATAAACAAACGACTTCCGGTGAAATAACCGCCATAACAGAATACCCACAATGCACCACTAACCCGTACATATATAAATAGCCGAGAAAAATAACAGCACATGTGGCCTGACGATTGCATATAGCATGAAACAGACTGTCGCCTCTAAGTGTTGACTTCTATATTCACTTATATATATATATATATATATATATATATATATATATATATATATATATATATATATATATATATTGTTCTTGAGAATTGACAAAAAAAAATTAAACACGATTTTTTTATTATATTGTTTATTTGCACTATTTATTTATCACATGGTTTATTGCAACGGTTGACAAAACATTGGCTAATTGCCAATTGATTCGAACTTTTATGGTAAATAATAAGGATTTTCTTAAATTGGTTCACATATTTTGATAATTTAGTAAATCGTTTTTTATAAATTTATGAATAAAAAGTAGTTTTCATATTTGTTTCTTTATAAATTGGTAAATGTTAAATATTGCATTGCATTAGTTTTAATTGTATAAGTTTTTAGAATGTTATAAATGTAAAATTATTCTTGTAAATAAACAATTTAATAAACAAAAAATGGTTAATATTTTTCTTGTCAATTTTGAAGAACAAAAAGTGTATAAATTCTCTTTTCTCTTATTCTTATTTAATCTAACCATCGCTTATTAAAACAATAAATATTGCCGAGGTATGAAGGTAGTTAAAATAATAACGGTGTTAAGGGAATAACTGGCCTTTTGACATTGCGTTTTTTTTTTAATTTTTTGCGGGCACGAAAGTCCATATTTTTCCTTTCTTTTTTTGTTTGACTTTTTGTTCTATTAATAAATAATTTGGCTATATGACAGATTCTCTCAGTGTTTTCGATAGAATGAAATCTTTCATTTTGTCACGATTTTTATCATCAGCTGATGGTACAATTGATAAATTCATTGAATGAAATGTATTCAGTATTTACATTATGCGGACTATTGTCCTCATCTTTGTCGCCATATTTATCACAACGTTTCAGTGGATAAAGGCGTTGGTTAGATCCAGTGACAGGACCCAAAGAGTGTGAGTTCAATACCCGGTTAAGGCAGTGGAGAACTTTCAGAGGGAAGATTAGCAGGAGATAACTGATAACTGACATCCATCAAACATGGCACGTGGAACTAGAACAGTCTACCCCAGTGATCGAAATAAAGGGTTCAGTTCGAAATTCCAACCACCTGAAGAAGGCCGGAGCGTACAACGGCCGAAACGTTGTGATAAATATGGCGACAAAGATGTGGACAATAGTCCGCATAATGTAAATACTGTACATAATACCTCATCTCAGACTCTGAAATGTATTCATTCAATAAAACATAGATTATACGTTTACTATTCCTAAGTGCCATATTTTATACTAAGGTGATAGGGTTGTGAAAGATCTATATAGAAGACAAAAAAGCAGTACAAAGATTTATATACGAGAAACTCTTGTTTTATACGGTAAACGAGTAAGAATAATCAGTAACATTTACTGGGATCAAATAACCAGCATTCAGAGGTTAGCGTTTAGGGATTAAGCAAAATAGAAAAGGGAAGAAAAAAGACAAAACAAAGGATAAAATATCTATTCAGACAGTTATGTGACATGCCTGATACATGCTTAGACGATCATGTAACTTTCGAAACATGACTGACGAGGCAGAGTTTTTCCCGCAGCAGGTTGCCATTTCTGTTTGCGATAGACCAGTTGCCATCCAAGTCTATAGAACCCGGTTTTCCTGCTGCTTACCCATAGCTTGGGGTGGGGAGAAGAAGAGTATTCATACGTTTTACAAGAGTATTAGTACGTAAGTGAATGTAATGGATTCGACTGGAATTCGAACTAGGCTCTCTGATTCCTCAATCCAAGCCGCTATCCATTACTCCACCGTAGTGATGTCAAAATTAAGCAAAGACAGAAAATGTGATACCGAAATCCGAAGTCACATTGGAATCGCAAAAGATATCTTCCAAAAGCTAAGAAAAATTTTAAGAAACACGGAACATCGTTTGAAACAAAGAACATAGTGCTGAACTGATATCAATATGGCAGTAAATTCTGGTCAATTTCCTCAAAGATGAAGAAGAGTTTTGGGGATGCAGAAGGCATTGTGCTTATTGATTATCTCCAAAAAGGCCACACCATTAATGAATAGTAGATGCCAACTTTTGCTGAAACAGTTACGAAAGAAAGAAAAAGATGAAATGGGCCTTGTTTCACCAGGAGAACGCTATAGCACACGCATCTTTGATGACTTTTTTGAACAACAGGATGTACAATCTTCTTTGAACAGTCAGGTATTACTTAACCTGGAAAGAAACAATGCAGTGTTTAATAAGAAGAGTTGAAATTAATGCATGTAAGATTTTACATCTCTAGCATCACTCTTACCAAATCAGCCTATAAACTTTTCAGCTTGTACATTTGAAGTTTTCTATGAACAGTCATATGTCAGTTTACCTGGAAAGAAACAATGCAATGTTTAATAAAAAGAAATGGAATTAATGCATGCAAGAGAGTTCTAACATCACTCCTTCATAGTCAGCCTATGAACTTTTAAGACCACCCTTGTATAATCAATTGAAAGGGGTTTTAATTTTAAAATTGCATTTATTGTGCTTTAAATTTCTTAATAATAACTCTTAATAATCTTCGCAGAAGATCTATGATATTCTCACGACACACACGTTTACCGCGGCACACCAATTTACCGCGGCACACTAATTAAAATATTGCTACTTATAGGTTTAGACACCAAATAATCTTTGAATGCAGTTTCTGAATCTTCTTTACAAAAAAAATTCTCAAGATACTTTAAAAACTGGTAGTCAGTGGGCGAGAAATCAAGAGAATATGGTGATGCGACCAACTCTCGTATCTCAAATTGGTGACTTTCTGCGGTATCCTTCTAGCAACATGTTACCAATTTGAAAAACATTATGTCCAAGTTGAAAAATAGCAAACGCATCTTTTCCGTTTTTATGTTCGAGATGGCCAGTATATAATATTTTAATTTAAATTCTGAAAGAGACTGATACAAAATTAACGCGGATGACACTTTAATTATTAGTGCTGAGTAATATATTTTCTGCAACTATTATAATAATATATTAGAGCACAAATGTTCAATTCCAAAATCGGACATTATTTTCAGGATAACCAAGATAGGAGAATGGCCTTAGAAACAAAGAAAACGTTCTAAAACTGCTAAGTAATATCTAATCGATAGAGAAGTGAATGCTGCACAAATAAAGAAAGGTTCTACAGAATGATGCTGAGAATACAAGGATCAGAACATATGAGCAACTAGGAAGCTTTAAGGAAAATTAGAGCTGCAAGGAAACTGATACTTGTAGTAATAAAGAATCAGTGGAAATTTCTGGGACGTATAATGAGAAATGGGGGTCTGGAGAAATTAATACTCACAAGACATAAAGAAAGCAGGAGAAGTAAATGATTTGTTTTGTTTGATTTTTTACGGCTAATCAACCATTTGTAGGTTATTTAAAACGGATACATATGTTGAATAGTAAAAACAATTTTCTACGAGTGAATATTGCATAAAATATATTTTTGAGAATAATAATGATATTTCCATATAGAGTTCCTACTATTTAACCCATAACTGGAGGAGACGTATTTATACCTTTCCCAAGGGTATTTGGGTATAAGTTAATGTAAGGAACGCGACTTGAGTCCGAACTAGGCTCACTGATTTTTTCATTCCGAATCATTGTCCATTACACGAACATCCAAGAAGTAAGGTAAACTATTTAATGACATTCTGTGGCTGGATAACAGAACAAATGTATAGGGCCGGGGTAAAGGGTCACCGTTTCTTGTTCTTATATGTGTCGTGTCTATTCAGGGCGTCGACTATCATGTCTCTACAAATTCCTGTCCTTTGTAGCTCTTAATAAATTTTGTCTTTTTGTTAAACCTTGTTCGGCGATCCATTAATTCTAGGTCGCTAAGTAGGTTATGCATTGTTTTCCTCTGCCCCCTTGCTTTCAATCGGCCCTGTTAGTATCCAACATTCCAAGCTACCTTTCCTCATGATTTGCCTTAGAAATCTCAAATGCCTTTTTCTAATGCTAAGTATAAGCTTCTTTTTTATTTCCATTTTCTCTAAAAACTCGCCATTGTTCACATGTTCAGTCCATAGTATTCTCAGCATCCTTCTGTAGAACAACATTTCTATTGTTTCAAGTCTCTTCTTCATCTTTGAGGAGATTGTCCACTATTCGCTGATGACAGACATTGTGAGTATCAGATTCTCAGCATCTTTTTGTAGAACAACATTTCTTTTGCTTCAAGTCTCTTCTTCATCTTTGAGGCGATTGACCAACATTCTTTGGCACACACGAGGACTTATTCCATAAGAGATAAATACTCATTTTTTTGTTACCAACGAATTTTTCCTGTTTCTTAATATTTTGCTTGCCTTTTGGAAGACATCTTTTGCTATTTCATTGGACCTTCTGATTTCGATGTCGCACCCTCTGTTAAAATACTTACCAGATATTTAAATAGTTGGACTTGTTTGATTTGGGTATCTCCAAATTGCAACGTGCATGTTGGGCTGTTCATTTTGCTAACAATCATGTATTCTGTTTTCTTGCAATTGATGTTTAGTCTTTTCTTCTCGCTTTCCTTCACTACCTTCTGTGGGGTTTCAGGTAGTCTCTCTTATGTGCCTGCTATCAACACTATCCCACCTGCATGTCGTTAAAATTGTGGTCGAATAAAAAAAAAACAGGAAATTATAGAGAGTAGTGATCATCCACTGCCTGAAAGGACATGATACATAAAATAAAGAAAAACGAAAAATGACCTTATTTATTTCTACTGAAATATTTAAATTGTGGGAATATTATTGGCCATTAAAATTGGGTTATTCCTTCAGTGTCGCTTTAACCTGCTTTGAAAGTGGAACTGCTAATTCCCATAATAAACTTGTTATGACGTGTGTAGACGCCTCCACTGGCTGACATAAAGTCAATTCACCCAGAAGTTTATGTCCCAGGAATTGTTAATCTTCCAATTGTAATTAGAACTTGGCAGCTTCTTGTACATACGCTGGGAACTATCGCTTTTAACGTAAACATCGTCGCCTTATGCATCTACTACCGCATAACATACAGGTATGGAAGATAATTTTATTTTATAAAACTTTTGGTTTTGTGTGTTGTCTGTTATTATTTCATTTTGTTCTCACATTTCGTGTGCTTTTTGAATTACTTTCATAATTGAAATATAAATTATATTTTATTACGTCAACAAAGATGTTAAGTATGTAGATTTATCAAATTTTACTTCAGGTACCTTCTGTAAATCTCGAGACCTAAGGTTTAAATGAATTTTTAAAAATGAAAAATCTTTCATTTCAGCTTTCATTTTAGCTTTAATTAAAAGCTAAAGGATTACATTTACTATTTACCAGTAAGCAAAATACTCTGGTGTATTTCAAAAAGAAATTATATTGATTGGAATCGATTTTATTTTGCTAAAATAAGTGATTAGCGCCCCCTTTTTAGTCGTCTTTCATCGCAATGTAATTCTCTTTATAAAAAAATCATCCAAAAATTAAATATGATTTTCTGAAGTTTCTTTGAGGAATATTAGTTGATTTAAAGTATACTTAATTTGATTTGAAACAATTATTTACTTTATTTAAAATACCGCAGAAATTTTTTTTAAGCAAACAGTGTTTTTAACAGACTAGCCATGTTTATGTTTTTGACGAGTTGATAACACATTGATTGTTGTTCTACGGAGGTTTTATCTGTAAAACATAATTTAAGAAAATGACGTGAGCCTCTTTTTTATATAATTTTTAAGTACTCAGTAATCTTAAAAATTTTGGAAAATAATCACCGTAATGTAGTTTTAGGAATGTTAACTTTAAATTTACTATAGTCATCGATCTACGACAATAAAATATCTGTAGAAATTCTCTTGCATCGTTAAATATTTGAGCTTAAAAGCTTTAACAAAATATTCCAATAGCAATGATATTCATGAATGCTGGTCGTTATTTTAAGAAGTGGGTACAAATGAAAATATTTGAAATTGTCACCATTTTCGTCAGACACTTTCATCTTCCCTACGTTTTTTCTTTCATTTTTTCATTGAAACCAAGTAGAGTTTTTTCCACTCTGTCCACGTGATCAAAACGGAATAGTCCGTTATTTATGAAGTATAAGCTTCTTTTTTAAGATGTTAATCACGTCTACTTTCCTTTGTCTGTGTGTTTGTTTGTTTGTTTGTTTGTTTCTTTCTTTCTTTTTCTCACTGAAACCAATCATGTATTTTCTCTTTTTTTTCACGTGATCAAGTGAATAGTTTATTATTCATGAAGTATTGGCAGATGTTAATCACATTTTCTTTCTTTCTTTCTTTCTTTCTTTCTTTCTTTCTTTCTTTCTTTCACTGAAACCTATCGTCTCTGTTCTCCAAAACATAATAGTTCATTATTTATGTCGTATTGGCAGGACATAACGGTCGTGCAAAATAACGATGGAAGGAAGAAACACAATTATAATAGGATGCTTCATCTAATAATAATATAAAAAAATTCAGCTTAGTTTAATTTGGCAAAAAGACAAATAAAAACTAAAAGAAGATTGTTTTGTGCAAACCTTCATGTATAGAGGGGCTGATTGCTCTCATAGGACACTAACATTTTCCCGTTAAGGAACATGAGCGATCATAGCTCTCCACGACTTCTTATCATTTGTAGCTTTAAACAATGTTCGTTCTCTTACAATCGCTCCCATTTATACGAGGTGACTCACTGTTTACCTCGGTTCCTCTAGCCCCCAATATTACCCCGTGAGTGTCAAGTTCTCCAATCTCACTTTCTTCATTATGTTATCCAAAAATGTCAGCTATCTCTTCTTCTTACAAGTAGATAAGTTCTCCTATCGTCTAGTTCACACTCCTCCTCGATCTCTTGAACAGGAGCAGGGGTATCCCTTTTTTCTGCTTAGGACTGGGTTTCCGGTTCCTTCTAACGTCTTCTTACTCTTCCACTTTTGTTGACCTCGTGCGTCTTAGTAGCATTGTCACCTTACTTGGAGTGATATCTCTATCTCCAGTGGCTCTTGGGCCTTTACAGGGTGAAGATTATTGTAAAAGAAATAAAAATACAGGTGTTTTTCTGTTCACATTTTCCTTAAATTTTCCTCGTCGCTGATATGTTTGAAGAAGTACAGTGGACCCCAAATTTATGGTCTATATAATGTATCTGTCTTCTCTACGTTTGAAGAAAGGACCACTGTCTGTCCTTCTATATGGCACTGAATGCTGGACAATCTCCTCAAAGATGAAGGAGAAACTTGAAGCAAATGTAGTTCTACAGAAGGATACTGGAGATGTCATAGAGAGAATATATGAGGAATGACAAAGTTTTAGAGAAAGCGGAAACAAAAAAGAAACATATATTTAACACTAGGAAGAGACAGTTGAAATTTCTAGGACACATAACGAGGAAATAGGGCTTGGAAAATCTGATACTCACAGGTCAGATTGAAGGCAAGAGAGACAGAAGAAAACAACGCATAACATACTTGATGGATTTGAGTAAATGGATGGCGGAACAGGGATTAGAACAGGGGTTAGGAAAAAAACAAAATTTATTAAGAGTTACAAAGGACAGGAAATTGTGGAGAGCCATGATCGCCAACGTCCTAAAGAAAAAGAAGAGACATCAAGAAGACATATAAAACTACACACACACACACGCACGCGCGCACGCACACACACACACACACACACATATAGGATGGACTCTCCCGTCGATCTCAACGAATGACGACCCGTCAACCTCATTCCCGTTTTATGATTGTGTCGTAAGTGATACTTCGGTCCCGCATGCAAGTCCATATATATTGTGCAACAGCGAGGGGTCTCGAGACATAGCAACAGGAATTTTTGATGGCGCCTTTCGCCGCTGTCTCTCATCTCTTAGCCGGTCAATACGTCGGATTTCAAATTTCTGATACCACACTGACATATCTCCAGTTACTTCTATCCAGGGAAACACCCGCGAAGTTAGTACGAACCACATTGACAGTTGAGCGGTATTTCTTTAGCTGATCTTTATACCTGAACCGCGCCCGTTCAACACTCCTTTGTCCATTGTCAAGCTGACTGTACATGAAGACCGTAGGCATTCTGTCGTCACTCATACTTGCAACAGGATCAGCCCAGCGAATTTGTGACTGGTTTCATTTCCACCAATGTTACATTTCTTTTTTAAGCGTTTCACCTCAAGCAAGGCGGGAAGCCACTAGGACGCAAGATGTTACAGAAGATTTGGAGTAATATCAGATAGGAGTGATAGAGGAAATGATGAGGAGAAGGATAGTGGATAGATCAAGACAACTGGAGATGTCGATTGACATTACATTTGAATAGTTGGAGATTATAGCTCTCAGGGAAACTGGAATAGAGAAGGGTATTCCACAGGCGAGAGGTGCGAGACATTTTGCGAGAAGATCGTCATGGGACATCCTATTGTCAAAAGTATAGCCACAGATCGCGCGGAGATAAATTTTGTGAAAGACATCTAGCTGATGGATATGGGACATATATATATATATATATATATATATATATATATATATATATATATATATATATATATATATATATTATTGAATAAAAAGAAATGGTCATGGGATGGGTATGTTCTTTATTAAGTAGTCAAGGCTAGATTTTTTTTATGTCCATGATGGTATTTATCAATCCACCTACGGGGATCGAATGTGGCACAAGGCCTTTTTAATGTCGGTATCTCCGAGCCCGTAGGCCCAGTCAAAAATAAATTACCATCCAAACGCGCCGAGGCGGGCCAGTTCCGTCAACCTCCCCCAACGAAACCCTACCCTTCGGCGGAGAGTTCGACAGACACCCGACCCGGCAGCTCACAAAGCGCAGATACTACACTTTGATCCTAGCCACCGGGTCGAGCGGGTATTCTTTTTAGAGATAGGTCATGAATGTAACAGAAGGGCTCTACTCTAGAAGGCATGGACACTCCCTAGTGATTCCGTGAAAAGAAAGGAACTAAATATAAAAAAAAAAAAAAAAAAAAAAAATTATGGTATTAGGTTGGTGCAAAAATAATGACGTAATAATGTCGTTTTTTGACGTTAAAAAATACGTCAAAAACGACATTATTACGTCATTATTTTTACACCAACCTAATATATTATAGTTACAAAGTGCTCAATATCAGAGATAGAGCGTAAAAAAGATATGTAAAGCACATTTCCTTTTAAACCAATAACACAAATATTACATGAATAATAAGGTTTCATATAACCGTTACCCCCATCTAATAACCGTTAGAATAGTACAATAAACCTAACCATAATGCGCCATTGACCAGCATATATACATAGTCGAGTCATAAACACAATGCACATAGCTTGAAGACTGCGTTAAAACATGAAACAGATTGTCGCTGCTGAGCGTCCACTTATATATAAAAAATTATTGGATTGAACAAAAGATGTGGTTCTACAGAAGGATGTTGATAATGCTATGGACGGAACATGTGAGCAACGAGGAATGTTAAGGAAAATGAGAAGGACAAGTACACGTGCATTTAGAATAACAAAGAAACAGTTGGACGAGGAAAGAGTGCTTGGAGAACTTAACACTCACAGGACATAATCAAAGCAAAAGAAGCAGAGTAGAGCAACGCATAACGTTCCTAACGAGCTTTTTTAAATCGATAGCAAAACAAGAAATTGAAGGAATAGCGAAAAGATAAACCTTATAAGGATAGGAAGATGTGGAGAGGCATGATCAACTGTATCTTGAAGGCACACGGCACATTGAAGGAGAAGAAGTGGTCTTAAAAGATATGACTTTGCTTGTGAGTCGAGAATAAGGTTTCCTTCTCATTTTTCTTTTCACGGAATCGCTAGGGAGTGTTCATGCCTTCTATGTTTTGATCGCTGTTGTTTATTCAGCTTAGTATGGCGGAATTCACAAGTACGAAGCACTTGTGATACTCAAACCCACTAATTATGAGCAAGCAATCTATCTCATTGACCATTAAGCCACTACAAGGCCGCCTTGTCTCCATCCACTTGATCAATATTGTCCGGGCAAATGCTAAACTTTGTTTGCCTCTTCATGGTCCCAAGAGATAAATAATCACCAGTTTTATGATATTGAATCAGCTTCACACGACATAACCACAAGTGGGTGTTAGCAGATTGTAAAAACGAGGCGTTCTATCAATCTATGGTCCGTTTAGGTGGCTGAGATAGCTGTGTATTTGGTTAGGACATCTACCTTAATAATCAATGCATTCATATACTGAGAAAATTTTAATATTTGCATGATCGATCTAAAGAACTGTTCATATTTCCTTTTCTCTGTGTCCATATCGCCGTCTGTTCATATCTATCTATCTATCTATCTATCTATCTATACTTTGTCATTTTTTTATTATTATTATTATTATTTCTTCTCTATTTGTCTATTCATCTATCTATTTTTTCTCAGTTGCTATCTATCTATCTATCTATCTATCTATCTATCTATCTATCTATCTATCTAAGTTTGTTCGTATCTATCTCCGTTCCTTCATAGCTATTGATTTATCTCAGTCTGTTCACATCTATGTTATTTTTTCTTTATCCATTTGTGCTTGTATATATATATATATATATATATATATATATATATATATATATATGTGTGTGTGTGTGTGTGTGTGTATAATTTTTATGAGATATTACATTTTGGTATAGGTTTCTCGATTCGTTTCATTCTGGGAATTTTTAAGCCTATAAATCACAATTGAAGCAAATTAATCGTGCAGATACTAAAAATAAAGAAACAAGTAATAGATTTTTATGGCGGTTTTATCATCTTAATATAAAACTAAGATTTATTATTGCAGCTAAAAGAGAAAATCTGATATTATGATCGCTGTTATTATATAAACAGAATAAGCCTTTGGGAGAACACCTCTCATTATTCTCATGTATCGTATAATAATAATAATAATAATAATAATAATAATAATAATAATAATAATAATTAGGGTCTATAATAATTTTATGGAGCTTTACAATACACACAGACATAACGATCAAAGTTAATCGTCAGACACCGAATATAAAACTCAGCATGACAGAGTAGGCCAATATCTGCACAGGAAAATATGCAACTTTTACGGGATGGAAACTACAAGAAACTGGTATGAACATCACCCAGATCCAGTTATAAAGATAGGAACTTTATAATACACACAGATAGAAAACAAAAAACTACAAGGACCTTGAAATCGAAATTTCAAAAATGCGGTACATGAGGGCACCGATAATTCCAGTTGTAGTTGGAGCCCTCGGATTGATTGGAAAAGGTTCCGAAAAACGCATTGAACGGATTCCTGGTAACCCAATCCTTAAATATATACAAAACAAATGTACTCACAAGTACAGCACACGTCTTATGAAGGTCTTTATGCAAAATATTTGCGATCTTAATTTTTTGTTGTTGATTTTTCTTTTAGAAAAATGATCAATGGAAAATATCACGAAGCCATTTCTTACATTAGCCGGAAGGAAATGTGTATACAACAGAAATCGAAGGAAATAATAATAATAATAATAATAATAATAATAATAATAATAATAATAATAATAAATACCATTTTGCTAGAACAGGTGGAGCTCTCGGGGCTTCTCGCCTTATTCGATTGGAGTTGTTAACTATGGGTTAAATAGTCTACTGCAAGAAAGCCTTTTGCCTAGAGTCTGTCATGGAACGAAGGAGACATAATCGCCCAATCGTTTATCACGTATGATAATTAACTAAAATAATTAAGATTGAATGCAGTAAATATCCTGTTCAGTATCATAGATTTGCTTGTCAGTCATCTGGCACCAAATAACCAGTCAGGTCCCCCTCTCCACTGTGCATCATATGAAGGGGAGTAGTGGGGAAACATCATAGCTGGATGCTGAGATTGTTTTCGTTTTTTAAAGTTTAATGGATGAGGCACCAAATGCGATTTTAAAGTGACATCTAGATACTTAGGAATACCCTCAATCGGACAAAATTTGAGAGGACTTGGTTACCCGACCTGAAGGTATTTCAAACAGCACCTTACTTGCAATGCATTAAATTTATCGTAACCTGTCATCATATCACTTACATTTGACTGTGATGTATATATCTGCTATACTCTTATAAGACTGGGTGTCATGATGTATATACTAGGCTTTGTATATTTCTATAACTGAGGTGATACTGTATCGTTGAATTATAATGTGACTCCAAAGTCGACCTGGTTGATTCTTCTTTCAAACTAAAACAAAAAAAAAACAGCCATCTTAATTGGCCATTGGCTGATGATGAACATAGATGCACAGTGTGTCATCTCCCAGGAGACATATCCAAATTTGGCTATTATTATTATTATTATTGTTGTTGTTGTTGCTGCTGTTAATTTACGTCCTAATACAGTTCTCCTCTTGTTAGCCATTGAAAGTACAATTGCTATTTTCCTGATAAATATGGGGCAATGCTGAACACGACATAGGTGCATAAATTCACATTGTTATTGAAAACTTAAAATTGCTTCAAAAACTGTTTACTGTTATTCTCATAAACGTTAAGTATAATTATTATTATTGTTTTTCCTCAATGGAATTACCGGTAATATTATCTGTTGACTTGGAGAGTCAAAATCAAGCAAGTACAGAAGTTTAAATATCAGGAAAATGTTTTAAAAGAGGATGGAAAATGTGATATAAAAATCTGAAGGAAAATCGGAAAATATCGTTCAAAAACTAAGTAAAAAGTAGGAAAATTCCGTTACAAACAAAGAAAAGAGTGCTGAGTTGCTAAATAGTATCAATCCTCCTAAATGTCAGTGAATGCTGGATAATTTCTTCACAGATGAAGAGGAGACTTGAAGCAATAGAAACAAAGAAAAGAGTGCTGAACTGTTATGTAATATCAATCATCCTATATGGCAGTGAATGCTGGACAATTTCCTCACAGATGAAGAGGAGACTTGAAGCAATAGAAACAAAGAAAAGAATGCTGAACTGTTATGTAATATCAATCCTCCTATATGGCAGTGAATATTGGACAATTTCCTCACAGATGAAGAGGAGACTTGAAGCAAGAGAAACAAAGAAAACAGAAGATGAAGAGGAGACTTGAAGCAATAGAAATAAAGAAAAGAGTGCGGAACTGCTATGTAATATCAATCTTCCTATATGGCAGAGAATGCTGGACAATTTTCTCTCGTCCTGTGTATTACGATAAACTACATCCGACAGCGATACATCTGATCAGAATGGTGGAGGTTTTGAGGAGTTTGAAGCCATCACTAAATTGCTGTTATTCCCAGTTCTACTCTAAATTTGTGGTAGCACTTGTTAGGGTCCCGGCTATGGGCGAATAGTCAAACCTCAAACAAAAATCAATAGTATGTTTTTATAATAAAATTATCAATAATACATTTTGTAGCAAAATGATAATCAGTGGAACACTAAAATATAAAAATACATTTTTATAGAAAAATTACCAACAATACATTTCATGATCTACAAAATATATATCTAAAAAAACAAATCATTACTCTGAAAGTATAAAACCATGTATAAAATATCTGTAGTTGAATGCATAAAATTACGTAAAATATATTTAAATTTCTGCGTTAAATAACGCATAGAGTTGTTGATATATTACCAAACAAAATCAACCAAAGAATTTCCTCTCAGATGAGGAAGAGAGTGCTGAACTGCTATATTATATCAATCCTCCTATAAGAGAAACGAAGAAAAGAGTGTTGAACTACTATGTAATATCAATCCTCCTATATGCGAGAGAATGATGATCAATTTCCTCACAGATGAAGAGATTTGAAGCAAGACGAAAAAAAGAAAAGAATGTTGAACTGCTATGTAATATCAATCCTCCTATATGGCAGTGAATGCTGGACAATTTCCTCACAGATGAAGAGGAGACTTGAAGCAAGAGAAACAAAGAAAAGAATGCTGAACTGCTATGTAATATCAATCCTCTTATATGGCAGTGAATGCTGGACAATTTCCTCACAGATGAAGAGGAGACTTGAAGCAAGAGAAACAAAGAAAACAGTGCTGAACTGCTATGTAATATCAATCCTCCTATATTGCAGTGAATGCTGGACAATTTCCTCACAGATGAAGAGGAGACTTAAAGCAAGAGAAACAAAGAAAACAGTGCTGAACTGCTATGTAATATCAATCCTCCTATATGGCAGTGAATGCTGGACAATTTCCTCACAGATGAAGAGGAGACTTGAAGCAAGAGAAAAAAAGAAAAGAATGCTGAACTGCTATGTAATATCAATTCTCACAGATGATGAGGGAACTTGAAGCAATTGAGATGTCGTTTTCCAGAATGGTGATCAGAATACCATGGACGCATCGTGTAAGCAATGATAAAGCTTAAGGAAAATTGAAACATAAAAAAATGATAGTACAAGGTACATTTGAAATTTCTGGGACATCTGCAATCTGCAATATCATTGGTCTTGATCTTACATCTCGGCTTTGGTCACTTTCCCACCGCCGTAATGCTGCTATATCTGGTTTTGTCCCTCTGCTATAAATTTAGAGATCCTTGATAAAATCCAAAACATAATCAGCAATGTCATAGGTCCTGACCTGGCATCTCAGCTTCAGTTACTTTCCCACTGCCATAGCGTAGCTTCCCTGTATCTTTTCTATATAAAAAAAACTTCCAGGGTAATAAACTTTCCTCTATAGCACCTAGAACTCAAGTTTAGTACTAAATTGGCGGTTAGGTCTCATCATTTTACAACCGAAATGGCTTCTATGCTAACAGTTTCTTCTTTCACATTTCTCGCTTGTGGAACACTTGTTTGGCTGTTTGCAATCCTGTCAAGTTTGATCTTCAGAAATGTAAATGCAATGTCAATCATTATCTTCTGTTTTCTTAATTTCTCTTCTTTTATTGTTCTCGTTCCACTTTTTTTCCACTTATACTCTTTCACACTCAGTGTCCCCTACGTCTTAGTGACTTTGTTGCCTTGCTGGGACGAGATGATAAAAACATAACGAAGAAGGAAAAATTTAGTCCTCGGTGGGCATATCGAAGGCAAGAGAGAGAAGGGGAGTATGCGGGTCAACTACCTGACAAACGTGAATGGATAGCAGAACGGTGATTAGGAATGATAGTAAGAAGACAAAGATTGCTTAAACGCTACAAAGGAAAAGTAGTAGTGGAGAGCCACGATCCGCCACAACCTGACGATATACGGCACATAGGAGGAGAATAATTCTCCAGTATGTTTCTCAATATTCTGATTTGAATAATATTGTCTTTGATATTATTTAGTTGCTTCCCTATATTTTCAGTTTCTCGATGGGGTGCTGAAAAATCATAATCTCATCCAAGAAACTAACCCTACCCCCAAAATTTCGGTAAGTGTGTCTTAATGTCTTCGAGCCGTTTCAAGTACGCCAGTAATTATGGATATGTAATAAGCTGGATATGTCAATTGAAAACTCAAAACTTGAAACTTTCATATTTCAAAGTACATTTTATGTCATTCCAGTACTACGCCAACTGCTGTCAGTCAAACTGTGCGATCGATCTCGAGCCCACAACCGAACGTGGACCTTACATTAGAGTCTGCGATGTCTGTGAGACTACCCAACTCCTCTGTGGAGCGGTTGCTTTTATTACTCTCTCGGGTTTTTGTTCTCACGCTTTCAAATCAGGATGTAGCTGCATTCGGTGACCTGCATGATATTCAATGTGCAAGTGCAATTTTCCTGTTTAACAAGTTTTTCATTTTTTTTCTCAAGATCTAAATAATTATTCAGCTTCTTTCATTTTGGATCTACGGTTTGCTGGGACAGCGACATCAATTCTCTAACAATTTTTCTTTATCACAGTGAATATTTTTACTCATTGACTATTTCACAATTCACTTATTTTCAATTTTATTCTGGTCTGTTAGAAGAGCGACATCAAATATTGCTTTCAATATCACATTATCAGCAGCAGCATTTTAGAAAACTTGTTAACCATACACTATTTTTGTCTCCTTTCAACAACAACCTGTAAACACATCGTCTCATTTAAATAAAAATATGTTCAGGTGCAAATTTAAACAGGTTAAAATAAGGATGTATCAAAACATCTTTTATGTCTACAAACCTTTCCTTTCATGCACGCACTAGCAGCATGGCCCGGCCTTGCCCATGCTTGATTCAAAAATCGTACGACTCATACAGCAATCACTATCACTTGACTTAAAATATTTTTGACCTTACTTGCCTTTAAAGGAGTGCCCTTTGCCGTGCTGATGTTGCTACATGCCTTACTTCTTGCCTATCTTACACTGTGAATTTTTTCTAAGCTCTATACTAAATATTAAATCTGTTACGAAAAAAGAACTAAACAAAATGAACACAAAACGATCAGCTTTAAAAAAGGACTCGTAACTGGAAAAACCGAATGAAAAAAGAATGTTAACAACAAATACTTTTTCACACCCAACCCAGTTCTGCGGAATCAGAATCAACGTTGAGTTTAAGCAAACCAATGAGCCAATTGGAGTAAAGTGCCATGCAGATTTAAATTTTTCCCACTTGTGACGAATGCAGCTATCGATTTTTTTTTGCATGCTAGTTAACATTTGTGTCAGTCAGCTGTTGGCTCTCAAGCTGGCCAATAGACTCTTCCTGCCTATTCGTGGCAGCCAGCTATTGGCTCTCACTCTGGCCAGTACAAAATGGCCGCAAACTACATGAAAACTGCCGTGGAAGCATGAAAGAATCGATTATTTCCACTATCGATGGGAGTTGAGAAATGCAATGTGGGTCTTAGCCTTCCCGCTAACTTGGAGCATGTGCATGTAAATTTTGGTGCAAATCCGTCGAAAATTGCTGCCTGCATTCGTTACACACACACACACACACACACACACACACACACACACACACACATCCTACCTTTTATAGATAGAGATACAAAAGGAAATCTGCAACACCACTATATTCTTCTTCTTCTTCTTCTTCTTCTTCTTCTTCTTCTTCTTCTTCTTCTTCTTCTTCTTCTTCTTATGTACCCTGTCCATTCAGGGCGTAGGCAAACATGGCTCTCTATAATTTTCTGTCCTTTCTAGCACTTAGTAAATTTTGTCTTGTTGCTATCTTTCCTAAACTCTGCCATTCATTTACACAAGTTCGTTAGGTAGTATATGCACGCTATTTGCATTATTCGGACTGTTGTCCTCATCTTTGCTACCATATTCACGACGTTTCAATGGCTGTACTCTCCTGCCTTCTTCAGATGATATACATTGGAATTTCGAAACGAACCCTTTATTTAGTCCACCGGTGTAGATTGTTCTAGTTAATTCTCTTCTCTTTTGTTTAACTCTTCTATGACAAGGTGTTGAACTCAAAACTTTTGGGGTCAAATTACTTCAACCAACGCTTTTATGTGTCCTTGGGGTCCACAAAGACACATGGCCCCTGTGTACTAATTTCGCGCAAATGCCATTGAGAAAGGCTTCAAACAAACAAACAAAAAAAAAAGAAAGAAGAAAAACACCGTCTCCGGCCATGACCATTCCTTACTACTTCTGCTCATGAATTGAGATGCACCGTACCCTATCTCTAGGGGACATGGCCAAATGCTTAAGGTCGGGCAACTGACAAGATAATCTGTGGTCCTGAACGGGATATTTATATATACATATTAACACATATTTATATATACATGTTAACACCTCCAGTCAGTTAAGATCAGAAGCCATAAGTGTCATGTGTAATGCATTAGAGTGTACCATTCTTTAGTTACACCAGTTCAGATCGTTATGTTTAAGAACATATGCCACTTACACGGAGTTGAATCACCCCATTTCCCCCGTTTACCAAAGGTAAAAAAAAAAAAGAAACTCCAGCGAGACAGTTTTTTTTCTCAAGAACTGCTACATTACGGAACATACTCCCACACGGATGCTTCACTGAAAACTACTTGAAGTCAAGAGTCAATCGTTATCTATCCTCCTTAACCTCATAATCTTCACTTCTTAACCCCTCCTCTTTCGTTCATATTACAAACCTCATACATCATAAAAAATTTAACAGTAACCATCTACACTAAAGCCTTAACATCGTCAAGTCAAAGTTTACGGTCACATCACGTTGAAACACCGGTTCCCTTCCGACCGCAGAAGTTAAGCAACGTTGAGTCTGGTTAGTACTCAGATGGGTGACAGTATGGGATTAGCAGGTGCTTTAAGTTTGGATATACAGGTGGCGTAATGGAACTTTCCTGGCTTGAAATTGTTAGCCGAGTTCCTGGGTTCGTTATATTCACTTACGCTCAAATACCCTTGGAAAAGCTATGAAGTGAAATTACAATTCGAAAGTTAAAGAATTTAGAAAGCCCTTCACATTAAAGGACGACAATCCACCATTACTAAAATGTATTTCAATCCAGACGTGCACGTGTTAAAATGCCATTGAACTGTCAGGTTATTTTAGCTAAGTGACATGACATGGTTATAGATAATCTTTTTGATTATCTATAACCATGTCATGTTAATATATATTTGCCTTTATTTCCATTTCACCGAAGCATTTTTAAATCTTGGTCAGGAATTGAACTCACAATTAGTATATCACCAAATTCACAAACTAATGCTTTTACCCACTAGGCTATTTTCTCGTACGACGCAAAGTGGGCTAGAGCGTTGGTTTTTGAATTTGGTCATATAGTAATTGGGAGTTCAATCTCTTGGCTAGTCATGAAAATGCTTCTGTGAAATGCAAAAAATTGTCACATCTATATATAATTTCATAATATAATTATTTAAAAATGTATATTCATTGCGACACAGAAATTTCGGAACTAAAAATTAAACTTTAAATTAAACTTAAAATTAAATTTTTTGTTCCCTTCTCAAATGGAGCAAAATGAATTAAATCAACTTGTAGGCTCGTTCCTGTTTACCTTTCAGACGATGAATGCCAGGTGTGCAGACTGATAAATAAATGGAAAGGCGAATTTGAACTACCAGACGAGGTCTATAGTTAATTTTGGGTTTGATATTATGTATATCAACAAGTAAAAATGCTTAATAAACGAGAGAAAGAAAATTTTGTGTATATATGCAGGCACTGAATTGTATCCTCTTATGTCTATGAACATGCCGGACTTCCGCTCAATTGGTGAATATTCATGGGCACTTCTATAGCAAATATTTTGTAAAAACCAGTAACATTTATACTCTTGTATATAAATACTTGTCACAAAATAAAATCTTTACACATTTTCCTTGAAAGAAGACGAAACGCGTCGGCTAAGATATAGTTTCCTCTTGCCATTATTCATATTATATATATATATATATATATATATATATATATATATATATATATATATATATATATATATATATATATATATATATATATATATATATATATATTCTGTTTTATATGTAATGATTTGTAATATATTTTAATAGGTATTTACTTTTTGAATGCATTTTGAAAAAATTAGATTTAACTTTGAAATTTAAAATACATTTGAAAAGCACTCCAACATCTCACGTACACGAGCAGTGATGCCCCTCCCCACAAAAATACATTATTCGTCTTTTTGAAAGAACGATTACTCACATGAGCGCTGCACGATCTCACATCTTACTAATTTTTTTTTATCACGCTCTAATTCTTGACTTTCAAAAACTCGTATCCTGGTACGATAAAAGTGGATCAAATCAAGGATAACTACCCGAAAATTATATCAGTAGAAGCAATGATCACGAAAGCCACACAGATTGTGATATTCTGGACTCTCTATTCGTTGACCTCCAGAAATAATTGTAGTCTGTTGAGCTGAGTAGATTTTAAGAGAACAGGGTTTACATAATTAACTTCATTTTTAAGAGAATTCTCTTCGTTTTTTCTGCAACCTTTTCTGGGCTCCGGTCTTGTAATGTTGTCAGCAAAATGTATACTCTTTATAAATATGTGTATTTGAGTTTTTCGTATATGTGTAATACATACACACATACATGCACACATGCTATCGACTCGCTTATTGAGTATGACCATCACTGACAAGTTTCATCAATGTTTTGGTTCTCATGAGAACGACAATGTCTTTTGATGTCTGCAAGTGAATTGAAATGCAAGTTTAGGCGAAGGACAATTCTGAATTCAAAGACCACATGGTGAAACATTATACAGTCAATGAAAGGATTGTGGAGTTCCAGTCTGCAGTCAATCTTCATTTTTCATTCATTCCTTTCTCGGTAAATCAAGAAATTTTCAACACCTTCACATATCAAAAAGCTCTCAAAGAGAAATTCTTATTGAAATTCACTTTGAAAAATAAAACGAATAATATACCTAATAGTGATGTTCGATAGAAAACAGCAAGTTGACTCTACAGTGGAATAAAACATTACATATACATGATGGCTGTCAACTTATTTATCGAGTATGACCATAGCTGACAAGTTTGTTCAATGTTTTTGGTTCTCGTGAAAAAGACAAAGTGACTTTTCAGTGCTTATTACAGGTGTGGCAAACTAAGTTGTTTTGTACAGGGCCTGGCCTATTTTTTAGTCTGCTCAGCTTGTTCATTGGTTTTCATGTGCCAGATGAAACTGGAGTAATTTCTATAGGTTTTCTGACATACTCTATGTGCTATTAAAATACGCAAATCCCATCTCCCCTCTCACTCAATAAAATAAACGTTTTTCAGCTCTAAATCTGAATTAGTCAAATAAGCTTCTATTTAGAGTAGTAGCTATATTACATGTTAAATTATTTCCACCATAGTACAAATCGTAACTGCTGAATGGTCTATCACTAGGAATCTTCTTGTGGCTAATAAGGCCTGCGTTGGAGAGACATATTCTGTCACATTCATCACATGTTAGATTGATAGATCAATGATAATGGCTGTCAACCTTTAAACAAATAAGACCATGGCTGATGGTTTGATCAATATTTTAGTTCTTGTAAAAATGACAATGGCTCTTGAAGTCTGCAAGTGACTTGCAAAGCTTATTGTACCTGTGGCAAACTAAGTTGTTTTGTACAGCGCCTGGCCTGTTTGGTAATGTCTGTTCAACTTTCTCGTTATGACGGGTGAAATCGGTGCGCATTCTGTAGGTTTTCAGAAACCCAAATCCTATCCCGCATGTAGCCACAGCGTAGCACTGAACATAATTTATCAAAGGTCCATCAATATGGTTCTTCTTGTCGCTAACGAGGCCCGCACTGGAGTGACATACTCTGCTGCATTCATCACATGTATATTGATGGATTGTTAGATCAATGATTTCCCCCTTTAAAAGCTTTATGTTTGACATTTGCCCAACTCATTGTTCGTAGAAGATCTTTGTGTTTTTAAGAATTGTATGTCTCCAGGACAGACCGAGATCTATAGCCTTCAATGGCAACTGGCCTACCTCAGAAAGAAATGTCAAAAAAATCTACCTTAACAGTCATGTATCGAAAGATATATGATCGCTTAAGCCTGTATCACGTATGGCATATAACTGACTGATATCTCCACTTATTTCAATCATAAGAAGCAGTTTCTCATTCATGATCTTCTATATGGCAGACTGCAAGAGTTTCTTTTCAATAGTTCTTGAAGTGAGTCTGGTTTATGCTGGGGTCGAGAGCCGGAGAGCATCTCGCCGTAGAACATTTGCTTGTGTATTCTGTTTTAGAAAAAAAAAAAGGAAAAATGCATTTTAAGAATATCAGAAATGAAATTGATGGCATTTGCAATAAATTTGTGAAATTGTTAAATAAAGTTTGCATATAATCAATACTATCCTCTGCTTCCTAAAATGAATATTGCTAATAGAATGAATATGAATATATTCATTACTCAGTCATCCTTCCTTTCGCGTCAAAAACAAACAATAAGTTAACATACATATGATGGCTGTTGACTTGTTAAATAAGTATGGCCATTGCTGAAAAGTTTGATCTATAATTTTAGTTCTTGTGTGAATGATAATGTCTCTTGATATAGTCATCAAGTGACTTGCAATGCTTATTACAGATGTGACGACCTAAGTTGTTTTGTACAGGGCCTGGCCTATTTTGTAACATCTGTTCAGTTTGATTGTAGGTTTTCATGTGGCGGAAGAGACAGAAGTAGTTTCTGCATATTAACTTATTTCCAGAATAGTACTGATTGTAATTTGTGAAAGGTCTAATAATATAATTCTTCTTGTGGCTAACGAGGCCCGAATTCATCACATATACATTGTTAGGGATAGATAGATAGATAGATAGATAGATAGATAGATAGATAGATATTGTATTTTCAGTCAATATTACCTTAAAATTATGTTTTAGAAAGAAATAAGAAAAACACATTTTAAGAATACCAGAAATGAAATTGATGTCAATTTTCGTAATAAGCTTCGATAACACGTTGTTTGATTGTTAATCTTTTCACGTTTGATATTGCCAAAGACTTAAGTTGTTAAATTTGAAAGACAAAGAAAAAATCATTAGACGCTTAAACTTAATTCACATTTAAAATCGGACCAAGTTATTGGAACACCATCTCTCTCTCTCTCTCTCTCTCTATATATATATATATATATATATATATATATATATATATATATATACATAATTATTATTCCAACTCGCTACATAAGAGGTCTCATGTTTCAAAACAAGAGCCGAAAACTTCTAAATAATATTTGAATTAACTTGAGTTAAAGTAGGCTCTGTTCCATCTTTTCGGCTCTTGTTTTGAAACATGAGACCTCTTATGTAGCGAGTTGGAATCATATTTTTAAATAAATAATTATATTTATGCTCTACTTTCGTATCGAGCACTATTTTTTAAAAATAATAACAAAAATACTAAGGAACTTTGGATTATTTACGAAACCAGTTTCTTTCCTATTTTCTACAATATTTTCACACATATATATATATATATATATATATATATATATATATATATATATATATATATATATATGTATCGAGAGAGAGAGAGAGAGAGAGAGAGCGAGAGAGAGAGAGAGAGCGAAAGAGAGGATTCTATTTTAAGATATTAAAACAATATGTAATAATCGCTACATAATTGCAGCCATGTTTCGACACATGCTAATGCGTCTCCTCAGGCGATTATAAATTACTGGTGAGTGAACGATGAATTTGGTTTCAAAAGCAAAATACATCATCTTTTTTCGAAAAAAATATCCTAAAATAAATAATATTGCTGTACTATGTATTGACCCCTCTTTTGAAGTATTAACATTTTGTTTCTAATGGTCTTATTCATATTCTATATTTAAAAATATATATAAAATATTTCAAATCTATTTAACGGTTTCTTCATATATTATACTAGCAGTAGAGCCCGGCGTTGCCCAGGTATGTAACAGTAAGAGATAGATCAAGTATCGACCATCATAAAGACTGAAAAATAAAATTGACAAAGATTATTGTTTAAGGTTGACCGACACGCATATCTTAATTAGTTTTTTTTTGTTTTTTTACGAATTGGTCAAACCCAAACTCAAACAAAAACATTGTTTTCAATCGTTATGAGTCTACCGATTGAATAGAAATTTATTATAAACAATTGTCTTGTAAATGGAATTTTTAAAGCATTCTGAATGTAACAATAAAGGAAAAAGTGTGCAAGACAATACGAAACACTACCTGCCAAAAAAAAAAGTGAAGTTTTGTTGAAATCGGTTGAAAAATGTAGGAAATCCGATCCCATATATAAACGAACACACACACACACACACACACACACACACGCACGCAAAAACAAACAAACAACCTGGCTTTTATAATAAGTATAACTCGATATGAGTTGTCCCCCTTTCATTCTCGCGATGCCTGTTAATCGTGTTTTCAAATTGATTTCGTGCAAAAACAATTGTGTTTTTGCAATTTTTGGCGCTGTCAGAACCACCACAAGGTAATTTTACGTATTCCTGTGAAGTTTTGTTGAAATCGGTTGAAAAATGTAGGAAATCCGATCCAATATATAAACGAACAGACACATACACACACAACCTGGGTTTTATAATAAGTATGATTTAAAATATATATATATATGAAATATTAAAAATCTGTTTTAACGATTTTATTCCGATTCTACATTTAAAACGTATATAAAGCATTTTAAATCTGCTTTAAGTGGTTTTGTTCGTATTTTATATTCAGAATTTTATAATGTATTATGAATCAGTTTCCTATAATTAAAATCTATATTTACACTTTTTATAGGTAAACTTCAGCACGTTTATTTGGTCGAGAAAACTTTTCAAAAATTATACTTTTTTAATCATTCAAAATTGTTTTAATTCAAAGCATTTAACTGACTTAAAGATTTTATCTTCGAAGAAAAAAATATTATTTCATAAGTAAACATTTTGTTTTCGTCAGAAAAATTACAGTTAGTTTGGCAAATTTAACATTGTCTGAGATGAGTTATGTACACTATTTACAATGTTCGGACTATCGTCCTCATCTTTGTTGCCATATTTATCACAGCGTTTCGGCCGTTGTATGCTCCTACCTTCTTCAGGTGGATGGAATGTCGAACTGAACCCTTTATTTAATTCGCTGGAATAGACTGTTCTAGTTCCACGTGCCATGTCCAATGGATGTCAGTTATCAGTTATCTCCTGTTAATTCAACTCTCCAAGTTATCCACCGTCTTAACCAGGTGCCTTAACGAATGTACCATCAAGGACACATGGTACAGTGGATAAAGATGTTAGTTAGATCGAGTGACAGGACCCAAAGAGTGTGAGTTCAATACCTGGTTAAGGCGGTGGAAAACGTGGAGGGGAATTAACAGGAGAAAACTGATAACTGACTTCCATTAGACATGCCACAAGGAACTAGAACAGTCTACCCCAGTGAGCGAAATAAAGGGTTCAGTTCGACATTCTAACTGCCTGAAGAAGGCCGGGGCGTACAACGGCCGAAACGTTGTGATAAATATGACAACAAAGATGAGGACGATAGTCCGAACAATGTAAATAGTGTTATTTTTTTTAGTCGGCAGTATATGTGCAGAAGGTTGTAATGAATTGTACTCGGCGTGGACTGAACGCTATTTATTTCCACTGAATACACTTTTGACATTGTAACAGATACCGTCTTGTTTCTGGAACCATGGAATCTGTTTATAATAATAATAATAATAATAATAATAATAATAATAATAATAATCAGTCCTAATACCACGTGTGGTCGGAGGATCACTGTGCAACCGAACACTTGACTAGTTCACTCCACATATCTGGATTGAAAGTCAAAGAGGTATTCATTCATACGTAGCGTTTTGGGGGCAAGTAAATCTGGCGGAGCTCATCCCTCGCCACCTTGACATCAGTGTAGGATGCCCTCTACCCAGCGATGCTGTGTCATCACCGAATTGGCTGTGTACATAGCTATGGGATCCATTCTACCCCCATCGTGCTAGATGGTTGTTGACCCTTCCGTAGGTTTTGTTTTTAACCATGCTGGGTGTCTAAGCACCCTGCTCACCAGAAAAACCTGGCGGAGAAACGGTTTAATTTCCGATGATCTGGCCATGCGGCGAGCAGAACTGGGTTAAATGCTTGTAGAATGACCGGCTTCTTTCACTATAACTTAAACAAAACTATGCCTTACTCGTCGAAACATTGTGATAAAATCAAGATGAGAATATTAAACAGAAAAAAACTATTGAATATGTATACATGAGATTCTAACTTTATTTTATTTTCTTGCAGGTATAGAAATTGCATAATGCATTCAGTGTTAAATGAATCCTCAATCGAACCAAACATGTATCATGTGGCAGGACCTTCTTCTCAGAAAACGGATATCGCTCAATCGCAGCAAACAGACTCACTAAACGACCGTAAAGAAAGCGTTAGTTCTAAGAAAATCTTAAAATCCTTTGGAAAGTTAATGACTTCAATTTTTCCTTTGGTTAAAACTGTCTATGAGTATAAACTACGCTTGTATCTCTCTCGAGATATAATTGCTGGATTATCGGTGTCTTTTCTACATATTCCTCAGGGTCTTGGATTCGGTCTCCTTGCCGGTCTTAGCGCTTCATGTGGACTGTATACATCTCTATTTCCAGTTCTTGGGTATATGGTGTTTGGAACATCACCTCATATCTCGTTTGGAACCAACGCACTTATTGCCCTACTGGTCACAGAAATGGGGGAAAATGTTGTCAATGTTGGAGCGGACGGTGACGTTTACAACGGGTCCTTCTCCAAAAACCGAGGATTGGGAAATAGTTCCGACTTGGATGGGGTGAGTAAGGATATAGACATTTTGGAAACCAAAATGCGTACTGCGGCCTTGGCTTCATTGCTGTGCGGAATTATAACATTAGGCGTGCTTCGGTTAGGCTTCGTCACTACTTACCTCGCCCCGCCTTTCATTAGCGGATTCACTACTTCTGCTGCTATCCACATTATCTTCAGCCAGATTGCTAACATGCTCGGTCTAACGCTTCCAACGGTTAGCAATCCTTTCCGTTTGGTGAAGACGTTAATCGAGATAGGAAAACGCTTTAAAGAAGCGAACCCTTATGAAACAATACTATTCACGGCCTGTTTGATTCTTTTGGTGATATTTGATCGACTGAACAGCTACTTAAAATCCAGAGCTAAAATTCCATTCCCTTCGGATATAATTATTGTCGTACTTGGCACTGTGGTATCCTTCTTTGTTGATCTTTGTTCCGTGGCTGACATCCGAATTGTGGGTGAGATACGTGTTTCTCTGCCTTCACCTTCGGTTCCATCATTCAGAAATGTTCACCTGATCGCTGGCGAAGCTATGATTACAGCTGTCCTTGTGTTTGTATTGAGTATCTCACTAGCGCAGCTGACAGCCGCAAAGCATAAACTCCAAATAGATGCGAATAAAGAACTTCGGGCCTATGGCTTAAGTAATATGTTAAGCTCTTTCTTCAATTGTTTTCCGGCGTGTACTGCTCCACCTCGACACATGATGCTGAGTTCATTAAATTCCCAAACGACACTTAATGGCGTATTTACAAGCATTTTTCTTTTGCTGACAATTTTAGTCATCGGCCAGTATCTTGAAGCTCTCCCCTTGTCTATTCTAGCAGCAGTTATTATAATGGCTGTGAAGGATCTCCTTCTACAGATAAAAGATTCGCGAACCTACTGGAAAGTGAATCGTTACGACTTCTATATCTGGAGTTTGACTTGTTCTTTTTCAGTCTTTATTAGCCTTGAAGTTGGTCTAATGGTCGGCGTTTTCGCTTCAGTTATGTCTGTAATTTGCCAACAGCAACAGCTCGCGTCTCACTGGCAAGAACAAGACACAAAATGGCAAGTCGAGTATGATATCGGAATAGAGGGACAAAATATCCGTGTCGTCCGTTTTGCGTCTTCACTGCATTTTGCTACCGTGGCTGTTTTCAAAAAGAGAATATTCAAAGTGATAGATGATTTTAAAAAAGTCTCAAAGAACCTTAAACATCGTACAGTTCGAGAAGTGGTAGTTAACCCCGGGAACACTAGTCTTACATCAAGTTTTCCAAATAGGAATGAAATAGACTGTAAAGATTGTTTATCTGGCGATTCGCCGCAAATCCAACGGATTTCTTTAGTTGAGGCCGAATCGTCCATGGAAACTCAATCAACGATCAGAGAAATCGATGTTCAGAGAGGACTGCAGCCGCCGGTCGCTAATCAAGAAGAAAAGATTTCTGAGATCAATATACAGGATGATATAAACCTCTTAAATATTCCTACAACTACGAATTGCATAATTCTTGAATGCTCTCGTGTTGGTTACATAGACATGGCTGGAGTAAAGACACTCAAACAAATCGTAAATGAATGTAGAGATGAAGATATCGAAATCTTTTTCTCGGGTTTTATCAACATCGTTCTTAACACTTTGTGCGCAGCGGATTTTTTTAAAGAATTTGATAGAAACAAGGTTTTCAGTAAAGTAGAAGTGGCCATTGCGACTATAAAAAATCGTCATTTTATAAATACTGATGTAGATATTTAAAAGTTTTGTCATTATTATTATTACTGTGATTACTATTATTATTTTGGTTTTGTTGTTGCTAAAATAAATATTTCAGAGATATAGAATAAAAGAAGTAATTCACTACTGAATCGATAGTAAAAAATAAATAAATAAATAGCGTTAAGACTCGAAACTCTTTTCCTATATAATCTGAAAAAGTCCTCGTTCATAAAAAAATGTTACGTTACTACAATCAGTAAATAAGAAAAAGATTAAAAAAAAATTATTGGCAAATATTAGTAAAAAAAATGAATGATGAATGATTGGGAAAGAAATCGACATTACTGAACCAATAGGCAATGATAAACAAAACATAGCGTCTCGAAATGCATTTCTTATAATTCCGAAAATTATGTCCTTTTTAATAAAATAAGGGAAATGTTACGCTTAAATATATAATAATATATAGCATTATTCATGCCAATACAATGCATTAAATGTTTCTAATATAGCAATTCCTAGTGATAATAGACATTCTTAATAAAGTTTAGTTGCTAAAACACTCATTTTAAAAATAAAACAAACAAAATAAATAAAAATAAAACTACACAAATATGTATTGCAATAATTAAATATTGTTAATGCATAATAATAATAATATAATAAACGAAGTAAATCATAAGAATAAATGGATAATTAAAATAGACTTCACTTTTAAAATGCAACATTACTTTCTTGAACTCTGACGTCAGTTTCTAATGAAAAAAAAAAAAGAAAAAGAAAAGAAAATTAACTTCTTTCCCAGCGTAGACGTGTATACACGCTTTTACCGAAAGTTCAAACATAAGGTTCAAAAAACAACTACAGACGTGTTTATACGTTGATCTTTTTTCTTTTTATGCCCTGAGCTTGAAACGAACCCAATTGTCAACTCATACGTCTGGTAGAGGTGTTAGCCACTGCTCTGGTACTTCAAGGTGCCTCAGTTTCTTAGTTAATATATTAAATACAAATAAATGAATTCGTCTGAAAATGAAACGTTTTTTCCCAAAATAATTGAAGGCGAAGAGGTTAAAACCAGCATTGATAAGTAAAGGTGACTTGTTACTTTCTGGGACACCATGTGAGTTCGATTCTCACTAGGTGCCCCATACTTTCGCCTTTGTACCACATCTAAGCTACGCTTAAAAAATAACCACCATAAACACATCATGAACTCTTGCACACGGTTTGTTTATTTGAAATAAATTTTTATAATTAGCGTATAATTATCTGTATAATTAGAATTATCCTATAATTATTAGCGTATAATTATCTGTATAATTAGAATTATCCTATAATTATTAGCGTATAATTATCTGTATAATTAGAATTATCCTATAATTATTAGCGTATAATTATATGTATAATTAGAATTAGCCTAGCAGATATCGGCGCGGATATTGGGATCAGAGTTCGAATTCCGGTCAAGTTCGTTACAACACTTTCGCACAAACCCACTTTGGGATAGGTATGAATATATCACTTCTCTCCCTAGGTATGGGCTAAATAGGATAGACTGGATTCTCTAACGTTGGTTCGCAAATAGTGTAGGTGAATGACAATGAGTTCAAAACCAGCTTGAAGATGGATGGGCTATCTTGCTTTAGACACACCCACGTGTGACACTTCAACAACCGTAATGAACTTGTGATCGTGATACGTATATTAAGCAAAATTTGTCAGAATTCAAGCATTAGAAGCAAATAATCCCATCCAGACAAAGCTGTCTATCTGGATAACTAAAAAGACATTATCATCTCTTTTGTTTGTTGCAATATAGAGTAAATATGTAAATGTAGAGATAAAATCATCTAAAATAAATCTTTCATTATTT
>OZ010612.1:34241682-34279182 GCA_963932145.1 Acanthosepion lycidas
GCCAACACTAAAATCAAACAAGGATTTTAGTGCAAATGCAACAAGACAGGAATGTCGAAAGAAAATAGAAAACATACAATTGTAAACCAAGACTAAAAGGTATTTTTGATATATATCAGGTCATCCCATAAGTTGTCCGAATTTTGAATAAAGAAGACAAGTGACCAAATGTTACATTTAATTACAGATTCAATCAACAATGTATTTTCCCTGATTATCGATGACTTCGATCCATCTATTAACAAGCTTACTAATTCCATTACTGTAAAATTCTTTTGGCTTTGATTCGAAGAACTCACAAATGTCAGTTTTAACCTCTTGCTGTGTTACAAAAGCTGTTTCTTCCAAATGATTCTGTAAGCTACGAAACAAATGGTAGTCTGAAGGAGCAAGATCGGGAGAATAAGGTGGATGAGGAATTTTCTCTCAAACAAGTTCTTCGATCTATTATCACGTGATTCTTGCTGTGTGGGATCGCGCATTGTCCTGATGACACATCACCTCTTTTCGATTCACTAGAGCAGGTCTTTTTTCCTGAAACCTTGGTTCAAACGCTCTAATTGCTGACAGTATATTTGAGCATTAATTGGCATTACGTGGTAATAATTCAAAGTGGATTATTCCTTGGCGATCCCACCAGATTGAAAGAAGAACCTTTTGCCCATAAAGTTCCCTTCTCGGCTGTGGCTGGGATGCTTCCCCTTTATCAAGCCACTGTCTACGACACTTAACATTTCGATAAAAGATCCATTTTTCGTCGCCAGTCACAAGTCTATCAAAAAAGATGAAACAAGTTTGCGAGAATGGAGAGAAGAGCAGATGTCAACTCGGGATTTGAGGTTGTTTTCAGACAACTCATGAGGCATCCATTTTCCAAGTTTAGGAACTTTTCCAAGTTGTTGAAGATGACGATGAACAGTAGTATGGTTTGAACTGAGAACCACTGCCAATTCCTCAACTGATAAAGCAGGATTTTCTTCAAGGGCTGCTTCAAGAAGCTTTTCATCAAACTTAACTGAACGTCCGGTTCGATCTTCATCTTCAAGGGTGAAATCTTCACCTCTGAATTTTGCAAACCATCTTCTGCAAGTTCTTTCATTCACACATTCCTCTCCATAAACTGAGTGAATGTTTCTAGCCGCTTCGGCTGGTGAGTTTCCTTTCTTGAACTCATAAAGCATTATGTGCCTCAAATGATTCTTGGGTACTTCCATGTTAGCAGGGTTTTAATCAAACAAAATTTAATTTTATTGTTCTCTGAAATAAAATTTGATCAGTTTAAATGCATCTAAACATAAAAATAATGTTCAGCTCCATTAGACATTATAAAATACTCTTTAAATTTCGTTCATTTTAACAAAAAGTTCAAATTCGGACAGAGCTTATGGGATGACCTGATACAAAATCAGCACTGAATTATAATATCTTAAAGACATCGCTCACAATCTTTAATTATATTTGGTTACTGTTGTAATTTCCTCATAAATAAAAAAAATAGTTTTATTTTTACATCAATTGTAATTTTTTCATAAATAAAAATTTTAACTCTTTACTGTGGTTTTGAATGCAGATACTTGTTAAAAAATTTAGCAATTATATAGAAAGTTGTTTTTTCATCGGAGGTTTTTATATTCGTTTAAAATTTAAAAATAAATATTTACCGGCATGCTAAGTAAAAAGTATTCTATTGTAGACACATTTCTGGCCTTTCGTCATTTAGTCCGTTTCACTCTTTTTTTTTTTTTTTTTTTTTTTTTATTTTCGTTCGGCAATTTGTCCATTCGTCATTTTGTCTTTCGGGATTTTGTTTTTCGACAATCTGTCTGTGCACGGCGCGGGTCGGGGTGTTGATAACCATCGAATTGATGAGGGTATCAAAGTTCATTCCCTTAATGTATGTCGTGTTCCAAATCTATCTACTTTTTCAATCATTTCACCCCAATTAAGGCAATTAAGCAGACCAAAGTTTGCAGTGTTTTTCAAATAAATCTCAAATCAATACTTAAATATTTTTTACATAGCTTTATTTAGAAAAGTTTGACAAACTGGGAAATTTCTTGTGCTGCGTTTCAATATAGCCTTATCCATTTACATATCTGCGATTTTGTTTCCCTAACATTTGTAGACTCTCTTTAGGCAAGGCTGACCTGAATCTAAATACTATATACTTTGTTTTGGATAATAGTCAATAACTATCTTTTTTTATTCATTTACCCATTATTATTCTAATACATAGGATTTGAACGAAAGTTTGTAGTGTTTCTACGTGAATTTCAAGAAAAAATGTGGGTAAAAAATTGGCACACATGTGGTTAAATGAAGCTATGTGCAAATGTTTAAATATTGTCTTGAAATTTACTTAAAAACACTACAAACTTGTGTTCCAATGCTATATATTAGACCAGTGTTTCTCAACCTTTTTAAGCAGCGGAACACCTAGGAGCAAAATGAAAATATCACGGCACACTTAGCAAAAATTTTAAAGGGTATATATTTAGATGTTATGAAATAAAACCATAGATTAAAAAATACACAAACAAATATGAACTTTATTTCAGCGTTTTTATTCAAACATTTGTACAGATTATGTAGTGTGAAACCCGTGCTGGTGTTTTTTTCGCGATTTCGTCAATGTTTGGTTGAATGTGCGATAAGCAGACCCTCATTTCTTTTCAGCTCAGCGTAGTCTTTTTTCGCTTATTTTTTAATGTTATTTAGAGTTGAGAAGCTTAATTCCCATCAATAAGAAGTAGAAAATTGCAATAAAACTGATAAAGACTTTTTACCTAATATGGGATATTCTTTTTGTATTGAAATCCAAAATGTATCAATGGGCGCCCTCGAATGTTTTATTTTGAGCCCTCGATTACTAGAAATGGTGGCCAATTCTTCTTCATATAATTGAAGTCCAATATTAGAAGTGTCATAGTGAAAAGAACTATTTAAAAAAAAAATTAATTCATTTATTCAAATACTAACTACTTCCCCCCACACATATATTGATTTTCTAAGTGTAGCTTAGATGTGGCACAAGACCGAAACTATGGGACACCCAGTGAGGATCAAACTCACTATACAGTCGAAACTGTTTTAGCGAGACAAGCTTGCTAACCATTACAATATTTATTTCTGTAAAATTACAGAAAATGTGGCACAAGGCCTAAAAAGGGGGATGGGGAAAAGGACGTTCTTCATCTGTCTTAATTTTAAACTTAGCTAGACACAAGCACTGACCCAAGCAAACAAACAATATTCCTAACACCAAAACACCACATTTTTACTAGCCTTTCTTACTACATCAACCATAATACCTCATTGTCTCTATGAAAATCCTAAATAGTCCCCATATGTACAAATGGTCGCTTGCTAACCATTACACCACGCCTAGGTGACCCCCCCATATATATATATGTATTCCGTGAGAATTTCGCGACACACTAAGCGGATTGCGTGGCACACTAGTGGGTACCTCTCACTATAATTTTCTTCAGTTTCGACTTTGTCCCTTGAGGAGTCGTCTCTGAGCGCACTCTGCCCAAGGTCTGAGACGCAACTGAGAGATGATAAGTAATGTGTTACAAACCTCTCTCGAGAGAGTAAATTACTTATTCACACACACATATATATATATATATATATATATGAATAAATACAAAAGGAAAACTCATCTTAGCCGACGCGTTTACAATCCCTCAAAGTATGAAACACGTATGCTAAGTTTTCCTTTTAAATGAATGGCAAAAGATAATCATTGACGCTCATCCAAAATAAAGACGATCGGGTTTAGATAAAGCCTAGTCTTGTGCGTTTCAACGTAAAGAGAATATACAAAATTTAATGTAACAAAATGGAATAAAGTTGTTAATTAAAAAAAAGGCTGCTTTTGTTGCGTTTGAGCGGAAAATCTCAAATATGGTCCATTCTAAACTATCCATTTGAAAATTAAAAAAAAACAAAAACATTTATTCTTTAGGGAAAAATACCATCAATGTTTCCGATGTCAAAAGCAAAAGATGTTTACACGTATGATCTTCCTTAGTGAAAATCGACAATGGTTTAAAATGATGAAAACGCTATTTTCACCAAAAGTTTACAAAATTCAAGAGACATTGTCCTTAATTATAGTTTATGTGCGTGATTCTGTGTGAGAGGGTCTGTGAGTAAACAAGTGAGAACGTAACAAAGCAACATTTTAAGAAACGTTATTTTCCTTATTAAATTAGATGTACCATTCAGAAAGACCAAAAGGCCAGCATGCTGTAGACGGTCCGCAGTTTAAACATGACTGGTCGAAATAATTTAATAATTAGTAAGGCTTATATATTCTTTGTTTTGTTTAACTCTTACAAAGAGAGAATACTGAAACTATTTGATTCAATGTATAGTGTCCAATAGGGCTTACCTAAAATTTTAAATCGGCCACCCCTAACATTAGCTAGTAAGATAGATTACGAAAAAGAGCTAAAATGTTAAGTTAGCTTTATGCAGTAATGCATTGGTGGACAAGCTTTTCAGAGCGAAGGCCGCATCAGTGAGCCATAAAAAGTCAGAGGGCCTCACTTTTTAAAATTGGCCAGTGCGTTCTAATACAGCATATAGACAGCATGGTTAACAAAAACAAATTTATAACCCAGCACAAGCAATTTAATGAGAAAATGTTTCTGGTCAGAATTTTGCTTTAGAATTCTTTTAAAGTCTGGCACAAGGTTGCTGGTAGAAGTTCTCACCACAGCAATTAGGTTCGTGTCTGACAACATGGACCTGCTCTTGGGCTTATTTATCTTCAAGGAAGGAAAAACTCTGCTGACAGATGTAAGTGGAACCAAAAATAGAGAATAATCTGACAGCAAAATTTCTTAAACATGGAAAGCATTGAACAGAGAATGACTTAAGCAGCGGAACACCTAGGAGTAAAATGAAAATATCACTAATCATTATCACTAATGGTAAGGAGTGAAACATTTCTTTCAATGAATGATCAGTTTGAATGTCTATCAATTCAAACTGTAATTCACCAGGCGCTGCATCAACATCAGCATAGAAAGAAGAACTTAAGTTGAATTTAAGCGCAATCTATTTGAAATCCTCAAACCTTCTTTCAAACTCTTCAGTAAAAAGCTTCTCAACTGATCCTTAATTATTGAGCAGACATTTTCAGGCACTTTCTCATTTCCCAACAACGAAAAATGGGTGAACTTATCTTCACTTGCTTGCCTTGAAAACAAAGATAACTTTTCTTGAAATGATTTGACATGCTTATGCATTTCATGGGCCAAAAGTCCCTTTCCCTGCAGTTTCGCATTTAGCTCATTCAAATTTTCAAAAATATCAGCTACTAACATAAGTTCATATTTTCACACATCACAGTTCATTTTCCTAACAAATTTCCACGCAATCCTTTTCATGTCTAGAAAGAACTGAATTTCTTTTCGTAAATCCCACACTCGCTTCAAAAATTTGCCAAGACTGAGCTATCGTACATTGTTGTGGATGAGAACATCCACATGCTCAGCCTCCATATACTCCGCTAGGGATTTGAATTGTCTGTGATTAGGTTCTCTTGCACTTAATCACAGACAATTTACTACATTCGCCACTGGATTCACCACATGCTTCAGGTTATGTTCAGATTTACAGAGATTTTCTTGGCGTAAAATGCAGTGAAAAGGCTTGGCTAGGATTGTCTTTTCTAATCTTGTCCTCCAGGAGTTTAACCATGCCGACATTTTTTCCACGTCACGGTGAAGTAATGGATAGCGGCTCGGATTGAGGAATCAGAGAGCCGAGTTCGAATTCCAGTCGAATCCATTACATTCACTTATGTGCTAATACACTTGGGGAAGATATGAATCCTCTTCTTCTCCCTCAGGTATGGGTAAATAACAGGACAGACCAGGTTCTATAGCCTTGGATAGCAACTGGTCTACTGCAGAAAGAAAAGGCAGCCTACTGCGGAATAATGTCTGCCTCGTCAGTCATGTATCGAAAGATACATGATCGCCTAAGCTTGTATCACGCATGGCACATAACTGACTGAACTTATGCTTGTCAATCTATCCCATGATAATGCACTTTTTTCAATTGCATTGACCACAAATTCATACAAATCCACAGCAGTTGTTATATGTTTCATTGATTCTAGTAATAGCAATTCTTCTGTGATACGGAAATTATCATCCACTCCACGTAGGAAAATTAGTAACTGCGCAGTATCTTGGATGTCGATACTCACATCTAGTGTTAACGAATAACATACAAAATCTTTACTGGCATCCCTGAATTATGAGTCAACTCCTCACTGATTATTTCTCTATGACAGTCTTCCTCGATAACGAAATATTTTCGAATTTACCTTTCATTTCCGGGCATAAAACACTTGCACAATCCACCATGCATTGTTTTATTAACTCGTCATTTGAGAATTTTTTTTTTACGTCTTGAAATTCGGTATGCCACCAAAATACTTGTCTTCATCGAAGTATCGTGAATTGATAATTGTTTCGTAAATAGAGTTTGTTGCTTGTTTAATTTTACGGCATATTCCACAGACGTTTTCTTCCGTCCTTCATCGGTCAGGTTGCGACCAAAATGCCCGTGTTTTGTTCGGTTGTGCCGCTTCAAATTCTACTCCTTTAACACAGCAATCGCCTCCTGACACCGTAAACAAACTGCTTTATTCTTAGAATTTGTGAAGAAATAGTTGTGTATCCAATTCTTCATTAAATGTACAGCACTCACCCTCAATTTTACACTTTTAGGAGGCATAGTTCGTAGTGTTGGAGAGATCGTGTTGTTCTGCAGACAATTATCAATAACTGTACATGCGCAATATCATACGCATGCGCAGAAAGTATGTAATCATCGAAAAATGAGGCGTAGATTTCTATAATACTGAAAAAGTTAGCCTCTGTTCAAGTAAAAACATGTTAACCTGCGGACAGCAGTTTTATCACCCCTAGAGTAATGGGTTAATATCCTATTATAATTGTGCTTCTCCTTCACTTTGTTAGTACATACCACCTGCTAATACCTCATAAATAATGGACTATTCTGTAATGATCGCGTGGAACGAGGAAAAAGACACTATTAGGTTTCAGTGAGAAAATGAAAGAAAGAAAGAAAGAAAGAAAGAAAGAAAGAAAGAAAGAAAGAAAGAAAGAAAGAAAGAAAGAAAAAGAAAAAGGAGAAGATAGTGTTTAATGTCTCCTGTCAGTACCTCATAAATAATGGACTATTCCGTTTTGATTGCGCGGAGAAAGGGAAAAAAGACACTACTAGGTTTCATTGTGAAAATGAAAGAAAATAAGAAAAAAGAAGAGAAGACAGAAGTGTTTAATATCGCCTGTCAATACCCCATAAATAATGGACTATTCCGTTTTGATCGTGTCGAAGGAGGGAAAAAGACACTACTTTGTTTTCAGTGAGAAAATGAACGAAAGAAAGACAGAAAAAAGAGAAGATAAATGTGTTTAACGGCTGTTTCAGTGAAATAGAAAAAGTTATCAACTTCAAATCTTTTCATTTGTATCCCCTTACTTCTTAAAATAACGACCAACATTCATATTTATGATTGTTATTGCAATATTTTGTTAAAGTTGTTAAGCTCAAATATTTAACGATACGACAGGGGAATTTCTGCAGATATTTTATTGTGGCAGAACTCGTCATGAGTAAAATCAATAACAGAAGAAACAACATTCATCAAAATATTAAAATAGGAAAACCGTGGATATTTCAGGGTTAAAACTAGTTGTTATTATTATTATTATTATTATTATTATTATTATTATTATTATTATTATATGATGAAACATTTCAGATAGAGGAAGCCTCTCTGACCCGAATTGAGTTAGTAAATGAATTAGTCTTGAAAAACGCGATTTTGGACGATTCTTAGAAATCAAAGATGATGCTATATATACGAAACGAAACCACGTTCAAACACTACCTATCAATAAACGGTACGAAATTTTATTCCAACACAGTATATAAACAAATCAAGAGCAATTAGATTATCAGTAAATTCTAAAATATTCGTTATTCTTCACTTAAGCGGCATATTTCCTGAAAGATGTAAAATCAATAAGACCACGGTCTCTATGTTTATTATAATTAAACATTCTTACAACGGCTAATGGTGGACTACGCAGCAAATAAATGCTGAAAAAATATTTTATTAACGTTTTTCGTACGTGTTTCGTGCTTGATGTCGTTCTGCGCCATATTGCGACCCCAGCAATAGATAATCAGTTGATTTAATGGCAACCTGCTGTTAGCAAAGAATGAATCATCTTTGACACTTCGACGATGTCTACATGATTAGCAACACCACCGATAAGCATCTGTTGCATTTTCATAGGCATTTGGCCGAAACGTTCTGTTGTTGTGGTTGCAATGCAGTTTGTTTCAAATGAGCCGTCGTTGTGCTAACCAACACAATTCTTTTATAGCCCCCTTGAGTTGATTGGCCAAGCTCAAATCTGACGGGTACCAAAATGTTACCATATTAAATAAAGTTAAAACTGAATATCAGTGAGCTCTCAAAAATAGTGCCGAGAAAACACAACTGCAATATCAGGAACTTATATAAAGAAAATAGTGCTAGTAGTATATATATATATATATATATATATATATATATATATATATATATATATATATATAAAGAAAATAGTGGTATTAATATAATATGGTTCGATCACCCAGTAGAAGAGTAATGACTAATGTGGAGAAAAAACATTTATAAAATGGGTCAACAAATATTTCACAAATTTGAGCACTCTTAATAAAATATTTTTACTAAGAATATTTTAAAGGTCATCTACATTTACTGCAGAATTGTGCAGAAGTTAATAAAAAACATAAAAATGTCTTCTTAGTGTTACAAATAACGGAGACAAATATAGTTGCAAATGTAAAGGAAACTTATTCAATCAAAGGAAAGTGTCTAAACAATAATATAATATATCAAGCAACAGCGTGTATAGTCGAGCATATTAAAGAAAGAATCTATATTGGTGCAAATGAAAACCAGTGGAAAAATATATATTACAACCACATGTTGAGTTTAGAAAATAAAAAGTCTGAGAAAATAAGTTCATTCTTCAGTTATTATTAGAAAGCTGAGAATTGTAGAAAATCACCAAAAGCTAAATGGAAAATAATGAAATAAACATTTGTATTTAGACTCAGTATTGTGTATTTGGAGATTATGTACCGAATCAAAACCTTAGCATTTGATTCGGATGGTAGACTAATGACTAAAATATGAGAGCGAGCTTCTAAGTATAAATATGCAAACGAATATCTACTGTGCTACCTACAACCCAACTAAGACTTTTCCCCCTCTTCATTTTTGGCATAAGCTTTCTCCTATTTCTCTATGAGACTGGAGCTTTCTTTTCTATGTTTGTTTTTCCCCTAATTACATTTTTTACCACATTTTTCCTCTGGTTTACATATGTATTTACTAATTCCGTTTCTCATTTTCGTTCCCTGAACCGTCAGAGGATCGCTTAAACAATCAAGCGCCAGGAAGTTGACTTCCTGATGTTATCAGCGTGCGGCACCGTTGGAAAATTCCTGAAAACACATGTCGTGTATTAACCTTAGCATTGTAAGTGAAATTATGTAGACGGTACTGTTTGGATTCCGTCGATTGTCATGCTAGCACAAAATAAAAAGTCATCGTGGCCGAAGTTTTAAGCGCTCTGTTTTTGTTTTTTTTTCAACCACTTATTACGCCAGATTATGAGCTCTTGCCCAGACTATAACTTAGGTAGGTACAGCATAGATGCAGTATGACCTACAGGTTGGTTCTATGGATGTTGAATAAACACAAATGTGACTGAACAAGCGTCCGTAACAAGGATTAGGTAATCATAATATCTGATAAGCATACTCGGATACGCGTAGTCAGCTATACAACATTATTATTATTGTTTTATTTCCTTTGTTTTTTTTTCCTGGTGTATACGCATTTCTTTCCCGGTCCTGACCAGAGATGTAAGGTGAGAAATGGCATTATGACATGAAATTGCACATATTTTACATAGATAAAGCCCTTCGTAAGGTGTGGGCTGTACTTGTGAGAACAATTCTTTGTATTTCTTTAAAGCGTGAAAATCAATGGATTCCTTCAATGAGTCTATTGGAATCTTTTCCAATCAATCCAATGGCTTCAACTACAACTGGAATTGTTAATGTCCCCATGCTTCACAATTTGAACTTTCGATTTCAAGATCCTTGTATTTTGATAGCTCTTCAAACACACATTACAAGCCGCAGAAATTCTCACGTCAATAAGAAAGCACATTTTTTTTTGTTTTATTATTATGCTATTATAATTGTGCTTGTCCCGCCCTTTGTTAGTTTGCACGACCGTTACGCCCTGCCAATATCTAATAAATAATGGACTATTCCGTTTTGATCGCGTGGAAAGATAAGAAAAGACACTACTAGTTTTTAATGAGAAAATGAGTGAAAGAAAGAAGATAAGATAGAAGCAGAGTGAGAATCAGATTAAGCTAATAAGAACACGTACTACACTTTGATCTCGGCTAAATGGCCGAGAAGCGATTTTTCAGACGGACAGTATCGAACGATGAAAACCGAATAAGGCAATCGTCAAACATTCAGTGACCATAAAAAAGAAACAACATCGCCTGCAGAACAATTTTAAAATTATTATTAAGAGAAATGTTCGTAAGATGATTATTTGGCTAGTTATTATTCAGACTTCAAACTATTTTCCATTATTTTCAAAGAGACTTAAATAAATTGTGTATTCCGTCATAAAAGAATAATGCATCTTTCCCTTTTTCTTTTCTTTTTTTTTTTTTGAGGCGCTAAATTCTACATTTTTTTTTGTTTGTTTTTTTTTTTTTTTTTTTTTTTTTTTACAAATAAGCACTTTTTGAGCAAATATACAACAAATAAATTCCACGTATCAGTAGAGATAATTTCAGCGGTGCCATAAATCATTTTAATGACCATTGTGCTTAAGACGACTCAAGGATACTTAACCTTACAGCATTGACTGAATACATCATTTCAATATCACATTTGGGGTTTCAGACATTTTAAAAGTTGATTTTTCCTGGTTTCATTTTACGAAGGATAGTCAAAAATTATCTGAACTTTCGCCATAACATATCAGTGTTATGAGTGCGGACATTTTTTTTTTTTTACTTTCCCTTGTGTATTTTGATGAAAATAGATTAGTTACCCACATCGTGTTAATTTTGAATTTAAAAAAAAAATGATATCCCCACTATAAAAACGATATACGATTTAATTCCGTTTTCTACAGCTTTAAAATCCCTTTCTGGTTAACTATACCAATTATAAGGGAGAAATTCGTGGTTCGAGACTTGTATAGAAACGATTAATACTAATTTGAATTGAAAAATACATTTGAGTTGGAACCCTTTTGAAAATGCCCATTACGGTTCCACTAAAGCTCGTCGCTGAGGCGCCAGCAACTTTTGAAGCCATTTTCGTAAATAAAGAACTAAAAGTTGTAAAGAAACTGTTAGGAAGATGAAAGAAAACGACAACAATTTTATCCAGGGGAATATCAAGGGGAAGAAAATTAATATAAATAAAGGAAATAATGATACAATTTAGCATGAGAGGAGAGAAGCATTTCTCCCCAGAGATTTCTATAAAGCAGTTTCAGACAGACTGAATAAAGAAAAGAAAGGTGCTGTTTGTGCATTTATCAGTACAATGGGGAACCATTTTAAGCTGTCGAGTAAAGAATCAGTTTATATAAAACAAATTATGTAGAGTAATAAATTTATCAATGAAAAAATACTATGTAATATATGAAAAACATAATAGGTTCTTTTTTATGAGAACATTCAATGTATAAACACGTTTGATGGATATAGACTATTTCAGGTATTCGATCTTCTATATGCCATTGTCGGTCATGGCTGTCCACATTTTCCTTTCCTTTGGAGCTCGTAATAAATTTTGGATTTTTGTTTTTTTCTCCAAAACTTTCTCAGCTATCCATTTACTCAGGCTTTCTGGTTAGGTTACGCGTTGTTTCCTACTATTAGGTTGGTGCAAAAATAATGACGTAATAATGTCGTTTTTAGACGTTAAAAATACGTCAACAAACGACATTATTACGTCATTATTTTTGCACCAACCTAATATTCCTCTTGCCTTCAGTCCGTCCTATGAGGACCAAGAACCAATTCCTCATTATCTGTCCTAGAAGTTGCTGATGATGTTCCCCTTGTAAAAAGCTCTCCTTACTTAGAAATGTCAACTGTCTCTTTCTAATGTGAAGTATAAGTGTCCTTTTTGTTTCTATTTTTTTCCTAAAACTAAATGTCATTGATCACATACGTGGTTATAGCAAATACAGAAACTACGAGAACACCTACAGAATATAATGAAGGAAAACGAGATGAAAGGACATCAAATGGCAAAAAACAGAATGCATGGTTGCTAGCAAAAGGGACATCCCAACATGCAAATTACAAATTGGAGATACCAAAATGATAAAACGATATATAATTTTGTATAATTTTATATATACAGTGTAACCCGGATATAAGAGACCCTGATACAAGAGAAACCCGGATATAAGAGAGATTTTTCTCTGGTCCCAAATTACAGCCATACTTACCTAAACAAAATAGACCAAACCCTGATATAAGAGAAACCGGGATATAAGAGATTTCGTCTCCGGTCCCGCCAACTCTCTTATATCCGGGTTACACTGTATCAACAAAAAATATTTAGAAAAATATGACAAACTGTTAATTACATTATTCGCACTACTGTCCTCGTCTTTTTTATCATATTTATCACAACGTTTTGGCTGTTGTACGTTCCGGCCTTCTTTAGGCGGTTGGAATATCGAACAGAACCCTTTATTTCGCTCGCTGGGTAGACTGTTCTAGTTCCACGTGCCATGTTTAATGGATGTCAGTTATCAGTTATCTCCTGTTAATTCACCTCTCCAAGTTCTTCACTGCCTTAATCAGATATTGAACTCACACTTCTTTGTCACTGGATCTAATCAACGCCTTTATCCACTGTGCCATGTGTCCTTAAGGGCATCTGTATATGAATTTCTGGGACTTATAAACTTAATGTCTTGAGCAACTAAAGTAATTTTTGCTGTTATCATTTCTGTGCTTGGTCGGCTCAGAAATGAATACAATATGGGAACCAGTGATAAGGAATGACAGAAAATCAATAATAACAACTAAAATTGCAATATTACCAGAGCTAAAAAGCATGCAATAAACGTTGTGATAAATATGGCAACAAAGATGAGGACAATATTCCGAATAATGTAAATAGTGTTAGGATTTTTGTTAAGATTTCATCGGAGCGGGCTTTGTTGAAGTTGCCACGTCTACACATGCGCACGAAGGTAGTTTCAAAATTTTTGAAAGAATGTTTTTGAAAGAATATTTTTCTCAATCTACATACAGATGATTTCGGCTAGACTGAGAAAAATTTTTTTCAAAAATATTCTTTCAAAAATTTTGAAACTAACTGCGTCTCTCGTTTCGTGCGCATGTGTAGACGTGGCAACTTCAACAAATCCCAGTCCGATGAAATCCTAACGGATCGATAGTTATTGCATAAAAATACAATTATGTCACAAAATCCTTTCCAGTTCGTTATATTTTTCTAGATACCAAAATCAAACTAGTACAATAATTCAAATATTTGGGAAGTGTTTTAACAGAGGCTGGAAAATGCGGTAAATATTAAGAAACAGGAAAATTTCGTTAGAAATAAAGAAAAGAGTACTGAACTGCCTCCTATATGGTGGAGAATGCTGAACAATCTCCTCACAGATGACGAATTGTTATGGAGTGGTTACACAGTGGAAACTTGTATTTGTACTAAATCGGTCCTAAAATAGGTTCGACGTACAAAACGTTGATATAATAGATAATGACGCAGAGTAATCTAGTTGCGGTCGCTGATACTTTAGTATCCGACAAACGGTAGTCCGGCATCGACTGACTGACCAACTCACTCAGCGACTGACTTGTTACTCTTACTACTCCTACTTATTATAGGAGGGAGAGTCTATTAACTATAGAATAGGTGTGTTCCACTATAACACGAATAGACTTAAAGCAACAGAAATGTGGTTCTACAGAAGGATGCTGAGAATACCATGGAACGAACAATTGAGCAACAACGAAAAGAAAAAAGTTTATGAAGGAGTGATAGTAAAGCTGTGAAATTTTGCACGCATACATTTGAACTCTTTTTACTAATAACTATTATTTATTTCCAGTTAAACTGACATCTGACTATTCAGAGAAGACTTCAAGGGTAAGTACTAGCGACTTGAAGAATTTGGCATTGCGGTATTATCAAGAACCAGCAGAAAAAGGGCTTATCCCTTAATGACATTCATGCTCACATGGTTGCTACATTAGGAGATGGAGGGGGGAAATTGGTCAGCTTATTTTAGGAGGGAAAGATGAGTCTTGAAGATGACCGAAGTTCTGGACGTCCTGCAACTGTCACAAACGAGGAAAACGTTGATTGTGTCAACCACATGGTGATGGATGACAGGCGACTGGCTATAAATCAAATAGCCAATGTTATTAGCATATCTCGTGAGAGAGTCGAGAATATTCTGCACAATGGACTTGACATGGCAATGAACTTGCCATTATCAGTTAAGACAACTGAAAATATATATCTGCGAAAAAATCAATAAAGAAGAATGAAACCCTCATTTCTTAAATGACATCTTTTAAAACCTTTTGAAAACCACATAAATGCACTTACTATAAAATATATATTTTATCGAATGTGGAAAAATAAGACAAAAAAAATTATATTATAAAATATCTAGAATTATATATTATAAATATAATAAAAATAAGATATGAGAAAATATATTATAAAAGAAAAAAATGAAAAAAGTGTTTGTTCGGAGCTGAGTGTATAAAAAAATTCCGCTCCTTACAGTCAGTTATGTGCTATGCGTGATACACGCTTAGGCGATCATGTATCTTTCGATACATAACTGACTAGGCAGATTTTTTCCGGTTGTCATTTCTTTCTGCGGTATACTAGTTGCCATCCAACCCGGTCTCTCCTGCTATTTACCCATAGCGGAGGAGTGGGTAAAGAAGAGGATTCATACCTTTCCCCAGGTTATTAGCATGTAAGTGAATGTAATCGATTCGTCTGGAATTCGAACATGGCTGCCCGATTCTTCAATCCGAGACGCTATCCATTACTCCACATGCTTTTACTTTATTTTATATACGCATCAAAAGATTATCCATGACTCTACTATATTAGTAATGTTATATAGTAGGTGTATCAAAAATATTTTCGTTTTTTACGGACTGTTACAACAAAGCTTTGTTCATGTATACATCTAAAAACTGTCATATTATGACCTTATTATTCTTGCCGTTCCTTAGTTAGTTATTTAGCACGACCCGTACGCCCTGACAATACTTCATAAATAATGGACCATTCCGTTTTGACCGAGAGGAAAGATAGAAAAGACATATCAGAGACTCTGGTTTCTGTAAGAAAAAGAAAGAAAGAGCGGTACAAGATACGAGAGGCGATAACGCTCTCCGGTTTAAAAACTTCTGTAGTGATATAGAAGAACTTGCCAGTTTTAAACCTTTTCATTTGTACCCTCTTACTTCTTTAAATAATGACATACATTCATACTTCTGATTACAATAAAAGCTCTTAAGGTCAAATATTTAACGGTGCGATAGAGGAATTTTCATGGGTAATTTATAGTCATATTAACGCTACATTAAGAAATGAAAAACGTGAAATCTGTTTCTCATATATTCAGTTGTTGATTTAGAGATTCACCTGCATGATCTAAGCGATAGGTAAGTGACACTTGGTATAGCTTCTGCTACTAACGATAAGTGAACGAGGACTCTCTTCAAACATTCCTCTGCCTATCTCTCGTAACTTGCCTAAGTGACTACTCTCGACGGACTGTCTTATTATCCTTTCAACGAGCTGCTTAGGAAGTAAATTTTTTTATAATCATTTCACTCCAAGCAAGGCAATAAATCCACAATGCAATGCGTTACCGGGAGTGAAAAAATCTGTGAAAAAACCTTACTGAGGACAGGGCGATAAAAAAAAACCCCAAAAAACAAACAGTATTCAGTGATAATGATTGATATTGACTGACTAGAAAGCAAGAAGGTGAAAGAGAATTTCACAGGCGAGAAGTGCGAGAGAAGAAAGAGTTTACATGGAACGTGTGGAACGTGTGGTTACCTGTAATACTGGCAACAAAACACCAGGAAATTTGGTACAGTTTATTTAATTGTTGGAATTTTTGTTATAGTTATTTGAAGTATAATCGAAGGATAGAAATTTAGTAGCTTAAAACAGAACAAAAACACAAATGTTAGATGTGGTGTTAAAACTACAGAACTCTGGCAAAATTTCTGGGTATTTTTCCGTCCCCAAGTTAGATGTTCTTTCTTAAAGAGAACAATCACCTCGCGTTGAAAAATTGATAACTGAGGTACCTTGGAACAACAAATGGCGAAAAAAATTATATGTTTGTTCATATAGTAAAATACATAATTAATTTTTTATATGTTAGTATCTGTCTATATTTCTGAGATGAGGTATTATTTACACTATTTACATTGCTCGGATTATCATCCTCATATTTGTTGCCATATTTATCACAACGTTTTGGCCGTTGTACCCTCCGGCCTTCTTCAGGTGGTTGGAACGTCGAACTGAAACCTTTATTTCGTTCGCTGGTGAGGACTGTTCTAGTCCCACGTGCAATGTCTAATGGATGTCAGTTATCAGTTATCTCCTGTTAATTCCCCTCTCCAAGTTCTCCACCGGCTTAACTAGGTATTGAACTCAAACCTTTTGGGTCCTGTCACTGGATGCTTTTATCCACTGTGCCATGTGTTCTTTTATATTAGTTAAATTTTTTCATCATATAGTAAATATAAAATTTCCTGTTTTTTTTTTGTGGGGTACCATGTAGTACTGCGTTTAAAGTCGGGGTACCAAACGTCATCAGAACAATTATGATGAAAATATTTATATAAAAGGCTCAGGAAATCTACGTTACGGCGATCGGAAAGTGTCTGAAGCCAAGATGTCAGATCAAGGCCTGATATTGTTAAGAATCTGTAGGATATACAGTGGAATCTCCGGACCAAATGTGACAATAATATTCAATGTATAGACGAATGGTAAGTACACCTCGACGTGAGGTAGTGGTTAACAAGCTTTTCTGACTAGAACAATTACGACTGAGTAGTGAGTTCGATTCTCACTGGGTGTCCCATATCTTCGGGCTTGTGTCACATTTAAGCTACGCTTAGAAAATCATTTTGGGTACTTCCAGGTGGTGCAATGGTTATCAAGCTTGTCTCGTTAGAACAATTAAGACTGAATAGTGAGTTCAATCTTCACTGGGTGCGCTATGATTTGGCCTTGTGCCACATCTTAGTGTAGCTTAGAAAATTAATGGTAGATTTATAAATGTTTAAGATAGATTCTGGCGAGTCTGACTGGACTGTCTGAATGAACGGCAAAACAAGGAGTAAGAGTGATAGGCTAGAGATACTTAGAGCAACAAAAGACAGGAAGTTGTGGAGAACCATGATCGCACCAATAGTTTCGCCCGGTAGTTAGGTGAATCGATCGGATTGTCCGAGTTCTTAAAACCAGGAACTACAGAAGGTGATTTCCAACAAGAATCAAGACATTTATTGTAGAGCTTAGAGTGAAGAGGGGCCATTTAGGAATCAACTTCCTTTAGGTCTATCAGAGGGATACCACCGAGTCCGTATACTTTGTGAGGAACCAGTCTCGAGATGATAGTAAAAGTCATGGAGGAAGTTATATAGTAGGGGAAGTGGAAAATCAGGAAGAGATACTTTTGATGAGTCAAAAGTAAAACTCGAAGAGAAGTTACAAGCAAAGCATTCTGCTGATAAAGCAGGATTCTTTGCTTGTAACTTCTCTCAAATTGAGAGGCCCTACTCTTAACACACATAACAGAGCCACCAGTAGTCACGAGAACCAAACTAGTTTGAGGTTATACGGTGTATCGTTTAAAAATCTGGGCAGTTTAGTGAGAGACGATAGAAACTGTGACACAGAAATAAGAACGAGCACAATGAAAGATGCTTTTCAGAAACTAAGTGAAGTATTAAAACAGGAAAATATCCCTAGAAACAAAGAAAAATAAACGCTGAACTGTTTTGTAATACCTGATCTCCTACATTGTAGTGCATTATAAACAATCTCTATTGTGGTTCTATTGACTTTGTTTAGCGGCATATCAACACTTTATGGGTCATTTAATGCTGAAATTTAATTTTCTTGGAGGCATTAGTAATTTCTTTTACAAAAAGGTATTGCTGATATTTTTTTTTCAAAAATGTATTGCTGGTAAACTTTATATTTTAACAAGAATGTATTGCTGAAAATATTTTCTTTTTTTTCAAAAATGTATTGTTGGTAATATTTTTTTTTAATGTATCGCTGTTAATTTTTGACTAGGAAAATGTATTGCTGGTCTTTTTACTATAAAAATGTATTTTTATACTTTCATAGTGTTTTGACGCCAGTCTGGGGTGGGGTATCTATCTGCCCATAGTTAGGACCTTAACATGTGCTACCACTCAGGGTCAGTGTGAACCTGGGAACAACAGCAATTAAGAGGTGGTTTCATGCTCCTCAAAAACTCCCGATCAGAGGCGTTGCTGCCGGATGTAGTTTATGCCCAGGATGGGTCATGCCCAGGATGGGTTCTATCAAAGAATGCTTGCAATAACACAGACAGAAAATACGAGCACCCAGAAAGTTTTTAGGAAAATAGGAGAAACAAGGAAAGATACAATCAAAAAGAAAAGTTGAAGTTTTCGGAACACACTGAGAAAAGAGGTTTTGGAGAATTTAACACTTAAAGGGCATTTGAAGAATAAAAACACTAAATTATACCAATATTGACAATAGAATTTATATTTATTAAATTTTAACCTTTTAGAAGGATACACAATAAAGCAGAGACTAATCGATAGGACACACACTAAAGCAACACATGAAATACTCTCTATTTTCGATATTGTGCACACAAGTTGTTATATTTACCCCACACCTATCAGACAAATTGTACATATTGGAACTAGATAGGACTTCATGGAGACTTGAGGTATTATGGTAGGTTTAGTAAGAATGATAAATAAGGAATACCGTGGTACGTTTGCGTCAGTAATTATGGCTAGTTAGGTTTAAGATAAGACAGATTGAAAACAAGACTTCCCTTAATACCTCTCCTTTTAGCCTTGTGCCACATTTTTGCATTATCAAAATAAATATTACTTGGACTGTAAATATAATAGGTTTTAAATAATATATAAGAAGGTGTGGTATAAATGTGCAGCGAAACAGATGAAGTTGTACGGTGATTCTCTCTGCGTAGATTAGATTCTCCAAATTCGAAAGTATGAGGTACCCAGTGAGGATCGAATTCATTACTCAGTTGTTATTGTTCTAGCAGCAATTAACATCAGTTATTTTTAATTTGTTTGTTTTGATATTTTAGTTTCCCCTCTCATTTTATAATCATGTACAAATTTTTATGTATAGTATTTTATAATCATGAAATGAAATTTTTGTCATGTGGCGTGTTTTTTAGGTCCCCCACTTCCTGAGAGTACGCAGTATTATGCTATATGGAGGATTGATTGGCGATGGATGAGTTTTTGTGGTGAATGTGTCAATTGTAACGAATAAATCGGATTAGTTAGGTATAGGATAGTAAATGACGACCAGACTCAACCCCATTCCTCCTTTTCGGCCTTGTGCCACAATTGTGTATTTTACGAAATAAATCTTGACAATCTTTCAAACCATTACACCACGTCAAGGTTCCCAAATGATTTTCTAAACGTAGCTTAGATGTGGTACAAGGCCGAAAGTGAGGAGCACCCAGTGAAAATCGAACTCACTACTGACTCATAATTGATCTATCAAGACAAGCTTGCTAAACCTTACACCAGGTCGAAGTGAGCAAAATGATTTTCAAGGCCGAAAGTATGTGGCAGTCGGTAAGGATCGAACTCACTACACAGTCGTAATTGATCTAACGAGACGAGCTTCTTAACCATTACACTACCTAAAAGTGCCCTCAGGTAATGTTATATGTGTATTTTCAAAAATCTTTGTAAGCGGGAACGCTGAAAATTTGGCAGAAGACTAATAGTCAGTATTTTGATCGAGTCGAAAACTCTTCACTCCGCCATAATTTCTATGTAATCGAATCACCGAACTGAGTTCAAATTCCGGTCATCTCTATTTCGTAACCTTCGCGTTTGAAATCTTTCCCTATGAGCACAATTAGTAGAACGAGCCAAAGTCTCTTTCCTTGTGTTGAAGGTAATCTCGAAGAGGGAGAAATCAGAAATCAAACCCGAGGAGGGTTGTTTGGAGACTGTAATTTTCTTAAAATTTTGGCTATTTCTACATAAGCCTTCACCAATAGAATCAAATCATCTAACCTGAGCTCTTGGTTAGATATATGTACAGTGTAACCCGGATATAAGAGAAACTTATATATAAGAGAAACCCGGATATAAGAGAGATTTTTTCTGGTCCCAAATTAGAGTCTGTTTTAATGTATACCCGTGTTTCTCTTATATCCGGGTTACACTGTATATAATAGACCAAACCCGAATATAAAGAGAAACCCGGATATAAGAGACTTCTTCTCCTGTCCCGAAAACTCTCTTATATCCGGGTTAAACTGTAGAAACTAACGAAAAATCCTGCCATATATATATATATATATATATATATATTGTGGCATGGCATCCTACCGAATCGCACTGGCTCGCGCGAACCGATTCTTAAAATTATAAGAGCTTTACAAACCGGTTGTTGGATTTTTTTGAAAATGTAAGTAGCTGTAGTTCCTCGGAAAGATGCTGAAGAGAAGTTATCGGACTTCTGTAAAGTATTTCGTCATGAAATATCTCGTAATGATATCCATAATTACTTTTTTCTTCGACGGAATAATTTACCAAACAAAAATGAAGTTTACGGTTTTAACAGTAAAAAAGCATTACCGTTCATTTATGGTTTGTCTGGTTTTGAAAATGACTTCTTGGAAATAATAAATAACATAACTGTCTAAGAAAAGAAATGCTATTTCCCAAAACGCCTTATATAAGAACAATAAAAAGACAAATAATAATTACCTTGACATGGTAGAAAACATTGACGTTAGCAGTACAAAAATCACAGATAAACTGAAGATTAGTGATATAGTAGATAATCTTACCAAAAAAAGAGTGCTATATAACCATAAAGAACGACAAACCAGATTTCGAAGCTAATCCAACTACAAGGATAATCAACCTAACTAAACCTGAAATTAGCAGAATAAATAAACAAATCCTAGAAAGGGTTAATTAACAAATTAAAGAAAACCTAGGGTTGAAACTTTGGATTAATACCAAAGAAATAACAAACTGGTTTACTGATACCAAAGATAAAACAAACTGTTTGCAGTTTAAAACAGTTTAAAACAAATGCAGTTTGATATTGAAAATTACTATCAATCAATATCAAAAGAATTTTTCATCAATGCGGTGGACTTTGCTACCCATTACACGGACGTAACAAAAGAAGAAAAGAGAATTATTATAAATGCGAAAAACTCGGTACTAATACATAGGGGTGAGCAATGGATAAAAAATTCTTATGACCACTTTGACATCACAATGGGATCACTAGACTCTGCTGAGTCTTCTGACCGTATAGGTCTTTTTATATTATACAATCTCACAGCATATTGTGAAATGAATATAACTGACATTGGATTGTACAGAGACGATGGACTTATGATTACAAAGAACTCTATAAACTTTAAAATCGATAAAATTAGAAAGATATTATATAGAGAATTTAAATGCCTGAACTTAAAAATTACTGTAAGCACTAAATTGGAAAAGGTGAACTTTTTTGATATAATATTAGATTTAATGAAAAATGTATACATACCTTATAAAAAAAACCCAATACAAATCCTTTGTATATACACCCTAAATCTAATCATCCTCAATCTATAATTAAGCATATACCTTTATCTATCGAAAAGAGAATAAGTACAAATTCAGTCAATGAGAAGATTTTCTATGAACATATTAATTTCTATAATAAAGCTCTAAAAGATAGTGGCTACAAAAACACAAAACTAACTTACCTAAAAAATGAAAATGGAAAGCATAGAAAAAACAGAAGTAGGAAAATAATTTGGTATACACCTCCATACAACCAAATGGTAAAGAACAAATTAGGACAAAAATTCCTTGCATTAATCGTTAAACATTTTCCTAAAGATAGTAAACTCTATTTTCAATAAAAATACCCTAAAATTAAGTTACAGTTGTACTGAAAACTAAGAAAAAAATTAAGAAACATAATGATAATATCTGAAATAAACACTTAGACCAAGACCAAAGAAATTTAGACAATATAATAATAAAAAGAGATGAAGATAAACAAAAATTATGTAACTGCATAAATCCTCATAACTGTCCTATTAATAATAAATGTCGCACTGAAACCTTAGTGTACCAATGCAATATATCATCTATTGAGGATCTAGACAACGTAAAAGTCTACAGTGGTTGCACAAGGCACGAATTCAAGAAACGGTTCAACCAACATGAAAGTTCTTTTAGGATAAATAAATACCGAAATCAGACTCCCCTATCGAAATATTTCTGGCACTTGATAGAAAACAATAAAACACCTACGGTGAAATGGAAATTAATAAGAAAAGCTAGAATATGTGGGTCATTAAATGGCTCATGTCCTTTGTGCATACATGAGAAATTATACATTACTAGGTTTATAAAAAATAAAAAAATTACTTAAAGAAATGAAATAGCTGTTTTTTGCCGACAAAGATTTTCCTTAAATAATGTTTAAAAAGAAACAAAAAAAACTGATAAATGAAATATACATATTTATATTTGATATTTAATAATAATTTCAAAATAATTTAAGTAATTCTATTACATTTATTTGTTTTAAAAGAAGTATAGTCTATTATTAATTAGAATTAGGAATAATAGTTTAAAATTGTAGTACAATACGACGTACTCATATACAAACAATCCTTTTAGAAAAAATCTGTATGTATACAATTACGAATTTAACGGTGAAACAAAAGCGCTGAAAATTTTTTGTTGTTGATAAAGACTAGACGACATGCGTTGAACAGATGTCATCCTTCGTTGAAAAAGGCACCCGTACCCTAACTTAACCTCTTTTCGAAACTAACTCATAATTTGATACAATAGTTTTCAGTGAAAATGAATACCCTACCAACCCTTGTTAAAAGGATTGAATTTACCCGCATCCCTGGAAACTAATATTATGAAAGTATGTGTTTATAAAACTCAGCAAATTTCAAAATAAGTTATTCCAAAATTCGCTTGATAATGAGACATGACTAGTGACTTTAATTTAATTCTATAACTGAATTTAAAATTTTTAGTTTCTGTTTTTGAAATATGGTAGTTCCTCTGTAGCGATGGAACCATATTTTTAAATTAGTAAATTTATAATATATATATATATTCTCTTGACGAGTGGACTGAACAATTACAAACAAGGTTCGTCTACGAAACTTCTGAGTTGAGGTTCTGAACATAAAATCAATTTGCTATGTGACTAATGTTATTCGTATTATATATATATATATATATATATATATATATATATATATATATATATATATATATATCAAGCAAATTTGTCTTTTTAGAATGGAAACTGCTTTCCCGCCCTCGCATAAATTTGATATCGTGGGAAGTTATAAAAGACTTGAAGAGTGGTCTGAAGTTGACAATTATTGGAATAAACTAATTAGTTTCTTTCGAGCGTGACTTCGGATAGCCAGATTGGGTTGATATTTCTGAGAAGAGGAATATGTCCACGACTAAACGTCTCATTTTTGCCGCCTTTGTACTTGATATAAAGCTGGCGATTAGTTTTATCGCTGTTACTCAAACTGATATCATGCTGATCCACTATACATAAAACGCTGAATTATCTACGTACTACGGTGTGTTTAACATTTCCTACACTTACTCAAAATACACTGCTACAATTTACCTTGTCATTCGCAGATCCATGAATGATATTGATTATCTGTTACCACAGTACATGAAATATATTGTTTTACCATCCTTTTGTAGGTACTTTTTAAATTGGTGACCTTTTTTTTACCACTTCCTAATAGCTTTAGTTATCACAGGAAACCTTACAGTGACAGCTTGCCCCAAGCACATTGTTCTTACTTTTATCATCCTCCTAATGTTAACTCCAATATTATCATCACCGGTATGTAACTTTTAAAACAATTTCTTACTACATTGGTCTATTTTAAAATTACGTTATTATTTTAATATTTGTTTAAAGTAGCTATATTTTTTATATGTTTGTGTATGAAAAATCCTTTTCTGCGCGTGTTCACTGTTCATACACTGAATAAAAACTATCGAGAAATTGTCCAAATACAAGGACCTGGAGATCAAGATTAACAGGATGTGGGGAATGAAGATTGAGACGGTACCAGTAGTAATCGGAGCCCTGGGCCTCGTAAGAAAAGTGATGGACAATTTTACTATCAGTGTCCCAGGTAACATCAACATACAAGTTGCCCAGAAATCGCCCTACTAGGAACATACCATATACTAAGAAAAGTGCCATCAATTATATGACAATTCTCCTATAGGGCCTAAGGACCATAGTTTGGAAATGATTCTACATGATACAAAGCAGGCAACATAACCTATATAAATGATAATAATAATAATGCTGATGTAGATAAATTCTTCACCCATCAGTAGTTACATAGTGCAGAGTTAAAAGTTGAAACTGGAGGTTTTATTCTCCTCGCACATGATTATTGGGAATTACCAAGCAAACATGGTGAAACATTTTGTTAACCCCAAATGCAGATTCTGTGATGAATATCCGGAAACGATTAACAATTTTTTTTATCAGGTTGCATGCTATTAGCATCCACCGGCACGACAGGGTGGGCCAATATCTACATTAGAAAATATGCAGCTTTTACGCGAAAGAAACTGCAAGAAATTCAGTCACACCCGGTTACAGACATAGGACTGTAACAAATTTAGGAGACTTTACAATACAGACAGAACAATGAAAGTTAATTACCCAGACATAGTGACCACAGAGGACAAAAACAGAACGTACTTTTTTTATTGACATCGTAGTTCCTGCAGACTAATGTATATTTGGGGGTCTTCAAAAAACTAGGAAAATACAAGGCACATGAATGTGGCATACATGAAGTCTTCAGCACTTCCGGTTTTGTTTGGTGCTCTGAATTAGAATGGAAAAGGTTCTGATACTCTTATTGAAAGGATCCCTTGTAACCCATGCCTTAAAGAAATACAAAACATTGTTCTCACAAATACAGCTCACACCTTACAAAGGTGTAAAATATACGTAGTTTTCATTTTTCTTTTGTTTTCTTTTGTTTTTGTTTGGTAGAAAAAAAATCAGGAGAAAAATGTCAGGAAGTAATTTCTGACTTTAGATCTCTGGTTGGGACCCTTAAAGAAATGTGCATACAACAGAAATCGAAAGAAATAATAATAATAATAATAATAATAATAATAATAATAATAATAATAATAATAATAATAAACGAAATGATTGATGTCATCCTTCCAAAGTTTGGCAATACTTAAAAAAGAGCGCGATTTAAGAAAACCGTTTAACAATGATTAACAAATATTTCGACATTATATCTGTCTTCTTTAAGTTCAAGTTATTTCATTTTATTGCGTTAATTATTAGGTTGGTGCAAAAATAATGACATAATAATGTCGTTTTTTGACGTATTTTTTAACGTCAAAAAACGACATTATCACGTCATTATTTTTGAACCAACCTAATACCAATACAACCGTTTTTTTTCTGAAGACGAGCAACATTTGTACAAAAACTTATATTATTAGGTTGGTGCAAAAATAATGACGTAATAATGTCGTTTTTTAACGTATTTTTTAACGTCAAAAAACGACAATATCACGTCATTATTTTTGAACCAACCTAATACCAATACAACCGTTTTTTTTCTGAAGACGAGCAACATTTGTACAAAAACTTATATTATTAGCTTGGTGCAAAAATAATGACGTAATAATGTCGTTTTTTGACGTATTTTTAACGTCAAAAAACGACATTATCACGTCATTATTTTTGCACCAACCTAATACCAATACAACCGTTTTTTTTTTCTGAAGACGAGCAACATTTGTACAAAAACTTATATTATTAGGTTGGTGCAAAAATAATGACGTAATAATGTCGTTTTTTGACGTTACGTCAAAAAACGACATTATTACGTCATTATTTTTGAACCAACCTAATACCAATACAACCGTTTTTTTTTCTGAAGACGAGCAACATTTGTACAAAAACATATTATTAGGTTGGTGCAAAAATAATGTTTTTCTTTTGAAGTTGAACGTCAAAAAACGACATTATTATACTTTTAATGAAAGGAAGAGCCACTTGAGATGGTCTAAAGAGTCAAATACAGCTCCGGATTCGCAGATACACGGCACCTGTTTTAAATAATATCCTTTAGAAATTTTGACCGAAAAAAATTAAAGTGATTCCATAAGTTCACATATAAACGAAAGCAAGTTTTTTACCGGTAAAATGGCAAAGGTAAAAATTGATTTCGCTTCTGTTTCATAATTGTTTCTTTGTTTTTGATTCTTTCTATGTTAGGCACTTTTTTCATTTAGAATAATCGTCTGCGTATGCTCGGCGGATACAAAATTTGCAATTACTTTTAAAATACTTTTATCAAAGATTCTTACAAAACTCAAAAGTAACCAACAGCCAGATCACTAATGGCTAAGTGTCATACGTGATACACGCTTGAAAATCATGTCTCTTTCGATTCGTGGCTGACTAGGCAGAAGATTTTCTCGCATAAGCTTACCGTTATTTTCTACGGTAGATTGGTTGCCAACCAAGGCTATAGGATCAAGTTTACCCTGCCATTCAGCACATAGCCGAAGGATATGAAATGGATTCAAACTTTTCTCAAGGTCATTTGTGCGTGTGAATGTAATGAACCCGACTGGAATTCGAAATTGGCTCTCCGATTTCACATTCCGAGACGATGACCATTATAAGACAACACACATCCAACTAGGGGTAGTGTCTCGATAAAGTCACCGTGTCACTTTTCTGTTTCTTAATATTTTTGTTTAGTTCTGAAAGGCAACTTAAGTTATTCTTTTGCTTTATCGGATTTCTGTGTCACTTTCAGATTTTTACATTTCTGTACTTTGCCTGATTCTAACATGTTCAACTGTGACTCGTAGCGAATAAATTCGTTTTTGTAGTCAGTGGTGGTCTGAATCTATAAATATTGATTGCCAGGAGACAAAGGGGACCCACCCAGAACTACAATGCTATCATTTAATTTTCATAACGAATAAATAAAATTTTCGGAAAATACATATTGAAAAATGGGTACAATTACTACACTGTACATGGACTGTAAATAGACTGACAGTAGATACCAAATATAAATAATGTGATAATTTAATTTTTTTCTTCATTTTCGTTCCTACTTTTAAGTTATAAGTTGATATTATTAAATACTTTACTGCATAATTTACACATTATGAGATATTTCAAAAGCACGATAGTGCAATGAATGCAGTCCACTATATCAAGAGCAATTATTTGTGTTCATTAGATGATTGTGCAAATCTGCCAATAATTGTTTCTACAATCCAATTCATCTGACAATTCCTTTTCAATGGATATCAATAAGTATGATTCCAAATTCTCCTCAGATAGCGAATTTATTAACATTGTCTTTATGATTTTTAGTTTTGAAAATGTCCTTTCACATTGAAAATGAGTAACTGATAATGTGCAGATGGCTATAAAGTTTTTATTCCTTTTTATTATTAAAACAATTGTCTGTGTTTCTTCATTGTATTATTTTATTTATCCCACTTGCTTTGGGGAAAATTGTCACTCTACTCAGTCCGCAACTATCTGTAGTGGCCGTAAATTCTGTCTACGCATCGTTGAAGATTAGTTTTTTCGTTTCCTTTACTATTTTGTCTAGGAGGTTCTGTAGTATTTATTTTTTCTAAATAGGAGTAGACAGGTTCGCCTATCTTCCGGTTCACACACCTCCTCGATTTTTTTAACAGAAGTATCCCTTATGTCATGTTTAAAATTGGGTTTCCAGTTCCTTCTAAAGTCTTTTCTTTCTCTTTCACTCAAAGTAGCTTCCTGCGTCTCAGAAGCATTATCGCTTTGCTTGGGGTGAATTGATTAAAAACGGAATATATCTCGAGAAAGATAAACAGACAAAACCCATCCTTCTTCAGGTTAGTTCCCCTATCAAAGCTAAAGAGCCTAGTGTACCGTATTATTTACTGGGGTTTGCATTTAGAGTTGTTTATTTTTAGAAAAATTTCGTTGGAAACAAAGAAAAGAGCACTGAACTGTTACATGATATCTATCCTCCTGAATAGCACCGAATGCTGGACTATCTCATCAAACATGAAGAAGATTCTTGAACCAACATAAATATGGTTCTACAGAAGGATGCTAAGGATAACATGGGTGGAACATGTGAGCGAAGATGATGTTTTGGAAAGAATGAAACAAAAAGGAAACTTCAGGAAGAGACAGTTGAAATTTCTGGGTTATGTAATGAGAAAGGAGAGCTTAGAAAATCTGATACTCACAGGACAGATAGCGGAACAGAAGAAAGCAGCGCGTGACATATTTGATGTGCATGAGCAAACGGGTGGCGGAACAGGGTTTGGGAGAAATAAAACAAAACTTATCAAGAGCTGCAAGAGACAGGAAGATGTGGATATCCATGATCGTCTACGTCCTGAAGGGACACGGCACATTAAAAAAAGAAGAAGACGGAGCTACCATCCAAGGCAGGGGGTGGGGCAATCAGAAGAAATATAAATTCATACTTTTTCTTAAGGTGTTAATGCGAAGTTAATGAAACAGACTCGATCAGAATTTGAACTCGGCATGCCGATTCAACTTCCCACGATCATAACTATTACGCAACCCATACACCAGAAAACGCACACACAAGGAAATTAGTCACAACCAACCTATACACCATCAAATGTCAACGGGTCTTTTGGGAGAATACAAATCTATACAACTTACATTAGGTTGCTATCCATTGCATCAAACAGTTATTCTTCTGTCAATTAGTCAGTTGACAAATTGATTAATCGATGATGACAACTGTATCAATTGCTAAATAGGAAAACGGAGTGGAAATTTTCCCGTTTGAGAAGTTTTTAAAATTTATTCAGTATCTATCCTTTCACCGAACAGTAGAAATGAGAAACTATAGCAACGTTTCTCAACCGGTGCGTCCGGGTGCATTGATAAACCCTGAAACGTAGCCAGATGCACCCCCCAAAGAACAATTATAATTATTTTTATATTTAAAAATCTTTATTTTTTTTTTAAAAAAAAGCTAGAGACACCTAGACTTCTATGTTTACATCAAGTCTTTGTCATTTGATATTATAAACTGGATGTTAAATTCCTTAATCTTTAGGAGGAGATAAACCTTTATTTTTTGTTTTCCCCAAGGTAAAGGCCTAGCATTCAAAAAGTTACCATGACACATCAAGCACAGTTTTTACATAAGTATACTTAAATATCCAATGTAATGTCTTAAAAATAAATGCTTATTTCAGGAGATTTCTTTATTATTTTCTTACTTTCAAATTTCATGACTAATTTTCTTTATTAAAATTTAAAGTGTGATCCAGTGTTTTAGTTATTCTACAAGTGCACCCTGCAGTAAAAAACAGAGAAAAGATGAGAACCACTGTGCTATAGACTCTTCCTAGGCATCTCAGACGTAGACTGTATAAAAATGACTCCGTGCGAGACAGCATTAGAAAAGAAACAGTCACGTTAGAAAACAATATAACCACGGTCAAAAAGAGGAATTTGAAATAGTAGGAGCACGTGTGAGTTGTAAACAATCTTTCCACGACCATCCTACACCCACCTTAGACAAATGAAAAACATTGATATGTTTTTCACGGCTTATCAACCGTTTTAAAGATTATTTAAATGCCAAAAAATATTTTTATTTTTTAATAACAACGAAAATTGCAATAAATTTGGCAAAAAAAAAAATGCAATGATAACAACAAAAATTGCAATATGAGCACAGATTGCTGAAGAGATTAAGTTTATAAGTTCCAGAATTTCATACGCAGGTGTCCTCAATGGCACAGTAGATAAAGGCGTCAGTTAGATCCAGTGACAGGACCCAAATTGTGAGTTCAATACCTGATTAAGTGTTATAATGGCTATTCTATAGTTAATAGACTCTCCCACCTATAATAAGTAGGAGTAGTAGTAGCAGTAGTTGAGCGAGTCGGCAGTGAGTTGGTCAGTCAGTCGATGTCGGACGACCGTTAGTCGGATATTAAAGTATCAGCCACCACATCTAGATTGCTGCGTCATTACCTATTATATCAGGTTCCTAACTTTTTTGTAGGTCAAACCTATTTTAGGACCGATTTAGTACAAATACAAGCCTCTACTGTGAAACCACTACATAACAATTTGGCGACGACGATCCGAACTCATACGGAGGAAGAAAAACCTTTCGCACACTACATAACAACTTGGCGACGACGATTCAAACTCATACGGGGGAAAAATTCGTTCGCCATACATACAACACTTGGCGACGAACGTATTCGAACTCATACGGAGGTAAAAAAAAATTCGTTCGCCATATATACAACACTTGGCGACGAACGTATTCGAAATCATACGGGGGAGAGAAAAAAATCGTTTGCCATATATACAACACTTGGCGACAAACGTATTCGAACTCATACGGAGGAAAAATATCGCTCGCCATATATACAACACTTGGCGACGAACGTATTCGGATTCATAGGGAGGAAGAAAAACTTTCGTATTCCATAACACACTTGCCCACGAGGATTCGAAATTCATACGGTGGAAGAAAAAAAAATTCATCCGCCATAACAAAAAAGAAAGTACGAGTATTCAATCTCATACGGAAAAAAAATCGCTCGCCACATTATTTGGTAACGAAATTCGTACTCATACGGAGGAAAAATAAAAATAAAACTTGCTCGTCACAGTTTTAGGCGACAACATCTCGGATTCACATTAAAAAAAAAACTTGGCAAAGTTTTTCGAAAGACAAGACGTCAACTTAGTGACGAAAAAATTAGTCGTATTCTCAACTGAGAAAATAATTTTTTTCTCGATAAGACTGTTTGCTCAAATAGGTCACGAATTGCAAATTCGTACGACTCCCCTCTATAATATTTAAGCTTTGTGTAAACTTTTTGCGAAGATGAAGGAAAGCAAAAATACATTCCAGATGCAACTACAGGAGGAAAATTTTAATAGACAGATGCAGTTTCAACGAGAAATGGAACAGAGGCATAAGGAGTTTCAAAACAAAATTCTGGAAATAACTGAGAAGAGGAAAGAGAAAAATCTACAAAATGATTCTTTCCCAGAGAATACAATTGAAATATTCACGTACAGTCTGGATGAAGAGATAACTTTTTAGGAGTATTATAAAAAAATATACGGACGTGTATAATGAGGACTGCCACTCGTGGTTTGAAGGAAAGAAGATTAGACTTCTTTTAAGCAAGTTAGGAACTGCTGAGCATAACAAACTGGTAAACTACATTTTACCGAAAAAAACTAGCGAGTTGACATTTACCGAGGCGGTAAATATATTAAGTGAATTATTTAGTAAAAAGACATCTTTGTTTCACAAGAGGTGGAAATGTTTGAATCTGATGAAAGATGAACAAACTATATAACATACGCAGCCAATGTGAATAAGCATTGTGAAGAATTCAAGATGGCAGAGTTAAGCGCTGGCAATTTTAAGTGCTTAGTGTTTGTTCAAGGGCTGGTATCGGAAAGAGACGCAGAAAATTAGTGCTGTCAAAATTAGAAAACGAACCAAGGATTTCGATACAGAGGTTGGCAGAAGACTGCACAAGATATGTTAGCGTAAAGAAAGATTCGAAAAAGATAGAACAGTCTAGCGTTTCGCATGTAAGGAAAATACGCTACAAAAAAGAAAGTCAGTCTACCAAAAAGAATTCTAAAATTGCGGATTATCAAACAAAAGGTGAAATACCAGAGAAAAATAAACAAAAACTCCCGAAGCCATGTTTTGCTTGCGGTGAACTTCACTGGTACAGATATTGCAATTTTAGGAATAAAAAATGTTTCAACTGTAAAAGAGTGGGTCATAAAAGCTCGCACTGCAGGTCAAAAAATAAAGACAATAAAATAAGAAAATTAAAGTCCGACGAGGTGAACGATGGAATAACCAGAAAATATGTTACCGTCGAAATAAGTAATAAAAATGCAACTCGACACTAGTTCCGACCTATCTATCATAAATTTGCATATGTGGAAGAAGTTGGGGAAACCAACTTTAATGAAAACAAATAAAATCGCGAGGTCAGTGACGGGAGAAAAAATACAATTTATTGGAGAATTTGTTACAAACGTCACGTTAAATAAAAAAACGCGAAAAGCTAAACTATTTGTCATAGAAAATACCACGAACTTACTTGGTCCGGATTGGATAACAGAATTCCAATTATGGGATCTACCGATAAATTCTTTCTGTGACAAGGTAGATTTTTTAAACTACGTAGCCCAAAAATTAGTAAAGAAACTTAAAGGAACTTTTTCTACTGTTTTTTTCTCCAGGTTTGGGAACGTGTACGAAGATGGAGGCAAAATTCCAGCCAAAAGAAAACACTTCAATTTGACAGATAGATAAAGAATTGGACAGATTAGAGAAAACCGGTGTATTTAAAAAAGTCGAATGGGTAACACCGACGATATATGTGAAAAACAAGCTCCAGAAAGTAAAGATGAAGCCGACACCAAGAAGAACTGGGGAGCGAGTTACCCGCAGCCAAGGACATGCAGTATTATTAAAGGATTTAAGTCCACTGAAGTCACCACAGAAACCGTTAAGAAGCACAAGATCAACAAAAGAGAAGCTAGAGGCTGAACAAATAGAACCACAAGAACCTACAGAAACTGGGACCCCCATCCTTAAGAAGCTCAAGCGGAAGGTTGTTTCTGGTAACACTATGGAGGTATAAAAAAAAAATAGAAAAGCGGATTGGCTATATGATGTACTTGGTGAAAGGCGAAAAATTCCCGTGCAGTAACCAGATCAGACGTGGTTTTTCAGACGTGGTTGACAGCGGTCCCGCGGAAAAAACGCCGATGGAGGTGATTTTCAATACGTTTGATCGAACAACGCCTGCAACAATTTTACCTGAGGTACGCCGATCCGGAAGAAAAAAGAAAAGTGGATCAAAAAACGTAGGAGAAAAAAAAAAATTGTTTTTTTTCTTCATATTTTCTGTAAAAAAAAAAAAATGAAAAATAAATAGAAAAAACAACAAAAAAAACAAAACGTTACGGAGTAAAGTTTTAGGGGGGGTGTTATAATGGAACACACCTATTCTATAGTTAATAGACTATAATAAGTAGGAGTAGTAGTAGCAGTCGGTAGTGAGTTTGTCAGTCAGTCGATGTCGGACGACCGTTAGTCGGATATTAAAGTATCAGCCACCACAACTAGATTACTGCGTCATTACCTATTATATCAAGTTCCTAACGTTTTGTACGTCGAACCTATTTTAGGACCGATTTAGTACAAATACAAGCCTCCACTGTGAAACCACTACATAACATTAAGGCAGTGGAGAACTTGCAGATGACTGATAACTGACATCCACTAGAACAGTCTAGCCCAGAGAGCGAAATAAAGGGTTCAGATCGACATCCCAACCACTTGAAAAAGGCTGGAGAGTACAACAGCCGAAATGTTGTGATAAGTATGGCAACAAAGATGAGTCCGAATAATGTAAATAGTGTAAATAATTTTAGATTGTAAAATTTTTTTAAGCAAATAATGATTTACTTATGTATGTCCTACTAATTCACCCCTGGCTGAGGTAATAAGAGGTGGAACTTTCCCAATGCCAAATACTCTTGGGAAAGGTATGAACCCATTTCTCTGGTTAAGTAAATAGAATGAACCCGAATGGAATTAAAAGCCGGCTTACTGATTTAGGATATCTGCTGGAATACAAGTTGTGGTCATCTACACAAGCATTACACTATGTTTGCAACACGGGGTAGAAGATGAGTGTGGGGTCTTATGCCGATCTCAAGTGTTTGTTGTCACAATCGCAACGATAAAGACAATCTTATCCAGTCATTGCTCGATACTGTAGTCCCTCACCTGGTGATGGACAGGCTGGCCATAGGCTAAAATGGCAATCAACTCAATTATGACCAACAGTTTTATGAATACAAATAGAAATGATATAGAACTTAGCAAGGCAAGAAAGACATATTTGATCGCGCCACGATTAATGTCGTGCAATGGTCATACTCTAGAGAAAGCTAATGTGTATATATGTGTGTGTGTGAAATTTCAGATATAACTAAAATATGTTACGCTAAGTTTTCCTTTTCTCTCTCTCTCTCTCTCTCTCTCTCTCTATATATATATATATATATATATATATATATATATATAGTTAAGTTATGAAAAACTTGGTAATCCGAATAGGTAGAAAGGAGGATGAAATACTGAGAGCTCAATGTAAATTCAGAGCTAATATTTTAAAGAAAAACAGACCACTTTAAGGTTCTATCATCAGATAGCACTTCTTTTTTGGAAGTGCTATCTGATGATCCAGCGTCTTTTAAAAGGGCTCTGGTGAAATAAATTATTATAATGGAACCTTAAAGTCGTCTGTTTTTCTTTAATATATATATATATATATATATATATATATATATATATATATATATATATATGATAAAATTATAGTTATAAAATTATAGTAAACTATATCTATGGGTAAAAGTGCTAAACAAAAAGGAATGGAGTGTGTGTAAATGAAGAGGGACATTGGATTTGAAGTGGAGAAAACGCCCCGTGTGTGGTCAATGTTGAAATATTTCGCTGGTAGGAAAATAGTGTGGGAACAAAGGGAAAATGACAATAAAAACATCGAGACATCAGAGATCGGATTTTCACTAACAATACTATCTGCACAAGCAGTCACACCAGCCACAAGGACAACAGTTGGCGAGTCTTCCTCGTTTCTCTGTTTACTTCTGGCACCGCTGATGAAGGACACAGGTGCGCCCGAAAAATCCGGACTAAAAACCTTAATTTCCGTGCTTTATTTTTGTCTTATGGTTAATATTATTTAATAAATATTTTTCGTACTGATCACATTTGTACCCTTTCGTTTGCTCCTGTTCTATCTATCTATCTATCTATCTATCTATCTATCTATCTATCTATCTATCTATCTATCTATCTATCTATCTATCTATCTTTCTTTCTTTCTTTCTTTGAGGCACGGTGGAGTAATGAATAGCGGTTCGGACTGAGGAATCGGAGAGCCGAGTTCTCATTCCAGTTGAATCCATTACATTCACTTACGTGCTAATACCCTTGGGAAAGCTATGAATCCTCTTCTCACATCCAGCTATGGGTAAATAGAAGGACAGACCGGGTTCTATAACCTTGGATTTCAACTGATCTAACGGAGAAAGAAATGGCAACCTAGTGCGGGAAAAATCTGCCTCGTCATTCATGTATCAAAAGATACATGATCGCCTAAGCATGGATAATGCATGGCACATAACTAACTGATCTCTCTCTCTCTCTATATATATGTATATATAAATATATATATGTCTAATATATATATATATATATATATATATATATATATATATATATATATATATATGAGACATATATATATATGTATATATAAATATATATATGTCTCATATATATATATATATATATATATATATATATATGACATGCGTACCTTCATAAGAATAAATTGGCCTTACTTTGCTGTGAAGTACCTGCTGGCTGAGGGATCTAATTCTTTCTCCTACATTTGAAAAATTGTATGTCGTGATGAAATATTTTGATTTAATTTGAATTGGTTTTTTTTCTTTCTTTTTTTTTTTTTATAATAATCGCTTCGAGTATTTAAAGTTTTTCTTCAGGGTGTGCTGTATAGAATTTGGAATTTTATGAGTACAGCGGCCCCGTTGCTAGCTGCAAACCGAAAAACAAACTGATAATTTTAGATTTTGTATAAATTGTAGTCACATAATCGGTTGGGGATGTAAATTCAGGGGATCGAATGAAGGTTAATACAAATTTCATGAACTCCTGAACTTGCTAGAGACAGATATTTGGAATATTGAAAAATATTCCCTGGAAAGCCGCGGAAGAAAAGCTGAATAGCTTCAGCAAAAGTTTTCATCACAACATTACCATATTTTCATGACTATGTGTCCTGAAAAACTTTCATAATCCTGTAAATTCTATAAAATGTACAAAAAGCGAAAACTATTGTCAACATGATTGCTATCAGTTCTTTCGCGGTAGAAAGACTTTTTTCAAGAATGAATTATATATACTCAGATAAAAGAAGCTGGCTTACAGTAAAAATTGCAGCAAACTTGATGACAATTAATCTTATTGGTCTCTCTTTAGATTTATGCGACGTTACTCCTTTCGTTAAAACATGGCTTAGAAAAAACAAAATAAACACAATACTATTGACAATAGAGTAAGGCAAAGTTGAAGACAATCATAATAACAATCGAGTTGTTATTTGGAAAATGTTTAAATAAAAGATCATGAATGAAAGATTTTAAAGGATTTTAATTATTTTGTAATTGAGATTAATTTTGTTATTTTTAAATAAGTGCAAGAAAAATTTGCTTTATTTTGAAATTATATCTATACAGTAAAATATAGACTATGGAAAAATGATGTATTTTTTATTTATTATAAGGTTTCTGAAATACCGGTAGATGAAGATAAATAAATATACTCTTTAATGAATAAACGGTGTATCTACTCAAATATGGGTATAATATGCACATATGGATATGGGTATAATGTATATACACACACATATATATCTATATCTATCTATCTATCTATCTATCTATCTATCTATCTATATATATATATATATATATATATATATATATATATATATATATATATATATATATATTAAAAAAGAGAGAGACTGAAAACGTTTTTGGTTACAATGTGGATTTGTTTTAGTGTACATATACTTTATTCTTCATATTTTTGCTACACGAGTTTCTGGTTTCGTGACCTTCTTCAGGCAAATAAAAGGAATCCATTTTTAAAGGGATAAATTTTTCTTATGTTCTTTTAATGTTTCCTTGTTCGTCTTCTGTATTTGTAGTAAGCATTGATCTCATTTCTGGACGGTTGGA
>OZ010612.1:34281682-34294182 GCA_963932145.1 Acanthosepion lycidas
GAGAGACAAGCTTGCTAACCATTATACCACGCTCATATACACAAAACGTAGCGTAATAGATATTAGATTTGAACTAATTTCGACTCGATTTTATTTTCATTATATTTATTGTAATTTTACTCATTTATTTAAGTTTACATTTAGTAATTTAGTAAATACACGTAATAAGCTGAAAAGGCATTTCATTTTCGTTTGAATAAATTATATATTTTCAGATCACGCTCGTAATCCCGAAAGTTTCTGTGACATCCAAGCGCATTTTTTCTTTAATGTCTTTTTTCAAGTGGATAAGCCGGTAGACGTAATACACACTGTTTAAATTAAAAAAAAAGGGACCTCTTTTTCAAACGCGAGTATCCACTAAAAATAACATTTGAAGTGTCTGTGTAGATATAGTTTTAAGGTGTGCTATATTTATCGGATAAAGTGCTCAATATCATAGATAGGGCGTACGTAAATATAAAAGTGAATATTGAAATCAACACTCAGGGGCCTCTGAGTGTTGACTTCAATGTTCACTTATATATATATATATATATATATATATATATATATATATATATATATATATATATACAAATGTAATAGAACGAAGAGTAAGTTTTCAGCGTTCAAAACATTAATTTAAAACAGGGCTCAAAACAAAAGTAGAGCAATAAATATTTATTTATTCTGCAATGTTACATTAGAACATGCCCATCCAACTACAAAACTGTACATCTAGTTTCAACGTTAAAAATTTTTAACGTTTCATGAGGTGGGAAATCACGATGCTACTAAAATATTTTATTCCGAAGCACATTTTCCACTTCCGTCACTACAAACTTTCCAATGACGCAAGTGGAAGATGTGTTTCGTTAACTGTATTTAGGAATAAAATATTTTAGTAGTATTGTGATTTCCCACCGCATGAAACGTTAAAAAAAAATTAACGCTGAATCAGGATGTGCAATTTTGTAGTGCATGTTCTAATGTAACACTGCATAATATATATATATATATATATATATATATATATATATATATATTGTCAATATTTATTTAGCAAAACTAGGCAATCAACTGAAATATCCCGAATGTATATTGATCGTGCGAGATTCAAAGATCATGATATTTTCAATGCATCTTCGTTTGAGTAAATTATATTAAAACCAAAATGTCATTCCTGGGTCAAGTGTTGCAATTTTATGTACAACACATATGAAATTATAAATTAAACTAATTGTATTTAATATTTAATATTCTGTGGGAATCTCATCCATCTTTACTCACGCACACTTATCTATCTATCTATCTATCAACTTTGGAGGCGGGCTTCTCACACTAAAACAAAGACAAATGTACATATAAACATATATCCGCAAATCCTTCGTTTTTGAGTAATTAAGTTTAAAGTTTACGGTAGACGCTGTTAAATGTACAATCCGTGATACAATTCAAAAATACTTTTACAAATTTTGGTGGTGGGGGCGCGTTCCTGACTCCAAATCAAGTTAAAATGCCCATATAAACATATATCCAAAGGGCCATCATTGTACCTCAATACATCAACTCATAGCAAATATTCAAAATGTCCTCCACTTGCATCTATACACGCATGCACCCGTCGGATCGTTGACTGACGGAGCTTTTCAAATACTCCCACACGGTACAGTGTTTACATTATTCGGACTATTGTCCTCATCTTTGTCGCCATATTTATCACAACGTTTCGGCCGTTGTATGCTCCGGCCTTCTTCCGGTGGTTGGAATTTCGAACTGAACCCTTTATTTCGATCACTGGGGTAGACTGTTCTCAGTTATCAGTTATCTCCTGCTAATTTTCCCTCTGAAAGTTCTCCACTGCCTTAACCGGGTATTGAACTCACACTCTTTGGGTCTGTCACTGGATCTAACCAACGCCTTTATCCACTGTGCCATGTGTCAGTTCGAAGGCTGGAGCGTACAACGGCCGAAACGTTGTGATAAATATGGCAACAAAGATGAGGACAATCGTCCGAATAATGTAAATACTGTACATAATACCTCATCTCAGAAATATAGACAGACTTCCACACGGTGTCGAATGGTTTCGAAGGCCCCCGTGAAGCGTCTCTGCATTATTAATGTAGGCTGCATAAATGACTTGCTTTAGGTGGCCTTACAGATAGAGTAAGGGGGAACGTGCAGGCGACAGAACCTGTCCTCCCCTACCTATCCATCTTTCATGGTAGACATCAGCCAGTGTGTCGCGAACAATGTGACTATAATGAGATGGAGCTCCATCATGTTTGAACCACATGCATCTTCATATTAGCAGTGGTACATCCTCTAGCACGTCTGGATGTAAGGTCCCTATAGACAGCTCCTTTAAGACGTGCTGGGAAAACATATGGACCTATCTGAGGGTCACCTACAATCGCCACCCTTACATTATTCGCAAATTGATTCTGGTGTCTAGCCTGTATTGAACCATGGGGATTCTGATTCACCCACAAATGTTGGTTGTGTAAATTTGTTATTCTAGCCTGTAGAATGTGTCGTACGAGCTAGTCTCGGCCTTCCTCGATCCATAGTTCGTCGTTCCACGGATCCTGTCGCTGCAACGCAACGATAGACAACGGCAAAGGTTGGATGACTCGGCTGCCCTCGGTCTGGAACCGAAATCAGATACAGGTGCGTAGCCTCGCGCCCATTATCATCCGTGCGGCTGTATGTAAAAATCATACCTGCCTGCTCACGATATGAATATCCTATCATTGTTAAATGGAACACTTCTCGGTTAACTCCCTACTACATGCGTTAAATGTTGAAGACAGATTAGTCATAAATGTACACGAATGACAAATGTAACCTAGTCTACAGAACATCACAGCGCAAACTTTCTTTCAACTTAATAACTCAAAAACGAAGGATTTGCGCAAATATGTTTATATGAACTTTCGTCCTGGTTATAATGTTAGGAGCCCGCCCCCAAAGTTTGTAAAAATCTTTTTGATACACATTATATATATATATATATATATATATATATATATATATATATATAAAAGGCTCAAATACTAATATTTCACGATTATAATTTTTTATACTAGAATCGTATTCAAGACCCAATTAATCAGACCTACAAATTCCTTGTACGATTACGATTCCAATGTAATTAGTTATAACCATAAAAAATATTAGTGTTTGAGTCTTTTATATTATATTCTTGCTCTGTCTTTGACATAGAGCTCTACCTGGATTTTATCCTCTTGGAAATATATGCATATATATTGACCACTAATATTATATATATATATATATATATATATATATATATATATATATATATATATACACAATGAAATCCCAAATTACCTCATATGGGGGGGACAGATCTATTTCAACCGACGAGAAGTGCGTCAGTCTTATTCAACACCGGTGTGTAGACTGTATTGGTGTTGGAAATAGAAAATTAACTTTGACAGCGGTCAAAAAATTGATACAGAATTTATCCATTTGGATGTTTTAGTCAGACACCGAAATGCCCGTGTTGGTGGTTAAGGGAGGGTGGAAGGTATTATAAAATTAACCCGGATATTAACCTTATGGTCATTAAATCGGGGTTATATGAAGAATGAGGTGTTAAATTGAAACTAAAACAGGGCATGAAAGGGAGTTTTACAAAAAAGAATGACAAAGTAACCTGGTATGTTTTTATATTTTAGATACACTTAGTAGAATTGTAGATGCAAAACTAATAGGCCTATATAGAGATGACGGACTCATTTTCATCCCCAGTAGTAACGGTCCACTAACAGCGAAGATACAAAAGAAAATCATTAGGGCCTTTAAATCACTAGGGTTTAGGATTGAGATTTTATCTAACCATCAAATAGTTGAAACTAAACAGGGCCGGAAAGGGAGTTTTGAAAAAAAGAATGACAAAGTAACTTGGTATGTTTTTATATTTTAGATACACTTAGTAGAATTGTAGATGCAAAACTAATTTTTTCTAACCATAAAATAGTTGATTACCCAGACATTATCCTTAACCTCAATAATAAATCATTTAAACCATACTATAAAGACAATGAAACCCCAACCTATATTAATGTTAATTCTAACCGCCCCAGTGCCATTGTGAGACTGATACCCACCACTGTCGTACAGTCGATTATCATCCAACATGTAGGAAAATGCTCTCCATAAAAGTGGTTTTAAAAATAAATTATCTTAAGTAATACAGAAATATCTAAAATGGGATGCAGGCACAGAAAAAGAAAAAGAAAAATTATTTGATTCAACCCGACTTCTGCAAACTGTCAAATATTAATATAGGATAGTATTTTCTAAAATTAATAAATAAAGGTTTTCACTAAAGAAACCCTCTAAGTAAGATCTTCAGTAGGAAAACGATTCAAATTAGCTATTCGCACAGGAATAGGTAATTTTAGTCGTTTTCCTATTGAATGACATGTACAAAATCATCACGTCTCATAATAAGTATACTTTAAGTAAGTTTTATGGGATAAAGAACAAACCTGGTATAGAACCCTCCTGGGATAAAGAAAATTGGGTTATATACCAACCAACCATTTCCCCCAAGGAAAATATATTTAATTATGTTTACATTGGAATTTTCGCGGGTAATGGTAACAGAGACTTTATACATACACATAGGCATTCTTTTACCAGCCCTAAATTAAAATATCAGACGGCTCTTTCAAAAAAAAAAAAAAAAAAATTGGGTTATTGAAGAAGAAAGGTCTGTATCCCCCAGATACTCCTAATAGTCTTACAGATAGGTGTAACTTGTGTTTAGAAGCAAAATTAGAATAATAAAATACAATAATCAAAACAAACTATTAAATCAAAGGCATGAATTAGTATTAAAATGTCGATATAGAGGCAGATTTAAACTTCTTTAATATAGATTTTACTTTATTATTTTTAAATTCTCTTACTCATCAAATGTTGAATGTATAACTATTGCTAATTTCTATATTTCCATTTCTTCACTATATTAATTATATCTTATAACTGTCCCTGTTCTAAGAAATCTCTATTCTTTTATCACTTACAACTTTTTAATTATATATTTTTAATGATCTTTAGTTTTTTGTTGTTTTTTTAAATATAACTTGCATTTATTTGTTTTTATAACTTGATTTAACTTATCTTTAATGTCAAAAATAGATAATTAGTTTTAACTTAATTTTTTATTTTTTATTCTTTAATATAATTTTTTTAATATATTCTTACTTAAATTTAATATAAATTATCTAAATATGACTTCTTTTTAATTTTTTAATATCACTCATTTTTAAGTATAAATTACAATTTTTTTTTAAAGTAGGAACCTAATATATTTCACGCCCAACCCAGTTCTGCTGAATCAAAATCAATGTTGAGTTTAAGCAAGCGAATGAGCCAATTGGGGTAAAGTGCCATGAAGATTTAAATTTTTCCCACTTGTGACGAATGAGCTATTGATTTTGTTTTTTGCATGCTAGCATGCTAGTTAACATTCGTGTCAGTCAGCTGTTGGCTCTCACGCTGGCCAATAGAATATTCCTGCCTATTCGTGGCAGCCAGCTATAGGCTCTCACTCTGACCAGTAGAAAATGGTCGCAAACTACATGAAAACTGCCGTAGAAGCAGGAAAATAATAATAATATATAACCTATATATATATATATATATATATATATATATATATGTGTATATTTGGTTGGATTGATGTCAGTTTGTGAACCTGGGTTTCACGCTTTTGCGATCATCAGAGAAAACTATTTATTTGAGTTTGTCTGACGATCGCAAAAGCGTGAAACCCAGGGTCACAAATTCACATAAATCCAAACAAATATGTTAGCTCTATCTCTGATGTTGAGCGCTTTCTAATAAGTACTGCGCATATAATATATAAATAATTATATATATATACTAGCAGCATGGCCCGGCGTTGCCCGTGCTTGATTCAAAAATCGTACTACTCATGCAGCAATAGCTATCACTTGACTTAAAATATTTTTGCCCTTACTTGGATTTAAAGGAGTGCCCATTGCCGTGCTGATGTTGCTACATGCCTTGCTTCTTGCCCATCTCATACTGCGAATTTTTTCTAAGCTCTATACTAAACTTTAAATCTGTTACGAAAAAAGAACTAAACAAAATGAACACAAAACGATCAGCTTTAAAAAGGACTCGTAACTGGGAAAACCGAATGAAAAAAGAATGTTAACAACAAATACTTTTTCACACCCAACCCAGTTCTGCGGAATCAAAATCAATGTTGAGTTTAAGCAAGCGAATAGGCCAATTGGGGTAAAGTGCCATGCAGATTTAAATTTTTCCCACTTGTGACGAATGCAGCTATTGATTTTTTTTTGCATGCTAGCATACTAGTTAACATTCGTGTCAGTCAGCTGTTGGCTCTCACGCTGGCCAATAGAATCTTCCTGCCTATTCGTGGCAGCCAGCTATATAGGCTCTCATCCTGGCCAGTAGAAAATGGTCGCAAACTTCATGAAAACTGCCGTAGAAGCATGAAAAAAACGATTATTTCAACTATTGATGGGAGTTGGGAAATGCAAATTCGGTCTTGGCCTTCTCGCTAACTTGGAACATGTGCATGTAAATTTTGGTGCAAATCCGTCGAAAATTGCGGCTGTGCATTCATTACACACACACACACACACACACACACACACACACACACACACATATTCTGCCTTTTATAGATATAGATACACAAATACCTTATGGAAAGATATAACTCCACCTCTCCTACCCCCTCAGCTAGGACATAATTATTAAGACTTGTATCACTAAACCATTAGTATCTTTAAAAAAATTCTTACACTCTAAATATTGACTTTCTGGCAAAGGGTTGATAAGTTGCAGGAAAGGACTCAATCAATAAGTCACATCACTTGAGGATCTTCAGCAGCAGTAACAACTAAAATGAATGGCACGTGCAACTTGAAGAGAGAATAATGACATAATCAAGATGCTCGTGTTCCACTCCATCCCAAACAAAAAGCAAGGAAGAAAATTCCCATCAATAGTGCTACTAGAATATTTCCCTAAAACATTGTTTTAAGAGAAAGATTTTATAAATTCTAATTGACAGGAAGTTTAAATGCTTGGTCAATGAATGTTGATTGTTTCCTTATAAGGAAACAGCTAATATTACCATTATAGTATGTTCCGTTATTGGTACCCTACATTACTGACCAGAGTTATATTTAACAATCTAGTTTTTTTGAGTATTATTGTAGTGAATTTTATTTCCTTAAGTGCCCCCACCATCGTTGCCTTGTGCCAGACTGAGCTAAGCTTAAAAATTATTTGGAGTAATAATTAACAAGCTAGTATAATAGACTATTTCTTGTAGTGCACTAGACCCATACTTGGTACCCAAAACTTGTGGTCTTGTACCAGACTGGGCTAAGCTTAAAATTATTTGGAGTAATGGTTAACAAGCTAATCTTATTCTTAAATATTTAGTAGCTTAACTCTTTCATTATAGTTCTTTTTTCTTTCATTTTCTGATTACCTGACCATCTTTGTTATTTTTCATTTTTTCTTCTTTCTGCTTTTAAACTTCATATTTTTCTTCTGTATTTCGATTCTTTTTACTTCATTCTCTTTCCTGTCTTTTTTCATTCATTTCTTCTGACATTTTTCTTTCGTCTTTCTTCCTACTTAATTTTGTATTCTCTTTCTTCTACTCTTTTTCTCATCTCTTTCTCTACTGCTCTCCTTCTCTTCCTCCCTAACTGTCTTTCTCATTCGTTCTTTTTCCCATTTATCTCTCTTACTCTTTCATTTCTTTATTTTTCTCTCACCTTCTGCTACCTGATCCCCCCCACCAATTATTTTCATTCTTTTTCCATTTTATCTTCCTCTTTTTAAACTCTGTATTTTTATTATCTGCTGATTCTTTTTACTTCATTCTTTTCTTTTTTCCTTTAATGTTTTTTTTTGTTTTTTGTTTTTTTTTTTTCAATAATTTCCTTCCAACATCTTCAAATTTGTTTTATTTGCTTGGTGGAAGAAATCGGCTGTATTTATGTCGGCTGTGGTTAGCATCGTAGCCGGTTGGCAATATCTTTTGGTTTATGACTAAAAATTAACTTCTGCATTTTGACTGTACACATGGGTTTCATTTGGGCACCATGTGTATTTAAAGTAGTTTCCGGTTAATATTTTTAGTTAGAAAGACTTGTGTATGTTTAGGTTTCATTTGTTTTACTTTTTGTGTATCGTTCTCTGAAAAAAAACAAAAAACGCTGAGTCACCGGAAGTTAACGGCATTCGTTCTGTTTTCCGTGGTGACGCTTTCGGACGTTTGAGTAGCCGGCAGTAACTTCCGGCCCGGTGCGATACCTTTACCCGTGCTTTCAAATTGATTTCGTGCAAAAACAATTGTTTTTCCAATTTTTGGCGCTGTCAGAACCACCGCCGGATAATTTTACGTAGTCCTGTGAAATCAGTTGAAAAATGTAGGAACATGTAGCCTTCTTCAGCTGATTGGAATTTAGAACTGAACTCTAATTTTCGCCCACCGGTGGACAAAACAAAGAGTTCAGTTCGAACAATGTAAATAGTGTAAATAATTGCAATACCTCATCTCAGAAATACAGACAGATATCTCCAAAGATTGTTACAGGTCCTATTTCTGTAACCGGGTCTGGGTGATGTTCATACCAAATTCTTGCAGTTACCTTTCCGTAAAAGTTGAAAATTTTCCAATGTAGATATTACCCCAATCTGTCATGTCGGGCTTTATATTCAGTGGGCGCCAATACGATGAAAACTGATACAAGATGGTTAATTGTTTCTAGATATTTATCACAGGATCTACAATTTGGGCTAATACAATTTTTCAGTATGTGTGCTTGATAATTTCTAGTTAGCAAGCATTGCTCATTTGAAGTAAGAATAAAACCTTCAGTTTCAGCTTTTAAACCTGCACTACGTAAGCACTGATGGGGTTGGTCTACATCAGTTTGTTTGGTACGAGCAGTGGATTGACCATGAAGAGGCTTATCTTGCCATCATTTTTGCATTTGCTACATTGCATTTGTTTTTGCTTTCTTTTTTTAGGTTCTTTGTCGCTGCAATAGTTGTATTATGGTTTATTTGCACGTCTTCACCCACTCAAAATTCCCTTTTGGATTTGTTGTTTTCTTAATAATTTCATGTTTACTGGAGGGGGGTTTTGTTTTGTCTTGGTGAAGTTAAGATGGGCTTCAGTAAATAAACCATTCACTACCACAGATATGCATATCAGATACATGACTTTAAACATTTTGAGGACAGGCTCACAGAGCATCTCTGTTTATGGGCAGGAGCAGTGGGGGAACATGATTGCTGAATGTCGATGGGATTGATTTTTAAGTTCGAAGTATGACGCATCCAAAGCGATTTGACAGTCATATCTAGATTCTTGTGAAATCTCTTAATCAAAGACAATCTGAGCAGACTGGGTTTCCCGAACTGAAAGTATTTCTAACTAGGCTGCAACTACAAGATTATGTTTTCCAAATTTGTCATCACATAATTCATATTTGGCTGTGATGCATGTGCCTGGCATACATTTATGAGACTGTCAGGATATGTATATTGGGGTTTGAATATTTCTAACCCATCATCATTTTGTTGGTGTGGATCTTTGTCACTCATTAATAATAATAATAATAATAATAATAATAATAATAATAATAATAATAAGATGAAGAAGGAAAAATACAGTAATGGTGGTGTTATATGGTAATGATGACAGCCCAAATGACCACAGCAGAGCACTTTGTTCAGCGGAGGTTTCGTCCATTTCCACGTGTAATAGGATAAAACGAGTTATTGACCTGAAAGCTAACTCCCAAAATAGACCTTTGACCAATAATTGGTGGCGTTTATGAAAACGTTTTCGCCAAGATGTCGGCAGAAGATGGCTTTGACGATACGAAAAGGATAAACGAATAAATCACTTAATAATAATAATAATAATAATAATAATAATAATAATAATAATAATAATAATAATAATAATAAAAGAAAACTGCACAAGTGGCCAAAGGAAAGAAATTAAAGTTCTAATGGTAGGAATTAAAAGCGAAGGACTTTGGCTTCGTTATTTTGTCCGGTAGTCGGCATCTCTGATCATAGTTTACAGGCTGGGTTTGGATGTAAAATCTCTTTCTTTCTTTCTTTCTTTCTTTCTTTCTTTCTTCGCTAGCCCTCTGCATCGGGATTTGCAAAAAATAGACGCTTCTTCTGTTGTCTGTGGGCATCTTTAAAGCTGAATACTCGACCAATCAACTAAAAAGAATAGAATAACAAAAAGAGAAATTATCTATCTATCTATGTATCTATCTGTTTCAGTCGGTTCATATCTATCTATCTATCTATTTATCTCAGTCGATTCATATGTATCTTTCTATTTATCTATCACAGTCTATTCAAATCTATCTATCGATATATCTGTTTGCCTGCTGTCTGTTCATAAATATTTATTAATCTGAAACTATTCAAATCTATCTATCTATCTATCTATCTATCTATCTATCTATCTATCTATCTATCTATCTATCTATCTCATTGTAGTTCTACCTATTTGAGTCTATTGAAATCTATCTCATTGTAGTTCTATCTATCTATCTATCTATCTATCTATCTATCTATCTATCTATCTATCTATGGCTGTTCATTATCTATCTATCTATCTATCTATCTATCTATCTAAGATTAAGGATTTTGCACGTAAGAATAGGAGTTAAGCTTGTAGTCATCAGGGAAACATCGTCTCGGAAATCTGTTCTATGAAGCAACGGTTCTTGAGAAAAAGCTGGCCGAGTAGAACTTCCTCTCTACTAACTGAATACGAAAGGAATTGGAATAATTCGTCCCAGTGTATGTGGTATGGTGAGTATTCCCTGTGAAGATCAGAACTGATGGAACTAAGGAATGTAGCTCGTCAGAACATTTGCCATGGAAATATCGATAGATTAGCGAGAGGCTTGCAACTTTTTGTCTAGGGGAATGGGGTTGTAGAGTGGAAAATAATTTATCATCCACACGGCCGTGAAGACGCCTCTGAACTCTACCTTACTCGTTTGGTTTGGGAGATATTTCGCGTTATGAGCATGTCCGTCCCCAGTTGAGACGGCGTCAGGGTTTTTCATTTTTGTCTATGAGTTGGCATGACTTTTTGAGAAAGATAGGGGAGTAAATCCTCATAGCTTTCTCCATAGTTCTGAATTCAGAATTGTCTTTCCCCTAGACCGGCTGCTCATCAAGGCTAGAAAACTATTATTTAGCCCATACTTCAAACTTTATTATAGTGGACTTTTCTTATTTGAAACAGACGCCCCGTTTTTTATTTATTAAACAGTGTGTGTTACATCTAAATTACACCTATCGGCCGGCGCATTCGAGAAATCTAAGTAAAGAAAATGTGTTCTTCAGCAGGGATCGAACCTGAATCTCCCAATTAATCCGGCATGTTATGTAAAACAAGCCTCTTATTACCCTATTTAAGAAACACACATCCTCTTCACTCGGATTATTTTTCTGAGAACCCTTATATTATATTCAGAATTGTCTTCGAACTAGAGCTATTATTTAACCCATAGCTGGAAGGGGAAAAGAGAAGATAGATTTATTCTTTTCTGAAGTTTATTAATACGAAAGTCAACGCAGCAGACGAGGTGGGATTTTGAACCCACCTCGCTGATAACTATATCGTCTCAAAGTAGAAAAATATGCCTGAAATGCGATGACATACCCGCAAATTATCGAGTGGGTGGTAGTAATTAAGGAGATATGTTAATGGTATTAATTATTAGTCGCAATAAGGGATAGTTATGGATGATTGGTAGCAGTTTAGAATACGTGTAATGATAGAAGTGAAGAAAAAATGACGTGTGGATGAAAAAGCAAGTCAGAAAATAGTGTAAAACGGTAGAAAAAAATACAAGTTAATAAATCCTTTGAGATATGATACGATGAACTGAAAAATGTCAAAAGATATTGGCAGGATCTGGAAAGGAGGAGATTTGACTATAAAAATGATTGAGTGGTAATAATCATGTTTGAATATAAATATTAATTAAGAGAATGGGAGACAGGGAGTGTGTGGGTGTATATTAAGAAAGGAATAAGTGATCGACAAGCATGAGACGGTAATAGGGAATAAAGGAATGGTGACAAAGCTATGAGTAAAGAGTGTAAGGGCAAAAAACACGAGAAGTTATTTATGAGGAATATGAAAAGAAAGAAAGAAAGAAAGAAAAGAAAAGAATGAAAAAATATTACGTACACAGAAAACAACAAGAAAAGAGAAGGAAACGGGAACTGTGTACAAGAGAAAGGGTAAAAAAGAACATGTCCAATGGGAAAGAAAGAAAGAAAGAAAGAAAGAAAGAACAAGAAAGACAGAAAAGGAACACGGGAAAGAAGAGAAAAAAGGAAAAGAGAAGGAGGCAAGGGAAAGAAAGAAAGAAAGAAAGAAAGAAAGAAAGAAAGAAAGA
>OZ010612.1:34299182-34309182 GCA_963932145.1 Acanthosepion lycidas
TGCGAGAACTATAAACAAAGATCAAACATTTCAAATGCTGGAATTTGGCCCAAGAAAGAAATATTTGCGCATGCCCAGTGGTATGTTGCATGCTGAAGCTTCAAAAAACCTAAGGATTTATTCTCCGCTGTTAAAAAGGAAAAAAAAGGAAAATTCTTAAATATATTGTTCACTATGAAGTCCTAAAAGAATTTATTAAACCGCGAAATCTCGAATTTGGCCAATGTATTTTCCAAACAAATCATATTCAAATTTCATCGAATGGTTTGCGAAATCGAACGAAACGTAGAGTTTGTAAATCTCGACAAAAATGTTAACAATATTAAATCCTGTGAGGATTTCAACACGGGTTATTATAGTACTAAAATCTTCAGAGATATATCGTTGGCGAAAACATTTTTTTATTAATACTAACAAGAACACTGAAAACATTTAGTTGGCTAATAGATTAGAATAACACACTGGTACACGATTAAAAGATAGAAATCGCCTTTTAACAATTTAGAAACAAATTTAATTTGTACAAACTTATTCAGTGTCGGCTCTTGATTCTGCCATTGGCCAACATTTGCTCGACAATCCCGTGTCTGCAGGTGAATATCAGGAAAATGTTTTGACATATTACATAGGATACGATCTCGGCATAGGATGAGAATTGTTAAAGCAGTTAGAATTATACTTATAGCACCTACCATATGTTTGGCAAAAAGCCGCCCACTTATTCTTGTGTGTGAACACGCACAAATCATTTCTGGTGATTTTTCAGGTGGGTGATCAAATTTATTTGTTTTTTATACAGTTAAATTGTTTTCGAAATTGTTAGAAGAGCTTTTCGTCAACAATATATATCTGAAGAATGGTTGGCCGAAAGGTTCCTTAGAGGCTATTTTAGAATTAAGATGCTGTCATTGGTACTATTTAAAGTTATATATAGATATATATATATATGTATGTATATATATATATATATATATATATCCGAATGTAATGAGAACGAAAATAATATAAATTCTAACGTTCACTGCATTAATTCAAAAGAGGGCTTAATACCAAGAGTTGAGCAATAATTATTTATTATAATTTTTACATATGGACAAAAACAACTTACTCACTACAAAGATGCATTCTTGTTTCGATGCGGCTGCATCTCGACTGGCGATAACCAAAAATGGTTATGATCATTTTTCGTTCTTACCAGTCGATAGTTGTTTTTGTCCGTATGTAAAATGATATATATATATATATATATATATATATATATATATATATATATATATATATATATATATATATGTATGTATATATATATATACGTATTATCCCACAACGTTACTCCGTTACCATAAACCATTCACAAAAGAACTACATAACCATAAATACGTTAGTAAAGATTCCACTCGCCATCATAAAATTTTAGATAGATTAACCACCAACTCCAGCAACAAACAAATATTTAACAATGTTAAAGATAAATATATTTAGGCTTTGGAATCAAGTAATCCTAAGGTAAACTTATAGTATTTGATAAAAAACAAAGATGATAAGACAAAACGAAAACACCGTAAACACATTATATGGTTTAATCCAACCGTAATGTCCAAACTAATATCGGAAAAATTTTCCGAAAATTAATCCATAAACATTTTAATCATCCATCAGAATTAAAAAAAAATTTTTTTAAGAAAAATAATATAAAATTAGTTATAGTTTTCCGACAAAGTCAACGTAAAATTTTCTCCAAATAAATACAATTACCGAAAAATACAATCTGACCATTAAGCGTGACCGCTTAATGGATGATCGACCATGTTGTATATCAAACGTGCATTCATTCCCGTTGCAATGTTAAATTTTATTTTGGTTCTACTGAGAATCCTTGGAAGCTTCGTTTCTACCATCAACGTATGACTTTGGCTAATATTAAATACAGAAACAGCATTCCTCTCTCTAATTATTTCTAGCAATTGAAAGATTCCGGCAACTCCCCTTCAATTAAATGGAATATAATGGCAAGTGCTAAACTGTTTAAAGTCAAGGGGAATAAATGCAATCTGTGTTTAGTTGAAAAATAATTATCTTACATTTAAATAACTTGGGCTTACTAAATAAAAAAGGAGGTGATGGTTTCATGTAGGCATAAAAATAAACAGCTACTTAAGCACGTAAACACAGATTATTATTTCTATACTATCGCGATTTAGTTTTTAGTGTAAACCATTGCTTAGTATTTATTTATTTATCTATTTGCTTATTAACTATTTATTACCAACTAGCAGCATAGCCCGGCGTTGCCCGTCCTTGATTAAAAAATCGTACAACTCATACAGCAATCGCTATCACTTGACTTAAAATATTTTTGCCCTTCCTTGCCTTTAAAGGAGTGCTCTTTGCCGTTCTGATGTTGCTACATGCCTAACAACAAATATTTTTTCACACCCAACCCAGTTCTGCGGAATCAGAATCAACGTTGAGTTTAAGCAAGCGAATGATCCTATTGGGGTAAAGTGTCATGCAGATTTAAATTTTTCCCACTTGTGACGAATGCAGTTGTCGATTTTTTTTGCATGCTAGCATGCTAGTTAACATTCGTGTCAGTCAGCTGTTGGCTCTCACACTGGCAGCAAACTACATGAAAACTGCCGTAGAAGCATGAAAAAATCGATTATTTCCACTATCGATGGGAGTTGCGAAATGCAAAGTCGGTCTTGGCCTTCCCACTAACTTGGAGCATGTGCATGTAAATTTTGGTGCAAATCCGTGGAAAATTGCGGCCGTGCATTCGTTACACACACACACACACACACACACACACACACACACACACACACACACACACACACACACATATCCTGCCTTTTATAGATAGAGATTATGGATGATTACCTATTGATTTTTTAATATAGATTTTTCATTATATATATATATTTTTTTATCTTTATATAGATTTTTTATAGATTTTTAATAGATGAGTGATTATATTTATTTAAATTTATATTTATTTATTCATTATTATATTTTTTCTTTAATAATATTGCTAATTTTATATTAAATTAAATTAAGTTAGCCCCCTTTCATCATATAAACAATTGATAATCATTAATTGATAACCCATCACTCTAAAATTAAATAAAATAAAATTAATAATTCATAATAAATACTGTATTTGACGACATATAAGGCGCACTTTTTTTTTTTAATAAAAATATCTTTTAAAATTCCCCTGCGTCTTGTATGCTATAAGTAGGTTTAAAATTCGTGATAGTCGGCCGAAATTAGCTAGCTGGCAACTTCTATTAGCTTAGACTTTAGAGTAACTTTCATACACCTATTGTTATTATTTAAAAAGGTATTATGCAGATTAAAAGCGTTATAATTGATAATATTCTTTATATTCATTTCATCACGTTAATATTAGTAATTTGTTTCACTAAAATTAATCGCAATAAATTCAAATTATATATTTATAAAATATATTTATTTCATTAATATTTTTCTTGCGATAAATCCCGGTTGAATTGATATAAATATAATCAGAATTTTTATATCCTAATTATTCCACCAAGACGTTTACAAAACGCGTGTTGTAAGATCATATAAAGGAATAGTTTTTATTGAATTTTAGTGGTAACTGTTTTGTTCAATTGCAATAAATGCTTGATTTTTATTTTGTTTTCTTATCTTTGGATATAATCAAGTTTTTATAGGCTCGTGTTCTTTTTTTCCTATTATTTATGTTTAATTCTAATCATGGCTTGTTTAAGCAAAATAATACCTCATAAGTATAGCCTAGGCTGTACCAGTACATTAGAATCCCTTACAGTATGTAGAATTATTTATAATTTACATACTTATACTTGGTGTGAAAATAATTCTACATACTGTAAGGGATTCTAATTGCATTTAATTGTTCTTAAAAGAAATATAGTATATTAAAAATTAAAAATTAAAAGTGAAAATATTTCAAATCGTAGTTAAATAAAACGTATTCTAAACTAAACACCCCCACAAAAATCTTTGAATATACAAACAGAAGAAAATTCCGTAAGAATTTTTGCCGTTAACAATAAAATTTTAAAAAATCCAGACGACATGCATTTAACGGATGTTAGATTTCATTGAAAAATACATCCCTACCAAAACGTAACTAATAACTGATACATCAAAATAGAGACATAATGAACACGCAGACACCCCTTGTCTGGTTGAAATAAATTTCTCTGTATCCTCGGAAACGTGAATTATGATTTTTACTGTCTTTAAAACCCAGTAATTTTAAAAGTTACTCCAAAATTCGCTTGAGGATGAAATGGAACTAATGACTTTAATTTAATTACAAAATTAAATTCGGAGCTTTCAGCTTCCATTTTTGAAACATGGTTAGAACTGTGTAGCGAAAAAAAACATATTTTAAATCAATTAATTTATAATATTAATGCTCTGTAAATTTACATTGAGCACTATTTTGTAAAAATAAAAATATCTATAAGAACACCGGATTATATATCTTACTGTTCTTTCTTTATATATATATATATATATATATATATATATATATATATATATATATATAGGCATCCAAACATTGAGGTTACAGTGTCAGCGTGAAAAATGAAGAACGCGGTATTTCATTAAGCGAGGAAAATTACTAAATTATATTATGCAATTATAGTGAGTCCATCCTAAGATAATGAGAAATCCTACGCGGATTTATTGGCGGCCACATTCTAAGCAACAAAAGATATGCAGACGACACAGTGTTGATAACAGACAGAAAGGAAAATACATGAGCCCCTACAGAAGGTAACCTTTACAATTTGAATGAATCTTTACCTGTATTACATCAATTTCCCAATTCTAAATGATTATTTTTTCAGAAGTGAAATTTTTCCGAGAGAGTTTCCACATCTTCGTCCTCTTTAAGAATTTTACTATTTAAAAAACAGGAATGTTTACTCAAACATATATACTTGCTAAATATGAGGTTTAGTTTAGAAATGTCTGTTAAGACTTGTTTCTTGGTGTGAATTTCTCTAATAATTCGTTTGATGTTGAATGGAAAATTGTAAATGAACTTGCCGAAATTGTTTGCAATATTTTGAGTACTTTCGATCATCGTTGTTGATTTCAAGGAAAGAAAATAGAAGCCAAGAGACAGCCAGAGTAACATTTATGTCATTAACGGTCCGGAGTTAGAAATTAATGCGAGTTCGTCTATCTCAGCCTGTTCATATCAATCTATCTATCTATCTATCTATCTATCTATCTATCTATCTATCTATCTATCTATCTATCAGTCTGTTCATATCTATCTATCTATCTATCTATCTATCTATCTAGCTAGCTAGCTAGCTAGCTAGCCCAATCTCTTCATATCTATGTCTCAATCTATCCATTTGTCTAGACGTGGTTTTGTGCTGAATGTTTATATATGGCACTTTGCCCAGAGAGATGTCAATTTTTTTAGAGAAATGTTAATACATTTATTTTATTATCAATAGAGTCAGTCTCCTAGAGAACAAGGATGTACAATATTAGTCTCTTGCGAAGTGGTTTTTTTTTTGTTTTTTTTTTTGTGGAGGGTGTTGCTAATAACCACAAGTTTGAGAGATTTTAATCATGTAATACAATGTCAAACGTTATCTTCTGTCTTCTTAATTCCTGTTCTTTTATTGTTTTCCATTCTTAATAATGTTTTAAATTTCTCATATTCTCTTACACTCAGTAACTCCTTGTCTCTTAGCAGCTTTATTGCCCTGCTTGGGATGAAGCGTTTAAAAAGAAAACAAGATGAATCTTAAACAATTTTTACTTTCTACTGAAGTTATGTAGCTATAAATTACATTTTTGTAATTTTTATGAAACGTTTTAATGAAACTGCAATACGTAACCTAATTTAAACGCACTACTAGATTTGCGGCAAGGTTTCATCATTGCACAGTTGAAATAGCTAGATGTAACCGTAAGTTCTATATTAACACTTTCTTCTCTCGTACTACACGCTTGTGGAACTCTCTTCCTGCTTCTTGCTTCCGAGTCAACTTTGATCTTCAAAAAAAATTTAAATGCAATGTCAATCATTATCTTCTGTCTTCTTAATTCTTGTTCCTTTTATTGTTCTCTCACTTTAATAATGTTTTATCTTGTTCATATTCTCTCACTTTCAGTAACCTCTTGTATCTTAGTGGCTTTATTGCCTTGCTTGGGGTGAAACGATTAACAAAAATAAAGATGAATTTTAAACAATCTTTATTATCTACTGAAGTTATACAGCGCAACCTCGGTTCTCGAACGTCTCACATGTCAAACAAATCGGTTTTCGAACAGAAAATTTGAAATGAAAATGCCTCGGTTATCGAACAAAATTTCGGTTCTCGAATAACATTGTCGAACCGAGTTAACCCGAACGGAATCATTTCTGAGTCGACTGCCGTGTTGCATACATTCGTGTGTTGTGTCGTGCTTTTCTTTTCCAAATTTATTGTACTGTGACTTTTCTCTCTACATTGATTCCTATTAGAAAAATAGTTTCGGTTTACGAACATTTCGGGTTACGAACGGCCTTCAAGAAGAAATTAAATTCGTGAACCGAGGTTTCACTCTATATCTATAAACTGCATTCTTTTTATTGTTTTTTCGTTGTGTAATGAAACTGCATACAGATTACAGATCATTCAATTGGAACTCATACATATACGATCCATCGCTAAAGTTGCTGGAAGAACGGTCGGCTGTTTGTACCGCCCCAGAAAGTAACTGATTCCTTCTACTATAGTTAATCTTTATAAGAGTCTGATTAAATAAGTACAGTAATGGTGCCATATTAGCTGGAGCCTCCCAATACCCTCTAGCCTTGATAGAGTTCAAAAGCGTTTACACGGCCTTGTAGGTGATGAATTATTTTTTCACCCTACATCCCCTTTCCTACAGATGAAACTTGGCTAAATTCGGAGCGTCCCCCAATAACGACTTTCGCGTAAACGACTGAATTTTGGTGAGTCCAATCAAAACCTAAGAAAAAACAAATTTAAACATGATCCTCATCATTGTTTGCCATTATTACAACGTTTCAGCCGTTGTGTGCTCTGGCCTTCTTCAGATATATGTTGATCCGGGTAACCTTCAGGGAATTTCGAATTAAATCCTTTATTTAATCCACGAGGCAGCTTATTCACGTTCTGCTGTTTTGTTCTTATTTAATATTGTTCAGTTATTGCTCGCCTTTTTTTGCACCGAGTCTAAGTCTACTAACAAGCTCACTGACTGAACTCACCAAATTCCTGAAGCAACGCCTTTAATAAACTAGCGCATTGTTCCATGAGACATACTAACACTTGGAGCCTTAAACCTACTGCGACTGCTGTTCAGATTACTGCTTGTCACACTTGAATGCATTCACTGAACGTTCTCTTTTCTTACTGCTGCTGTCCGCACGTGATGTAGACCAGAAGGCAAAATGAGCGAAACGTTGTGATAAGAACGACAAAGATGAGAATAATAATCCAAACGTAAATAATGTAAATAATGATAAATTCGAATAATGATAAATTCGGATAGAAATTTCGACATATCTCAACACTGACCTCAGAAGAAGGAGCATTTGTTGCGTGGGTTTCAAATGTCAACTCAAAAGTGGAAAGTTGTTCTCATTCATCCGGTGTCAGGAAATGGAATAGTAAAATATGGTGACAGATCTCCGGTCTCATCATTCCCAGACTGAAAGCTGGCGGCAATCAGTGTTTTCCGTGTTCCTACTGTGCTCATTTACACAATGTATTTACATTGTTCGGACTGTTGTCCTCATCTTTGTTGGCATATTTAAGACGCCCCGGCCTTCTTCAATGATTGTCTTCAAGGACATATGTCTCAGTGAATAAAAGCGTTTGTTAAATCCAGTGACTTGACCCCAAAACTTGTGAGTTCAATACCTGGTTACAGCAGAGGTAAAAAAAAGAAGAAAAAATTAAAACTTGGATAAAGGAAAATAACTGATACTGGGACATCTGGAAGTGGCATGGCTCGTGGAGCTACCTTGATGGACGAAATAAAGGGTTCATTTCGAAATTCTAAACACCTGTGGAATACCGGAGCGTACAACAGCCGAAACATCGTGAATATGGTAAAAAAGATGAGGACAATAGTTAGAACAATGTAAATAGTGTAACAAATTACAATACCTCATCTCAGAAATATAGACAGATCCTGACGAAGGCCGGGGTGTAAAAGGTCTGAAACATCGTGAATATGGCAACAAAAATGAGAACAACAGTCCGAACATTGTAAATAGTGCAAAAAATTACAATACCTCATTTCAAAAATATAGGCAGATGTACCTATTCTGATTTCAAAAGGAGCACTTTTTATAATTATTTTATAATATACGCTTACTTATAATAGCGATAATACGGTAATCAATGCAAAAGTATGTAGCGTACGTTTCCGACTTTCCCTTTAAAGAAAGATTCTCTTGACATCCTAAGATGGTGGTAACTTGTCTTTTCGAGTTTGTCCGACCAGGTTTTCATGTCGAAACTGCCCCCCGCCACCCACTAGACGTTTAATATTTTATTACTTCAGGAGAAAAGACTTGAAAGAACGTAACTATAACCGATTTGTTAGGATTAATATTAATACAATTTCATTGTCGATTTCTCATATCGATTGTTACAAGTATGAAAACCCTAGCGAGGTTAGAAACATTAGGCAGGATGATGTTTTTTAGAACTTTATTTCGTTTTTATTCTGCACAGGAAAGATTTCAGCGTAAAGACTAAGTAGGAACGAGAACTGGCAACTCCTTTAAATTGTGCAAAACAATGCGCCAAAAAGGGTTCAATAATGTTCAATTTACCCCCAGTTTGGCTACTAAATTAATTTCATTTTAAAAATAGCTCATTGAATACAACTCTATACTGGGGGTAAGAGCAAAATTGCCGAAATCGTGTAACAGCAAAATTATTCAATTGTTAGATTAAGCTTTGAGCTGTCATATCTTAGAAATGATTAAAGGTATCTTACCGGAATTCTCAACACTACTGGACTCTACTTTGAACGATGAGAATGTATTTAGCTTTAAGTTGAAATGATGTTTCACCTTCCTAATGTGATCTCCTGATCCAGTTTCCTCTCTACAGTTCCCTCTTTTTTAAACTTATTTACCGTTCTCTTGATGGTTCTTGAATGGAAGACAAAAGCCAGAGTATGAATATTTATACTATTACTGAATACCTGAATGATCTTTTTCATCTCACCATTGTTCAGTTGGGAAGGCTCGGACACAAAACGATTTTAACTTGTTTTCTCTCTAGCAGAATAACTCAAAGGGTTTTTCAGTGATTCTTACGACAAATGGTGTCAAGATTGCTAAATTTCTTATCTGAAAACCTGGAAAAAAAACAAACTCAATTAATTTAGTGTTTTTTTTGTTTTTTGTTTTTTTTGTGTTTTTTTTTATATTAAACATTTTGTGGGGTGGACAATTATCGCATGCTGTTACATGATTTGGATAATTTTGCTGCTACACCCGGTATGATGTGAGAATATATCATCGCTAATAATTTGAATATTAGAATATCTAAAAATCCATTGATTATGTAATTTAGATTTCTCAGTTCTGTGATTTATATCCGTGAAAGTTACTTGGGATACGAATGATCTCGAACAGAAAATCAACAGCCTCTATCAAGTATTCACAGAAATAGGACTCAAACTATTCGAAAACTGAAATGATATGGAATAGAAATGAAAGCAGTGATGGCACGTACCCTAAAGTCATCATCAATATTCAGGGTGTGGAATTAGTAAATATCAAACGATTCAGATACCTCAGTGTATGAATCGATTATAACAAATTTAATATAGGAGAAAAGGAAGTTGAACATACAATAGGCTGCGCCAAGGGTAGTTTCGCCCAACACCGCCAATTGCTACAGAACCAAAACATTAACCTGAAAACTCGTACCAGGTTCTTGAATAGCATTGTCTTTTCATATGGGTATCATTC
>OZ010612.1:34311682-34384182 GCA_963932145.1 Acanthosepion lycidas
AGCGATGTTAGGAATTATCTGTTTCCTAACAGGAATTTTTTTTCAGATTGTAAGAATTTTTGTGAGGAAATAATGGTTTAGAGATAGAATTCTTACTAATTATCCCATAACTGGTGATGTATTCGATGTCAATCGCTATCTACTGTCCTGATTACTCTTTTCTCTTCCCGTTCATTAGTAATGTTTCTATTCCTAATTCTTCCATACCCAGTAACCCATTGTGGCTTAGTGGCTTTACTCCCTTTCTATGGGTGAAATCGATTAAAAAATAAAAAATTGAAATTTTTGTATTAGATACAGTGAATGGTTGGGATTACAGGAGTCCCAGGTTGCCTTGTGCATACGGGCGTGATAAAGCAGCTCCTAAGAGAAACTAAAGACAGAAAGTGCGATCTAGTCGTACTGCGGCCGGACCTCGCTAATGCATATGGATTCGTTCAACTCAAATTAGTTGATGAAGTTCTAAGGTACCATGTTCCTATTTGTACAAAGTATATCGTACAAGATTATTACAATGACTTCAACATAAAGATAACCTTCGATTTGATAGCTTCCGATTGGCATTGTCTAGAAAGGGGAATTATCACTGGATGTACAATCTCAGTGACATTATTCACCTTAACTATGAACATGTTAGTAAAATCAGCTGAAGTTGAGTGTCGAGGTCCCATTGATGAGAAATAGAGTACGACAACCCCCAATTCGTGCATATATGGATGACCTGACAGTTATTACATCTACTGTTCCTGGATGTCGGTTGATATTACAGAGTTTAGAAAAGATAATGACTTATCCCGTCGTTAAAAGAAAAAAAAACAGTTAAGTAAAATATTGAATACTAATTTAAAAGATACCAAAGCTACCCAAAAGTTAGACCTCGAAGCATTACCCATAAATTGGACCTCGGAGCAATGTTGAGTAAAGTTGACTAGTTAGGGCTGTCAGGCCGTTTTAAGGTATGGATATATCAAAATGCCATTTTACCAAAGATTCTGTGGCCCCTGACGTGATATTAGACGTGGTATTAACAACAGTCGAGAATATAAAAAAGAAAGTTATCTGAAAGGATGGCTCAACCTACCGAGGAGTTTGAGTAGCGCAGGTCGGTATTGAGTATCGAACGCATTGCAACTCTCCTTCAGAAGATTAGTTGGGGAAATTGAAGTGGTAACGATAAATGAGGTAATCCTATATAGATTCAAAAGATCCTAAAGTTGTAAATACTGGAATTGGTGTTCAAACTGGGAGAAAGTGGAGGGCATCACTAGAAGCCAGAAGGTGCGTGTAAGAACAGTGGAAGTGGGCAGATCAGGTCTAGGTTACTGTTTCAATCCCTGAAGGAGAGGAAAAGGGTAAGATTGGAAACACTGTTTTCAATGTAAAAAGTGAGAGCAGGCGTAGAGGAAGTTAGATCCAGCAAAATGGTGGCCTCAGGTCTGGACAAAATGGGGAAACATAGAAAAAAGATTTCCTGGGCAGATCTCTGGCATTCAAATCCCAGTAACACAAGTTTCCTTGTGTAGGCAATGTATGATACATTACCAGGTCCAGCAAAACCTCCACACGTGCGGAAATAGTGAGTCTCCACTGTGTCCTTTGTGTAAAAAGAGAGAATCCCTCCAACACGTATTGAGCATTGTGTGGGAGAGCGTTACCGGTGGCGCCATGACGAAGCTTTAAGTGCCATTGCAACAAGAGTCTCGAGGAGTCTCCAAACAAACCGATATGAATCTAATAAGAAGCTGATGAATTTCGTTAAGACAGAGGAAAAGACGTTACAGAAGAAGAAAACGTCCGTCCTTAATTTCACCTCGGACATGCAAATGATAGTAGATTTAGACAGACTGCTAAAATTCCCAGTGGAAATAATACAGACTCAGCTACGTCCGGACATGATTATTTATTCGAAAAAGACTATGCAATTACTCATATTAGAATTAACAGTCCCTTAGGAAGAAAATATGGATGAAGACCACGAAAGGAAACTTGGGAAATATTTACATATTGTAGAGGAATGCAAATGGCGGCTTTGGAGAGCTCTGTGCGAACTGATTGAAATTAGATGCAGAAGGTTCGTTAGGCGGTCACTAGGTAAGATGTTTTCAAAATTAGGCGTAACAGGCTTGGATAAGAACAAGACCATTCGCTCAATAACAATGGCAGCAGAAGAAGCCACTAGATGGTTATGGTTTAAAAGATCAAGTGATTGGCAGTCAGTAAGCAAATGAAGGGAAGTTGCAGTTGATATTATTTTATATTTTTCGAGGGAACAGGAAAGTGTGTCTTGGATATGACCTAAAACTACACCCGACAATAGTGTCTTAGGGTACCCAGAACCATTATTACCTACGGCTGATCTGTGGCTAAGATCTAACACCTGTTTGCCCCCTTACCAGGGTTACAGATTTTATATATATATATATATATATATATATATATATATATATATATATATATATATATATACATACAATGGATACATGTGGAGGGTCTTACTATTTTATGATTGGCTGAGTAACATGGAAATAAGATAAGAGTGGGTAGAATCGGTTTCGTATGTGTGTATATATATATATATATATATATATACATATATATATATATATATATATATATATATATATATGTATATATATAAATATAAAAGTGAACATAGAAGTCAACACTTAGAGGCGACAGTCTGTTTCATGCTATATGCAATCGTCAGGCCACGTGTGCTGTTATTTTTCTCGGCTATTTATATATATACGGGTTAGTTTTGCTTGTTTTTTTTACTACGTTAAGAAATAAATAAATAAATAAATAAAATAAGAAACAAAAATAAAACAAGCAATATAATTTGACCTAAATAGATAAACAAACGACTTCCGGTGAAATAACCGCCATAACAGAATACCCACAATGCACCACTAACCCGTATATATATAAATAGCCGAGAAAAATAACAGCACACGTGGCCTGACGATTGCATATAGCATGAAACAGACTGTCGCCTCTAAGTGTTGACTTCTATGTTCACTTTTATATTTACACACGCTCTATCTCTGATATTGAGCACTTTATTCCATAAATATAGCACACCTTAAGACTATATTTCTTTATATATATATATATCAGTGAGGAGAAACAAAGATCGCTATTTACGACTTCAGGCCATGTACGACGCCATGTTCCTTACCAGATCGAAACCGTTACTGCGTTTGCTTCCTTTTTTTATGGAAGAGCGTAGATTGTTGGTGAACCGGAAGTTATCAGTGATTGAAATATAAATTACCAAGAGGAGACGTAGTGCGTGATTTAAAAAAAGAAAGAAACAAAAAACATCAGGCTTGTTGTAGCTGATGGATAGCATACAAGTCGATACCCGATCAGTATCGGCTGGGTCACCGGAGAGAGGGGGGTATGATGTTGAAAGACCCGAAACCCCTAATGAATCTCGGCGAAAAGAATTACTGATGATGTATGATAAAGCATCAAATGAATGTATTTCACGAAAAAATGAATATATTCAAACCAGAATTCTAGTTATGAATCACCACAAGCAAAATATACATTTGTTTATACTGTATTCGATAAGTAAAAACTGTAAATGATTACAAAAATGTTAATCAATGAATAAGATCTTACACCATTTAGCAGGTATAATAAAAACAAAAAATAGATAAAAGTGTGTCAGTTCGATACATGACTGACGAGGCAAATCTTTTACCCGCAGTAAGTTGCCATTTCTTTCTGCGGTAGACCAGTTGCTATCCAAGGCTGTAGAACCCGGTATGTTCTGCTAATTACCCATAGCTGGTGGGAGAAGAAGAGGATTCATACCTTTCCCAAGGGTTTTAGCACGTAAGTGAATGTAATGGATTCAATTGGAATTCAAACTCGACTCTCCGATTCCTCAATCAGAGCCGCTATCCATTACTCCACCGTAATACTGCTGGGCACAGATTATAAGACAAAATGTTTTAAATTTGCATTGTTTATTGAAAATCACACTAAAACTACTGCACTGTATAAAATATTACATCATGATATAGGTAAATTGTTCAGTATAATTCCCCTTTGAAGTAAATGAAGGTCTTATTTGATGGCACAATGATTTAGTAATAATGTGATTGTGCATTGCTTCCTGTCCATATACAATTTGTGAAGCTTCTGTAATTAATTATCTGCACTTTCCACACTTGCGAATGTGCAGCTAAATTCAGCTACTCCAGCGTCGTTCCCTTCATTAGAACCTCTTGCAGATCATTATTTGAAAAAACCTTCTGCAAGTACAGCTTCACAAACTCCATTTTGTGAGAAGTTAATCAAATTTGACCAGTGTATCGTTTAAGAGTTAATAAATGTAATTTCTTTTTTAATCTCTTCTTTGGTGGCTCGCTACTTCTGGAAAAAATATTTTTATTGCAAAATTTATCTATACTTGCTTATATTTTTGCCTTAGTCTTGTAAATTAACATAATTAAGTATGTATAAATATGTACTTATCTAATGGACAACATTTTTTATAACATCTTCCCTGATACGAATATTTTGGAACTAAAACCATCGTGATATAAACATTTTAAAGTAACATTCTGTATTTTGGTCGAATGTCGCTTTATACTCTCGATCATTTTTATGATATACTATTGTGGGTTATGGAATTTATTTTATATTTTAATTTCAAACTCAAATAACTGCATATATATCAATTATAAATTTTATAAGGTTGTACCGTATTGGCTTTTACTGATCACCGGAATGAAATTCCAATGTTCTAATTTTGAACATAAACTTAATCTTTAAATCAGTTTCCTCAAAAACGTTAACGAGTTGTAAAACATTATTTGGTATCTCCTCTTCATCAGTGAGGAAATTCTCCATCATTCACTGCCATATAGGAGGATTGATATTACATAGCAGTTCAGCACTCTTTTCTTTGTTTCTCTTGCTTCAAGTCTCCTCTTCATCTGTGAGGAAATTGTCCAGCATTCATTGCCATATAGGAGGATTGATATTACATAGCAGTTCAGCACTCTTTTCTTTGTTTCTCTTACTTCGAGTCTCCTCTCCATCTGTGAGGAAATAGGAGGATTGATATTTATTATGCCAAACCCCAAATCTTAAATTGAGTGCAATAATACAGTTACAAAATCAACCTGCTGTAAAGATCACCGTAGTTAAGCAACATCTAGCCTGGTCAGTAGCTAGATGTGTGACTGCTTGGGAATACCATGTGCCGTAAAACGTGGATGTGCGGATGGTGTAATGGATAACGGCTCGGAATTGGAAGTCGGCGAGCCGAGTTCTAATTCCAGTTGGATTCATTATATTTACTTACGTGCAAACACCCTCGGTATTGGTATACATCCGCCTCTTCTCACCCAAGCTATGGGTTAATTTCAATGACTTGCATCAGCAAATCATTGAACATCTCCAAAAATATTAAAATTTGAAAAATATTTCTAACTTTAAATGATTTGCAGAAGATTAATAAGCTGTAAAATAACAAATCAATCAAAGAAACATACACACATACACACACACATATGCATTATATACGCGAATGCTAAGTCAAAGGCAGACAGTGTGACCGTCAGACAATCAGTTATTCCTTTATATATTTATATATATATTTATATATATATATGTATATTTACAAGATGGTAAGGTGATTTGCTCAAACTTGGAGAATTTCAATTCTGCCCCCAAAATGCCTAACAACATCAACAAATCGTTTTAACTTCAATTTTTTTGAGCAGGGCCAATTTTTTATCAAAAGGAGCAAATGTAATTTTGCCAGAGAAATGTCTGATGCTTTTTTTTTTTAGTTCGAGAAAGGAAAAATATCAAAATTCAGCGTTTTTCTGTAATTATCGCTATTACGTTTGTTGATATTTACATTAGCCAAATCGTTCGAGTTTCGATCATGGATTAAAACAATCGGATGTCTAGTCACATTGATGAGCTGTGATATTGCGAAACAGGTTTGTATATATATATATATATATATATATATACAAGCCTCGCTCTTCCATTACGAATGAAGCCCTCCTACTGGCGTTTGTATATGTATCGTTAATTATTAGTTAATTATTAATTAAGTTAATTATTTTTTAAAATTTTTAAATCCATTCTAGCACTTTCGATATTTTGGTTAAAAATCTTGTTTTTTTCGTTTTTTTTTACGTCAGCGGTTATATTATATGTGTCATTATTTTTAGCGCCTTTTTTAAGTTGAAAAAAAAAAATTAATTTCAAAATTCTTGCAAAAATCAAATAATTGTCGTGTTTTCATGAAACTTTCAGAACTTGTTCACAAATGAATGAATGTATTTTAATTAAAAACAGAAGACTTTAAAGAATATAATTCATCGATTTGCTTTGTAAATCGAAACTCGGTTTTACCCAAAATTCAGCTCTGAAATGTAAAATACAAAAAACGATAAAACTAAGATATTATTTAATTAAAAAAGCTTTTAATTGCTTTTATAAATAATATATATTAAGGACATTATTGTCTGAAGCCAAAATATTTTTCCGATAAAAAATGTATTTTTGCAAGAATTGTTTTCTTTTTTTCAATTTTAAATGCAAAATGTGATAAAGCGTTTAAATATTTTAAAATTAATTTTGAATTCAAGTCTTTTCGGAGATGCTGATATTAAAAATATCTATATTTACAGATCATAAATTTGAAAGCTTTTTTCAAACTGCAAGATGATAATATTTTTAAAATATTTTTTAATATGCAAAAAATGTATTGAAAACGTTTTATTCTAAAAACTATGGATGCACGGTCCAGACATAGTAGGTCACGTACTTTAAGAGAAAGGCCTTAAGAAATTGCTTTGCTTTTTTTCTGGCTAGTTCGTATCAAATTCTCTGACTACAATCATCGTCACATTTTCAAAATTTTCATTTTCTTTTTTACATCGTATTTCACTAAATATTTTAATTTCATTTTTAAATATAATTAATTTATTGTTTTTCAATTAGAAAAATATTGCAATTATTATTTTCTTTTTAGATTCAATTTTACGGACGAAAACTGTGCACGCTTTGGACATATCTTCGTTAAAAAAAAGTACCTAAAAAAATCAAGTAAATATTAAACTTTTTAAATTATTTAATTTTTAAGAATTACTTTATAGTCAAATATCCTGATTCATTTAAAATTTGAAAATACTGTCAATTATTTCCTTCCGTCCGATAAATTGCCCTGGCATTAGTTGTTGATACATTGACGTAAACGTCAATTTACAGCTTCAAAACAAATCATCACGGTTAGACATACTTCTTTTATTTTCAACTAATTTTTTCTGCTGAAAAATTAAGTAATGTTTGTTTCCAATTACATTAAGGAAACTTTAAAATATTTAACCTTTAATACTTTGCATGATTCACTACTTTCCTTTCCACTGCATTTTTTCAAGGCTCATCTACTGCAATACTTAATTTCAGTCACGATCATTTTCTGTTGCCATAGCAGGATACGACAGCACAACTGCAAAATTCAAACATGCTATCAATCTGGCTAACCTCCAGGGAATTTTGAATTGAACTCTTTTAATCTATACAGTTAGATTGTTCTTGTTCTGTTGTCTATGTCTAGGGATATCTCATCTTTTTATTATTTAGTACTGCTCATTTATTGCTTGTCTTGATAGATCAAATAAATAATTTAGTTAAAAATCCTCTGAAATTTAACCAGATCAGAACGAATCTGAAAAAGTTCAGAGTGTACAAAAGCTGAAATGTTGTGATAGTAACAACAAAGATGAGGATGTTTTTATTTCAAATATGAATAATGATAACACTTCAACACAGAAATTCTGACAGAAATTTGAACCTGTCCTCAAGGCATTGCTATTACTGTAAATAACATTAAACAAGTCTTTTTTCAGCACTCACCATAAGGATTGGCATTGACAAAGATTCCAATCAATTCTGCTGTATGACCCACAATGTTAGCTAGAGACACCAAGCAGATCACTAACTGTCCGTCTTCGATTTCCCTAAAAAAATAAAAAAAAAAAAAAACAGGAAATTAATAAATTTCAAAACAAAATTTGTCTCTCCTCAAAAACAAAAAAAAATACATTCCTTTAGTCTGAATGTACTGAAAATATTTAACCTTTAATACTTTGCATTATTCACTACTTTCCTTTCCTCTGCATTTTTTCAAGGCACCTCTACTGCAATACTTAATTTCAGTCACGATCATTTTCTGTTGCCATAGCAGGATACGACAGCACAACTGCAAAATTCAAACATGCTATTATTCATTCATCAGAGTTACTTGCAGTAGCAGGACAACATTTTTGTTTTGCAAATAAAATCACTACCAGAATGTTATAGGTAAAAAAAAAAAATCACGTTAAAATCATGTTAACAGTTTTTAAGGATAAAAGCTGTAGTCTAAGGAAAAACAAAAAAAAAACATTCTGTCCTTCTTTATGGCCATTTCTTAAAGAAAGAAAACTACTTGGTGTATCCTGTCTTTGCCCAGTTCATGACCTTTCAAGCAAAATGAGGTCATTATGTTTAGTGTTTCCACTTCTGCCTATCTATCATTCGGTCGAAGACACGCTGAATGTTTCCATGGGTTTCCGTCTTTCTTTCCATCAATTGTTTATTGGTCAATTTCTCAACAAAGTGAAAAGGGTTGGCCGGACATGTGTTTTGATTGAGATTAATCTTTGAACACTATCCCCACCCACCAAAAAAAATCACAGAAAAAAAGGTTGGGTTTAAGAAAAAGTGGAAAAAAGAAGAAAAAATGAATTATAAAATATAGTTTTTTTGCTGTTTTTGTTTGTTTGGTTTTTTTTTTGCTAATATTCACTTAATAAAAGGCTCAAAAGCTACTCAAACTAGAGGCTTACTGAATGTCTAGTGTGATATAAACTTAAGTCGAAGAATTAGGAAGCGAAGATTATGCAGATATGGTGGCTAGATAATAATATGGTGGCTAGATAATAATATGGTACCTTAACCTGAGGAGGTTAAGGTACCATATTCAGACACCAATTCTCGTACTGTCACCGAAGTTAAACGACATCGATTTTAGTCTGGTCAGTACCTAGATGGATGACCGATTGCAAATAAGTTGGTGTAATGAATAACGGCTTGGAATTTGAAATCGGGGAGCCGAGTTCCAATTCCAGTAGGGTTCGTTATACTCACACGCAAACACCCTTGGGAAATCCATGAATCCATCTCTTCTCCCCCAACTATGGGTTAATTAGTAGGACTTGTATCAGTAAATCATTACGACGATTCTCACCCTGACTGTTATTAGCTTAAAGGGTAAAGCGCCGTTCCGGTCGTCTTTCTAACATGTTTGGGAGTCATACCAGGAGATACACTATACAATTTATAATGTAAAATTACTTCTTCAAAGTATGCACATATTTATTTTTCTTGTCCGGACATTAATAATGAATGAATAATTATCGTCTCATACCGAACAATATTAATTATGACGACAAAAATATATTTTATCATAGCAAAAAAAAAAAAAAAATGTGGTCAAGTTACTCATTCCTCAGAATAAGGTTTACCATAGCCTCAAACAAGGACAGTTTTCAAATATGATTATAGGTTTATATATATATTTTTTAATAATAAACTGTTTTCAAGATTCAACACCCACCATAATCAACCACACGCACACACAAACGCATCCAAACACGTAACATTGAAAGCCTATCGATACATCCATGGCTAATGCTCAAACGAGATTCATTATTTATTACCATCATGTCAGACCTTTAAAAGCAAGATCTACCTTGTTACGTCCACAGTGTTGAATCACCGTCATTCCTTACATATCCCATATGTAAAAAAAACTTCTTTTCAAGAACTGCTACTTTGTGCAACGGACTCCCATGTGGATGCTTCCTCAAGCATTACAATCTTAACCTCTTCAAGTCTAGGTACAATCATTATCTATCCTCTATATCCTCATAATTTCCACTTCTTAATTCCTCCTCTTACATCCATATCCCACATTGCTACCTCCTTGGAATGAATTGTCTTTATATTCTTAAGATTTCAGTAAAGTCAAAAACCTATTGCTACTTCCATGACAAATGTTCAGATAAGATCCATTCTTTAGTTCCACCAGTTCAGACCTCTACAACAAAGATCCCCCTTGCTATGTCCAAAGGGTTGAATCATCCTCATTCTTTCCACATTCTATTGGTAAGAAGGAACATCATCTTTGTTAAAAAAAAAAAAAAAAAAAAAAAAAGAGCCAATCAGAAAGCTTTTTTTTCCCGAATACCGCTACTTTGTAGAACCAGGTCCCCGCGTGGATGCATCTCAGAACACTACAATCTTAAACTCTTCAAGTCTAGGATCAATCGTTATCTATCATCCATACTGTCATAATCTTCACTTCCTACTATCTCCTCTTACTAGTATGACGATAAACTACATCCGGTAGCAAGGCCTTGATCAGGAGACTGAAGGTTTTGCGTGAAACCACCTCTTAATTGCTGCTGTTTCCAGGTCCACACTAACCAGAAGTGGTAGCACCTGTTAGGGTCTCTGCTACGGGTAAATAGTGAACCTTCCAAACAATGACAAAAACTATGAAAGTATAAAAATGCATTTTTATATACTAAAAATACCAACCATACGTTTTTATAGTAAAATTATTAACAATACATTTTAAAGAAAATGCATTTTATAGCAAAATGACCCACAACACATTTTATGTGGAATTGAAGGCCTTCGACAAGATCCAGAAACGGATATGCAATATGATTGGCCTTGATCTGGCATCTCGAACTATTTTAGCTAGTTCCCAAACAGCATGAATTTCAACGTGCTACTAGGTTGGCATCTCAGTCCCACCCTTTCACTGTCGAAACGATTAAATGTAGCCGTCTCTTCTACTCCAATAGTTTTATGTCCCGCACTTCCCATGGGCGGAACTCCCTTCCTCTTACTTGCTTCCCTGATAGCTATATTCTTCAATTATTCAAATACAATGTCAATCGACATCTCCACATGCCCTTATCTATTCCCTGTCCTTCATCCTTTCCTCCATCACGCCTCTTTACTCTTGCTCCCACTTTTTGTAACCCCTTGCGCGCTAGTGGCACTCCCGCCGTATTTGGGGAGAAATGCTTAAAAAAATTAAAACAGAAATAATAAAAGCGGATAATGTCAATACTTACGCGCCATCTATTAGAGTTTTGAAACGCCTTGGAAAATGAAAATCTTTTAGGGACCACCACACACACACACACACACACACAACGCGATATCTAAGGTTTAAAATGAATTTTTAAAAAATAAAAATACTTCTTCAAGCTTTTATTTTACTTTCAATTTCAAGCTAATAGATTAAATTTAATATTTCCAATAAGCAAAAAAACTTTGCTGTATTTCAAAAACTAATTTAAATTGATTAGCGGGATTTTATTTTTTTTTGTTTGTTTTGGCTAAAATAGCTGATTAGCGCCCCGTTTCAGTCGTCCTGCTTCACAATGTAATTCGCTGTATCAAAAAAATCTTCGAATGGCGTACAAAATATTTCGTTTTCGTCATTAAGTAACCCATAGAGGTTGATATGCCGCTAAACAAAATCAACAAAACCATTGAATTGATGTAGCATTTATTCGGATATGTTCTTTTTTATCCACCACCCACCACCACTACCACACACATAAACTGGGCGTGGAGAGAGATTAGCACTTGTGAACGTGTCTGTACGTTCATTCCAAGTGACTATGACAGGAAAGGAACACTATATAAAGCCGCAGTCAGCTTTGACAATAAGAGTACTAGAAGTGGAGCGGAATATCCCAGGTGAGTGTTAAGGTTTTTTTGTTTTTTTTTTCTCACTTTTTGTTAGAGGAACGCTTACAGAAATTGGGAGAAGCAAAGGCATTAATTATTCAGTGAACGGCCCTCGTCGGCGGCGGCCATATTTACATCTCCATTAGTAGATGATGACCGAGTGTTAGGGTGGGGTTTCTTTACTCCATTAATTGTACGTATACATAAATAGTCAGGTTGATAGATAGATAGATAGATAGATAGATAGATAGATAGATAATTAACATAACTGGATAGATAGATAGATAAATAGATAGATAGATAATTAACATAACTAGATAGATAGATAGATAGATAGATAGATAGATAGATAGATAGATAGATAGATAGATAGATAGATTTTGTAATTTATAGCAAATTAATAGTTAAACTTCGACTTGTGGTTCATCGACTGTTGGAAAATTTGGGAATTTTTGTTAGACAACCAAATAGTTGAAATGGTTTAATATGATGCCGTTTGCTGACATTATTATTATTATTGTTGTTGTTGTTGTTGTTGTTGTTGTTGTGGTTGTTGTTGTTATCTTCTTCCAAAGCTGAATCTTTTGTCTTAATTTAATGATCAAAAGAGGGTTATAACAAATGACCATGACTCCTCTCATTTCTTCACCTGTCGACATCCGAATTCTGGCTGACCCTAGAAGTTCTGATTTCGAATCAAGCATCTCAGTTCGAATCAAAAATCCCAATTTTTCCCGCACATTTTTGGATTTTGTCCGTCACTGTTCAGAGGGTGCCAAACAACAACAACTATTATTATTATTATTATTATTATTATTATTATTATTATTATTATTATTATTATTATTATTTTCTTTGATTTCTGTTGTATACACAATTCCTTCCGTGTCCCAGTGTGAGACCAAAGGTCAGAAATCATTTAATGACATTTCCCACTGATCATTTTTGTAAAAAACAAAAACTAAAAAGAAAGAAAAAAAAATCACACAAATTTTACATGGATAAAGTTCTTTGTAATATGTCAGCTGTACTTGTGAGTACATTTTTTTCTATTTTCTTTAAGACACGTGTTACCAGGAATCCCTTCAATAAGTTTTCTATTGGAACATTTTCCCATCAAAGCGAGTATTTCAACTACAAACAGAAATTTTGATGTTTACATGTGCTACATTTTTTAGATTTCCACTTCAAGATCCTTGTATTATTATTATTATTATTATTATTATTATTATTATTATTATTATTATTATTATAATTTATCACTCGTATTTTTACACAAGTCATAACGGTTTTTTCAGCTGGCGTCCAAGTGACACCAAGTCACAGCAATACCCAAGAGTCAATTTTTTTTAGTTTTTATCAGTGCTGTCGTCTACGGGAAAAATTATTTAATAATAATAATAATAATAATAATAATAATAATAATAATAATAATAATAATCACCAGCAAGAATAAGTCGAATGTTAGCTCATCCTGGAGCCCTGCTGTCACGTGTCTTCCGTAAAATCAAACGAGTGGAAATTAAAATAATAAATATCAATAATAATATCTGCGTCGTGATGTATATGTTCCTGGATGTCATGGCGGTTATAATGTTTCCCCTTAATTTCAGCATATATTACTAAACTCGGGGATCAAATCTCACAATTACAGTCACCAAATTCCCGAACCAAAGTTTTAATCCACTAGGCCACTCAGTCTCCCAGTGTAAGGCCAGAACAAAACTAAAAAAAAAAAAAAAAAAAAAAAGTTCACCCATTTTACATAGATAAAGATAGCATGGGCTACCAGGAATCCCTTCAATCTGATTTCGAATCTAGTATTTCAGTTGGAAGCAAAATCCGAATTTTTCCTACCATTTTTGGATTTTGTCCGTCACTGTTCAGAGGGTGCCCACAATTATTATTATTATTACGCCAATGAGAATGATGATATTATTATTATTATTAATATTATTATTATTATTTTCTTTGATTTCTGGCGTTTACACATTTCTTTCCGGGTCTCGCCCAGGGACCTAAGGTTAGAAATGGCATCATGACACTTTCCACTGACAAAAAAAAAAAAAATTACATAGATAAAGCCTTTCGTAAAGTGTGGGCTGTATTTGTCAGAACAATTTTTTGTATCTCCTTGAGGCACGGGCTTCCAGGAATCCCTTCAATTAGTCTACTGCAATCTTTTCCAACCAGTCCTAGGGCTACAACTACAACAGGGATTGTTGATGTTCCCATATGCCACATTTTCGAGATTTCTATTTCAAGGTCTTTGTATTTTGACAGCTTTTTGAATATCTTCAAAGATACATTGTAGTCAGCAGGGACTGCCATATCAATAAGGAGGCACCGTTTTTGTTTGTGGTCTTTAACAACAATATCTGGGCGGTTGGCTTTGATTGATCTGTCAGTGTGTATTGTGTAGTCCCATAGAATTGTAACAGGACCTATCTCCGTAACCGGGTCTGGGTGGTGTTCTAACCATTTGCAGTGTTATTATTATTATTATTATTATTATTATTATTATTATTATTATTATTATCATCGTCATTATTATTATTAGGTTGGTGCAAAAATAATGTCGGCTTTTGACGTTAAAAAATACGTCAAAAACCGACATTATTTTTGCACCAACCTAATATTTCCTTCGATTTCTGTTGTATACATATTTCCTTCCGGGTCCCCATATCTCCTTCTCTTTCTCTTCCCTCCTCCTCTCTCTTCACGTGTTTTATATTTCGTTTTATATTTTGTCCGTTCTCGTGTTAAAAGGAGACGGCTCAAATGTAACTGTTTTTTTAATGTTTTGGACTCACACCCAACTAATGATCCTCAGTGCACTCTGATGTTGCTAACGAGGAAGAGGTTCAATTGTCCAAACGATACTTGGAATGTTAATGCCCTTTTAAAACTTATCCAGGGAGACATTGATTAGAACGTAGGAGTCGAGTTCAAATTTCGTCGCAGTTTACGTTTTTCTATGTTGCTTATTTAAAAACATTGCTGCTCCCAAAAAGTAAAAAGTTGAAAGTTAAAAAAAAAAAAAAATTCTTAATTGAATGTGAGGGTGTGCAATTGTTATTGTCTCAGAAAGTGAAATCAGTTGTCCGAGTTCAAATTCTAGTCGATTCTGTTCCATGCGCACCCGTTAATTTTTTTAAACATAATGAACTTAATCTTCACTGAAACAAAATTGTGTCTGATCCACCCTTTCAACGCGATCAAAATGGAATAGTCCATTATTTATGACTAGCAGGAGAGCCCGGCGTTGCCCGGGGATGTAACAGTAAGAGATAGATCAAGTATCGACCATCATAAAGACTGAAAAATAAAATTGAAAAAGATTATTGTTTAAGGTTGACGGACACGCATGTCTTAATTAGTTTTTTTTTTGTTTTTTTTTACGAATGGTCAAACCCAAACTCAAACAAAAACATTGTTTTCAATCGATTGAATAGAATTTTATTATAAACAATTGTATTGTAAATGGAATTTTAAAAGGATTCTGAATGTAAAAATAAAGAAAAAAGTGTGCAAGACAATATTAAAACACTACCTGCCCAAAAAAGTGAAGTTTTGTTGAAATTGGTTGAAAAATGTAGGGAATCCGATCCCATATATAAACGAACACACACATACACATACACACACACACACACACAACCTGGGTTTTTATAATAAGTATAACTCGATATCAGTTGTCCCCCTTTCATTCTGGTGACAGAATCGTTTTTTATGGTGTTTTCAAATTGATTTCGTGCAAAAACAATAGTGTTTTTCCAATTTTGGGCGCTTTCAGAACCACCGCAAGCTAATTTTACGCGGTCCTGTGAAGTTTTGTTGAAATCGGTTGAAAAATGTAGAAAATCCGATCTAATATATAAACGTACACACACACACACAATTTGCATTTTATAATAAGTAAGATGTATTGGTAGGAGACATTAAACACCTCTTTCTTTCTTTCTTTGCATTTCATCACTGAAATCAAGTCATGTCTTCTTCGCTCTTACCACAAAGTGAAAACGGAGTAGTCCATTATTTATTAGGAGGAGAAGTTAAGTACTTCTTTGTTCACTTCGTTTGTTTGTTTGTTTTTTGTTTGTTTCTGTTTTCTTTCTTTAAATCACTGAAACCAAGTTGTGGCTTTTCACATCTTCGAAAACGGAATAGTCTATTAATTATGAGGTATTGGCGAGGCGTAGCGGTCGAGCGAACTAACGAAAGTAAGGACACGAATAATAATAATATTAAGTTGGTGCAAAAGTAATGACGTAATAATGTCGTTTTTTGACGTATTTTTAACCGTAAAAAAACGACATTATTACGTCATTATTTTTGCACCAACCTAATAATAATAGGATTATTGTTGTTGTTTTCTTTCGCTTTTTGTTCAGTGCCACTCTCTGACTGGCTCATTACCCGAGGCCTGGGGGTAAGGCAATGTTATTAAATATAAGCATTCTGTTTGCACAAATGCTGATGTTAAATGAAACTCAACATGTAGATTGTTTATATTTTCTTTACGTTCATAATTCTCTCCCAAATAGATGCATCGTTCTGCACAATGCATTTTTAAAATCATTTCTAAAAAGGATCGTGTGAATATAATTGCCTGTACGTCTTTGCCATTAATCATTGATTATAATTATAACAGATTAATCTATCGCATTTTTTTAAGTTTCAATTACAGTGTAACCCGGATATAAGAGAGTTGTCGGGATCGGAGAAAAGGTCTCTTATATCCGGGTTTCTCTTATATCCGGGTTTGGTCTATTTTGTTTAGGTAAGTATGGCTCTAATTTGGGACCAGAGAAAATCTCTCTAATATCCGGGTTTGTCTTATATCCGGGTCTCTTATATCCAGGTTACACTGCACTTATATTTACTTATATTTTATATTTTGCTGTATTAACCCCCCCCCCGCACACACACACACAAAAAGAAAATTAAAAATTTCAAATTATAAGATCTAATAAAGAAAGAAAAATCTACTTGGAGGGTTAATTTCAAATCTGGTAACATTAGAGGCTTCAATACAAAACAGCATTCTCGGGTTGCCAGATCCGATGAGATAAATTTATTGCCCCACTTTCCTCAAAAATCTCTTCCCTTGTGAACCTAGCACACATAGGTGAAACTTTTTCTAACTTTTCTCATTATCTCTACTTTTATTCGGATACTATTCCACATCCTACTAACATGCAAGTCTGTAATTTAATCTGCATCCAATAAAATTGACACAAACTAATTTTCTGTGTTTACCGATTTTGACTGTGGGTCCCTAACTTTTGTGGTGCATCTAAATGCAAAATTAAAACATAAAAATAAAATATTTAATTGTTTTTAATAGGGCATTTGCTTTCTTTAAAAACACATATCTCTTTCTTGCCCTCTCTCACTCTCTCCCTTTTCATCTGTATACTTCACTCTCAACTAAAGGAAAGACTGAACAACTGCTGGAAAACAGAAATTCGCTAGTCCAACGTCTAGTTATTGTAGAGCTGCGAAAAAGATGCTCTTCACGACGAAGCAGAACAGATGAGAGTTTAACGATAGTTGCTGCTTCGTCTATTAACAGGGATTCCTTTTAAGCTCAAGGTACAGCCACATATTAACCAAGTGGGCAAAAACAAGAAGATTCAGTCAAATCTCCCGAGCAACTTTCAGCAGTGGAGAGAAATTCGTCGCTGGTAACTTTTATTACTCCGTTATATAAAAAAAGAAAAGGAACGACGAAAAAAATAAATAAAATAATTTTGACCAATCAAAAGAAGAAAGAGATCTTTGATGATAACCGAAGCCGGGTTTCGCGCCAAGTAGTCTGGAGCCTTTCAAAATTGTATATAAAGAGACAGTCTACAGACAGCAGTAGAGGAGACATCCAGAAACCGCCCGGACGTGTCGTGTGAAGAACTAAGCGGTCATCCGATTAAAACCTTTTAGCCGTTTGTGAGAGCCGAGAATACACAGAAACTTGACACCGAAATATGTTTCTAAAGTAACCACTCTCCCGAAAGCTGCCATCAAGATGACGTCTACTACCAAAGTCTGACTTGTACAACTACACAGCCGAACGAATTTTTGCCAGCCCGATTTACAAAGGACTCTCTCCAATCGAAATCAACTAAATAAACATAAATTATTTATATCTTGGATTCTGTTCGTTTATTCCGAAGTTACCGATAAATAATATTTAACTCTTTCGGTCTTCTCCACAGATTCTTTCATTTATGAACTACTATTTGCATTATGTTTTATAACTATGTCGAGATTGCATACCCAAATTTATTGCATACTGTCGACACGGAGAATGCATGGATAAAAACAATTCTTTCATCTGTTTTCTACCCATTCTGAAGAATTTCCATCTCAAAACTCGGACGCTTAAGGCGCAGAATATAAAATGTTAAACGATTTTTTTTTTAAATTCACTAATTTTCATTTTTTGGTCTCGAGCAACGCCAGTTTTGGAAAAATAACATAAAATGCATACACACACAACACATTTTTCGTTATCCATCTGATAAAGTCATATAGGAGAAATGCATTATCAGGTATTATTTTCCAAACATACTTTCATGAACGTTTTTCCAAATGTCAATAACTTATAACTCTGTCGGAATTACATACCGAAAATTATTACAGCATGATCTTGTTATGGGGCCCACCCCTTTTTCATACAAGTGGACTCGACCAGTGTGTACTTGTACTACTGGCGGTGAATGCCCGGGTGTTAGACGAGATATACACTGATACAGTGAACAGTGAGAGAGTAAGAGTGTGAGGTAACCGCTTTGTAGGAGTCATAGTTGCGAGCAAGTAGACTCAGAAGGAGGTCCTATTTCGATATTGATTTTCCCAGACTATATATATATATATATATATATATATATATTAGTATTGCTACTAACCTCATTTCTGGATCTACTAACCGTATTACCAATTGTATTATTACGTCAATACATTTATTTGCTATATTTCATTCCTGCGTTTGTCATTCATTTGAGACCGGATTTCATCTCGGAACCCACAACAAATATCTTGCAGTTCAAGCAGGTTTTTGTGACGTACAATATTAAACGATTTTTTCATAATCTATAAAACATAGGTATACATCATTTTGCCTTTCTTTTGTGTGTGTGTGTGTGTGTGTGTGTGTGTGCGCGCGCGCGTGCGTATACCGGCTGTAACAGCAAAATTGTCCAAATCGTGTAACAGCATAATTATCCATCCCACAAAATGTTTAATATCTAACAAACCACTGAACTAATTCAGTTTCTTTTTTCCAGGCTTTCAGATAAGACATTTAGCCAGCTTGACATCATTTGTTATAAGAATCAGTGAAAAACCCTTTGAGCTATCCCGCTAGAAACTAACTGGTTAAAATCGTTAGACGAGAGATACACTGATACAGTGATACAGTAAGAGAGTAAGAGTGTGAGGTAACTGCTTTGTAGGAATCACAGTTGCGAGCACGTAGACTCAGAAGGATGTCCTACTTCGATACTGAATTTCCCAGACTGTATATATATATTAGTATTGCTACTAACCTCATTTCTGGATCTACTAACCGTATTACCAATTGTATTATTACATCAATACATTTATTTGCTATATTTCATTCCTGCGTTTGTCATTCATTGGAGACCGGATTTCATCCCGGAATCCAAAACAGTTCTCATGTATTTGATGATAATTTTATATTTTTATTCTTTTCTTATTTATTATTTGGTTTCTCTTATTGTCATTAAAGCATCATTTGATGACGAAATGTTTACTCCTACATCTAGGATAAAATATATATGTGTCTGTTTCTATGTGCGTACCTCTGGTGGTTGTCCCTTGTCCTAATGGAGGGACTATCGCAATCCAATGACTGAGAACGCTGACGTCAAAAGTTGTAAACTCCTGATAGGCCTACTCTTGATGGCAACGTCAAAAACAAAACAGCGGATGATAAGGGCTACGCATGACGGACATGATACAGAAGGCGTTACTTGAAATTATAACACAGCGGCAGTCCGTTGCAGTTTCATAACTGGATTTGATTCTGACTGTCTCATATTCATATGTACCGCAGAGGAAAGTTATGAAATCAATTGCGTGCGTCATTTCCTGGCAAGTTGAGGTCCACCTTAGACATATTCACGCCATCGGACACTTTCTTCTTTTCTGATTTTCTTTCACTTCCAACAAACTTTGGAAGTGAAAGTCAAACAGCGATAGGGAATGGATGAAAAGAGCAGGTTTGGATGAAAGTGGAAGATTCTCATCCAGAATCTGCATATTGGCGGTGAATTTAATCATCAAAACCATCATTAGAAAAGAAGCTATCAGCTTCAGTATCACTCAAAGATATTTTTGTGTTTAACTCTTCGTTGGTATAAAAGGATAATTATAATGAAAACTCAATAGTTAACTGAAATAAAAACTTATCATGTAATCTAAAATCGATTTACCTTTGGCAACTTCGGTTACATCAAATGCTGATCAGATGCTACTTTTCCATGTAGGGTCGGGATGTTGGTGTGGGGAATGTTTTGAGGCAAATTTTTGGTGTTAGTTTGGAGGTAACTTTTAAAGAAAAGCCATCGCTATATTACCTCCCCTCCCCCGCCCAGAAATACGTTTTTGGAGAAAAGGAAGCTGGATAGAATATACCACATTATTGCAAAAGTTACTATAACTTTATTTTTTTCTATTTCAGTTTGAATAACGAAGAAAAATTGGATTTGAAATTCATACCAGAATTCCGAATCATTGCCCTAAGTTAGCAGACCAGTGCTACATGATGACAAACGTTTCTTTAGTCAAAATGTCACAAAATAATATCGTGATATTGTTCATCATGGTGGTTGTACTTTTGGCCTGTGCCAGGCTGTCCGAAGGTTCAAGTCTTCCTTGCGTAGGTTGTATGATAGACGATGATATGTTATTAGAAAAGAGCTGGGTATGCGGTGAGTGTGGCAGTATGTACAGAAACGCGATCGAACACTGCTGTTTTTGCGACCATATGTTCTACGATAAATGTCTTGTGGCCACTGGTCTTCAGAACAGAGATACAGACCTGCGCCCAAGGTTTGGCCCACCATATCAACATGGGCTTATGTAATTTTTTGTCTTTGCAAGGAATCCGCTAACATATTTTGGTGCTGTCTATTAAGATTAGTTTTAATAATATTAATATTGTTTTGGTTGTGGTGTGTCGAGCGATATATGAACGAATTGCACTAAATTTCGACAAGTCAAACTACGAGAGAGTGTAGTGCATGTGTGGCCCGTGTAAGAATTTTGTTTGCTGATTATTAGTACTGGATATACAAACTCATAAAGGACACACACACACATATACGTGTGTGTGTGTGTGTGTGTGAATTAGGTTAATGACTATATATATATATATATATATATATATATATATATATATATATATATATATATGCGTGCATATGTACAGATAAATGCGTGCCACATACACAACTATATATAACAAAAGTGATAAAAGCATAATAAAAAGGAACTAAATTAGATCGGTTAGATTATATATCCGAAACACATATTTCAAAAATAAAAAAAAAATAACATAAATTAAAAATTTTCAGCATTCCCTCTTCTTCATGCGCATATGTAATCACATCAATGAAAACACAACTTTAGTCCAATGAAGTCCTAAAGGGCGAAACGCGTTACACGAAATATTTTCCACACTTATAGATTTCTCGAAAAAACATATACATATACATGTGCTTAATAAACACACGCGCGAGCGCACACATACACATGTATGTGTGTGTGTCAATGCATTTATACTCATATACGAATAAATACAGAAATCAATGCACTTACCTAAACAGCGTGGATATATATGCCAATAAATCTTGCAATTTAAATATATTTTGATAAGTACCGCTTATGCCTTCAAGCAAGAAAAAAAACGTTATTTGCTTTTTATTTCGGTGTAAGTGAATTTCTAGTGCAATATGAATGAAAAGATTAAAGTCAAATAATACGAAAACGACGAAAAGAAAAAGGTCCCTTCATTATGGGAGACGATTATTTTGGAAGAATCTTTTGGGGGAAAGGGAGACAATATCACTTATACCCTCAAAAGACAGAAGAACCTAATGACTTTTAGCATAATACATTACTGAATATATATGCATGCATCCACACATACATACATACATACATACATACATACATACATATTAGGTTGGTGCACAAATAATGTCGTTTTCTCACATAGTAACATATGTGAGAAAACGACATTATTTTTGCACCAACCTAATATATATATATATATATATATATATATATATATATATATATATATATATATATATATATACATAGTCCGTTTCTTCTATAATTTTGAGTCTTACTTTGCAAGGAATCCTCTGACATATTTTAGTGCTATCTATTAAGATTAGTCCTAATAATATTAATATTTGGTTGTGGTGTGTCGATCGATATGTGAACGGATTGCACAAAATTTCGACAAGTCAAGCTACGATAGAATATAGTGCATGTGTGGCCAGTTTAAAAATTTAATGTTTGCTGATTATCAGTACTAGACATACAAACTCCCAAAAGACACACACACACACACAAACACACGCGCGCGCATATATATGTATATATATATATATATATATATATATTTATTTATTTATTTAAAAAAATTTATAACATAAATATGTTATAAAATCACTACAACATCATCACTTGATAAGACACCGAGGGTGTTGAAACAAAATGGCTATTTTTGTAGTGATTTTATAACATATTTATGTTATAAATTTTTTAAATAAATAATTATATCTGCTCTACTTTGTATTGAGCACTCTTTTAAGAATAGTAATTGTTGGTTATTGGAATTCATTCCATATACACCAATCATATACTTGGCTATATATATATATATATATATATATGAATTAGACTAATGGCTTAATATGTTTCTGTGTGCGCACAGATAAATGCATGGCATATATTGACATACACACCTATATGTAACAAAAATAACAGAAATATAAACAAAAAGAAAGTAAATTAGATCGGCTAGATTATATATCCAAAACACATATTTAAAACAAAAAACAAAATAAAAAAACTTAAATATAAAATGTTCAGCGTCCTGCTTTTTCATGTGTTCATGTAATCACATCACTTTAGTCAAATGAAATGAAAAGGGGCAGAACGAGTTGCAAGAAAAGTTTTTTTTTTTTATACTGTCATAGATTTTCCGAAAAAACATATGCATATATTAGGTTGGTGCAAAAATAATGACGTGATAATGTCGGTCGTTGACGTTAAAAAATACGTCAAAAAACGACATTATTACGTCATTATTTTTGCACCAACCTAATACATGTGATTAATAAACACATAAATGCCCATATATATATATATATATATATATATATATATATATATATATATGTGTGTGTGTGTGTGCGTGTCAAGCATTTACGCGCATATACATATAAATACAGAAATCAATACATTTACCTAAACAACATGGATATATATGCCAATAAATCTTACAATTTATTTAAATATATTTTGATAACAACCTCTTATGCCTTCGAGCAAGAAAAAAAGGCTTATTTTGCTTTTTATTTCGGTGCAAACGAATTTCTAGTGCAATATGAATGTTTATTTATATATTGGTTTACACTTCATATATTTTTCAATTATATCTTTTATTTAATTTCTCAACAAAATTCTATTTCTTTAATTTAAAACGGCAATAAAATTATTTTGTGGCAGATCATTTGTGTTGTTTTCCTCGCATTCTCGAAAAGGAGGCTGTTTAGTTTATTTTCGAATATGTAAGCCAAGAATCGAATTAACTTTGGAGCTTTCGGTGGTATCAGATGGTGTCGCGTTCCCAAGGAAGCTACCTTTTTCTTGTTGGTGTGCGGAACGATTTGGGAAAACCGTTTGGAGAATGTTTGTAGGTAAGTTTTAAAGGAAGTCGTTACAATATTTTTACCGCTCAGAAAGACGTTTTCTGTAGAGAAAAGAAAGTTGGTCAGAATTTTCTGATATGTACGTGTTTATGTAACCGCTGCTTCCCATCTCGCCCCAGCCTTAACTAACAACACACACACGTATATCTATCTATCTATCTATATATATATATATATATATATATATATATATGAAGAAATATAGTTTATGCTATATTTATTGGATAAAGTCTTCAATATCATAGCGCGTCTGTATATATACATATAAAAGTGAACATAGAAATTAACACTCAGAGGCGACAGGCTGTTTCATGCTAGACGCAATCGTCTGTATATATATATATATATATATATATATATATATATATATATATATATATATGAGGATTGCCGCTTGTTTACAGAAGACGACCACCTCTTCTTCTAACATGAAGATTTGTTTGATCTGTAAGTGTAAAAGTATGTTAAAACGATAAAAAATAAAAAGAATGAAATATGGTAAAAAATCACTGGCGTTTGCAGACAATTTATAAAAGCCTATTTTTAATTTTTAAGTGGTAAAACACTGACATTTAAAAGAGTATTAAAAAGAATATAAAAGAAGGAAAGCTAGTAAAACAGAAACAACACCCAGTTAAGAAAGATTTAAAACAAAATACAGCCAGTTCACATTTATGACAGTCATTGCAGCTTATAATGCATTGCCGCATTCATGTGCCCACAAGTAGCTCTTTAACTATACTGCTCTCTTATAAGCTTTCTTACATAAATAATAAATTAATGGGAGTTTTGAAGTTTATTATGCCTTGATGAAATCTATTAGTGTGCCTCTCTAGACCAGTTGATGATTTGCAGATTTTGTCGCAAAACTGACACAAGGCGCCAGTTGGTCCGGGAGAAAGGCGTTCAGTCTGAGAAACATGACCTTATTGTGGCGATTGTGTCTCATGTGACTGGTTAAACTCGTTCTGAACAAGCAAATTCTGCTACAAAAAGTACATTTATGCTGGGAGTCTAGACGCAACAGATTAGCATCACTTTTCCTTAAGGCCTGTTTCACTTTTGCATGCTTAACAATTTTTCTCTTCAAAACAGTTGCAACCATCATAAATAAGTTTCCGCCAGTTATAGACCTATCACCTGCCTCCGTCTCCGAATTTTAAAGTTTGTTTTAATAACATATTTGAAGCGATTTTTTGGTTTGTGTGGAGAACGTTTGCAGCTTGTCAATTCACCACAGAACAACAGTTTTGGGATGCGATCATCCTCCATCCTTATCATGTGACCAGCCCAGCGCATCTGGTTACGTGTTAGCATCTTTTCAATACTAGGCGACAAGGTCAAGAACAAGGACTTAGACTAAACGCGACCAACACCAAAGATCCCAACGGTGAAACAAGTGGATGATGATTTCAACAGTTCTCAACGGTTGAAGGGAATAAAGAGGGCGACGCATCACGGGCATGCTACAGAAGGCGCCATTCGAAATTATAAGAGTGTTAGTGGCAGTCCATTGCAGTTTTATTATTGGATTTGATTTTGTTTCATATTCATATGTGCCGCGGAGGAAGGTCATGAAATCAAGTGTGTGAGTCGCTTCATGGCAAGTTGAGATCCACCTTAAACAAATCCACGCCATAGGAACTTTCTTCTTTTCTGATTTTCTTTCACCTACCAAAGAAATCTTGCAAAGCCAAACAGCGATAGGGAATGGATGACAATAGCAGGTTTGGATGAAATTGGAAGATTCTCATCCTGAATTTGCATATTGGCGGTGATTTTAGTCATTAAAACCATCATCATAAAAGAAGCTATCAGCAAAGAAATTCAGTTTCACTCAAAGATATTTTTGTGCTAATCTTTTTGTTGGTATTGATGTATAATTATAATAATGGAAATTCAATGGTTGTTTGAAATAAAAATGTAATCTAAAATCGATTTACCTTTGGCAACTTCGGTTACATCAAATGCTGGTCAGATGCTCCTTTTCCTTGTATTGTCGAGTTGTTGGTGTGGGGAATGTTTTGAGACAAATTTTTGCTGTAAGTTTGGGGGTAAGTTTTAAAGAAAAGTCATCGCTATATTCCCCCCACATCCCGAGAAATACGTTTTTGAAGAAAAGAAAGCCGAATAGAAAATGCCACATCATTGCAAAAATTACAATATCTTTAATTTATTTTATTTTTTCTATTTCAGTTTCAAAAACCAAGAACAATAGGATTTGAAATTCGTACAAGAAGCCCGAATCATTGTCCCAAGTTACCAGACCAATATATAAACATGATGACAAAAGGATCTTTAGTCAAAATGTCACAAAATCATATCTTCGTATTGTTCGTCATGGTGGTTCTACTTTTGGCTTGTGCCAGGCCGTCCGGAGGGTCAGCTCTTCCTTGCAAATCTTGTGAGATAGACGATGATATGTTATTGGAAAAGAGCTGGGTGTGCGGCGAATGTGGCACTATGTACTGGAGCGGGATCGAACACTGTTGTTTTTGCGACGTGACCATCTACGGAAAGTGTCTTGTGGCTACTGGTCTTCAGGACAAGGACACGGACCTGCACGGAAAGAGAATTTCACCATTGAAAAGATTACAGTGAAACAATGCGAAATCGAAGAAACGAAAAATATTCCTTAATTATGGGAAGCGACAATTTTGGAAGAATTTTGGGGGGTAAAAAGAGAAAAAAAAACACTTATACCCTCAAAATTCGGAAGAAGAAACTAACAACTTTTGACATAATAAATTACTGAATATGTATGCATGCACACACACACGCAACCCCTCCATATATATATATATATATATATATATATATATATATATATATATATATATATATATGTATGTATTGGCCGTATCTACTATAATTTTGTGTATTTCTTTGCAAGAAGTCGTGTAAAATTATGTTGGCGTTTTCTATTAAAATTAGTCTTATGTTAATATTATTTTGGTTGTGGTATGTCCATCGATTATATGAACAGATTATGGTAAAGTTTGACAAGTCATCCTACGGGAGAGAGTGGTGCATGTGTGGCCAGTGTAAGAATTTAATGTTTATTGATTATTAGTACTGGACATACAAACTCCCAAAAGAAACACACACACACACACACACACGCACACACGCACACGCACACACACACACGCATATATATATACATATATACATATTAATTAGGCTAATGGCTTAATATATATACATATGTGTTTGTGATTGTGTGTACAGATAAATGCATGCAATATATTGACTTACACACCTATATGTAAAAAAATAACAAAAGAAATCAAAATAGATCGGCTAGATTATGTTACCTAAACACATATTTCAAAAATAAAAAAATAACATAAATTTTAAATTTTCAGCGTCCCCTCTTCTTCATGCGCATATGTAATCGCATCAATGCAAACATCACTTTAGTTCAATGAAGTCCTAAAGAGAGAAACGCGTTACACGAAACATTTCTACACACTGCCATAGATTTTCCGAAAAACATATGCATATACATATGCTTAATAAACACACAAATGCCCATACACAAAAGTGTTGGTGCGTGTGTGTCAATGCATTTACGCTCATATATATATAAATACAGAAATCAATACATTTACCTAAACAACATGGATATATATGTCAATAAATCTTACAATTTATTTAAATATATTTTGATAACAACCGCTTATGCCTTCGAGCAAGAAAAAAAGGCTTATTTTGCTTTTTATTTCGGTGCAAACGAATTTCTAGTGCAATATGAATGTTTATTTATATATTGGTTTACACTTCATATATTTTTCAATTATATCTTTTATTTAATTTCTCAACAAAATTCTATTTCTTTAATTTAAAACGGCAATAAAATTATTTTGTGGCAGATCATTTGTGTTGTTTTCCTCGCATTCTCGAAAAGGAGGCTGCTTAGTTTATTTTCGAATATGTAAGCCAAAAATCGAATTAACTTTGGAGCTTTCGGTGGTATCAGATGGTGTCGCGTTCCCAAGGAAGCTACCTTTTTCTTGTTGGTGTGCGGAACGATTTGGGAAAACCGTTTGGAGAATGTTTGTAGGTAAGTTTTAAAGGAAGTCGTTACAATATTTTTACCGCTCAGAAAGACGTTTTCTGTAGAGAAAAGAAAGTTGGTCAGAATTTTCTGATATGTACGTGTTTGTGTAACCGCGGCTTCCCATCTCGCCCCAGCCTTAACTAACAACACACACACACATATATATATATATATATATATATGTATATATATATATATACTAGCAGCATGGCCCGGCGTTGCCCGTGCTTGATTCAAAAATCGTACGACTCATACAGCAATCGCTATCACTTGACTTAGAATATTTTTGCCCTACCTTGCCTTTAAAAGAGTGCCTGCTTCACTCCGTTATCAATTGCAAAAGGTTCCGATAAAATGCCGTTGAAATTTAAACTACCCTTCATGTTCCGATGTAAATCACGAAACATTCAGACAAAGCCAGAAGGTCATCCTAAGTTGGCAAGAATAGTCCAAAGAGCCTCTCTATTCACAGTGTTGAATGACTTGGTGAGATCAACGAAAACCTTACAGAGCGGAATCTGATGTTCTATATATATATATAGTGCTGGTGCTAATAAAACTGTGATCGATGTAATACGACAGATCTATCAAATATATATCAATAAAGGTACATATTGTCCCTCGTCGCTAGCACGACTAGGAATTTCATACACAACGCAATCTGCAGGTGTTGAGTATAAACTGAGTGTTACGTAATTTAATTTTTTTTAAATATTTGGTTATCGCTATGTTGGCGCAGTTATATATTATACTAGGATTATAGTTTTTCTAATTTTAAAAATATATTTGGCATTTAAAATAAGATGGATTTGTATATATTTGAGTAAAAATAATAATAATAACTTTAGAGTTGTGAATATTATATTTTTATTAAGCATAAACGAAGATTACTTGTCCTTTTAAAAAACAAAACTAAACCGTAATTTACATTAAAAATTAATCTGGATCAACGTATTTCAGCAGGTATTTATTTTATTGCCTACATGTAACCATCAATTCGTTTCTCTTGCTTAATAAGCTAGGATTATTTAAGTGTTTTAAGATAACAAATTTTTCAGCAAGATTTAAATTACATTTATTTCCTTTCCCGTTGTAAGATTTGGCTCTTGCTATATCCCAGCTGCTAAAAGGTGTAGTACCATCATTATTTAATTGCCAGCAATACTTAGAGATCAATGATGTTTTTGTATTTATATTGTCTAATGTTGTTCCATGATGGTAGAAACGAAATTTCCAAGGATTTTCAGTGGAACCAAAATAAAATTTAACATCATTATCGGCATGTATGCTCGCACGGTATACGATATTATCAGTCATAAATAGACATTTAAGAGACATCATATTTTTTTTCGGCAGTTGCATTTATGTTTTAAAAAATTAATGTTATCATTGCTGGAAATATATTTTCTTAATATAATGTTGTTATCTTGGAACATAGATTTATCGATGTTATTAACGTAGCTAGGGCTGATCATAACATTATTTTTGTAAAAATCTTTTTAGTGTTGGTGAATGGTTAAAGTATTTATAAATTAAATTTAGGAAAATTCTTCTGATATTAGTTTGAACATTCCAATTAAAAGGTGGGTTAAACCACATGGTGTTTGTGTTTATTTTTATTTTTTGGTGGTAGTAGCAATATTTAGCTCGTGATCTTTGAAAAATTTTTACTAGTTCCTTTCTCAATTGGTCAATATTTCGTGGACTAGTTTTACGGAGGAGAATTACACCGTCATCTCTGTAGAGTCCGATGTCCTTAATTTGAAAAATAAATCTAAGTTGCCACAATAACAAGATTCCAACAACTTTACATGTCTCTGCTGAGTCAAATGCTATTAGGTCGGACAAAAATAATGACGGTTTTTGACGTATTTTTTAACGTCAAAAACCGTCATTATTTTTGCACCAACCTAATACCATAGCAATTCTGGGTTTCGTCTTTTCGTCCACAGATAACCATTATGAAATAAAATAGGTTTTTGAGCTTGCTTTATCATATTTATTTCGTGATCGCTAATACGACAGTAATTATTGTTAGTTAAATTTACAGCAGACATTAGCAGATTCACGATAATGATCATCCAAAAGTCACAAATATCGAATTGGATGACTGCACATTTATTCTTCATTTTTGTATTAGTAAACCATTCTATGGCATCTACTGTTTTATGCCACTGGTTAATTCCTAGAGCATCTTTCATGTAATTGCATGCTCTGTCAAGGATTTTTTGCTGATTTTACCGATATTATTTATATCTGGGTTGAGAAATCGGTATTGAGGGTTTGTTTAGGAAATTTGCTTTGTGGTATGTGACTGTCATGCTTGTTTTTTTGTGGAATTTGTAGATCTTATTTATTTTAGTCCAGTGGGTATTTTCTCGGTTCCACTGAACTAAAAATTAATGTTAGGATCTACAAATTTACTTCCGTGGGGCTCGGAATAAAAGCTACTACTATATCGGCACTCCACATTAGATCTCAAGCAGACAACCATGAACAGGAATTAACAACATTAGCAACAACAAAACCTCCATGAAAATGTTTAAAGATTGGCCAAAAGAGCTTGGGATAACAGACACTAAGGTCCATATTTATTCGTTGGGCACCTCGAGGTCGTGTAATGGTTAGCAAGCTTGTCCCGCTAGAACTATTACAGTTGAGTAGTGAGTTCGATTCTCACTAGTTGCCCCCTAATTTCGGCCTTGTGCCACATCTAATCTATGCTTAGAAAATCACTACGGACAATTTTTACATTTCCTTATCCATACTAGATGGAAAGAGGGCGCAGGTTCGAACCCTACCGGAAATCACATATTTATTAAGATATATTGCGTGCGCTGGAAGATAGACGTGTTAAATTATTGTTTTAAAATAAAAATGGAGCGACTATTTTCAAACATGGATATTCACTATAAATAACATTTGAAGTAATAAAAATGCTATGGAAATAATAACAACCATATTCAAAATTATTATGTCTTTTATTAGAACAGAAAATTCACATAATAATAATTCTGAAGCAGGTATAGATAATTGTCCTTTACAATATTTTGGGGAAAGTTGCAGGAATTTAAAAAAAAACAACGTATCTATGAACACAAAAAGGATCTTATACACAACATTTTATTAAATGCATTAGTCGTACATAGAAATAAGTTTAATTATTATTTCGATCTAAAAAGTGCCAGATTTATTAAAAGAGAAAATAATTTACTTAGAACAATTCCTGACACTGGTACTATGGCATCTTACCAAAATATTAATCTATGTACTGGATTTTCGCAAATATGGACTTTCCTAATAGAAATACTCCTTTTCCTGAACTAACACACACACACACACACACACACACACATATATATATATATATATATATATATATATATATATATATATAAACCTAGAGAGCCAGACAAGCTTACCGAGATTTCACCTAAGCGAATCGTCAGGGAAGACTGGCTAAAAACGTAAAAAAGAACGGAATACTTATAGTCAATAAACAAAAAAACATAATCAAGTGACTAAATAAAGAAAACAAACAAACAACGTAGGTAGGTTTGTCTGGCTCTCTAGGTTTAACTAGGTCTGTTCCACTTACTGTATCGAGCACTTGATTTAGTTATTTTGCCTACTCGTATCGTTTTTTTCTTTCTTTGGGCTTTGGACTTGTATGCTAGACGGTTATTTTCGGCTAACGTACATGTTCTTGGATCTTTCTTTTTTATACCTTTTTTTCCCCTTTGGTATTGGTTTGATTATTTGCAAATCAAAACACTGAAGGTTTTCCGAACGAGTATAGTTTCTTATTCTTATAACATTATATTTATATATATATATATATATATATATATATATATATATATATATATATATATATATATATTAATTAAAACCTTTTATTAGTTAAAATATATAATGCATAAATTAATCTCAAACTAAAATAATATAAATAATAATTACATTATATGAGACAAAAATCAACATCAATAACAACATTAATTCACTTTTCTTTATTATCCATTAAACTGCATCCTCCATAATTCCCTTTGACTTCCAGTATATTTATGAACGTTCAGAAATTTAAAACTCCTGAAAAGTTAACGACATTTTTACTTCTGTTTATAAATACTTGTTGTAGAATAAAATGCTTACATTTGTCTTGATAAGATCTATCACGAAACTGAGATTGCTTTTACTTTCGGCTTTATTCACATGACCATATATCAATTAGGCCTCATTTAAATAGCCATGGAGACCTACCAAACTGTATCCGTAACATACTCGTTGATAATACAAATATAATAGCCTCATGCACGTGTAAAACAGGGAAAAAATAATGCAAGGATTAATAATGGAAAAAAGAAAACTGTAAAAGCCAACACTCAATAACATCAATTATGAACACGGCCACAATGTGCTGACCGTGTTTGGAAAATCAAAAATTATAACATACACGTTGTTAATACAAACATAATAGCCTCATCCACGTCTAAAATAGGCTAAAAAATAATAGAAGCATTATTAATAAAAAAAAAAGAAAAGAAACAAAAAAGAAAACGCTCAGTAGCATCATCTATGAACACGGCGAAAATGTGCTGACCGTGTTTCTAAAATAAAACGTCCCTATAACTCTAGATACATACATGAAAATCCATAAATTCATTTAAAAGAAAAAAATAAAATCGTCCTTGATAATGGCTAAAAGTATAGCTGAACGCACTCAAACATACAGAACATTCGGACAATTTCAACAAAATTTATATCCACAAAAGAAGAAAATTTTAACACAAGAAAAACGAAATTTCCGTCGTTTTTTAATGAAACTTGTATAAAAGAGGGATTCATAACCATTTTGGTTCTCACCAGTCGAAGTACAACTAAATGCACCGAACCAAAGTTACATCTTTGTAGTGAGTAAATTGTTTTTGTCTATATGAAAAAATTATAATAAATAATTATTACTCTACTCTCGGTATAGAGTCCACTTTTGAAATAAAGCTGTGAACGTCAGAATGTATATATCATTTTCGTTCTCATTACATTCGGATATATATATATATATATATATATATATATATATATATATATATATATATATATATATATATATATATTGGACAAACGTTTAAAAATTGACAACATTTTCATCTGATGAAACAAGACCCCTTTCATCAGTTTTCCTGGGCGTTTGGTTTTGATAGCTTTTCGTAACCTCTTCAGCAAGTTGGCTTAGTAGTCTCCATTGATGACATGGACCTTTTGAAACATAATTGCCTTTTGTATCCGAAAACGTGAGACTATCACCCTCTCTGCAGATGAAACGACCTTGGCTTACTTTGGAGCAGGTAAGGAAGGGTGTTTACAATGTCTCTTTATTTCTGGCACAAAGTGATGAACCTCGTATTATTGTTAATATTTTACTGTTCCCTATTATGAATTGATATATATATATATATATATATATATATATATATATATATATATATATATATATATATATATATATCTGTACAGCAAAGAAAGAAAGTAAAAAAAAAAGAACCTTGTATAATCGGTAGGAACTCATAATTCTTAAAATGACCAATCGCAGCTTCACTTATCTACGGCTGACTTAAATTCTAATCAGTGCAAAATCTAAAAGACATGTAATTTCTTCAGTTGAAAATCTCCAAAGATAAACAGGCTAAAATAAATAAATTCAATGTAGAAAGATGCGAGTTTGTTTTACTGACAAAAAAAGAAGGAGGGGGGATAAATGCAGATTGGGAGGATATGAAGTACATATAACGGTAGACTCTGGCCTTCAAAGGTCATGATGGTATTAATTTAATGCTAACCGTAATTTTTAAGCCCATGCTTTTAAATTGTTTATATAATACCTTTCTAATTCTATCTATTTTGAAGTTAGTTGAGTTTCTAATAACCATAAGTCCATCGTCTCTGTACAAACCAATGTCAGTTATATTGATATCAGGGTGCGCTGTAAGGTTGTATAAAATAAAAAGACCAATGAGATCAGAAGATTCAGTTGAATCTAGTGATCCCATTGTGATATCAAAGTGGTCATAAGAATTCTTAATCACCTTTATGTATAAGTACTGGTTTAAAAAAGTGAACTTCCTAGATATAACATGAGAATTAAATAAAAATACATGAACACCTTATAAAAACCCCAACACCAATCCTTTATATATAAATAATCACCCCTCATCTATAATTAAACATATACCGTTATCTATCAGTAAAAGAATTAGTACAAATTCAGCAAATGACAAGATTTTCGATGAGCATATCAATTCCTATAACAAAGCTCTTAAAGAGAGTGGCTACAAAACCCCAAAACTAACTTATATAAAAAATGAAATGGGAACCATAGAAAAAACAGATGTAGAAAAATAATTTGGTATACACCCCCATACAACCAAATGGTAAAAAACAAATTAGGACAAGAATTCCTCGTATTAATAATCAAGCATTTTCCTATTGGAAGTAAACTAAGTACTATTTTCAATAAAAACACACTAAAATTGAGTTACAGCTGTACGGAAAACTTAGAAACAATTATTAAGAAACATAATGCTAATATCTTAAATAAACACTTATACTAAAACCAAAAAAATTTAGACAATGGAAAAATAAAAATAAAAACTGATGAAAATAAACAAAAATTATGTAACTGTAGAAACCCTCAAAATTGCACTCTACAAAATAAATGTCGCAGTGAATCATTAGTATACCAATGCAATATCTCTTCAATTGAAAATCCTGAAAACATAAAAATATATATAGGTTGCACAAGCTATGAGTTCAAAAAAAGATTCAACCAACTTCAAAGTTTAGGCTAAATAAATATAAAAATCAAACATCTCTCTCGAAGTACTTCTGGCACCTAAAAGAATCAAATAAAACACCTACAGTAAAATGGAAATTAATAAAAAAGCTAGAATTTGTAGGTCATTAAATGACCAATGTCCTTTGTGCATACATGAGAAACTATATATTACTAAGTTTATAAAAAACAAAAATTTACTGAATCAGAGAAATGAAATAGCTATTTTATGCCGTCATTGTCAAAAATTTTCCTTAAATAATATTTAAAAATAAAAATAAATTTAAAAAGTGTGACCTCGTAATATACGTACTTATATTTAATGGGAAAATATAATTTTATATACTGTAAGTAATTCTATTACATTTACAAAAAAAAAGAAAAAAGAAAAAAGTCTATTAAAATAACAGTGAAAATACTTTAAAGTTGTATTTAAAATTTTAGTTAAAACTAATTCTAACCTAAACATCTTTTAAAATTGTAGTTAAATAAAACATATTCTAACCAAAACACCTCCCTCAAAGTACTACCGGCACTTAAAGGAATCCAATAAAACACCTACAGAAAAATGAAATTATGATGCAAAGCTATAAAATATAGGCCATTGAATGCCCCATGTCCTTTGTACAGACATGGGAAACTATATATTACTAAGTATAAAAAAAAAGTTTACTAAATCAGAGAAATTAATTAGCTATTTTTACCGTAATTGTCATAAATTTTACTTAAATAATATTTAAGTATAAAAATTTTTAACAAAGGTAATATACATACTTATACTTGATATGTAAAAATAATTTTACTTACTGTAAGTAATTCTAATAAATTTACTTCTTTTAAAAAAGAAATACAGTCTATTAAAACTAACAGTGAAAATATTTTAAAGTTGTATTTAAAATTGTAGCCTAAACATCTTTTAAAATTGTAATTAAATAAAACGTATTCTAACCTATAGATCCCCCTCTAAGTACTACAAGCACTTAAAGGAATCCAATAAAACACCTACAGTAAAAAGATGTAAGCCATTAAATGACCCATGTTCTTTGTACTTACATGAGAAACAATATATTACTAAGTTTATAAAAAATAAAAGTTTACTAAATCAGTAAAATCAATTAGCTGTTTTTGGCGTCATTGTCATAAAGTTTACTTAAAAAAAAAATTGTTACCTAATAATATACATACTTATAGTTGATGTGAAAATAACTCTACATACTGTAAGGGATTCTAATAGATTTACTTGTTCTTAAAAGAAATATAGTATATTAAAAATTAATGGTGAAAATATTTTTCAAATTGTAGTTAAATAAAACGTATTCTAACCTGAACCCCCCCCAACCCCCCCAAAAAAATCGTTAAATATACAAATAGAAAAAAGGCCTTAAGAATTTTTGCCGTTAACAATAAAAAATTTTAAAAATCCAGACGACATGCATTTAACGGATGTCAGATTTCATTGAAGAATACATCCCTACCCGCTACCAAAACGTAGCTAATAACGGATACATCAAAATACAGACATAAAGAGCACGCAAACACCCCTGTCTAGTGAAAGTGGATTTATCTGTAACCTTGGAAACATGAATTATGATTTTAGCTGTGTTTTTAAAACCCAGTAATTTTAAAAGTTACTCCAAAATTCGCTTGAGGATGAAATGGAACTAATGTCTTTAATTTAATTATAAAATTAAATTCGGACCTTCCATTTTTGAAACATGGTTAGAACCGTGTAGCGGAAAAACCATATTTTAAATCAATTAATTTATAATATTAATGCTCTGTAAATTTACATTGAGCACTATTTTGTAAAAATAAAAATATCTATAAGAACACCGGATTACATATCTTACTGTTCTTTCTTTATATATATATATATATATATATATATATATATATATATATATATATATATATATATATATACACACATTCCACATACGAAAACAAGGACAAAAGTTCATATAAACATATGTCCGCAAATCCGTCGTTTTTGAATTTCTAAGTTTACGTGAGATGCAGTTAAATGTACAATCCAAGATACAATCACAAAATACTTTTACAAATATTGGGAGCGGCTTCACGCCCCCAAAGTTTGCAAAATTATTTTTTATATCCTCTGTATACCTGTTTAGCACCTCTGGGGCCGGGGGGTGCTCCAACAGTTTATTGTGACTTATGTTTCCTCTATCTTTCCGATGGAAATACTGAATATCAAGATCGGTCAGTATTTTCGAAGCCTGATGACGATAACTAAGGATACAGTTGCCTAGAAAAGACATCTTAGGTTTGAGAAGCATGAACGGATGACGGGAAAATCTGTCGCTTGCATCGAAACAGAGGCTGTTCCTATTACTAATGTCGACATGTTTTTAACTACTCAAATTTATGACCTTCGCTAAACATGAATCCACAGCACGTCTACAGAACATTGATTATACGGAGGAATTATTCAGTCTTCTATAACATTATATCTCGGATATACAGTGAAGGCCCTGGGACATGGATATTGCGAAAGAAAATCTTGCAACAAAATAATATTTTGAAGTTTTACATCATAAATTCTTTTGGTCTGTACGTTGGGCTTACGCTCACATCACACCGAAACTCCGGCTCCCGTACGATCACCGAAGTTAAGCAACGTCGAGCCTGGTTAGTACCTCGATGGGTGCCCGCTCGGGAATTGCTGTAAGCTTGGATATGCTGGTGGTGTATTGGAGAATGGCTCTGAATTGTTAATTGGAGTGCCGAGTTCCAATTCCTGTTGAGTTCATTGTATACACTTACGCACAAATACCTTTAGGAAACTATCCTCTCTTAGTTATGGGTCTGATTAGTCAAATTTGTATCACGAAAAATTATTATCTCAAAAAATAAAAATAATCACGATCTAAAAATATTTTCTGCACACCGTAGAAAACGAATCAATCTGATTAGCTAAACAGGCATGTTTTTTTTTAGATTTATTTACATTCTCTCGGATGTAAATGTATATAAACTATCGTGGTCACAAAGTGGGGGATCAGTTTATTGATTGTAATACAAAATTGATCCTCCACTTTATATCCACATTATACTTTCTTGTTCGTTTATCAAATACTGATTAGGCATGAATCTACCTCTACTCTTTCCCCGGCTATGGGTTAATTAGTATAACTTGACTCACTAAACCATTATTATCCCTTCCAAAAAATTGTTACGCTCTAAAACATTTTCTGCGTAAACAACCTGCAAAGAATTTATAAATAGTAAAAATCTTATCAATCAATTTTTAGGTTATTAATTCATTCTGTAAGATATAAAATATTACAACATTCATTAACCCTTTGAGCCCTGACCACCGGTTTACCGGCGGTAGAGAAAAATGACGTAATGCCCAGCCGCCGGTTGAATGGTGGTAGAGAAAAATGGCTTAATGCCCAGCCACCGGTTGAATGGTGGGTAAACACTTTTTATATCTACCGTGAAATATTACATACCAATTATTTGCGAATTTTGACCGAGAAGTTCAGGCAGAAGATTTAAAATTGTTTAGGAATGCAGGCCTCAAAGGGTTAATGCTTTCAATTCAAATTTCAACAAGCAATTCTTTTTCTTTTTAGTATTTTTATATGAATGAATCCATCATGAGGCATATAAACACTAGATTTTAGATCCAATGTATATTTAATGGAATGGTAAAAATGTCCTAGCAGAATTATTACGTAGCAAGCAATCTAGATGTACAGAGAAATTAACGACTGCTATTATTAACATATATTTTCTTTGGGCGTATATCTAATTATTGAAAGGGTTAAGAATTTAATAAGGAAAATATTATAAGAGAGAAAAGGAATTTTTGATTCTTGTATTTGAAACAATACCAGTTCTTCAATAAGCAAACTGAAATAATTCCATCAGACGAGTATGTATACCTTATTGTTTAAACTGTTTTTAATGATCGTATGCTTAATAATAACTAGTTCTAAGCCATGAAAATTTAACTGTTTCTCTGTTTTATCATTCTATAGAAACTTAAATTAATGATTGAGTAAGCTCAAAGCAGATTCTACGACAATAAAATAGCCGTAGAAATTCCCTTATCACATCGTTAAATATTTGAGCTTAACAACTTTAACAAAATATTGCAATAACAATAATAAATATGAATGATGGTCCTTATTTTAAGAAGTAAGGGGGTATAAATGAAACGATTTGAAATCGACAATCTTTTTTCTGTTTCACTGAAACAGCCGTTAAACATTTCTACCTTTTCTTTCTTTCTTTCTTTCATTAATTTTCTCACTGAAACTAGTGTGTTCCACAATTTCCCAGTGATTAAAACGGAATAGTTCATTATCTATTGGCAGAAACGTTAAGCACTTCTATCGTCTCTTCTTTCTTTCTTTCATTCTGTCTTTCTTTCTTTTATCTTTTATTTATTTTATTGACCTTATGCAACATTATGATTTTTATTGTAAAAGGGCATATTTCTTTTGCATTGATTATTTTTATATACATGTTATTGGCCATCATTTGGCACGCAATGCACTTAATTTATGTGTATTTCTTTCAATTTTGTGTGTTAACAATAAATTTATCGTTTGTTCTTAAATTCGGCTCGTGTCGGCTGTCTTTGTTGTGTGCCTATATAAATCAAACATTTGTTTGAACCATTTTTTTCATAACGTTTTTTCACCAAATCAAAAGTTGTTTATTTCTGGCTTGTCATCTTTTCTTTGTAGCAAATGAAGGCGATGAATGCCTTTAAAAATGTGACAATAATAATGAAATACTGACTAGAAGGTCAGGAAAGAAATGAGAAAAATACAATTCAGTCATAATATATGCGGATTGATGTTTGTTAAAACATCTGAAAGGCGTAGTAATTTGTAACGCCTATATAAAATTCCTATTTAACAAGCAGGAATAATTTAAATGTCAGACATTTAAGTAAACCAAAAAAAAATGTATTAAAACAAATGCTATAAGAGGTTCTTCCTAAAGTCCTGTTTGTCTGGGAATTGAGATAATATAATGATTAGTATAATTAATTAAACAGCTTTTATAACTAATTAAACACATTGTATAATTAATACAACAGCAGGGCACTGGAAAAATAGTTCGTTTTTTATGCTTTTAGTTCCACTTATTTATCTAATTTTTCAGTGGATACGAAACGTTCTCATCCAACCAAGAAGAAATTCCCTACAAAATTCTAATGTTTGGTCATAATTTTCGAGAAATTTGCAGCAAAAGCTCTCTCTCTCTCTCTCTCACACACATAGACATACTAAAGAAGTGATGGATTTTTTCATTTATTTATTCGATAGATTTTATTATGTAACATCATTTTTAATAGATACCCATATTTGATTAGACGAGTGGGACGCAAATTCGAATCCTGCCGGGGATCACATATTTTTCATTAAGATTTCTCTAATATTCAAGCCGGTAGACGAAAATAAATAGATATACCGTTCAATAAATAAACAGAGCGTCTACTTAAATATGGGTGTCCACTAAAAAATAACGTTCAAATAATAAAAACTCTCGGATTAGTAAATAAAAAATCCATAATTCTTTAGAAATTGCTTTATTTACATTAGGATACAAAACTGAACAGATCTGAATGTTTCGAGAGTCTGAAAAAAATTTGCGTTTATAAGGCACTGTTTAAATTTGCTTAATTGTAGGCGCACACCTTGACTGAGACAGTCTAAAATCACGTTGGATCTAACGACAGTTTCCCCTACCAAGGGCGGCAATGGTTCGAATCCTTATTTCTCCTTAATAATATTTCTTGAACATTCAGGCCGATAGACGAAAATAAATAAATATACTGTTAAAAAAATAAACGGAGCGTCTAGTCAAATGTGATATTTAAGCAATAAAATACATAATAGATTTAGGGAAAATCTATGACAAAGTGGAAAACGTTACCTTGTTAGATTTTGAATTTTCAACATCCCCTCTCCTTCATACATATGTAGTAGCATAAAAATAAATACCACTTTAGTTTGATGAAGTCCTAAATAACGCAACCCCTCACACGAAAACTTGTCCATTTTGTCATAGATTCCCTTAATATATATCCCCCCCCTCTCTCTCTCTCTCTTTATATATATATATATATATATATATATATATATATATATATATATTTAGTTTATGCAAAACTAGGTAATCCGTATGGGTAGACCCAAGGAGGATGATATCCAGAGAGCTCAATGTAAATTCAGAGCAAATATGTTTGAATAAAAACAGATCACTTTAAGGTTCCATGTAATAAGTTATTTCACCACAACCCTTTTAAAGGGCTCTGGATCATCAGACTTTATTTCCAAAAGTTGAAATGAAAAAATTTTCATTTCAACTTTTGGAAGTAAAGTCTGATGATCCAGAGCCCTTTAAAAAGGCTGTGGGTCTTGGTGTGAAACATATTGTAGTATGGCCTATATAATTATAACGTATTACATGGAACCTTAAAGTGATCTGTTTTTATTTAAAAAAAAAATAAAATAAATAAAATAAATATATATATATATATATATATATATATATATATATATATATATATATATATATATATATATAAAGAGAGGGAAAGAGACAGAGACACAGAGAGAGAAAGAGAAAGATGCCCATTTAAGGAATTGTATTCCTGATCAATCAAAATTCGTAAATAATCATATAGGCCATACTACAATATGTTTCACACCAAGACCCACTCTACAACTTTCTGACCATAGTTCAATTAGGTCTCATTTAAATATTCATGGAGACCTACCGGACCCTATTTGTAACATACTTGTTAACAACACAAATATAATAGCCTCATGCACATGCAAAAAAGGCTAAAAATAATGGAAGCCTTATTAATTAAAAAAAACAAAAAAACCCTCAATAATATCAACTATGACCATAGACACAATATCTTGACCGTGTTTTGAAAATGAAAACATTATATACATAGATACAAACAACAATCTATTTCTTGTTAACAGTTAATATATTTCAACCTTGAACATGGCTAAATGTATAGCCGAAAGCGCTCAGATAAAAAGAATAATCGGACAGTTTTTATGTAATTTATCATCTGAAAAGAAAAAAAAAGATCATATGAGAAATTGTATAAAAAAATAAATCAAAGCACCTTGTCTGTCGTATTCAATGAAATGTGCAGAAAAGAAAGATTGCTGCCTAAATACACAAACACACACACACATATATATATATATAAATATATTCAAAGATGTTTCGTTAAATATGACAGACAAGGAAGGTTTGATGATTTTTTTTTATTTAGTTTTTCTAATGTTCTTACTTTTTCGTTGTGAGGAGTATAAATGTCTATTGTCCCAAACGCTTTTTCAAAGGTTTTTTGTTTATAAGTGTTTTGCTGTTTATAAAAGACATCTAAGAATATTAGAAAAGCTAAATAAAAAATTCATCCAATTTTCCTTGTCTGTCATATTCAACTAAACATGCTTGAAAGAAAGATGGCTGACCCCCCCCCACACACACATACATGCGTTTTTTTAAATGTCTGCTTGTTTCTCCAATATATTGGGAGGAACAGTTTGGGCAATACTACGAATAGTGTGAGTATTTTCACATCAAATATGTGGTGCAGTTTAATTTATATTACAATGAATCATTCATACAAAAAGTAAATTAGTAAAGATCATAACATTCATCGAGTAATTAGTAGGTTAATACATCTTTAAAATTTTATCAGCGAAGGGATTGCGCCAATTTATATAATTTTTACTAATTTACTTTTTGTATGAATGATTCATTGCAATATATTAGGTTGGTGCAAAAATAATGACGTAATAATGTCGTTTTTTGACCTTAAAAAATATGTCAAAAAACGACATTATTACGTCATTATTTTTGCACCAACCTAATATATATATATATATATATATATATATATATATGTCTGTGTGTGTGTGTGTGTGTGAGTGTGTGCGTTTGTACATGTATGTGCGCGTGTTTGTATAACAGAATACACTCGTTGCGGTACAAGGCCTTTTTAACGTGGTTTATTTAACCAAAATAAAGTCGAGTCATGTTCTTAAATAACCACATAAGATAGAGAATTTTATGTGTATCTCATTCTCGTTCAGAAATCTCTAAATTATTAAATGTATACAACCGCATTTTCAGATCAATTATTAAAAATGGCTTCCATCGAATGACGCATGTAGGTCTTGGAGAGGAGTATCCTTCTTCGAACTTTCTGGACTGGTATTAAAGAATCACGAACAAAGAACTGTACCAAATAAAAGGAAGCACATCAATTGAGGTCTTTCAATAGCAACAACTAAAACGGTTAGTATATGCAACTCGAAGAGAAAACAATGACATAAGCATGATATTAACATTCTACACTACATTAAACAAAAAGTTAGGAAGGAAACCCCATTTATACTAAAAGGAGTAATAACAAGCCTGTTTTTCATGAAAAAAAATTTAAGAAAAAGATTTCGTAAATTTTAACTGACGATGTGAACTTTTCGATCAATGAAGGCCGACTGTTTCCTTGTAAGGAAACAGCTATTCTCACTATTACCATTTTACGTTAGAGAATCAGATTTTCCCAAAATCCTATTAACAGAATTTCAGAAATAAAAAAGAGCTTTGGTTCTCAGCGTTTTCATAACAGTAGAAACATTCCTGAAATTTTCTTCGTGGAATTGAAACAACAATGAAGCCAATAAAACGAGAACTAAGAAAGCACTGCAGTGTCAGACTTTGTGTCAACTTCTTTATAAAAGATGACGATGATGAGAAATGATTTAGACTCCCATCTAGACTTCAGGCATGACGTCCAACTAGTTCAGAAATCTCTCAACTATCATCTGTATACAACCGTTTTCTGAGATCAAAGACTAAAAATTTCATTTACTTAAAAGAGGATTCGACTAGAATTTGAACTCGGCTCTCCGATTTCTCAATCCGAGCAGCTGTTCATTGCTCCACCGTGCCTCCCACACTTTCATGGGGAATTACGGTAGTTAAATGTCTATTAACGTCTACAAATAAAAATGATCTCGCAAATCTTTACTCACAGCCCAACAATGACATGAAAAAAATCTATCAGTTTTTATTTTTGCAGCTCCGAATATGTGCCTGATGAGGGAAAATGCATTGGAAATTTTTTTTTTTTAAATCCGCCACTATCTTAGTTATTTTACTGTACAAAATCCACAAAACAAAAAAGAAACAAAAAATATAAACTGCAATAAAAAATGTAAACTCTTTATATTGGCAGCACCTCAAACTAAGAAGCAACAAAATCGGAAATAAATTATTTATTCATTAAACATTCAAGGATTCTTTTAAACAGTAACAGATAGTAAAAGAAGAAATTATTTTATCGACTAAATAGGGGAGTAGTACAACAAGAACACGTTGGAAGCTAAAGGTTTAAATACGGTTATTGAAACGATTGTAAGTAAACCCAAATTTAAACTCGGCTTGATGAATCCATTTCTCTCGCCTACAACGGTTACACCTCCTACCCACCAGTTCAAATAAACCACTTCACATTCATGTTGTAAAGATTTTTCAGCTTTCAAGCACGGTATGGATATTTCCCCATTTTTGTTTAACCTACTTTCAGTTTCACTTTGTCATCTGGACATTTATCAGATTTTTTTAAAACAAGTCCAGTTACGATTTATTATTGCTAGTTACATCTAGCCACTTCAACTGTAAAATGATGAGACCTTGCCGCCAATCTAGTACTGCGCTTAAATACATAAAGTCTAGGTACCAAAGAGGAAAGCTCATCAGAACAATGACTATGAAAATGGATGACAGAACAGGGACTGGGAGGGGTAGTAAGGAGACTAAAATTTCTAGGAGTTGCAAAGGATAAGAAATTGTGGATCGCGCACGTCTTGTAGGGGTATGATGCATAAAAGAGGTTAGCCACCTGGCTTGATCGAACTCACCACACGGTCGTAATAGTCAGATAAAGCAGTTAAATGTGATGGTGTTAAGTAAAAAACTATGTGCTTTTACCTGTGGGCTTAGTTCTATCTTGTGGTGGACACCGGAACCTATACAAAAAAAAAAAAAACCTTACGGATCCAGAAACAACAGGAAGTGACACACGCAATCCTCATCAAACTATAAATCTCGAAGGTGCTTTGAACTGATCGCTCAAGCCTGATAGATGAATCTAGATTCTATCGTGTTTGATAATGCTTTGATACAAACTGTACGTGAACAACTTGACCAGTGATTCAATCTCAAAGCGAAATTTATTTAATCAACATACACCATAGATCGGCGTTCACAACAAATTGATAAATTCGCAAAGTTACGTTAATAAATGAGCCAAGTGGTCAAGCGATAATGGGAGAGAAAATTTACGTAACTGTCTATATATCACTTGACTCTTATCGGACCATGTTTTTTTTGGGGGGGGGGGTTCGAATCATCTTCAGATGAAAAATGTGTCAGCTGCCAGCGTTAAGTGATATGAAGAGGATTCAATGATAAAGAAAAGCAAAGATCGTTATAAAATTTGTTTTATGTTCGATGTAACAATAGTGGCGATATTGTGATTCTCTTTTTACTCTATGACAGTGCTACTCAAAGTGTCGTATGCGTACTGCTGCTGATACGAGAACCATTGTCTGCCGGTACGCGGAGTGTTTCCAGGAAACAAAGAACCAGTAGTCACATTTCACACTACGGGAGACTGGCGGGATATCTGACTCGTATTATTTTTTTAACATTATAATTTTAGTTTTATATTTATGATCAAATATTTCATTTATTTATTCATAATAAATCTCATTGCTATGCAACTAAATCCTGTGTTTGACGATAAACTACAACCGGTAGCAAAGCCTCTGTGTACAGATAAATCATCAGTTACCTCCCCTTAAGATCTAGGAGGTATAAAATGCACCCTATAACATCCGTCAGTGCAGTAATGTTTTGGTATAAGTTTAATCACTGGTTCTATTTTTACTACACTGATCGGGAGATTGGAAGTTTTGAGACGCACGGAACCACCTCTGTATTGTTTTTGTTCCCAAGTTTACCCTGACCCGGGGTGGTAACATCTCTTAGGGTCCCAGCTGTGGGCAATTAGCAAAACTACCAATCAAAAACAAAATGCTATGAAAATATAAAAATACATTTTTATAATAAAAATACAAGCAATAGATTTATATATATATATATAAAAAATGAGTAACAATACATATTTCTTGTAGAATCCTTGCATAGAATATTGCTGCCATTTATAGTCTGGTGCCCCGCTGTACGTCTCGAGGTCCTTGACAAAATCCAGAGACGAACATGCAAGATGATAGGTCCTGATCTGGCATCTAGTCTACAATCTCTATCCCACAGAAGTACTGTGACCTCACTCTGTCTCTTCTAAAAATATTTTTAAGGCAACTGTTCCGACGAGCTATTGTCGCTGGTTCCCGGACTTCATGAATTTAAACGTGCTACCAGGCTGGCATCTAGGTCTCATCCTTTTACTGTCAAAACGGTTAAATGTAACCGTCTCTTCTACTCAAACAGCTTCTTTCCTCACGCTTCCCGCCTGTGGAAATCCCTTCCCCTTACTTGCTTCCCCGAAGACTATAATCTTCAGATATTCAAGTGTAATGTCAATTGACATCTGACACTCTGAGTTTGTTCCCCGTCCTTCTCTGTATCCTTTGCTCAAATACGCCTCTTTACTCTTGTTCTCAATCCTCTGTAACCCCTTTCGTGCTAGTGGCACTCCCGCCTTGCTTGGGGTGAATTGCCTTAAAAAAAAAAAGAATCACCAGTAATACATTTTATCTGTAGTTGAAGGCATAAAATTTGTGTTCAAAATATTTCGATTTCGGCATTAAATAACCTGTAGAGGTGTTGATATGCCGCAAAAGAAAAACAAACAAACAAACGAATGTTCAAATATTATCTCGGGTTGTTATTATATAATTATATGGTACAAATATGGTACCAGTCCCTGATATGCGGAAAAGACTTATTACGTCAATGATGACTGGCTTTAGAATGCATAAGACACCATGTCTTCGTGTTTCTCAATTTGAAAAAAAAAAGAAAAAAAAAGCCGGTTCGCCACATCAGATAGTTTGCGACACACTGTTCTAGGATATAATGCCGAAAGATACAAACAATAGACAGATTAATTATGAATCTGATACACAATTAATCTGTAAAGATCGGTATACATTTCCACCTCATAACGCTTCATTTATGTAATTAATATTCAATACTGAATTAAGTGCATTGACAAAGAAGGAAATTATGTTCAGAGATATTTGCACTGTAGTGATTCAGAGAGTATAATTTAAATATGGAACAAAAGCGAAAATATAGATCAAGAGTAAGTATCGGACGAACTACTCAGTCCTAATTGATCTGGCAGGACAAACTTGCTAAAAATTACATCACGTCAAAGTGCCCATAAATTTTAAAGCGTAGATTATATGTGGTGCAAGGCTAAAAGTTTCAAGCATCTAGTGAGAATTAAACTGACTATCCAGTCGTAATTAATATAGCGAGACAAGCATGCTAACCATTACACCAAGTCGAATGGCTCACATGGCGCTTTTTTAAGCGTAGCTTCGATATATGAAGCAAGGATCGAACTCACTACTCAGTCGTAATTAATATAGCGAGACAAGCATGCTAACCATTACACCAAGTCGAATGGCTCACATGGCGCTTTTTTAAGCGTAGCTTCGATATATGAAGCAAGGATCGAACTCATTACTCAGTCGTAATTAATATAGCGAGACAAGCATGCTAACCATTACACCAAGTCGAATGGCTCACATGGCGCTTTTTTAAGCGTAGCTTCGATATATGAAGCAAGGATCGAACTCACTACTCGGTCGGAATTAATATAGCGGGACAAGCATGCTAACCATTACACCAAGTCGAATGGCTCACATGGCGCTTTTTTAAGCGTAGCTTCGATATATGAAGCAAGGATCGAACTCACTACTCAGTCGTAATTAATATAGCGGGACAAGCATGCTAACCATTACACCAAGTCGAATGGCTCACATGGCGCTTTTTTAAGCGTAGCTTCGATATATGAAGCAAGGATCGAACTCACTACTCAGTCGTAATTGATCAAGCCTGCTAACCATTACAATACATCGAAGTTCCCATGTGTTATGTAAAATAATTACATTTTTCTCTATTAATTATCTACTGTCGTGTTTTTTAATAAAAAGTGAAGTCGGAACAAGGAGATGTTGGAAATATTTTTAAAATTTTATAAGCGTGAACTATTGAATAATTGAGGGAGCTGGAAAATTCTGACGGTGAAGGGGATTGAATAAGTCTAGAATTTAGGAATGATACGTAAACATAGAGCAAATTATTTAAAGAGGGAACAATACTGTTCTTTATCAAAATTTTAGTCGCAAATATAAATCTTAAAAAGCATGTTTCTAGCATCCTTCATTTGTTCTTTCATTCAAGGCTCATTGTGTGTTGTTGTCTGGCGCCATGGATTGTTTGCGAAAACGGTTGAATAATGACAAAACTTCACATACGAAATGTTTTTCTCAGTCATTTTTTTTTTTAATTTGTAAAATATTGAAGAAAGATGAAACATTAAGCAGTCAAATAAATTTGTTTTTTTAGGATTCTAATTAATTTTTAGAATTGAACAAATTACAATTTCAAGGAATTTTTGGAGTTTCTATCAAATGTGTTCCTCAATGTTGCTAACATGACAGAATCCCAGCGGACAAAAACCAGCGGACAAAAACCAGCGGACAAAAACCAGTGGACAAAAGCACAGCCTATTATCTCAAAAGTGGACAAAATCCCAATCTCAAATAAAAGTGTCTTATATAAAAAAAACAAAATATTTAACATTGAAAATTCAAGGAATTTTTAATTCAAACTTTAATGTCAACTTGAAATAATATCCACTATATGTACTTTTATGTACAATATTTACTATATACAATTATATGTAAAATATCCAATATATATACTTATATATACAATCAATATCTATAATTCTCAAAATATGTGTGTGTATGTGTGTCTGTGTGTGTGATCGGATGTTGTTTATGCGTTTTCACAGTTTTCGTCCGATTTTGATGAAAGTTTTGTCTGATAGATAATTTTTCAGTGCCGGTTTTGAGTCCAAAATTGTCTGAAAAAATTACAACCTTGAAGGTGAAAAATCAAAATAACTGATTTTTTACACTTTGCGCAAAAATCAAAGACAAAATTTAATGTCTGTAAAAAACAGCGTACAGTCAATTTAGAGAGTTGAAATCTAACGCAAAAGATTATTGGAATTATAAAAATATAAAAAATATATTATGAATAAAAATTATCATATATTATTATTAGGACGGTCCATGGAAGAGGTTCCTTCCTTGCAAGATTGAGAACGCAAAAACGACCCTTTTTAGGGCCACACCCGATTTGGGGATGTGCCTCAGTTGCACACAATTGTTACTAAAATTGATTTTCGGTTGTGTTGACTTTACACTTAAACTGCTCCAAATGAACAACAAAAATTCCCAGTAATGAAAGACCCTGTCGAAGGTGGTTTATACTGCTAGTATCCACTAGTATCGGAGTGCCGAGTTCGAATTCTAGTCTTGGAAAAGGTATGAATCCTCTTCTTCCCCGACCCCAAACTATTGGTAAATAGCAGGAGAGACCGGGTTCTATAGCTTTGTATGGTAACTGGTCTACCGCAGAAAGAAATGGCAACCTACTGCGAGAAAAAATCTGCCTTGTCAGTCATGTATCAAAAGATACATGGTCGCCTCAGGGTGTATCAAGTATGGCACATAACTGATATATATATATATATATATATATATATATATATATATATATATATATATATATATATATATATATATATATATGTGTGTGTATAGAGAGAGAGAGAGAGAGAGAGAGAGACAAACAGACATACAGAGTGAGTGACTGCATATAGCGATTGTCACATTTTGGCAGAAGCTCACTTCTTAAACCTTTGATTGGACAACTATGAGTCTTTCACTCAGTTGATATACGATTCATGACTGAAGAGGCAGAAGATTTTCCCGCAGTAGGTTGCCATTTTTTTGCGGTAGACTGGTTGCCAGCCAAGTATACTACCCAATCTTCCCTGTTATTGCTGGTGGGAAAAGAGATGGTTTCATGCCTTTCCAATGGTATTTGTGCGTAAGTGAATGTAACTCGATCGGAATGCGAACTTGGCTCTCCGATTTCACATTCCGAGCCGATATCCATTACACCAAAAAGCACATCTCACGTGAGTTCTTTAGGGGTGGAGGTTCAAAAGAACCATTTCAATTCTGCAGCTTTCCCTGCATATATGGCAAACGAAAACATTGTCTATGATCTTAAAGTTTATCTGGTCTTAATGCGCTCTCATTCCGACCTGACGCATATTTTATTACATAAAAGGACATAAATTATTCTGTAGGTTGTTACGCATAACACACACACACACACACACACACACACACACACATATGCGTGTGTGTTTGTGTCTATGTATCTGTATGTATATATATTTAGGTAGCATATCTTAATTCAAGCTGTAAAGCTGACAGTTCGATCCCAGATAACCCACCCGAAAATCAATATTAGTAACAACAATTGGGTGAAACTGAGGCACACACACACACACACACACACGCGCGCATACATATATGTGTGTGTATTTGTATGTATGTATGTGTGTGTGTGTGTGTGTGTGTGTGTGTGTGTGTATTTGGGTAGCCTATCTTAATTCAAGCCGTAAAGCTGACAGTTCGATCCCAGATAACCCACCCGAAAATCAATATTAGTAACAACAATTGGGTGAAACTGAGGCACACACACACATATACACACACATATGTGTGTGTGTATTTGTGTGTATGTATGTGGGTGTCTATGTATTATATATTTGGGTAGCATATCTTAATTCAAGCCGTAAAGCTGACAGTTCGGTCTCAGTAATTCCTTTTGGTCGTCTGTTGATGAATTTATCTTTATTATTTGGAAGATAAATAGTTCCTTTCTATAGTGTATTAAGTTTTCCTTTAATGTTCAGACGGCGTGGAATTTTAGATTTATTAGCAATTTCTGCAAGTCTATGGAGGATTCCTTTAAACTCTTTCAGGCATGGTTGACAGTGTTTTTAGTCTGTTGTGGATCTCTTGTATTCTTTTACTAAGAGTTTTTAAGTTGTCTTTTTCTATTTTAGTCTACAACTTCACAAGGTTACGTTTAAATTGCCAAGTGTTGGTATTTTGATGAGATGTTCGTTCATGTAACTTAAAATATGGATATTTCGGTAGGATATCTTCAATCAGGCATGAGTAGTTGAATAATCTAGATATATTATGTTTATTTATTTTTATTTTAATCCTCTCAAATTCACCGATAAATTTCTTACTGTTGTTATTAAACTTATTAAGAAAGGCGCCGTAGTTTTTTAAATTTTTTTTTATTGATCCGTAAATTTGAGAGGATTAAAATAAAAATAGACATAACACAACCAAACACACACACACACACACACACACACACACATCTGTGTGTGTGTGCGTGCGTGTGCGTGTGCGTGTGTGTGTGTGTGATATTTAGCTCCCCACCCCCACGAGGGTTACATGTGGCACAAGGCCGGGTCTAACGTGGGATTTCCGAGCCCGTAGGTTCGGCCAAAAATATTCCCTCCTTGAACACGTTTATGCGGGTTCAAGGGCAGTCAACCACCCTGAACGAGACTCTGCCCTTCGGCGGAGCCTCGTCCGGGTTCCTCTCCGCCAGAAGGCAGAGAGTTAGACTGTTACCCAAGTTAGCCAAGTTTGTGTGTGTGTGAAGACGTGGTAAATGTTTTTGTGTAACGCGTTTTGTCCTTTAGGAATTAATCGGGCTAAAGCGATCTTTACGTTGATGCAATTACAGATGCGTTTTCCTTTTGTGCTTGTTATATGAAAATGTCTATAGACATCAGTTCTAAGTGGAAAGTTGGGCAGAGATACTCTAGATTTGTTAAGAGTAGAGTTTGAGGAGAATTTACGGGAAAAGCATTCAGTTTTACCAGTAGAAGGTGATAATCAATCGATTGAAGGAGATAGAGACATTGCGCTTATTTAGTACTCTATTAAAGAGACGCCAGTAGTCACGAGATCCAAAGTTTTAAGAGTCTATGCGGTGCCTCATTCTCTGAGACTGAGCTTTTTCGAGGACTCACATTTGTTACAAGCAGTATCAAATAGTCACCTGTTATGACGCGAACTGTCACACTGGTATAGCCGGAAATAGTGGTTTCTGTGTGCTATGGTGGCCGAGTATTCTGGTGTGAACCATGGAGAGGATTGCGGCTTTACCTGGTATTTCCGAGAGAAGATGAAAGCGTCCATGCTGGCTTTGATCCAAGAAGAAACCTCAGTGGTGCAATTTTTAATTAGGAGGTTGATTATGACAGTCTAAGGGACGTCACAAAGAAAATCCCGGAATGAGTCCCAATCAGCATGCTGCTACCGTAAAGGAAAGAAGAAAAATAAAAATATGGAATAACATTGGGAAATAAGATGGCATTTAGCAACTCAGTTCCTAGACACCAGCACATATGATTTGATTGGAGTCGTGAAGGCTTTGTGTAGAACCAGCCAATACTGAATACAGAGACCTGGTGCAATACGTGCCACAGTGTCGCCAAACAACCACAGGTTTGAATTCAGGGTTGTTCTTCTCCTAGACCAGTTGCCATCCAAGGCTATAGAACCCAGTCTATCCTGCTAATTACCCATAAGAGGGAGAAGAAGAGGATTATATCTTTCTAAAGGGTATTAGGATGTAAGTGAATGTAATTGATTTGACTGGAATTCGAACTCGACTCTCCGAGTCTTCAGTACGCTTCCCACTACTCCACCGTACTTCATATATATATATATATATATATATATATATATATATATATATATATATATATATATATATATATATATATATATATATATATATATATATATATATATATATATATATATGTCTCCAAAGAAAAGCGATACATAAGGTTTGCAATAACTTTTTTAGAAATCTTCATTGAAAATTTTATTTTAATTTTAAGCTAATAGATTTAAATTTAATATTCTTAGTATGCAAAATAATTTTCGTCTCGTTCCTACTTTTAGCTGAGTTATTGCGAGTCCGTCCTCATTGAATATAAATAAACATCGCCTGGCCCAGAGATTGAACTCACACTTTTTAATTTTTCAGTTTAATATTAGGTTGGTGCAAAAATAATGACGTAATAATGTCGTTTTTGACGTCAAAAAATACGTCAAAAAACGACATTATTACGTCATTATTTTTGCACCAGCCTAATATCTCGTAAATAAGATATCACTTAAATAACTATACCAGTATTGAAGCATTTTTTAAAAAAAAAATTGTGGTTGATCTTGGATCCCTACACACGACATTACATATCAATTTTTTTTACAGATTAGATTTTATTAAATTATATGCCTGTGAGTGTGTCACTGTACCTCGTTTTCTCGTTAATAATTTACATATATATATATATATATATATATATATATATATATATATATATATATATATATATATATATATATATATATATATATATATATATATATATGTAAATTAATTATTTACATATATATATATATATATATATGTAAATTAATCATTTACATATATATATATATATATGTGTGTGTGTGTGTGTGTGTGGGGGTGTGTGTGTGTGTTTATATATATATATGTGCGATCGGAAGTGACTGCGTAGAGTCGCGAACAAACTAACCAACAAGATACGATGTTTCAAGACACGTGCTTGTAGACATGTTAGACTTATTAAAATAACTGCTATCGCTAAAGATTTGAAAGATCAAAAGAATTGAGCTTTCGAAGAGGTGCCAGAAAATAAGGAAGTGGGGGGGAGGAGAAAAAAATGGAAAAGCTTCGGTAAGAAAGTCAAGAGAGAGATAAAGAAACGCAGGGTTTGAAATTCCCAAGAAAATAAATAAGGCAAATGAAAAAAAGAGGAAAAAAGTGGGGGGAGGGGGGGTGTAAAATTTGAACATAACTTGATAAGAGAAAAAGAAAGAAAATATGAATAAAAAAGAAAAAAAGAAAATGCATCAATTAAGAAGGAAAAACGAATTTTTAATAATGAAATAAAAAGTCAAATATATAATGTACTAATGAAAGATTCAAGAAAATATTAAAAAGAAACAATCTAAAGTAAAAACCGAAAATAGTAAAACTATATTCTTCAGACTTCAGTTTCGAAACTAATTGTTTTACGCTTTTTTACATAAAAGTTTCTGTTACAACTGTTATATATATATATATATATATATATATATATATATACACAGTGTAACCCGGATATAAGAGAAACCCTGATATAAGAGAGATTTTCTCTGGTCCCAAATTAGAGCCATACTTACCTAAACAAAATAGACCAAACCCGGGTATAAGAGAAACCCGGATATAAGATACTTCTTCTCTGATCTGCTTATATCCGGGTTACACTGTATATATATTTCAATTAAAAGGTGCAAATATAATTTATAAATTCATTCATACAAAAGACAAATATAGAGGTTAATGATTCTCGCCATTTAAATCATTAACTTCTATATTTGTTTTTTGTATGAATGATTCATGAATTTATATATATATATATATATATATATATATATATATATATATATATATAAATATAAAAGTGAACATAGAAGTCAACACTTAGAGGCGACAGTCTGTTTCATGCTATATGCAATCGTCAGGCCTGACGATTGCATATAGCATGAAACAGACTGTCGCCTCTAAGTGTTGACTTCTATGTTCACTTTTATATTTACACACGCTCTATCTCTGATATTGAGCACTTTATTCCATAAATATAGCACACCTTAAGACTATATTTCTTTATATATATATATATATATATATATATATATATATATATATATATATATATATATATATATATATGGAGATAGATAGATAGATAGATAGATAGATAGATAGATAGATAGATAGATAGATAGATAAAAATATATTGATATATATAGATAGAGAGAGAGAGAATTAATATAAGTAAATTTTGTTATAGCTTATATTGATGTTACCGTCAGTATCCCGGCTTAATTTAAATTGCTGATATCCCCTGAAGAGTGTACGGACGTGTCCACCTACGAAAATCTGGTGTCGGGATACTGAAAGTAACATCAATTACCTAAGTGACAAACCTTTTACTTAATTCTATTAATACTGTAGCTTTTATATCGAGCACTTTATTGCAAAGAGTGCTAGCCTTAAATGTCCGTAACTCAGTATCCCAATGACTGTCAGCATTACTATTTTTTACATCGATATATATATATATATATATATATATATATATATGACAATTTCTCAGAATTAACCTGTAGAAAAAAACAGTATGTATAAAGGGTAAATGACAATTAAAACTGTTTTAGCCGACGCGTTTCATCCAATGTGGACTTTTTCAAGGCTAAAAACGAAATGAATTTATTGAAACAAAGTATCCTTTCCATCTCCCTTAGCGAGAGAGCTTCTCTATTTTGTCCATAGGCAGAATACGGCGGCCTCTCTATTTAGAGGCTTGGACGGGTCCAACTAACATCTGTTATCTTTGTTTTGATATTTCAATTTGTTTTGGGGTTCATACCCACTAATCGTCTATCATGGATAAATATATATACTTTTGTATAATCATGAGATTTTTAAAGTCATGAGGTGCGTTTTGTAGGACCTCCTGGAGTGTATGCGGTATTATGGTATATGGAGGATTGATTGGCGATGGATGACTTCTTGTGATGAATGTGCCAATTGTAACAAGTGAATGGATCGTGAATCGGATTAGCTAGGTATAAGATAGTAAGTGAAGACCAGCCTCAAACCAAAATTGTATATTTTGTACAATAAATATCAACAAAGTATCTATAAACAAAAAACAAAATATCGTAAGCAACTAGATGAATTTAGAAACGCTATTATAGTGCATTTGTTAAATTGTTATTTATGAGGTCTCTTTTATCATAATTTAAAAGACGTATGTATGAGCACAAAAACTTTTATATACCATTAAATATCGTACCAGTGAAAAGAATTCTTGCAAATGCAGAAAAAATACCAAGTGAGAAGAATTGAGGATCCTATTATAAAAAAGTAACATTTAATAGTAGTTTCACAAATAGATCCCCCACCTCAATAGACAGTATGGTCAAAAATTCCCCCACCGCATTAGCCACAGATAATTATGCATCTGTGTTTCTGCATGAAGGCGAGGCTGGAAAGGCAATTTAGGCTTGATTGCAGAGTCAAAACAAAACAACTCTGTTTCAAAAATAGTGTTATCTTTAACAGAAGAAATAATCGGAAAGAACACTTACTGAAAATATTCCTAAAAAATGCGCTATAATTATAAACATTGAATGAAAATTGTTGCCTTAAGCAAAATGCTGATATTTATTCTACACAGAATAACATTGTTTTAAACAATGATCAAAGCTTCTTAAATAGACTGGTCCTTTCGTATAAAAATGAGAGAAAAACGCATTTGGAAATAATATTTGCGGATTAGCAGGTCTTAGACCTTCCCCAAATTAAAACATTTATCAGAATCGAAAAAAAAAAATGATTTTTTTTATCAATTTAGAAGTAGGGTCCTGCTCACAATATCGATACAGTGTAAAATCGATCCCTGATTTATTTCAGAGTTATGACCAAAAATCGCAAACATAAGTCTACCGAGAAATCCGTCAATACCACATAAAAACACCCAACATCGGGTTAAAAATGCTTTTCTGCGATATTTCAAACTAAAAGTAAGTAGTATTTTTTAATCAAACTAAGTAAACATTAAATCAGCTAATATTCCTCAAATAATGTTTCAGAAAAGAATATTTTATTTTTGAAAGACTTTTTAATAATGCGAATTATGTTCTGTTGACAGATTTGTAAATATGACAAGAAAAAAAAGGCTAAAATTAGCCATTTTTAACAATTTTAAAAAAGATAGTTCCAATCAATTTAAATTCGTTTTGAAATACAGCAAAATTATTTTGCTTATTGGAAAGATTTATTATTAAAAATTAAAATATACAAGGATAGAAACTCAAATACGTGTACCCTCCAAAAATAACGTTTATATATAAATAAGAAATAATGTCGGATAAAAATTCCTTTCAAAAGGCATTTGTCCATATATATATATATATATATATATATATAATTTATTCGAAAGTTATAGCATAAGTATGTTAGAAAATCACTACAAAAATAGTCATTTTGTTTCAACACCTCTGGTGGCTTATCAAGTGATGATGTTGAATGTAGAAACTACATTCAATACCATCACTTGATAAGACACCAGAAGTGTCGAAAAAAAATGACTATTTTTGTAGTGATTTTATAACATGCTTATGTTATAATTTTCGAATAAATTATATTTGCTCTATTCTGTATTGAGCACTCTTTTAAGAATAGTATTTTTGGTTATTGGAATTTATTCCATATACACCCGGGCTTAATCTGCAAATTTAGCGAAACGTCTGCATTCTGTTTAAGGCAACAATTTTCATTGAATATTTATAATTATATCGCATTTTTTCAGAATATTTTCAGTAAGTTTTCTTTCCGATTATTTCCATACTTTGATCTTAAAGAAAACAATGTTTTTTAAAGAAAGTTGTTCTGTCTTTATATTCAAACGCAAATTAAGGGTAAACGTGTTTGAGTTGCTATCCTTGTTTATTTTATTAAACAGAAAAATTAATAACAAATCTTTCCAATAAGTAAAATAATTTTGCTGTACTTCAAAACAAATTTAAATTGATTGGAATTATCTTTTTTTAATTGTTAAAAATGGCTAATTTTAGCCTTTTATTTTCTAGCCATATTTACGAATCTCTCAACACAACATAATTCTCATTATTAAAAAGTCTTTCAAAAATAAAATTTTCTTTTCTGAAACATTATTTAAAGAGGATTAGCTGATTTAAAGTTTCCTTAATTTGATTTAAAAGAAATATTACTTGCAACTTGTTTTTAGTTTGAAATATCGCAGAAAAGCATTTTTAACTCGACGTTGGGTGTTTTTATGCGGTGTTGACAGATTTCTCGGTAGACTTATGTTTGCGATTTTTGGCCATAACTCTATAATAAATCAGAGATCGATTTTACACTGTATCGATATTGTGAGCAGGACCCCAATTCTAGAATGATACAAAATTTTTTTTTTTTCGATTCCGATAGATGTTGTGTCTTGCGGAAGATCTAAGTCTGCTAATCCGCAAAGATTATTTCCAAAATTTTTATTTAAGTCTATTTAAGTAGATTTGATCATTGTTTAAAACAATGTTATTCTGGGTAGTAGAAATATCAACATTTTGTTCAAGGCATCAATTTTTATTGAATATTTATAATTATACCGCATTTTTTAGTAAGTGTTTTTTCCGATTATTTCCATCCTTTGATCTTAAAGTTAACAATGTTTTTTTAAAGAAAGTTTTTTTTTGTCTCTACAATCAAGCCCAAATGCCTTTCCAGTCGCTCCTTTATGGATGTATGTATAATTATCTGTGGCTATTGCGGTGGGGGAATGTTTGACCATGCTATCTATTGAGGTGGTGGTTGTGGGGTGCGATTTATTTATGAAATTACTATTAAATATTATTTTATATAATAGGACCATCCCTTCTTTTTACTTGGTATTTTTTCTGCATTTGCAAGAATTCTTTTCACTGGTACGATATTTAATGGCATATAAAAAAGCCTATTTCAGCAGGAAATAGAAATAAAAAAAAATCATTGGATTATATATGAAATGTTATTGCAGCTTCATGTATGTTCCCAGTTTGGCTGCCTTTCCTGAATCTAATATAAATTTATTTATATTACGGAAATAGTGGGTTTCATATATCATCAAATACATTAAAGAAGTAAGACTGGGTTAAAAAAAAAAAAAAAAAAAAAAAAACGACCTAGCAATGCATATGCTTCTAGACAATACAAAAAGTAGCATTAATTTTTTTCTATTATAAAATGACTGATTTATTTTTAACTATAAAATGGCGAAGTGGCATTTATTTTATTACAAAGTGGGTTGAATCTATATTATAATATGACAAAATGGCAAATAAGTTATACTATAAAATAATAATGTATTTTATTTCTATTCTACACTAGGAAAGAAGCTTTTAATCGATATTAGCATATTACAAATTAGCAGTTATTTTACATTATAAGACAGCGTTTACTTTCTGTTACACAAATTGTGGCTTTTAATCTATATTATCATATTACAGAGTGGCTTTTAATCTATATAAGCATATTACAGAGTGGCTTTTAATCTATATAAGCATATTACAGAGTGGCTTTTAATCTATATAAGCATATTACAGAGTGGCTTTTAATCTATATAAGCATATTACAGAGTGGCTTTTAATCTATATAAGCATATTACAGAGTGGCTTTTAATCTATATAAGCATATTACAGAGTGGCTTTTAATCCATATTAAAAAGTGGTCTTTAATTTATATTATTACATTACAAAATATCAATTACTTTATATTATAAAATAACAAAATAACATATAATTTCTGTGATACACTGACAAGATGGCTTTTAATCTAAATTAGCATATTACAAAGTTGCATGGATTTTATATCATAATTTGAAAAACATGGTAGTTACTTTATATTATAAAATAACTAAATAGCATTATATTTCAGTTATAAACTGACAAAGTAGCTTTTAATGAACATTAGCATAATACAAAGTGGCTTTTACTCTATATTATATTAAATTTTTATTTCATTTATCTTATTAAATGACAAAGTAGCACTTTATATTTTAAAATAAAAAAATAGAAAAAATTTACACAAAGTGGCTTTTAATCTATATTAGCATATTACAGAGTGGCTTTTAATCTATATTAGTAGATAACAAGGTGGCGTTTAATTTATATTATAAAATGCCAACGTAGTGGTTACTTTATATTATAACAAAATAGCATGTAATTTCTACTATGAATTGACAAAGTGGCTTTTAATCTATATTAGCATATTACAAAGTGGCTTTTATGTTATAAAATGACAACGTAGAATTTGATTTCTATTATCAAATAACAAAATAGCAGAACTTTCGCTGGATTTCGCAATTAATTTCAATTAGTCTCAGATTTGTTTACAAGTTAGAAAAATTGTTATCGTACAAAAAACTTCGTCGCAAAAAAATCACGTAAAAAATCACCGAAAACAATCGCAGTAATGAAAAATTTGGAATTCAAAATTTTAGGATTGGGGGTCTGTATCCAGCCCAAAATGCTTTTAACTTGCTCACAGAGCTGGCCTGATTTTAAAATGGTATGTTATGTTGGGTTACGGCCTCTGGGAGTAAAGCTGAAAAAGCGTGACACTGACATTCGCATTTTGACATAGATGACAAAGTGGTGTTCAATTTCTTTAAAAAATGTTAATGTATTCAATATCAGAACTCATATTACAATTTGTCGTTATAATTGTTTTTCTCTATCTCTCCTTATTACTGGTTCCCATATTGTATGCATGTCTATGCTTGGTCGGCTTAGGAGATTTTCTGGCCTAGTATATACACTGGTTCCTGACGAATGCAGGAGCGTACAACGGCTGAAACGTCGTGAATATGGCAACAAAGACGAGGACAACAGTCCGAACAATGTAAATAGTGTAACTAATTACAATACCTCATCTCAGAAATATAGACAGATCCTGAAGAAGGTCGGAGCGTACAACGGCTGAAACGTCGTGAATATCAACAAAGATAAGGACAACAGTCCGAACAATGTAAATAGTGTAACTAATTACAATACCTCATCTCAGAAATATAGACAGATCCTGAAGAAAGTCGGAGCGTACAACGGCTGAAACGTCGTGAATATCAACAAAGATGAGGACAACAGTCCGAACAATGTAAATAGTGTAAATAATTACAATACCTCATCTCAGAAATATAGACAGATCCTGAAGAAGGTCGGAGCGTACAACGACTGAAACGTCGTGAATATCAACCTCATCTCAGAAATATAGACAGAAACTCTAAAGATATCTTTTTCTTTTCATTTTTTTAAATCCCCCTTTCTTCCCAAATCTTAAAAGTTCTTTGAATTTTCTTCTTCCATTCACATTTTCTCTTCGAGGGACACTAAAGCAGAATCAAAATGTTACATGAATTATTTCAAGTTCCAACTTTGATTTCAAGATACTTGAATCACTAGGCAAAAAATATTCAACAAATTCTAATGTCTGAAGATGTTTATCTGCTTTGGAATGAAAGTCCGAAAGTTACCAATAAAAAGAGAACCAGAATATGCGTTCTAAAGATTAGTCGCTCAAATATCGCGCAACTCTGGCCTCCGCTCAAAGTCAAGTCACCTATTATTTATAAAAGTTATATTTTAATCTACAAATGCTATGCCATTATGGCATAACTGTCTTATCTTTTATTTCATTTTACATATTCCTCCCTCTTTTTTTCCTCTTTCCTATTTTAGTTGCTTAACTTTTACAAGCGTTTCTGGTCCTAACGAAAATCTCTATATATTTTCTAAATCATTTTTTTAAAAATTCGCCGATTGGAATAAGTAATAAAAAACAGATCCAATAATGTTCTTGTATTGTTTCATGTAATAACAAAATACTAACATCTCTTAACAGCAAAATAAATTTACTGTCAAAAATGACGTTGGAATAATTTAAAAAGCATTAGGACTGCGTTACACTTTGACGTAGACATGAGAATCTGTTCATATGTGAGTGCAATAAAAAGTCGATTGAGAGAAATAGTTACAAAAGCAAGATTAATAATGAAAAAAATAGGAAATAATAATAAAAATGTTCTACAATAATAATAATAATATTAATAATAAATCATTATTATGAATGCTATTATTATTATTATTATTATTATTATCATCATCATCATCATTATCATCATTATTATTATTATTATTATTATTATTATCATCATCATCATCATCATCATCATTATTATTATTATTATTATTATTATTATTATTATTATTATTTTTATTTTCTTTGCTTTCTGGCGTTTACACATTTCTTTCCGGGTCCCATCCAGGGACCTAAGGTTAGAAATGGCATCATGACACTTTTCACTGACAAAAAAAAAAAAAAAAAAAAAAAAAAGTTACATAGATAGAGCCCTTCGTAAAGTGTGGGCTGTACTTGTCAGAACAATTTTTTGTATCTCCTTGAGGCATGGGCTTCCAGGAATCCCTGCAATTAGTCTACTGCAATCTTTTCCAACCAGTCCTAGGGCTCCAACTACAACAGGGATTGTTGATGTTCCCATATGCCACATTTTCGAGACCTCTATTTCAAGGTCCTTGTATTTTGACAGCTTTTTGAATATCTTCAAAGATACATTGCAGTCAGCAGGGACTGCCATATCAATAAGGAGGCACCGTTTTTGTTTGTGGTCTTTAATAACAATATCTGGTCGGTTGGCCTTGATTGTTCTGTCAGTGTGGATTGTGTAGTCCCATAGAATTGTAACAGGTCCTATCTCCGTAACTGGGTCTGGGTGGTGTTGGTACCAGTTTCTTTCAGTTTCCTTCCCGTAGAAGTTGCAGATTTTCCAGTGCAGATATTGGCCCACTCTGTCATGTCGGGTTTTATATTCAGTGGGTGCCGACATCGTGCAACCTGATACAAGATGATCAATCGTTTCTGGATATTTATCACAGAATCTGCATTTGGGGCTGACACAATATTTTAGTATATGTGCTTGATAATTCCTAGTTAGCAAGCATTGGTCCTGCGCAGCAAGGATAAAACCTTCAGTTTCCGCTTTCAACCCTGCACTGCGTAGCCACTGATGGGTACGGGTTTTGTCTACATCAGCTTGGTTGATACGGGCAGAGTATTGGCCATGAAGCGGTTTATCTTGCCATCGCTTCTGTATCTGGTCGGTTGCATTCGTCTTTGCTGTCTTTTTCAAGTATTTTGCAGTTTCAGCCGGTGTATTGTGCTGTAGTTGCATCTCTACGCCCATTTGAAGCTCCAGTTTGAATTTGTTGGCTTCTTTCATTACGGAGTAAAGACGCTTACTACTTTCATGTTCCTTGACGCATACCATCATCCAGTCTTCTGTAGTTTCCAGGTATTTTTGGAGGCCAATTGTTGTAGTTTTGTAGGACAGTTCTAGTTGAACTAATCCTCTGCCTCCTTCGGATCTGGGCACATACAGACGATCAACATCAGCTTTGGGATGATGCATGCGATAGCAAGTGAGAAGCTTTCTCGTTTTGGCGTCCATTTGCTTAATTTCAGCTATGGTCCAGTTAAGGACATTAAAGCTGTAATGCACCACTGGGACAGCCAATGTGTTTATAGCTGATATTCTATTTTTTGAGTTTAGTTCAGTATTTAGTATCAGACGTACACGCCTGTAGTACTCTTTTCTTATTTTTTCTTTCATTTGGGTGTGTTGTATGCCATCTCCTTCGCTAATTCCTAGGTACTTATAAGCTTCTTCATGCTCCAATTCCCTAATCTTTATGACAAAATCTAAATCTATTGAGGGTGTTTCTGTAATTCTACCTTTCTTGAATGTTACTTTTGCACATTTATCTAATCCGAAGTCCATACCTATGTCGTCACTAAAGTATTTAACAATATTGAGGAGGCCTTTCAACTCATTGTCGTCTTTGGCAAAGAGTTTGAGATCATCCATGTATAGTAGGTGATTGAAAATTTTCTTATTTATTTTGTAACCATAGCTACTGTTGTTCAGTTCATGTGTAAGAGGGGTTAAGGATAAACAAAACAGAAGAGGTGACAGAGAGTCTCCTTGAAAAATTCCACGTCGGATATTCAGACGGTTGGATATAGCAGTGCCCCCGGTGTGCCTAAGGTATAGTTTTGTGTTCCACATCCCCATGCTGTGCTTAAGAAAGTTTAATACCACAGGGGAGACTTTGTACATTTCCAAAGCCTTAAGGATCCAAGAATGTGGAACACTATCAAAGGCTTTACGATAATCAATCCACGCTGCACTGAGATTTCTGCGTCGTCTCCTGCAATTTTCCAGGATCATTTTATTTATCAGAAGTTGATCTTTGCAGCCATATGAACCTCTACTGCATCCCTTCTGTTCCAGCGGGAGAATGCTGTTTGTTTCGAAGAAGGAGTAAGTACGGTTCGTCAGTACAGACGTGATCAACTTATACGTTGTGGAAAGACATGTTATCGGTCTATAATTTTTCGGGTCGTCTGTTTCAGTTGTTTTTGGTATGAGGTATGTAATACCTTCAGTAACCCATTCCGGGATTTTATTGGGATTATTTACAAGCGTTGATAATGTTTTTGCAAGTATGCCATGGGTAGATGAGAGATGATACAGCCAGAAATTGGGCACCTTGTCATTTCCTGTTATTATTATTATTATTATTATTATTATTATTATTATTATTATTATTCCTGTTATTATTATTATTATTATTATTATTATTCCTGTTATTATTATTATTATTATTATTATTATTATTATTATTATTATTATTATTATAAATAATTTGACCATAATTGTCAAGATGTTTTTTTGTTGAATAATGTCTGTCATTCATTTCAGACATTTTTCAATTTTCTCTTCTTGCATATATACAAATACAAACATATTAATGTATGCATAAACGTTATATATATATATATGTATGTATGTATGTATGTGTGGGTGTATATGTGTGTGCAGGTGTATGTGTGTGTGAGTATTACAATAATAAAATCAAATTATATTTTTCAGTTTCTACATCTGTATAACTAGATGTGTGTAGGTACCTGTGTGTGTGTATGCGTGTGTTCGTTTTTGCGTGTGTGCGCTTATATGCGTGTGTGTGTACGTGCGTGTGTTAGTGTGTGTGTGTGTATGTATAGAAAGAGAATGATAATCTTAATATGCATGTGTAGATAGACTGAAAACGTTTGAATGTCATCTTTCACGGTGTGTGTGTTGCGTTTGTATATACAGCCGGATGCGATATTTCTCCGCTCTATGGGACACATACACACACATATACATACCTACATCTCTCGCTCCGCTCCATATATATATATATATATATATATATATATATATATATATATATATATATATATATATATATATATATAGCGAGTGAAGTAGAGGTACACATGGCATATGTTTCATTTAAGCAACTACGATTTTCTGGCCTTAGAGATTCTAAATGACTTTTTCCCAGCGGCAGTATGTCTTCGCTTTCTCCAATTAAGACGAAATCATTTCATTTCATCGTATTCTCTCATATTTTTTTTATTTATTTCAATCAACCTGTAAAAAAAAAAGAAAGAAACGAAAACGCATAACTCTCATTTTGCTTTTGAGATATCGGCAGTAGTCGAACGTCAATAACCGACTCTGGTGTTCTTCCTGATTGCAGTTCTTTTCCTTCTTCGCTGCTTATTCTTTATTTCTGATTTCCAGGAACCAACACTTAAATGACATTAGCGATGAACTGGACAACAACTAGTCCTCTTCTCATAGCTTTTTCCACTACTAATGCTGTGTATCTAAATTCGAGAATCTACAATTGTTTTATTAAATCAGTAGTTAGAATTGCCCAATTTTTTTTTATTTCAATTTTAGGTTGCGAGATGATGTTCATCTTTATACTAGGTCTGATGAGTTGGTTGCTAATGACTGTTTTTTTTTTAGTCGTCTTAATTTTTTACTATTACTTGTCTTTTCTCATATTTTCTAATCGCAACGGGTTAGTGCTCAATATAGATAGAGCGTCTGTAAATATAAAAGTAGACATTGAAATCGACACTCAGCGGTATATATACATACATATCTATATATGTATGTATGCAAATATTCATACACTCAACGGTATATATACATACATATGTCTGCATATATACATACATATATATATATGTGTGTGTATACATATTTATGTATGTATATATATATATATATAGAGAGAGAGAGAGAGAGATGTGTGTTTGTGTGTGTATGTGTGTGTTACGTACAAGCATCACTCGATTAATGTGTTTTCCATTAGTGCGCAAATTTTTTATAGACCAAAATTCAATTAGTGCATATATAATACTCGATTAGTGCGGTAAAACATTCTTCAGTTAAACCATAGTAATTGAAAACTGATTTTTTATAGTTACCGATGTATACATTAGCCGCACTAATCGAGGGATTCCTGTATATATATATATATATATATATATATATATATATATATATATATATATATATATATATATATATATATATATATATATATTGAGTATAAAGTTGTTAATTATAAAATGTAATGAATTTATTCGGTAAGGTTTCCGCGCGGTAAACTCCCTTCCGGTGAATTTTCCTCAAGACGAACGTTCCCTGCGGTGAACTATCCAGCGGTGAATTGATGGCGGAGAACGTACCTGTAAACTATAATGATAGTATCGGATTCTTTTATTTGGTAAAAAAAAAAAAATCACTACTAAATAATAGTTAAAACAGATGTTTGAAGTAATATTTAATTTATATGGACGCACCAGAAAGACATACAACACGAACCGAATTTAAAGACTAACGATAAATTTATTGTTAACACACAAAAATGAATGAGTTACACAAATTAAGTGTACTATGTGCCAAATGATGACCAATAACATATGTATAAACTATCAATGAAAATTAAATCTTCACTTTTACAATAAAAAAATATAATACTGCATAAGGTCCTCAGAAAAGAAAACGACATAAAATGAAGAAAAGTAGAAAATACTTCTCCGAAGAATTGCTCCAATTTTCGAAGCAAAGTTCGTGGTAACAGCGAAGAATAGAACAAGCACACCAGCCGAAGACTTTTCCTGGTGTGGGGGCGACTTTCAATTCTCGTCTGGTGATTGTCAAATCTCTTCTGCGTTGTTTTTCTTTCTGGGCCGAAACGACATGGGTTTCCCCAGTAGATATTCTTCGACTTCGAAAATTAAATCCCCTCTTAAATAACCTACAGATAGGCTCCAAATACACTTCTAATTTTTTAAACATCCGGCTTCTAAATATTTTAACATTTTAAATATATATTTTATAAATAAAGTACCTTTGATGTAGTGTTTAAATTTACTACCATTTTAAATACGTAATTTGTAAACATAGCGCCTTTTTTAAAGTTGTATTTTTTAAATATACTATCTTTATTTGAATATGTAATTTGTAAATATACCCTGTATATTTACAAAATATATATTATAGTATAAATATATTTATATTATAATATAAATATATTTACAAAATACAGGGTGCAGGGTGTAACGCTCTTTTTTTTTTATTTATTAACATTTATAGAACAAAAATAAATGACAGGAATTTAAGTTGGCAGTTGGCTTAAGATTAACTATGGCTTACGCGTTTAATTTTTAAATCTTAATTTCCAGTTGAAGTGGATAGAACGACGTAGAGTAATTAAGTCACCATCGTAACGATCACGAGGCCCAACACCACCAGACATTTTTCTTGAGGGTTGATCTGAAAGATTTTGTTTACAGGCTTAAACCAAAAACAATTACTGAGTTAAAACAAGAAATAAATTTTCTTAAATTAAAGTAAAAATGTACCAAAGATTTGTAGAAGTGCTGCTGATGGGGTTCAACTTTGTATAAAAAGGAGTATTTTGAACATTCTAAATAATTATTTTGAGGTGACAATACTTATAAATTTTCTACTGTAATTTATTTTTGTTCATTGCAATTAATAAAAAGTCGATACTTTTGTCGCACCCTTCAGTACCTTATAAAGATGTGATGTGTAATTTGTAGATTATTAAACGGGTGATTTTAAATATCGAATCTTCTTTAAAGTTATAAATATTGTATCTTTTTAAAGATGTAATTTTTAAATATAGTGTGTATATATACATATATATAAATATGCTTTGAAAGTATTAGAATATAAACTATGTCTATTTAGTTTATTAAGAAAACGTAAAAGAAAAAAATGTTATTCTCCACATTACCATATTTACTGGCCTATTGGACGCACCCAAGCATTGGATGCAACCAGATTATGGTTAAAAAATTTTTGGCATGGAATATTTAGGGTTAAAAATGCGCACATCACAAGCTCTTTTGCTTAAATTCAAAATTATAACGTTACGTTTATATGCCATTCTCATTAACCATGAAGAAACACTTTAGCACAAATTATACTCAGTTCCATGCCATGCGAAATATATTTCGATAAATGACTGACGCGGCAGATTTTTTTCCTGCAGTAGGTTGCCATTTATTTCTGTGGTAGACCAGTTACCATCCAAGGCTATAGAACCAGGTCTGTCCTGCTATTTACCCATAGCTGGGGGGAGAAGAAAAGGATTCATACCTTTCCCAAGGGTATTAACACGTAAGTGAATATCAGTCAGTTATGTGCCATGCGTAATACACGTTTAGGCGATCTTTCGATACATGATTTACGAGGCAGTTTTTTGCCCGCAGTAGGTTGCCATTTCTTTCTGCGGTAGACTAGTTGCCATCCAAGGATATAGAACCTGGTCTGTATACTAGTCTGCTATATAGCTGGGGGAGAAGAAGAGGATTCATACTTTTCCCAAAGGTATTAGAACGTAAGCGAGTGTAATGGATTAGACTGGAATTCGAACTCGGCTCTCCGATTCCTCAATCCGATCCGCTATCTATTACTCCACCATAATTACTGGTACTATTTTTAAGAGAATTGAGGAACGGCTTAATTGTGAGGAGGTTTTTTGTAAAATAAGAATTTTAGTACATTTCATCATGCATTTATTAAAGTTGTTTTTCATACAGTAAATTCATAAGAGCGACAAAGAAGTCTACTAGTATCAATGGACACTGGTACATATGGTCAAAAATCTCTGAAATATGGTACTTGTTGGTAAATGAAATCACATACCATACATGCAGAAAAGCAAATTCCAATACCTGTATATCAACAAAAACACACACAAAGCAAGCAGCAATATACCAGTTAAAGCAAATATTTCTGTAAAATCTGGTATTTCTACAAAACAAGCTGCAAAATATTGTACAATTCCATAGATCTTTCAGAGATATTTCTATTGACACCGTGTCTGTTCACTTCCAGGAATCCTAGTTTGAGAGCTAAGCTCTATGCGTACACTGATTCCTTGTGAACCCCACTTTATTCGTGATCTTCATATCCCTCTCATGTATAATACTGCCGTATTGGACGCAGGGTATATTTTAGGAAAGATCTGTGTCCATCAGACCGGCAGATATATCTTTTTATGTAATATTATTAATGCTTTGTTTTTAATATTATTAATATTGAGCGCTATGTATAAAAATATCTGCTGTTTCTTAAATCATAGTCACTTTCTCACAGATGTGCTGTCGCTACCCTCTGTCTTTTCTACAAATATTTTCACGGTAACCTCTCCGATGAGCTGCTTTCACTGGTTCCTAAACTGCATGAATTTAAGCGTGCTACTAGGTTGACATCTCAGTCTCACCCTGTCAATGCCGAAATTGTTATATGTAACCATCTCTTCTACTCGAGTAGCTTCATCTCTCGCACTTCCCGTCCGTGGAACTCCCTTCCTCTTACTTGCTTCCCTATTCTAGTTCAACGTGCCATGGATGTCCTCGGGGACACATGGCACAGTGGATAAAGGCGTTGGTTAGATCCAGTTACAGGAACTAAAGAGTGCGAGTTCAATACCTGGTTAAGGCGGTGGTGGAACTTGAAGAGGGGAATTAACAGGAGATAACTGATAACTGACATCCATTAGACATGGCACGTGGAACTAGAGCAGTCTACCCCAGCGAGCGAAATAAATGGTTCAATTCGACATTCCAACCACCTGAAGAAGCCCAAAGCGTACAACGGCCGAAACGTTGTGATAAATATGGCAACAAAGTCCGAACAATGTAAATAGTATACATAATACCTAATCTCAGAAATATAGACATACATATATATATATATATATATATATATATATGAAAAGTGTGTGTATATAAATATAACTATATATATATATATATATATATATATATATATATATATATATATATATATATATATGTATGTATGTATGTATAAGGTAACCAAAAAAGTTCTGTCCGTTTTTAAAGGAAAAAAAGAAAACGCTTCACAATATGTGTAACTTATATTTAGTCTTCAAAGTAATCGCCATCAGCATCCAGCACCTTCTACCAACGTGTCTCCAGCTGTTCAATGCCCTTGCGCTAGAACACCGGGGGGGGGGGGCAAAGAAGTCCGTGAGGGCTTTGCGCAAGTCCGCTTCATTGGTGAAGGATTTCCCACGAAGATGATTATCCAGGGAGTGGAAGAGGTGGTAATCAGATGGCGCAAGGTCAGGTGAATAAGGTGGATGTCACAAAGTCTCCCACCCAAGTTGCTATATTGTATCACTGACCACTCGCGCAACATGCGGCCTGGCATTGTCATGGAGGAAAAGCACACCTTTGCGATTCATCAGTGCTGGCTCCTTTTGGCGCAATGCCTGTTGCACACGTTTCAATTGCTGCGAGTATAGGTCTCCAGTGACCGTTTGGCCCGTTTCTAGCAGTTCATAATGAACCACTTGACGACCTGTCCACCAGACACAAAGCATAATCTTGCGTGGATGCATAGGCGGTCTTTCGGTGTGAGGGACAGCGTCCTGGGGAGACAACCAATGTCTGGAACGCTTGGGAGTTTCGTACAGAACCCACTTTTCATCACTCGATTGAATAAGGGTGCGGTACGGTGGCGGGAAAGCAGCAATACACAGGCTGCCACTCGTTGTTCGTTGTGGACCTTCAACAGCATTTGTGGAACCCACTTGCTCAGTTTGTACGTCTTATTTAAGCGATGCAGGTGAAGTCTAACTGTTTCATCGGAAACGTTGAACTGTCTTGCAAGTTCACCACACGTTAGACTACTGTCATCTTCAATGGCCGCCTTCAGGACTCCGTTGTTCAAGACCTGTGGTCGACCACTGCGAGGCTCATCATGGACAGACAAATCTCCCGACGCCTTGCAGTACGTTCATCCACAGCACTATCCGCAAACGCTTGACATATGCGGCGACTTGATGCAGCTGCTGATAAGCCCACTTTGAAGTCGTAAAGCAAACAGCCCCGAACGAGATCTCTAGACACTTCCATCCTTCTCACAGCTGTCCGGCTTATAACTGATGGCCGGGGACGGTGCGCGTGTTTTTTATAGCGTCTGATGTTGCTACTTCCGGCTGTCCGAATTTGAAAACAATTGCTACAAGCATTTCGTATATATTTCAACTTCATTCAATGACTAATCAAAAAACGGACATAACTTTTTTGGTTACCTTATATATATATATATATATATATATATATATATATGTATTATGGATATTATTATTTATATATTATATGCACGGTACTTATTAGAAAGTACTCAATAAATACATAAATCCAAAATTTTAACAAATTAATTAGTTTGACAATCGCAAAAGCGTGAAACCCAGGGTCACAAACTCGCATCAATCCAACCAAATATACATACATATATATATATATATATATATATATATATATATATATATATATATATATATATCGAATCATTATATTGGAAATTATAATCTTCCACGCATAGGCTTCTATAAATAGTCACAGTTAGAACTGAGAGTAATCTTGAAATCGCCCATTTGGTGTTACAGACCGCCCTTTAAAGTAAGTTTTAATGCTGCCCGTTAAAATTGCCAACCGCACGTCGTTATGCTGAGAAAGGCAAGAAGGAGAAAGTCAGAGTTCTCGCTAGTTGAATGGAGAAGCTGATCCATTAGTCTGTCTAGACAGAAGTAGCAGAGTGTTACCTATCTACCTCTCACTTATTGTTCGGGTGTCGTTGGATAACACTTTCGACAACGTCTTTTCGACAATTCAAGTGATTCTCTGAATAAAGAGCCAGATATATCGCAAACAATATTCATTTCTCACAGTGACGTTAATTAACACCTTTTTTTTCCTTGTGAGCAAATACTAGACTTTTCTCAGTTTCTGTGCATACCGACGCAAACTGGAATAGAAACACAATGTAGGGGTGATTTGTCCGGTCGGTGAAAAGTTGAGACACAAGAATATATTCACGTAGATAAAAATGCGGCAATCTTAATTGCGTTTGGCTGACTGGGGTGACGCGTTAAATCAAAAGCGAAATCACTATCAATTGCCTGAGATAATTAGACGGCTTCTTAAATTTTCTTTATAGCAAGCACCCACCCTCGTAGATTTTGACCAGCACCAAAACTTTGAAACGTAAAGCTCGGAAACACATTTTTGCTTGAAAACAGCGCTGACATCACAATTATTAATTGTTGTATATATGAACTCATTTGCAGAAATTAAAAAAATCTTCTGGTGTCATTTTAGTTTTAGGTTGATAAATTTTCGTTTACGCATGCGCAGTTTGCAATATTCGTTTATTTACATAAATTAAAAAAAATCTTCTGGCGTCATTTCTGTTTTAGGTTGATAAATATTCTTTTACGCATGCGCAGTTTGCAATATTCGTTTATGCATGCGCAGTTTGCAAATGGACAACAGATTAAGAAAGTATTGTCTCAGTGGATTGATTTTTTTTATTATTATTCCCCTTCGTTATCAATACACATCTGGCCGTGTCGTATTGCCAAATGGAACAACGGAAACATAGTTTAATTAAATTCCCTATTTTCAATGCTTTCTGTCTTAAAACGTAAAATCTGTGAGATTTTTTTAAATAAATAAA
>OZ010612.1:34389182-34424182 GCA_963932145.1 Acanthosepion lycidas
ACTTCAACAAGAAGGGGCCAAATATTCTAAATTGTTTCAAATTAATTCAAAATAGACCTATTAAATCTGAAAATAAACAAATCTACTCTGTTCTTATATCTTTACTTTTTTGGTTTTATCAGGGACAATGGGATTCCCCCTATTTTGGTCCCCCTAGGCTGCAGTCTATATTAGCCAATATGTGAACCCAGTTCTGCTTACAAGTGAATAAAATAAAAAATGTCATTTTTTTTTGGATACGGCGAATTTTCTTTCGTAGTTGTGAAAATCTGACCTGTCAGGGTCGACGGAGCAGTCACGGCGAATGCTGTTGGCGATGAAGACCGTTTGAGAAATTTGGATAGCAGTGTTGTGACGATATAACGAAGGTTTGATCTGCGTCACATTGAAGTTGGTTTCAAAACTAATTGTCGTGTTTTTTAGTTTCTAGCCGTGTTTTCCGGGGTTTTTCGTTGGTCACTTGACGTCTCGTGGTCCTCTTCTTGCTCCCAGCAGCAATTGTTATTTCTTAATGTTTTCCTTTTTTTTTTTTTCTTCTTTGCGACTAATCCATCCTGACATCGCGTCAATGAACATATATTTTTTCTCCGACCGGCGACCTCCTTTATTTTTAGATTGTCATGATCAATCAGTAACCATTTTAAAATTCTCCTCCTCTGGCTGATAGAAAATATACCAAAGGAAGAGTTTTCTTTTCCACTAATTTTTTTTAGAGCATGCAAATTTTATTCCCCTGAGCCAGACATAGCGTCGCCAAAATTAGGCTCTAAATTCAAGGCATACTTAGAAAAGGCCACCCGAACATGTTATTGTTTATTAAAGTCTTTGCTTTTAGGCAGATGTAAGAGACAGATTTTTTCTCACATAAATGTTTATAGTAATGGTTAACAAGCTTGTCCCACAGATAATTAATATCATAATTTAATCCTTAAAGTACGTCCAAACATGTGCGCTAATAAGGTTTCTTTACTTCATCTCCGACAAAATCAATGACATCCTTAAACTAACCAACAAGTTACCACCTTTAAGATAATTTCGAATGGATTTTCTTCTACTTTCTTTGGAATAGTAATCCTAAACAACCTCTAGTCTTCCCCTCTGCAATTTTAGCCAAACCCGAGCATAAGATTTAAAAGGAGAGAAGAAATCAATTTAGCATTATCAAAATTCTTTTTCATTTAGAATCTGAGATTCTTTCAAGGTAGAATATAAGAATTGGTTTCGTAATCGGCTTTTGAAATTTCTAATAATGATTACATTTTTGCTAGAAATATTGATTTAAGTTTAAATTTTTATTCACTTTCTAAAAAATACATTTTTTTTTAAATAAACTTTGATGAGAAATTTTACAAAAAATCTCAAAATTATTAATAGAAAGTTTGTATATTTATTAAGGCATACGCACTCTACAAGTTCATTTGTTAAATCCACTTTGGGACCTCGTTATCCGCGGGAGTTATAGTCTCAGCTGATGATGAAATCCACGGATAGTAGTAAACAATATATAACAGGTAACTTCAGTAATTGTTACTATACATTTTAAGCCCATTTGATGACAGAAGGAACACAACTTCCCCCTCCTACTGAGAAATCTATTTGACATGCGGTAAATAAAAAAAAAAAACAGATAAAAAAAACAGATAAAAAAAAACATTTTAAGCAATTAATAAACTAAATTTGAATTTTCCCTGGGGATCTGATGACTCAGACATTTTATATTTTCAAAATTGTTCTCCTTTTATGTGTTGTCTACCTTCAGGATGGGGGGGGGGGATCATGGCTCTCCACAATTTTCTGACTTTTGTTGCTCTCAAAAGTACTCTCTTATTTATGATCATTTTCCCACAGCAGTATTTATATACACTAGGACTATTGTTCAACGTTTCATCTGTTATACCCACTGACCTTCTTCAGATGTTTATTTACCTGGGTAACCTTAACTTACAGGGAGATTCGAGGTGAATCCATTACTACGGGGATAGATTACTCTTGTTCTACTGTCCATTTCAATCGATATCTCGTTCAATTATTTGATTTTCGGTTTTTAGCTTTTATGACCTCATTATCCGCGGTAGTACATTTTAGTACTTTTTAGTTTTGGGACCTCGTTATCCGCGGTAGTACATTTTTTAGTACCTTTTAGTAAATTTTCGTACATTTTAGTACCCGCTCGGTTAATGTTAGCCCTGTTTTCACTAAGTTTATAGTACCCGGCCCAAGATTGAACACTTACATTTACAAACTACTACTTTATTCCCCTAGGGGTTACTAAACAGAGTAAGACATGAAGATTAAAGAGAGTACAACAGCCGAAAAATTGTGATACTGACAAGATAGATGAGGATAATAGTCCAAATGTCAATAATGATAACTCCTTATCCCCGGTCGTCGATGAATTTCCCTTCGTTTGCAGCAGCATCTCGAATAATGTCTTCTGCGAGAGAGACCTTGACAAAGCAGCTCATACTGCGTACGGAACGTTCTCGCGCCAGATCTTCAGCAATCCCTGCCGCATCGTAAGAACGAAAATCATAGTCTTCCGTGCCGTGGTCCTTTCCACTCTTCTGTACGCTTGCGAGACGTGGACTTTGTATCCTTGGCATCAGTTGGGAGGACTGCATTACCAACAAGGAGATCGTTTCTCGGACATCTTTCCCTAGCATCGAGGCTACAATCTTTCAACATCGCCTCCGCTGAGCGAGTCATGTGTCCAGAATGCGTCCCACTCGGCTCGCACGTATCATTCTGTTTGGAGAACTTGCTAGCGGCAAGACGCTATGCGGAAGCTCAAAATTACGCTTCAAGAATCAGTTGAAGGCATCCGACACAGGTCAACATCGGCCCCAAAACCGGAGAAAGATTTGATGCAAATCGGCTTTCCTGGCATAGGACCATCCGAGGGAGTTCAACCGTCAGAGGATCTATGACATGCCGTCAGGAAGGTCCGACTGGCGCAGCCGCGTCCACCACCCACACTCCTCTATGACGCCTGCTCACGACTCCTCAGGTGTAGGCTGGGCCTTCACAAGTTTCCCAAGCCTCTTTGTCTAAAAGAATTCAGCTCTCTCTTTGTGATTGTTATCATCTGTTTATTTATAATTCTTATTATGCTTAGATCTTTCTCATCTATCGCATTTCCGTCTATCGTATTCGCAATATTCGTCAATCGAACCACACATCGATTGCTTCAAGAGTTTTTTTTCATTTATGAGGAAATTGTTCAGCCTTCACTCTCATATAGACGCACGGACGTTACAGAGAAGTTCAGCATTTTTCCATCAGCATGGCTAATGCTAACCTTTGTTGCGCCTTCTCAGACTAATGTTTTCCGCTGAGATGAAGTAGAAAGATTATATTAAATCAAATGCCAGGTCTGTTCCTAGGAAACATGGTTCACTGTATCGTGCTAGACAATTTCCTACCATTCCTTAATGCTTAGAATTACTGCCTCATCTGTTCTGGTGCTCCTGCTATATGTTTAGAGATCCTTGATAAAATTGAAAGAAGTATTTGCAATTTCATAGGCCCTGGCCTGGAATCTCTCAAAGCTTCATCACTTTCCCACCATTGTAATGTAGACTTCCTGTGCCTTTTCTATAAATATATTCAGGGTAACTGTTCTGATGAAGTCTCTTCTATGGTACGTAGAGTTTATCAATTTAAGTGTAATACTGGGTTGGTGGCTCTTCTCGCTTGTAAGCTATGGACTTTCCAGTCAAGTTTGATCTTGAAAAATTTAAATGCAATGTCATTCGTTTCCTTGTTTTCTTAATTTATGTTCTTTTATTGTTATCTTTCCTTAATAATGTTTTTCTTATATTCTTTCTCACTTAGTACCCTAACCTCGTCGCGTGTTAGTGGTTTTGTTGTCTTGCTTAGGGTGAAATTCGTTTTAATGAACAGGAAATCTCTTTTGTATCTGTTAATGAATTCTCTGTTTGAGTCACTTTTGTTTATGCTCTACTCTTTGTTAAAGAAATGGCAACCTTCTTGATGACATTGTTGCTGTAGCCTTTGTCAGTACTTTCAGTACTAACATGAACATTACTATTTTACGAGCATTCGGATAAAATTTTCCCGGTTGCGTGTGCGTTTGTGCTTGGTAGTGCGAGTGCAATGAACAAAACCCAATTCTTGAAGTAACTGTTCAACAGCTTTTCTTTTTGGTTGAAAAAGAGTGCAAAATAGTAGTATTTTGCGGGAGAAAAAGCGTGGTTTCCCAGTTAACAAAGTTATTGAGTGGTTGCTTTTGTTCAAAGAGATTTCTCCGCTCGTTCCCACTGTCGTCCTGGCTAAGACCATAAACTACATCCGCGTCCTGGCTAAGACGATAAACTACATCCGCGTCCTGGCTAAGACGATAAACTACATTCGCATCCTCGGTAAGACGATAAACTACTTCCAACATCAAGGCCTCTGGTCAGAAGGTTTTGAGGAGCGTGGAACCACCTCTTAATTGCTGGTGTTCCCTGGTTCACCCTGACCCGGGATGGTAGCACCTGTTAGGGTCCCAGCTATGGGCAAATAGTTAACCCCGAAACTGGAGTAAAAACACTATGAAAGTGTAAAAATAGGTTTTAATATCAGAAATATTTTGTAAAAAATTATTACCAGCAATAAATTTTTGAAGAAAAAAAACTATTACCAGCAATACTTTTTTTTTTTAAATTATTACCAGCAATACATTTTTGAGCGAAAAATATTACCAGAAATAGATTTTTGGCAAAACAAAATATTACCAGCAATAAAAGTTTTGTCGGCATTAAATAACCCATTGAGGTTGATATACGTTTTTCTTTTCTTTTCTCATACTTCTTTCTTTTTACGGTTTTTTTTTCTTTTTTCTTTCTTTCTACGGATTTCTTTTCTTTTCTCATAATTCTTTCTTTTTACGATATTTTTCTTCTTTCTTTCTACAGATTTGTTTTCTTTTCTCATATTTCTTTCTTTCTTTCTTTCTTTCTTTCTTAAAATCTCCCTCCGTATTATTAATTAATACGTGTTTTTCCTTCTCAATATCTCGCACTATTTATTTATTTATTACTTTTTCCTTCTTTTCTTTTCTTTCTTTTCTCTTTCATTTTCTTTCTTTAATATTATTTACTTTCGCATTTCTGTTTCCCATGATTTACTTTCCTTTTATTCTACTTTTCTTTCATTCCTTCTTGCTTCTCTTCTTCTCTTCCTTTCTATGTCCCTCTTATCTTTTCTCTTTTTTCCTTGCAATTTTCTTTCTTTTTCTTCACCTTATCGCTTTCATTCCGCTTCCCTTTCTTCTTTCTTCTCTTACTCATTTTCATTTATTACTCCTCTTCTTCCTCTTTAATCTTTAATTTTGTTTATCTTTCTCCTTTTTCTTCTTCCCTTTTCTTCTTCCCCTTTTTCTTTTTCGCCTTTTTTTCTACTCTAAACTTTAATTCTTCTTCTTCTCTTTCACACGTCAATAACAAAGACACCGCTCTTCTTCTCTTTTCAATCCTTTATTCTATCTCTCACCGATGCCATCTCTCAATCAAGCTTTAAATGACAAATGTCTTCGAGTCACGGATAAGTGGAATCCACTTTGTCGATGGCAAGAATAATTATTTTTCCTTTCACTTATTTACATTTTTTATTCGATTGTAAAATATATATATATATATATATATATATATATATATATATATATATATAATAGTGATATTGATGCAAATGATAATGTTAATGATAATCCTCATGGCAGTTGGGATTAAGAAAGATGTTTTTTGCTTGTTTAGTGATGACGACGATGACGACGACGATGATGATGATATCGTTTATTCTTTGATCAAATGTTTCATGATTTTTAATATATATATATATATATATATATATATATATATACATACATATATATTTATTTACATATATATACATGTTTATATATATATATATATATATACAATTTTAATATATATATATATATATATTTACATATATATACATTTTTAATATATATATATATATATATATATATATATATATATATATATATTAAAAATCATGAAACATTTGATCAAAGCAAGAATAAACGATATCATCATTATTGTCGTCGTCATCGTCGTCATCACTAAACAAGCAAAAAACATCTTTCTTAATCCCAACTGCCATGAGGATTATCATTAACATTATCATTTGCATCAATATCACTATTTACTCACATCCGCTTGGGTTGGCTGAAGGCTGAAAGTGCGAGGCACCCACCCACTCGAGATAACTGTAAACTAAACGCTTCCTACTAACAACTGTGCCACAGCTAGGCGTTCCTCTTACGGCCATCTCTATTGTTTTTAGCGTACTCTATCTAGTTTTATAATCTAGTATTTGCCTCACCACAAATCCCCCATAGAATTTGCAATCAATATTATAGCAGACAATCAAAAGAGCCATTTTGATTCTTTTTATAAGCGAAGGGAATAGAGTTTAATAAAACGTAGATTCAAATATAATTGAATATAAATTAGTTGCTTCTGTTAAAAAAAACAACTTCTATATTTATCTACTGATATGAGGAAAGGAATGTCTTAACTTTGATCCCAGTCGGTCAAATAAAACATCAAAACACCAAACAGATTAGACTTAGTGGTGTGTATATACTATTTTGTTGTTCTGAAAAGAGAAGAAAAAAAATACGAGTTAGATTAAGACCCCGGCGAATCTATGATTGCCATCATTTCAACAGGGAATATTAAGAAGAAAAGAAAAGTTGGATGGAACATCAATTGTTATTGGAATTTCATCCGTGTTCCTTATTTTCCCCAGAATTCTTTTAAAGCATTTATTACAAACTTATGAAATTCTAATATTTAGAGAGAATATATTGTTGGAGTCTCCATCGAATGTCACTGGAACTTCATCCGTGTTTTCTATTCACGAAAAAAACATGTCATGCGTTTAAAACTAATTTATGAAATTCTAAATAAATATAAACGTGTATTATATGCTTCAAATATGGTAATTAAAATGGCTACATGTAACCGTAAGTTCTATGTCAACTGTTTCTTCTATCACAGTTCTCACTTTCGGCTTTTTGTTTCCCAGTAAGCTATGGACGTGTAGTTGGAATATAGTAATTCTTTACAGTAATTGACAAAATGTCTACGATTCGTCCATGCTTTGAATATTACATCCACATCTGGTTTCGTGCTTCTGATGAGTATTCTTGATAAAATACAAAGAAAAATCTGCAATGTTATTGGTCTTGACATAGTATCTCTGCTTCAGTCATTTTCCCACAGCCGTAACGTAGCTTCCCCGTGCCTTTTTTATAAATACTTTCATACTAATTGTTCTAATGACCTTTCCTCTATGGTACATAGACTTTATTCATTTAGACGCAGTACTGCAAAGGTCTCATTATTTAACAGTTGAAATGACTAGATGCAAACCGTAAGTTCTAAGCAAACAGTTTCTTCTTTCTTGCTTCTTGTTTGTAGAACTCTCTTCCGGCTTCTTGCTTTCCAGTCAACTTTGATTTCAAAAATTTAAATGCAATGTCAATCGTTATGTTCTGTCTTCTTAAGTCTAGTTCTTTTATTGTTTTCTCTCCTTAATAGTGTCTGCTTTGGTAACATTCTTTAACATTTGCGTTTTAGTGGCTTTATTGCCTTGCTTGGTTGGAATGGATTAAAAAACTATCTATTGTATTTGATAACATAAGAACCCTTCACACAATTTACTGAATGTTTCTGGAATTTCATTCATGTTGCCTGTTTGTCCCATTTCAAAATAACCTTCTCTTCAGGCATTTATTACAAATTCATGACATTCTAATATTTGGAGGGAAAAGGGGGTGTGATATGATATCAAGTACGGTGTATCTACTTACACTATTTACATTGTTACTGTTGTCCTCATCTTTATTATTATATTAACGACGTCTCTGCCATTGTACGCTCCAGCCTTCTTCAGGTGATATAACCCTTTATTTCGTCCACTGGGGTAGATTGTTCTAGTTCCACATGCCATACCGTTTTCTGGATATCTCAGTTTCAGTTAATTCCCTTTAGTATAAATGATTTAGTGTAAATAGTTACAATAGCTCATCTCATAAATATAGATAGATGTTACAGGAAGTCTATATCTATCTATCTATCTATCTATCTATCTATCTATCTATCTATCTATCTATCTATCTATCTAATTAGTTTTCAAAGCCCCTCTTACTGTATCCAAGGAAGTTCAGCTGTCTTTTTCTAATTCTGAGTATAAGTGTTCGTTCTGTTACCATTTTCTTGTGTGGCTCTTAGTTTTTCTCCCATTGGCAAGGACCCTCAAATATATATATACATATATATATATATATATATATATATATATATATATATATATATATATATATATATATGAAGAAATATTTATGGGACAAAGTGCTCAATATCCGAGATAGATCGTGTGTAAATATAAAAGCGAACATAGAAGTCAACACTTAGAGGCGACAGTTTGTTTCATGCTAGATGCAATCGTAAGGCCACGGTATATATATATATATATATATATATATATATATATATATATATATATATATATATATATATATATATATATGTGTCGGAACACTGTTGTGCAATTTTATGATAAAATGAAATGGAAAACAGGTTTCGTCATTGAAAAGAACTTCATCAGACTAAAAGAATGATCTTATTGATGGAATCCGATATATGTAGCAGTAGCGAAAATATGAACAAAAAACTCCGTTATAATAAAGAAACGCGGAAAATGTAGAGACGATAAATTTTAAATTTAAATGTCTGGTTTTTAGGCGGGTCTAGACGCACACTTTAGCCGGTCTCATTCATTTTCCCAATGCTTTTGTTTACATCGCTGTTTTTTAATTTCTCAACAGTAGAAAATTTAAGAAAACACAGTGTACGAACCTTGACGCAAATTTACCGTTGAACACAGAAATCAGTTCACTGTGTCATGGCTTTTAAGGACGTGGCTAGTCATGACTCTCTACAACAGTGGTTTTCAACCTTTTTGCTGGAGCGGAACCACAAGGAAACATTCCAGTGGCTCGAGAAACCCCTGCAATAAAAATTACTGTCAATTACTTGTGTAACTTCTTGCGGAACCCCTGGGCTTTACTGGCGGAACGCTAGGATTCCGCGGAACCCTGGTTGAAAACCACTGCTCTACAACTTCCTGTAGAGGAAGTGGAAGTGTAATGGAAGTAAACGAACAAAAATTATCTAGTACGACAGTACTAGATAGTTTTTGTTCGTTTACTTCCATTTTCTTATCTTTCTGCTATATGCCCTGTCATCCTTTTGTTCAGATCCTTTCTCCTTAAGTAAGTTATTTATTTCCCTCCTTCTACTCTTGCTTTCGGCGTGACATGTCAGTAACAGATTCTCCAAGTTTTCTTTCTTTATTATTTCTTCATCCCATATTTTTTAGCTGTATCTTTCTGATTGTTAGCAGTAGCTTGCTTCTATTAAACTTGTCGAGTTTTTCATATGCTTTGTCCACGTTATTTTTAGCATTTGTCGATACAACGATATCTTTGACGCTTCAAATCTCTTCCCCATCTTAGAGGAAATTGTATTCACTCCCAAATAGGAAATTAGATATTACATAGCATTCATTTCTTTGTTTCTATGGACATTTTCCAGCTCTTTAGTATATTGCACAGTTTTTGAAAGGCATCTTTCACTATTCCAATGCGCTATTGGGTTTGAGTGTAACTTTTCTGTCGCCTGTTACAAATTTATTTTTACATCCCTTGTATGTAATTCGCTCGTTGGGTTGTCATTTCACACTCTATGTAATTCTCACGTTGCGTTGTCTTTTTACACTCTCTCTATGTAATTCGTGCATTAGGATGTTGTTGTTTTTTTACACCCTGTTATGTAATTCACACGTTAGGTTGTCTTTTTACACACTCTCTATGTAATTCGAACATTAGGTTGTTTTTACACCTTCTCTATGTAATTCACACGTTGGGTTGTCTTTTTACACCTTCTCTATGTAATTCGCACGTTGGGTTGTCTTTTTACACCTTCTCTATGTAATTCGAACATTAGGTTGTTTTTTTACACCTTCTCTGTGTAATTGACACGTTGGGTTGTCTTTTTACACCTTCTCAATGTAATTCACACGTTGGGTTGTCTTTTTACACCTTCTCTATGTAATTCGAACATTAGGTTGTTTTTTACACCATCTCTATGTAATTCACACGTTGGGTTGTCTTTTTACACCTTCTCTATGTAATTCACACGTTGGGTTGTCTTTTTACACCTTCTCTATGTAATTCGCACGTTGGGTTGTCTTTTTACACCTTCTCTATGTTATTCGCACGTTGGGTTGTCTTTTTACACCTTCTCTATGTAATTCACACGTTGGGTTGTCTTTTTACACCTTCTCTATGTAATTCGCGCGTTGGGTTGTCTTTTTACACCTTCTCTATGTAATTCGCACGTTGGGTTGTCTTTTTACACCTTCTCTATGTAATTCGCACGTTGGGTTGTCTTTTTACACCTTCTCTATGTAATTCACACGTTGGGTTGTCTTTTTACACCTTCTCTATGTAATTCGAACATTAGGTTGTTTTTTACACCTTCTCTATGTAATTCACACGTTGGGTTGTCTTTTTACACCTTCTCTATGTAATTCACACGTTGGGTTGTCTTTTTACACCTTCTCTATGTAATTCACACGTTGGGTTGTCTTTTTACGCCTTCTCTATGTAATTCGCACGTTGGGTTGTCTTTTTACACCTTCTCTATGTAATTCGAACATTAGGTTGTTTTTTACACCTTCTCTATGTAATTCACACGTTGGGTTGTCTTTTTACACCTTCTCTATGTAATTCACACGTTGGATTGTCTTTTTACACCTTCTCTATGTAATTCGAACATTAGGTTGTTTTTTACACCTTCTCTATGTAATTCACACGTTGGGTTGTCTTTTTACACCTCCTCTATGTAATTCGAACATTAGGTTGTTTTTTACACCTTCTCTATGTAATTCACACGTAGGGTTGTCTTTTTACACCTTCTCTATGTAATTCACACGTTGGGTTGTCTTTTTACACCTTCTCTGTGTAATTCACACGTTGGGTTGTCTTTTTACACCTTCTCTATGTAATTCGCACGTTGGGTTGTCTTTTTACACCTTCTCTATGTAATTCACACGTTGGGTTGTCTTTTTACACCTTCTCTATGTAATTCGCACGTTGGGTTGTCTTTTTACACCTTCTCGATGTAATTCACACGTTGGGTTGTCTTTTTACACCTTCTCTATGTAATTCGAACATTAGGTTGTTTTTTACACCTTCTCTATGTAATTCACACGTTGAGTTGTCTTTTTACACCTTCTCTATGTAATTCACACGTTGGGTTGTCTTTTTACACCTTCTCTATGTAATTCGCACGTTGGGTTGTCTTTTTACACCTTCTCTGTGTAATTCGCACGTTGGGTTGTCTTTTTACACCTTCTCTATGTAATTCACACGTTGGGTTGTCTTTTTACACACTCTCTATGTAATTCGAACATTAGGTTGTTTTTACACCTTCTCTATGTAATTCACACGTTGGGTTGTCTTTTTACACCTTCTCTATGTAATTCGCACGTTGGGTTGTCTTTTTACACCTTCTCTATGTAATTCGAACATTAGGTTGTTTTTTTACACCTTCTCTGTGTAATTGACACGTTGGGTTGTCTTTTTACACCTTCTCAATGTAATTCACACGTTGGGTTGTCTTTTTACACCTTCTCTATGTAATTCGAACATTAGGTTGTTTTTTACACCATCTCTATGTAATTCACACGTTGGGTTGTCTTTTTACACCTTCTCTATGTAATTCACACGTTGGGTTGTCTTTTTACACCTTCTCTATGTAATTCGCACGTTGGGTTGTCTTTTTACACCTTCTCTATGTTATTCGCACGTTGGGTTGTCTTTTTACACCTTCTCTATGTAATTCACACGTTGGGTTGTCTTTTTACACCTTCTCTATGTAATTCGAACATTAGGTTGTTTTTTACACCTTCTCTATGTAATTCACACGTTGGGTTGTCTTTTTACACCTTCTCTATGTAATTCGAACATTAGGTTGTTTTTTACACCTTCTCTATGTAATTCACACGTTGGGTTGTCTTTTTACACCTTCTCTTTGTAATTCACACGTTGGGTTGTCTTTTTACACCTTCTCTATGTAATTCGCACGTTGGGTTGTCTTTTTACACCTTCTCTATGTAATTCGCACGTTGGGTTGTCTTTTTACACCTTCTCTATGTAATTCACACGTTGGGTTGTCTTTTTACACCTTCTCTATGTAATTCGCGCGTTGGGTTGTCTTTTTACACCTTCTCTATGTAATTCGCACGTTGGGTTGTCTTTTTACACCTTCTCTATGTAATTCGCACGTTGGGTTGTCTTTTTACACCTTCTCTATGTAATTCGCACGTTGGTTTGTCTTTTTACACCTTCTCTATGTCATTCGCACGTTGGGTTGTCTTTTTACACCTTCTCTATGTAATTCGCACGTTGGGTTGTCTTTTTACACCTTCTCTATGTAATTCACACGTTGGGTTGTCTTTTTACACCTTCTCTATGTAATTCGCACGTTGGGTTGTCTTTTTACACCTTCTCTATGTAATTCACACGTTGGGTTGTTTTTTTACACCTTCTCTATGTAATTCGAACATTAGGTTGTTTTTTACACCTTCTCTATGTAATTCACACGTTGGGTTGTCTTTTTACACCTTCTCTATGTAATTCACACGTTGGGTTGTCTTTTTACACCTTCTCTATGTAATTCGCACGTTGGGTTGTCTTTTTACACCTTCTCTATGTAATTCACACGTTGGGTTGTCTTTTTATACCTTCTCTATGTAATTCACACGTTGGGTTGTCTTTTTACACCTTCTCTATGTAATTCGAACATTAGGTTGTTTTTTACACCTTCTCTATGTAATTCACACGTTTAGTTGTCTTTTTACACCTTCTCTATGTAATTCACACGTTGGGTTGTCTTTTTACACCTTCTCTATGTAATTCGCACGTTGGGTTGTCTTTTTACACCGTCTCTATGTAATTCACACGTTGGGTTGTCTTTTTACACCTTCTCTATGTAATTCGCACGTTGGGTTGTCTTTTTACACCTTCTGTATGTAATTCACACGTTGGGTTGTCTTTTTACACCTTCTCTATGTAATTCACACGTTGGGTTGTCTTTTTACACCTTCTCTATGTAATTCGCACGTTGGGTTGTCTTTTTACACCTTCTCTATGTAATTCGCACGTTAGGTTTTCTTTTTACACCTTCTCTATGTAATTCACACGTTGGGTTGTCTTTTTACACCTTCTCTATGTAATTCGCACGTTGGGTTGTTTTTTTACACGTTGGGTTGTCTTTTTACACCTTCTCTATGTAATTCGCACGTTGGGTTGTCTTTTTACACCTTCTCTATGTAATTCACACGTTGGGTTGTCTTTTTATACCTTCTCTATGTAATTCGCACGTTGGGTTGTTTTTTTACACCTTCTCTATGTAATTGACACGTTGGGTTGTCTTTTTACACCTTCTCTATGTAATTCACACGTTGGGTTGTCTTTTTACACCTTCTCTATGTAATTCGAACATTAGGTTGTTTTTTACACCTTCTCTATGTAATTCACACGTTGGGTTGTCTTTTTACACCTTCTCTATGTAATTCACACGTTGGGTTGTCTTTTTACACCTTCTCTATGTAATTCGCACGTTGGGTTGTCTTTTTACACCCCCTGTATTTAATTCTCAGCTTGCGTTGTCTTTTTTCCTGAAAATCAAGCATGCAAATGTCTACAATTACTATTTAATTTTCTTCTAACTGTTTTCAACTATATTTTTATATTATTTTCATATTTCAGGATCCGCTATCAATACCTTGTGACGTGCTTAGCCTATGGTGGTAAGGTTACGCCCGCCAAAAATAAATTCTCGTGTGTTTTTTATAATTAAATAGAAAAATGTCTGAAAGCTTTAATTCCCTTTAATAATTGAACATAGAATGGGGGTATAGTAAATTTAATGGTAATGATAATAGAATTAGTCGTTTTTATAAAGGAAACATTCGGCATTTATTACTTGATCTGTTCGTATTACTGTTGGCTGAAATTTATAAGACATTTTAAAGAGTTTTTTTTTTTGTTTTTTAAAATAGTTTCAAAGATGAAATTCGACTTCCCAACTTCACTAAATGTTATAGGTCTTTCTGATACTGATGGGAGTTTTCTTTCAAATCTTTTAGTTTCGTTTACGACCTATCAACACCTCAATGGGTTATTTAATGCCGACAAGATTTTTAGGATAGATTCGTATGAATACAATACATATTCTTTGTAAAAAATCAGTTTTTTAAATCGGATTTCATTGACATATTTTTGTAAAGTGGGTTTTTGTCGATAGCCCAATGTATTGCTGGTAATATTTTTTTTCTTTTTCCAAAAAATGGATTGTTAGCATTTTTAATATAAAAATCTGCAATATTATTGGTCTTGACATGGTATCTCGGCTTCGGTCACTTTTCCAATACCGTAACGTAGCTTCCCGTGTCTTTTCTATAAATATTTTCATGCTAATTGTTCTGATGACCTTTCCTCTATGGTACATAGACTTTATTCATTTATGCGCGGTACTATAAAGGTCTCATTAATATAAAAAACTATTTTTATACTTTCCTAGTGTTTTGATCCCAGTTTGTGGGTTAACTATTTGCCCATAGCTGGGACCCTAACAGGTGCTACAACTCCAGATCAAGGTGGACAACAACAATTAAGAGGTGGTTCCACGCTCCTCAAAACCTCCCAATCAAAGGCCTTGCTGCTGGATGTAGTTTTTCGGCATACCCAAGACAGCATTTTTATTTTGTATTTGATTGTGCGGAAAGCTAACAGCTTGATTATATAATTATTTTCTCTTCTAGTAACATGTACTACCCATTTTTGTTGTTGTTGTTGGAAGTTTTCGAGTGATGTAGTTGGGTTATAGGGTTGGATTATAGGGTTGGATTATAGCTTTGGATTAAGGACCGTCTTTAAGATTTGTAGGATTAATTCGTTTGAAGATATTTTTAACGACTAATCTGAGAAAACAGTTGTAGAGACACTTCTGAATGAGTTGGACGTTGGGCATGAAATCCATAGGAAAATTTAGATATGATGATGTTATTTAAGAAAATTACACGAGTTTTCATATAAACATGTGATTTGGGAGGCACGGTGGACTAATGGATAGTGGCTCGGATTGAGGAATCGGAGAACAGAGTTCGAATTCCAGTCGAATCCATTACGTGCTAATACTCTTGGGAATGAATCCTCCTCTTCTCCCTCTCCCAGCTATGGGTAAATAGCAGGACAGACTGGGTTCTATAGCCTTAGATGGCAACTGGCCCACCGCAGAAAGAAATGGAAACCTACTGCGGGTAAAAAAATCTGCCTCGTCAGTCATCTATCGAAAGGTGCATGATCGCCTAAGTGTATATCACGCATGGCATATAACTGATTGATTTGGGTTTTATAACACAGGTTTCAGGTAGAGGGAGCACAGCAACGAGGGAAGGCAGACCATCTAGGAGAAGGAAAGCCCTGATTTTAAACATTTACTGCGCCTTGCGGTCATATCCAAAACACGGTAAAGGGCTATGGATGTAAATCCAGACAGGAAAGCCGGTTTAAAACTTTCGGGCATATCCTGCAGCAAAGCTGTCCCCAAATGTGATGCTATATATTTCTTTGATCTTGTCGGTACGCCGAGAGTGATGTCATATAGCCTGGGCAACGCACGGCTTCCATAAACCATCACACAGACCGGCGCCCTGATGGGGACCCTCCAGTTTCACGAGCTAAGGACCACACAGAGCGCTACCTTTATCTCGTGATATAAACGGATACCTATTATAGCATCAGTGTTAGACTGGCGCGATCTATCCTGTGTCTAACTTCCTATACTATTTTCATAACTGATCCAGACACCAAGGTATTTAAATGTCTAGAATTTATCAATCTGATTTTTGTGGATTAAGCGTATGTGCTAACTGATCTCTTTTTATTAAGGACAGATCATGGGTTCTGTTTTATAAAGGTTTATCTGATGTCCTAATTCTAGGAAGGCTTGGTATAAAATATTGAGCTTTTATTCAAGATCACTTTTATACTAAAAACGACTACCTATATCATTCACATCATTGTCGGTTTGCTGGTGTCTAGAGGGAAAATAAGCGCTGTGTCTTCTAACTATAAGGGAAAATGAAATAAAAACAACGGTTGTATTTTAACACTAACTGCATTTGAAATTAATATATATAAGTAAAGGTTTGCTTTTCTTATCATTGCCCACTGACTTTACCACAAATTTACCACACTCTCCCCTAGTTTTAGTCATTTTCTGTTCTAATTTTATCGCCGACTTTATCTCAGTCACTCAAAGATCAATACATCTATATTAATGTTAAAGTTTGTGTGTTTGCATGTTCTTACATCACGGCCAAACAGAAAGTCCTAAGTTTTCGCATGAATAAATATTAAATTTCAATATCATTAAAACTACTCAAAGATTAATTAATCTCGTCGTTATTGGCTTCCAGTTTCATCAAAACCTGTTCCCGTCATTCATTCCCTATCGCTGTTTGGCTTTGAAAGTGTTGGTTGAAGATGAAAGAAAATCAGAATATAAGAAAGCGCTGGTGGCGTGAATTCGTTTCAGGTGGACCTCAACTTTCCAGGAAGTGACACATTTGATTTCATGATATTCCTCTGCGGCACATATGGAATGAGACATCCATTTATGAAACTGCAACGGACTGCCGCTGATTCTGTTATAATTTTGAGTGGTGTCTTTTGAAGAACGTCCGTCATATGTAGCTCTCTTCATTCACTTGTTCGACCGTTGGGTTCTTTGTGATTGGTCGTGCATAGACTAGATTCTCGTCTTCGACCTTGCTGGCAAGGGTGGCCCTACTAGGAGTTTAGAACTCCCGACGGCATCGTTCTCAGGGTCATTGGACCACGCAAGCCCCGACACCACGACAAGGAGCGACCATCAGAGGTACGCACATAGAAACATACTCAGCTGTAAGAATTATTTTCTTTGCCTAAAATCATCGATGTATTGTGTGTTGAAAGTCAGGAAAAGTGAATTGTTGTTGAGGCAAGTCTTACAAATAGAATGGCAGTATGTGATTCACGCCAGGAAATAGCAGATGTCTAAATCTAATTTAATGTCCATTGGGAACCTTTGATGAAAAAGGAGTTGATCTGTGGTGCCCTCACTATGTATTGCGTTAATATCATAAGATACCAAGGCAGGCTTTGTATTCAGTGTCACCTCAGAACGTAAAAGGGTATAGGGACCTCAGAGAGTTGACCTAGAAAGTAACCATAAAGTGCAGAATTGGAACATGAAAGGTTGTCGGTGTATGCAGCAACACAGACAGGAAGTGAACCTAGCTGAATTTAGGATATACATCCACACACAAGATGATAGGTAGTTATACTGTATGCACGCTCGGCTTACGAGGAGGAAAGGCAGAATCCCTTGCATCATCGCAAGATGATCAAGCGTTCGAGAAGTTCCAAGGCCTCAATTCCTCCAGTGTTAGTTTGACCAATCTAGAAGTGAATGAACAGTTATTTTACGTTTGGGAAATTTAGCCTTGTCTTCTTATCAGGGGTTTCTGACACCATTAATACTCTTTACAAAAAAATAAAAAAAAAATTGTCTTTTCTCATTATAAGAGGCATTTTTATGTTGAGTTCATTCTTCACCGGGGGGTGGACGTACAGATAAGTTCTCAATCAGAACAGGAATAGAATTCTTAAAATTCCGAGTTATTCTAGTTTCGTTATATTTTGGAAGGTCATTTTTAGCATTCTTTCATATACTGATTTTATTGTTACAGACATTACAACATTTCAGCCGATCCATTCTACAACCGTCTTCAGGCGTGAAATCAGTAAGGAAAGATAAGGAGTTCCTTTACCAGAAATGTAGCAAATGCACTATTTGCCGTTTCCTCTTATTCCTTGCATTTTTCTCTCTCGCCGTTCGACAGCCATCCGAAGAAGGCTGTAGAATTGATCGGCTGATAAGCAGAAAAATGAATTTAACTGTCCTAAAAACGCTTCGAATGATCCGAACTCTTCTTCACTATCTGTATCAGCATCAGCTTGAGTTTGCCTTTATTTTTATTCTTTTTGTTATTACAGATTTTCCCGGATACCGTTTCCATGAAACCTTTCGTAAACCGAAATGGCGTAAAACGAATAATCAATTATTATTTATTTGGATAAAATTTTGAACATTCCCAGACTCAAAAAATATCTTTGCATGGGATTTCCCTTACGTTTGACAATACCGAAATGGTGTTAATTTTGAAAAAGTTTAGGGTAGGTTTACAGTGTTTTGTGTACTGACAAAGAAGTTTGCGACAGAAAAGAGCATAAGGCTAAGCATTCCCGAGTTCTGATGTTTATCAATCCTTGTAAGATCGTCCATAGAAGACAACGAAGCTCGACCTTTGACACGAAGACAAGGCTATTGCTGGGATTTGGGAACGCTTTAAATATTTTCTCTTATAAACTAATCGTAATTATATATTCATTTTACGACATTTTTCGGATAACGGGGAAGAGCTATTGATGTAAGTATTTCGTAAAAACGAAATGGCCTAAATCGAATTTGCGGAAAGCGGGAGTTACATGTATAATTGTTGTTTTCTTGTTGCTGTTTTGTTAGTCTTGTTGCACGCCTCCTATTTCATCAACATGACAAGCAATACCATTAGATTCTCCTCAACCGTCACCAGCAACTCTCCTCCTCATTATTGTTGTATCAGGTATCCCCATGATGTTCATAATTATTTTTTCTTGTCACCCATGCACTTACTGGCTTGGTTTTGACGTGAAATAGAAAAGAAATAGGAGGAGCCACGCCTACTGGTACGACGCCTTCCTTCTACACATCCCAGCCGGGTACCTCTTTACTGTCACTCCCTCCTTTTCTCTACATTTTTTTTTCTATTTCGTCTTCTTCTTCCCATTTCTTTCCCTCCGATGACACCAACTCTTTCCACTCTCCTTGACATGACCGCAGCTTTTTTATTTCTTCTTCTTTTGTTACCATCTTTCCTGTTTCTCTCTTTCGTCTTCTTCTCTTGTAAATCCCGCTTTCTTAGAAATTTTTATTTGCTTTTTCGACAGCTTTGTTGCGTACTTTCCCTTCTCTCACATTTTTACTGCCTTTCTTCTCTTTCGCGTTAGTGTTTACATTTTCTTTTTTTTTCTTGTTTTTTCTTTCTTTCTTTCTGTATAGGCTCCTTCCTTCAGATTTCTTTTTCTTCATTTACAACTTTTCTTTCTTTCTTTTTTTTATTTTAATCCCTTTATTCTTTCTTTTTCTTTCCTTCTTTCTCTACCACTCCTACCAAATTCTTCACTTGTCTCTTATTCTTTTTTCTTCATGTAATTTATCTTCTTTCTTTCTTTCTTTTTCTTTCTTTCTTTCTTTCTTTCTTTGCCTCCTCCTACCGTTCTTCTCGAACTCTCTGCACACCTTCATTCCTTGATTTTCTCCCTGCTCTTCGTTTGTTTTTTTTTATCGTCTACTTCCTCACTTTGTCTTCTACCTTTCACTACCACTCCTTCTTACTCTTCAGTTCTCACCGACAGGGACAACACCTCCCCACCTCTATTTCTATTCCGTTACACCCACCTGTGTTCATTCCCGAATATATATAAAAAGTCCATCTTTTCTCAACTTCATCACTTACAATTCACACATCGGACACAGCTTTCCAACTGCTGTACCCATTCGGACACTCCATCTTCAACGCTTTCAAGTTAACTTTTTGCAAACTTCAACTGATTCCGTGTCTTAAAGGCCATAAAAGGTAAGATTAATATATTCTACGTTTTCGTTCCAGTCAAATTTTTCTGTTAACAAATTTGATATTCCTGTTTCCAAGAGGGAAACTGCCCTTTAGTAAACTAGATCGAAATAGTTAACATCCTATTATATTTTTTGTCTCTCCCTTCGTTCCCTGATGTACTGACTGGATGAATTTAAGTGTGCCTCTAGACAGGTATCTAACCTTACCTGTTTCCAGTTGAAATAGCTAAATGCAACCGCCACTTCTTCTGTACCAGTTTCTTTTCTCGCACTTCCCGCAAGTGGAACTCTCTTCTGTTCCTTCCCCGGTAACTACACTCTTCAAAAATTTAAATGCAACGCCATATTCTATCTTCTTGAATCCCATTCATTTTTTGTTCTTTCATCAATCCTCCCTATTCCCGTTTTTTTTTTCTCTCACTTTAACCCCACCCTTCGTACTAGTGGCATCCCTGCCTTGCTTGGGGTGAAGGGATTAACATTTTTTTAATTCGCACGACCGTTATGCCCCGCCAGTATCAACAATGGACTATTCCGTTTTGATTGCGTGGTAAGAGGGGAAAAGACTCTACTTGCTTTCAGTGAGAAAATGAAAGAAAGAAAGAAAGAAAGAAAGAAATAAAGAAAGAAAGAAGTGTAGATAGAAATGTTTAACGACTCCTAATACCTCATTAATAATAGACTATACAGTTTTGATCGCGTGAAAAGAGGGGAAATGGCGCTACTTGATTTCAGTAAGAAAAAGAAAGAAAAAGAAAGAACGAAAGAAAGAAATAACGAATAGTTAGAAGATAGAAATGTTGAACAGCTGTTTCATTGAAAAAATTTCCAATTTCAAATCTTTTTTTATTACTTCTTAAAATAACGACCAGCATTCATATTTATGATTGTTATTGCAATATTTTGCTCAAGTTGTTAAGCTCAAATATTTAACGATGTGATAAAGGAATTTCTACGGATATTTTATTTCGTTTAAATCCCGTGGAAAGAGGGGGAAAAGACACTACATGATTTCAGTGAGAAAAAAAAGAAAGAAATATAGAAGTGTTTAACGTCTGTTTCAGTGAAATAGAAAAAGGCGTCAATTTCAAATCTTTTGATTTGTACCTACTTACTTTTTAGAATAAGGACCAGCCTTCATATTTTATGATTGTTATTGCAATATTTTGTTAAAGTTGTTCAGCTCAAATATTTAACGATGCAACAGAGGAATTTCTACGGATATTTTATTGTCGTAGAACTTGCCATGAGCTTACTCAATCATTAACTGAAGAATTAAGATTCATCAGAATATTAAAATAGGAAAACCGTGAAATTTTCACAGATTAAAATTAGTTTGAATTAATATACAAATATGTTACGTACAATTAACAACAATCCTATTATAACGCTTAGTTATCTTGTACGTCAGAGCCTGCAATTACCTTATAAAGGATGAACTATTCCGTTTGGACTGCGAGGAAAGACGGAAAAGACATATCAGAGACGCACTTGGGTTTCAGTAAGAAAAAACAAAGAAAAATGTACAGGAAGCGATAACGCTCTCATGTGTTTAACGTCTGCTTCAGTGAAATGGAAAAAATTCATTTTAAATCTTTTCATTTGTACCCTTTTACTTCTTTAAACAATGACCTGCATTCATATTTATGACTGTTATTTTAATATTTCGTTGAAGTTGTTAAACTGCACGCTGGCGGGCCGCCGCTTGCGTTGTCATCAGCCTTCTGGTGGCAGCTACAGGCAGGCCACAAGCGGGCCTCTAGCTGCCCGCCAGTGGTAACATTGCCGTGATAATCACACCGGCAGTCCGACAGCGGGCCACAAGCGGTAAACGCTACTGGAATGCCACCCAGTGGCAGATTGGTAGCTTGTGTGTCGAGGAAATATATAACGATGCAATATGGGAAATTCCACGGGTAAACTCCTTTCGAGCTCTTCTAGTATAAAATATACTAGGAGAACTCGAAAGGAGTTCATTCAAACATTAACTTAAGAAACATGGAATATTGCTGTCGTATATAGTCTGGTGTCCCCGCTGTACATCTCGAGGTCCTCGACAAAATCTAGAGACGAATGTGATAGGTCCTGATCTGGCATCTCATCTACAGTCGTTTTCTCACAGACGTGCCGTGGCTTCCCTCTGAATCTTATTTTCACAGCGACTATTCTGACGAGCGACTTTCGCTGCTTCCCAAACTGCATGAATTTAAGCGAGCTTGGCATCTCGGTCCCACCCTTTCACTGTCGAAACAGTTAAATGTAACCGTTTCTTCTACTCAAACAGCTTCTTCTCTCGCACTTCCCGTCTGTGGAACTCCCGTTCACTTGCTTGCTTAATGATAACTATAATCTTCAAATACTCAAATTCATTCAAATCAGTCGATATCTTCCGATACCTCGATCTTGTTCCTCGTCCTTCTCTGTATCCTTTCCTCAAACACGCCTCTTTACTCTTATTCTCAATCCTCTGTAACCCCTTGCGTATTAGTGGCACTCCTGCCTTGCTTGGGGTGAATTGCTTATATATATATATATATATATATATATATATATATATATATATATATAAACAAAAAACATGATTCATCAGAAAATTCAAATACCAAAACTGTAAAATTATTATGGGTACTCCTAGTATATTTTATTGCCTAAGCAAACTAAATAGAAAGAATGCAAAATGAGGTGAATTAAATTTGAATGCAGATATGTCCTTATCCTACGTACATATAGCGATTTTCCAAGCGTAGCTTTGATGTCGCACAAGGCCGAAAGTATGGAGCACCTAGTGAGGAGCGAACTCACTCGTAATTGTTCTAGCGGGCAAAGCTTACTAACCATTACACCGCCTCGGGATGCCCTATGATACATACGTATATTTGGAGTTCATATGAATGATTATGAAAAACCTATATTTGAGAAGAGTTCGTTTTCTGTTTGTTTCATGGAATCATTTTTCTCTCTCCTCTATTTTATTCTCTATGCCTAATACTTGACTTAGGTAGTTACAAATTAGACATTTAACCGTCATATGATGCTGTTTAAATGTTGGGAATATAATTTTGCCACTGTGTTTAATATCTGGGTGTTAATTTAAGCGAGATTTCATCACATATAAACAAGAAAAGCCAAAAGCATGGCATGGCACAAAAACTACCGATACTGGCTTTTACCGTATTTAACAGAATATAAGGCGCACTTTTTTTTTTTACAGAAAATATCTTTTAAAATTCCCCTGTATCTTATATGCCATATGTAGGTTTAAAATTCGCGATAGTCGGTCGAAATTAGCTACCTGGTAACTCCTATAAGCTTAGACTTAAACATGAAGAGCAATGGAACACGTGGATGGCAATGCCTGATCACGACCTTACACTTAATAAAAAGAAGAATAAAAAGACTCAGCATTGCGCAAGTCTGCGAATGGGTGAAGCAATTTTGGGATAATGGTATGGAAGATGACGCATTATTTAACGACGATGATAGTAGGATTGAAAATGATTATCAGAGTTTTGATAACGAAGACGACGAATTTTATGGATTTGAAGATGAATAAAATTTTAATGATAACTGTACTGTTTTGTCAATTGTAATAATTGCTTGATTTTTATTTTGTTTTCTTACCTTTGGATATAATAAAACTTTTATAGGCTTGTGTTCTTTTTGTCCTATTATTTTTTGTTTAATTGTAATCATGGCTTGTTTAACCAAAATAATACCTCATGAATATAGCCTAGCCTGTACGTTTTACTAATAATTTCACTAATTTTACTCATTACTAAGTTTTTTTCTTGATTTTCCCTGCTGAAATTGGGGTTGTGTCTTATCCATCTGTGCGTCTTATATACCGACAAATATGTTATACCGAGAGATATTTGCAGTATTTTTTTTATTCTACTTTTATATTGGTGCTGTTAAAATTCAAATTACCAAGAGCTAATGATGATTTTCAAGGTTAGTCAAATTAAGACAAAACATCTTATTAGATTGAGTCATAAGTGGTTTCAGTTTCAGGAAGGAATTCTAATGATAAATGTATCATTCTAACTGCTAAACATACGTGGCAGTTAAAAAGACATTTGCAGTAACTTAGTTTTTACACGACTGCTGTAACGTACACATTCGAGTCAAGAATAAATTAATGAAGGGATTGAAAGTGCATTATGTCCATAGTTTGTGACTGGACAGAACTCAGTCGCTGATGACAAAACGGGAAGAATATATATCTTAAAACTAAAGCATCTTTTCATACTCTTTAATAATATATTATTAGGTTGGTGCAAAAATAATGTCGTTTTCTCACATAGTAACATATGTACCAACCTAATACTTATAGATTTAGATCACTTTACCATGATTTGTATGGTCACTTGGACATTATCCCCATCTGTTTAAATGTTTCCGCTTCAAACAGTCTAAGAGGAAGCATGCTTTATTACATTACCAACTCGCTTAAAAGTCGCATTTAGTGTGGACATCTAATCTAGCTTCTGTGGAGAGTTAATTGGACCTCCAGCATAAAAATAAAGGGACCTCTTGTTCAGTTTAAAAAAACAGTAATGATAATTTTGAAGAAATAAATTTCTCAATTCATTCCATGGAACTTCAAGAATTCACTTTAACTTTGATTCGGGTTATAAGTCCAATTCCGTCCAAAAAGTCCGATTTGGGTCGAAAGTCCGATTTGGGCCGAAAATTGAGTTCTTCAAATCACAAACTCCATGGAACCTTAATTGAGTTGAGTTGAGTTCTTTCAATAATAAACTCTGCGGAACTTCAAAACATCACGTCACAAAACCTCCCACTTTAAATCTGATTCCTTGGCATTTCGAAGAAATAAAAATGATTTCCTCCATTCACAAAGTTTTGGAGATACTTTAAACTAGATTTAAAACATTATTTTTTAAATCACAATGTTTTGTGTTACTTTAAACTCAATATAAATGAAAAACTTTTAAAATCACTAATTTATTCCCGTTATTTTAAAATTTGAATTTTTAACTTATCCTTATTCAGCCAGACACAAATCAGAATACTGGATTTTCAAGCCCTAAATGAAGGGCAGATTTTCAATCCTAGGATCATCCTGATTCCAAAAAGATATAACATGTTTATATAAAGCAAATTTGTCTCGAGGATGTTTCAATCACACGGACGGACAGACAGAAGTTATCGTTTGTTTATTTCGAAGTGACCGATGATATTTTTCATTCATTAATACAATTAATTTTTGAATGCGTTGTTATCAAATTTGTTTTGACATTTTCAAGCATTTCCGTTGGGACATTTTGTGTACCAAGTTTAATATTTCAACAAGTTGTAACCGACAAAAAGATAATAAAGGATTTCAAAGGGAAAAAAAAAAGGATTTCAAAGGAAGAATGCCGGTTTATCGTCAGTCATAACTTATCTGCCCTTGGCTTTAACATCGCAACATCGTTTTCTCGAAGCCAATCAAGCTGGAAGTGGTCCGTGAAGTTTATAACAGAGAAAAATTTATTATCTACAGGCCCCTGATAATGACCTACGTGAGTCGAAAGCTCGGATACGGCAATTATCGATATTGAAAATTCTGTACCTCTGCAGCGAACGATCATTGGCAATTTAGAAAAAAAACGGTTAAAATTAATAGACATAAAATGTCTATACTTTTCAGTAAAACACGTTATATTTAGTGGATACAGGTGCTTGAGTAGACGTATATTTTCGTCTACCGGCCTGAGTTTATGGAGTCTTTTACTAAAAGACACTCGAAAAAGCCAAACCGGTAGACAAAAATATACTAAAAACAGAAAAGTCTGCTCAAGAATCTATATCCTCTACACACACACACACACACACACACACACACATCATCATCATCATCATCTTTCTTGCTTCTTTCTAATAAGTGTATGTGAAATATACAAAAAACTTCTTTCTAATAAGTGTATATGATATATATATATATATATGTGTGTGTGTGTATGATATATATATATATATATATGAGCAAAGTTATATATACAGAGATTTTTATATATCATATCACCCTAAATTTGTTTTACCTGAACGAAATAGGGATGTAGGATGTGGACATTGAGGTCAGTAACCAGCGGCTACAGTTTGTTTCATGATTGAGCGCAATCTTCAGACTATTTATATATGCTGATCAATGGTACATTATGGTTAGGTCTATTGCATTATTGTAACGGTCATTAGCTAGGCTGTAACTGTCATGTTTCAACGCCTACCCAATAACTGTTAGAATAATACAATAGAGCAACCCATGATGCACCATTAACCTGCATATATAAATAGCCAAGCCAAAACACAACAGATATGGCCTGAAATTGCGTTTAATCATGAAACAGACTGTCACTGCTAGGCGTTGACCTCAATGTTCACTTTTAAATTTTCTTTACACTCTCTGATAACGAGCACTTTAACCCATAAATATAGCATACTTTAAAACTATATTTTTATTTTATATATAAATTTGTTTTTTAATAGTTATCACCCCCATGCAAGGCAGTAAAGCCACTAAGACACTAGGGGTTACAGGGTGTGGAAGAATTAAGAACAGAAACATTAATAATGAGTGGAAAGAATAATCAGGAGAACAGTAGATAGCGATTGACATTGCATTTAAATTTTTTCAGATTAAAGTTGACTGGAAAACATGGAGCCGAATGCGACTTCTACAAGCGAGAAGTGCGAGAAAAGAAGCTATGAGGATAGAATTTACGGCTACATCTAGCCGGTTCCGCTGTATATTGATGAGAACTCGACGCCAGCCTAGTCATTCCTTCATTTAGGCGATCATGTATCTGTCGATACATGACTGACGAGGCAGATTTTTTCCTACAGTAGGTTGCCATTTCTTTCTGCGGTAGACCAGTTGCCACCCAAGGCCCTAGAACCCGGTCTGTCTTGCTATTTACCCATAGCTGAGTAGAAGAGGATTCATACCTTTCCCAAGGGTATTAGCACGTAAGCGGATGTAATGGATTCGAATGAATTCGAACTCGGCTCTCAGATTCCTCAATCCGAGCCGCTATCCATTACTCCACGGCACCAATGCTTAAATTCAGAATGTCTAAGTACGATAGTGAAGAGCTCATCCGAACAGTTCCCATGAAAGTATTTATAGAAAAGGCACAGGGAAGCAACTTGACGGCAGTGGGAAAGTGACTGAAGCCGAGCTGCCAAATGACGGAAAATATTGCTGATTCTACTTTGGATTTTATCAAGATAAATATCAGGGGCGCCGGACCATAAGTGGCAGCAATATTCTAAGAATGGACGAAAGGTAGACTTATCGATATGTAAACAGATTACAACAATTTTGGCTTGTTTAATAATTTTTTTCAGACAATACCGTGTTAGTATCAAGATACTCTCATCTATGAACAATAGTTGATATATATCTTGCAATGAAAGTTCGTGGAAGTAAGTAAATGGGTGAATTTCAACAAGGGTAAAGAATAGGGTGACATCAGTGTGGCAAGTCAAATAGAGAAATTGCTAGGTTTTTCCAGGTTAATCATCAAACGGTTAATAATCGTGTGGAACAATGTTCAGGAAGACCAAGTATCGTGTCTGAGCGAACGAAAAGCAAGGGTACTAAATATGGAAGTCATCAGAAACCGTCGTCGGAACGTCTAAGATGTCGCCAACAGCATGGAAATGCCGTCATATGCGGTGAGAAAGACTCTGAAAGAGCTAGGCTATCAAAGAATTGCAAAAAAGAAGCCCCTGATTTCAGAGGTTAACAGGAACAGGCGTATGGAATGAGCGAGAGAATTCGAGAGCAAAGATTATGAATTTGGGCAGTCTGTAATTTGGTTAGATGAAAGTAAATTCTGCTAATATTCTAGTTCGAGATTGGTTTATGTTTGGAGAAATCAGAATGAGACTTGGAACACTGAATGTCTGAAGGCGACCGTGAAACGTGGAGGGATTGGAGTAATGGTGTGGGGCGCTGTCTGGTTTGGAGGGAAATCTGAGCTGATTCTTGTTGACGAGCAGTTGAATGGTCCAAAATACTGTCAAATATTAGAGAAATGACTAATCCCACTATTTGAAACCAATCAGATTGATAAGAATGTCTACCTTTTTCAAGAGGATGGAGCGCCATGCCATACGAGCAAAGTAGCAAAGGCCTGGAAGAAATCGCAAGGAATCAGATCCCTGCCATGGCTAGCCCCAAATCCTGACATGAATCCAATAGAGCTCGTTTGGGAACACATTGGCCGAAGACTTTGAGAGCTTGCAACCAAAATCACGTCAGTGGCAACCCTTAAAGTAACATTGCTAAAAGAGTGGCTCAGACAATTGTTGATAACTTGATCAAATCCATGAAAAATCAAATACAAGCACTGAAACTAGCAAATGGAGGACCTACTCCATACTAATTCTAAATACTGTTCGTTTATGTTAATAGGGATTACGTAATTAAATTTTAAAATTGGACGTACTTTATTTCTCCTGGCTAAAAACTTTTCTTAGGCCACTGTATAAATATATAAATATAATTGCGGAGGACGTTGTAAATTTTCGAAATTAGAGATGGGTCAATAAAGAGAAAAAAATTCTTAATTATGTTATAGGCTTTACAAATATGTGATAGACAATTACGGAAAAATATTTTAGCGTGACTATTTTCTGAGCCAAATGGCATACTGAGAAACAATTCTCTGGCAATACTCTGTAGACAGTTCCTTTTTGGTATTTTTCTAAATTCTTCGCGTAGTCTGACACGTGATCATACACGAAGAGTCCCCAAGAAAGATCAAGATCCCCAAAACCATTTTACGATCATGACTCCACAACAAGCTGCTAAAAATATTGATATTTACCAAGGTTCGATTAGTATGATAAAAGATCACAGACGTCGTGTACACAGTGAGAATAGCGCTCCAGTTTTAATAGTCTACAAAAGAGTTTTTTTTTAACTGCTTCGTTCCTCTATTATTTCTTAAACTTTTTTTTTATTTCAGATCACACTTGTAGAATATCACAAATTCTGGCGCACACTTTAAATTTTAATAAGGAAAGAATTAGTCATGAAATCTGAAAATCTGAAATTTTTGTTTAGCATTCCCAAAGAAAATTAGCGGTATAGTTTTCATTTAAAGGATTTTATGAAGAATTTGCTTTTTTTTATTGGAGAGGCTGATAAGAGATTTAAATGCATTGATGAAGACAACAGGGAAAGGATTATCCACTCTGAAGATTAACGAATCCATTTTTAAATAACAAATGATAAAGACTTGATTTAGACAAGGAAACCATGTGCTTGGTGCCTCTAGCTTTAAAAAAAAAATAAAAATAAAAACTTCTCTTCTGTTACCTCGTGACGCACCTAGGGTGCATTAGTGCGCCCGGGTACACCGGCTGAGAAACGATGCTCTCTAAAAAAAAATATTTTTGTACCTGTCTGTATCTCTAAAATGAGGTATTATGATTACTTACATTATTTACATGATCAGGACTGCTATCCTCATCTTCATTGCCATATTCACAATGTTTCGGCTGTTGTAAACTCTGGCCTTCTTCGGGGGATTGGAATTTCGAACCGAACCCTTTATTTCGTCCACCGGGGTAGATTGTTCGAAGCACGTGGAACTAGAGCATTCTACTCGATTGGATTGTCAAATATGTGACTAGAAACACCATATCGCTTGAGCTCGTGACCCTACATAACGAGCTTTTGTAAATTGTTTTGCCATGTATGGTCCGGTGCCCTCGCTGTTCATCTCGAGGTTTTCGACAAAATCCAAAGACTGATATGGAATGTGATCGGTTCTGACCTGGCATCTTGACTACAGTCATTTTCTCACAAACGTGATGTGTCTTCCCTCTGTCTTTTCTACAAATATTTTCATTGTAACTGCTCTGTCGAGCTACCTTCACTGATATCCAAACTGCATGAATTTAAGCGTGCTACTAGGCTGGCATCTCGGCCCCACACTTTCAATGTCGAAACGGTTAAATGTAACCGCTTCTTCTACTCTAACAGCTTCTTCTCTCGCACTTCCCGACAGTGGAACTCCCTTCCTCTTGTTTGCTTCCCTGGTAGCTATAATCTTCAACTATTCAAATGTAATGTCAAATGACATCTTCTAGTGCCTTGATCCCCATCTTTCTCTTTATCCTTTCCTCAAACACCTCCCTTTACTCTTACTCTCACTCTTAGTAATCCCTTGCGTTCTAGTAGAACTCCCGCTTTGCTTAGGGCGAAATGCTTTAAAAAAAAGAACGAGGTTTAGGGAAGATAGCACATCCTGAGGGAACACGCGATTCATCGATATATTTTTTAAATTGAGAAAATATGACTAAGTGTAAATAATAGAATGTAATATAATGCCATATAGAAGGATTGATATTACATAGCAGTTCAGCACTCTTTCCTTTGTTTCTCTTGCTTCAAGTCTCCTCTTCATCTGTGAGGAAATTGTCCAGCATTCACTGCCATATAGGAGGATTGATATTACATAGCAGTCCAGCACTCTTTCCTTTGTTTCTCTTGCTTCAAGTCTCCTCTTCATCTGTGAGGAAATTGTCCAGCATTCACTGCCATATAGGAGGATTGATATTACATAGCAGTTCAGCACTCTTTTCTTTGTTTCTCTTGCTTCAAGTCTCCTCTTCATCTGTGAGGAAATTGTCCAGCATTCACTGCCATATAGGAGGATTGATATTACATAGCAATTCAGCACTCTTTTCTTTGTTTATTTTGCTTCAAGTCTTCTCTTCATCTCTGAGGAAGTTACCCAACATTCATTGCCATATAGGAGCAGCACCGGATTTAGGACAAATGATGCCTGTGCTAATAAAGTTATGAGACACCTTATTTAGGACCTATACGATGTAGACCTGGCATGCCTACACTGGCATGGAAGGAAGACGAGACTCCCTGGCCAGTGGGGCTATGCGCTTACCTAAGCACAATAATAAATCCGGCACTGTATAGGAGTATTGATATTCAGCACTCTTTTCTTTGTTTCTCATCCTTCAAGTCTCTTAATTTCTGAGGAGACTGCCCAGCATTCACTGCTATATAGGAGGACCGATATTAGATAACAATTTAATAGTATTTTCTTTGTTTGTTACGAAATTTTCCTGTTTCTTAATATTTTACTTAGCTTTTGGAAGGCGTATTTTGCTTCGATCGTGTTTGGAATTCCGCAATTATTTCTTACAAATGAAAATAGAATTAATTGTATAAATAAAAACCTCAGATTATTCGTACAGGCGCTAAGTGAAATGTTGTAATTTTGCAAGAGCCAAAGCAAGACGTCATATACTTTAACTGAAGAAAACAGGATAATTTTAAGCTGTTTACACACTTTAAGAAATGTTTGACTTTCCATAAGTATTTCCTTAAAGATTGTCTTCCATAAACAATAGAACTCGTGTCATGACGCATAAGTAATTCAATCATTTTTTCCTGCCGTCAGTCGGAAGTCCAACCTCAAAAAGAACATTTATTTTCGGTCAGTGTATGCGCAGCGATTGTTGTGCCAATAGTCGACTACATCGATGACGATAGCATTGACGGAAATGACTGAACCTCGCGTAGTGGGGAAAGGGCGTATCCTCTTAGGTTTTATATTTCACTTTAAAAAAAAATTTAATTCTATATTTCTGAAATTTTAAACAATATCCTGCATCTAAAGAAATACTTTTATGTGGATCTAAAAAACAAAAACAAGAAACGGCGACATTTGGGAAAATTTAATCCTATTTAATAAAAAAAAAATGATTTAATAGCTATAAAAGGCCAATTCCATTTAACAAGGCTTCTTTACAAGGACAATTACTACAAAATTTTACAGAATATAGTGGTTTTCCAAACCTAGCTTACATGTAGCACATGGCCAAAAGTATGAGGCACCCAGTGAAGATCGAACTCACTACTCGATCTAGTGAGACAAGCTTGCTAACCATCGCCTCGGGGTGCCCAAACTTTACATGTTATAAACACACAGTCACACACGTACGCTCTCTCTCTCTCTCTCTCTCACTCACACACACACACACACACACGCTTTGTGACCATGAAACCCGAGCTCAGAATCATGCCATTTGTCAGGAAATTAGTTCTTGATGTTATTGGCCATTTTGATGTTATGCGTTTGTCATTTCAGCATACAGCACTTTTGGAAAGGACCAAAGCTTTTGACGGAATGTTATATATATATTCCGGTGTGAATGCCAAGCAGTACAGCATGCCGTTTCCAAATTTCTGGCGGAATGAATTGCGTCATGGTGCTCTTTTTCTCACGCCTAATTGTCGCTACTATACTGTGCAATCGACAAAATCAAAAACAAACAACGCACATATGCAAAATTAAAGATATAGAATTTACTCATCACACCCTATATATATATATATATATATATATATATATATGAGGTGTATTTAGGCAGCAAGAATTCTCTTAAACATGTTTTGTTAAAGTTCTGTCTATCAATTTTTTTTATTAAATCTTTCAAATTTCCGAATTGTTTTGTGTTATCGATAAATTTACCAAAATTCATATTAACTTTTACTGTATATTATATTTACCCGAGTACTGTCGAATGTTGCTCCATTCGTTTTCACTGATTGTTCTCTGTGGAGTTTGGCAAATGGCTTTTAATTCCGGCGTTCTCAGCTTTGATTCAATCAATTTCAAGTCACTCAAAATGCATTCATGGTTGCCAGATGTGTCCTATTTAGGACATTGTATTTTTTTTTAAATATAAAATTTTAAGAATTGTGTTTAAAAAAAAATAACGTAATGGCTACCGAAGGTACCTTACGCTCAGCCCTACGGGCTAAATTTCATTGCATTGAAATGAAATCCTTTTCAAATTCGAATGCCTGGTACACATAGATATAACCATATATATGATAGATTTTTGTTTTGTTTCCGACATTTTTGTAAACTAATACAAATTTCTACAATGGCTTCAGGCACTTCAAAACACCGAGGATGCATCTACAAGGCAAAATCATTATGTGTGTTGGGATTTCACGACTGTTGCATAACGCCAAAGAATTACTCTTCTGGGAAATGTTTAATTTCATTACTTTGAGATCAGGATAAATTATTGGACCCTATTTGTCTGGATAGATTCACAAAGTCATGCAGATAATTTTTGATTTTCGTCTAACGCATATAACTCGTTTCAATGCTTCTTCTAAAAGAAATTATTAAAATACACCTTTAAATGCCAAATCTAGATGCGTCGTCAGTGTTGTTGCTCCCATGTCACTAGAAGTTTCGGGTCTAAATAAACTACAGACTTCTTCGATAGGCAACACGACCGAATATGATCAGTATTCGGCCCGCACCTAGAACAAAATTTGCCACTAGCTTTAGGACGTGAATTATATAAGTTGCCCCAGCAAACGACAACCAATCAAGACTTCACTTGGGCTATTCGAAGTTATAAATTAGGTATGCATGGTTGTAGTGATTTTCCTACATGCGGCCAAGATAAGGTGTTTTTTTTTTTGGAAGAATAGAAGAAAACCTCCCCTTTTAACTTCTATAAAATAACTTATTTGTTTGGTCTTTTCCTTTTTATTTTAATCTTATTTTCTTTTCTTTTCTAAACTACACTTAATAAAATTTACAATAGTGTGATTAAAATGACAGACTATTTACAACTTTAAAAACTAAGAGAAAAAATATTTAACAAAAATCGCTTAAAAATAAATTAATCAAACTATTTACATGTTAAATACTAGTTAAAAAAAAAAAAAAAAAAAAAAAACACGTGTAAATTTTAGATAAAATAAGTTACCCCCGCCCAAAAAAAAAAAAAAAAAAAAAGAAATTATCCTTACCGGAAGGAATTCGTTTAAAAACTAAGAGAAATAGCATAACTAAAATTCCTCAAAATAAATCGAATAATGGTTAAAAGAAAAAATGGCGTGTAAATTTAGCTAAAAATAAGTGGCTCCTAAAAAAAAAAATATATATATCCATGAAGGAAACCGAAAAAAAAAATTAAATTCCGTTTAAAGAAAAGGAAAGATTACTTGTAAGAATGTTTTTGTAATAAAATAAGTCTACCAAAGTCTATCAAATATCACAACCTCCCCTCAGTTATAAGATCTATTCCACACTCAGATAACCTCCCTGTCTTTTCACCCCAAGCACATAAAGATCTTATTCCTTTATCATTTGAAGAATTACCTTCAGAGGAACATTCTGCCAAGTCAGACTCTTCTAAAGAAAATGTCCTTGTTTATTTAGAAGCAAGCGGCAGTGAACCCCACTGGATCAACCAGTAAGACCTGAATAACCTTGCCCGTGATTTGTACAATATCTAAGCAGTAGTCAAAGCTCCTAGCATCCCGGCTTAAGCAGTGGAACTTGGTCAGGGCAGATGAAAGGGACGACAGTTTCAGAACATGGAACAAGGACTTTTCCTCATTCTTCGACATAGAAAACAGGCTGTGCTATTTCACAAATGCCTCTGGCTTGTTCACCTTCCTTGGATTCAAACACAATCCCTCAGAATTACACTTCCAAGCGAAGTCTGCTCCTGCAGAATAGGAATAAATACCTCAGTATTCTTATTACCCATTCAATCCATCTGAAGGAGTTGTATGGAGATCCTTTTGGAATCTGTCAAGTACAAGGAGTACCAGTAGTGTTTCTATGGAGACTTCAAGGTCATTGAACTCCTTATAAGTATGCAAGCGGGCTTCACGAAGTACTGTTGCTTTCTCTGTCCCTGCGAGAGTCGAGCTTTGTCCAAGTACTACAAGTAGAATGGCGGGAAGTCTAGGTGTTGAACAGGTGCTTCTTCCTCATCTTCAAATCAAGCTTAATCGAATGATGAATTTCGTGAAAACTCTGGACAATTATAGTGCAGCCTTTCAACACTTGACCACGCTATTCAAAGTCTCAGTTCTGCTAAGGTCAAGGAGGGCATCTTGTCAGACCTCAGATCTGAGAAGTGGCGAAGGAAAATGTATGCTTTATTCTAAAATGAACCGAGAGCATGGGAATCACTTAAGTTTGCCTGTCATGGCTTTCTTGGTAGCACATGGGTACAAACGCTTCAAGACTCATATCTATACAACTGAATATGTTAGCTCTATCACTGATATTGAGCACTCTCCAA
>OZ010612.1:34429182-34571682 GCA_963932145.1 Acanthosepion lycidas
ACTTTCTAGTTTTGATGGAGTTCAAAAGCGTCTCCGAGTCCCTGTTGAAGAAAAATTATTTTACACCCTCCAACCTCTCACTCATAGGCGGGATTTGCTAAGCCTTTCACTGCTCTAACACTACTTCCATTGAAAGTGCTCAGACGGACTACTTTCTTTGACTCCGCCACGTCTAACCTTCATGGCTTAAATTTTAATAATAATTAAAAAAAAAATTATAATTTACAATTTCTAGGAGTGAACTAATATTTACGATAAGTAGCTTTACATTAAATAAAAAAGATCCGAGTAATTTTATATCGCTCAGTGTTTGACTAGCATACTATAACGATCAGCTAGTTAGGCAGCTGGAGCTGGCCGAGTGCTCAGCTGTTGTCGAACCCGTTGAGGAACCCGGACGAGGCTGTTCTGAAGGGCAGACTTTCGTCCGGGGAGATAGACAGACCAGAGCCCATTTACACGGGGTCTACGGGGAATTTTTGACCGATCCTACGGGCTCGGAATACCGCACATTAAATTTGGCCTTGTGCCTATCCTACCTCGTGAAGAGGTCGGTAATATTACTATATTGGCCGGAAATAGCCTGATCCGGAGGTTGTCGGATTAAAGAAAAAGCAACGTGTAAACAAAAAAACTTGTTTGTGGACACCGAAGTAATTTAAAAATGAATATTGAGGATCATTTTGCAGTCGTCAGGATCGTTCAAGAAATAAAAGATTTGTTCGAACCGATTGAAAAATATATAAATAAATAAATAAATAAAATAAAATAAAGTTTGTATTTTGAAAAACATTTTGCTTTTTAACGCTTGGCGGATTTGATAAAACAATTCATTCGAGTCTGATTGCACTTATTATTATTATAATAATATTCATTTTATTTTTGTACATCTCTATGTAACAATTTACTTACGTCATTCCTTGTCTTCTCTCCCTTTTCCATTGTTCAGCTCAAAATGGTGATGACAATGCACAAAGTTACCTCCCTTCTTTTGATCTGCTGTTTGTTGTGCGGCTTGGGTCATGGCATGAGCATGGAAGAAATGACAAAGTAAGTACAATTGAATTGAATATCTAAAAAGCTTTATACATATATATATATATATATATATATATATATATATATATATATATATATATATATTAGGTTGGTGCAAAATAATGTCGTTTTCTCACATAGTAACATATGTGAGAAAACGACATTGTTATGCACCAACCTTATATATATATACATGAATAAAATAGAGAATCGGAAAACAGTACTTGTTCTCCGACTGTCTAATTTTTTCAATTTCTCTTTTCTACAGATATTTACTGAGAACTTTCTCACACACACACACACACACACACACACCATATATATATATATATATATATATATATATATATATATATATATATATATATATATATATAGTTTTAAGGTGTGCTATGTTTATGGGATAAAGTGCTCAATATCAAAGATAGAACGTATGCAAATATAATTATAAAATTGAAGGCCTGGTGATTGCGTCTAGCATGAAAGAGCCTGTTGCCTCTCAGTTTTGACTTTAATGTTCACTTTATATATATATATATATATATATATATATATATATATATATATATATATATATAGGCGGAATATCTTCATTCAAACACGTGTTTGTTTCATTGAATAATATAGACATACTATGTCTATTTTTATAATAATCCTTTCTAATTACTTGATGGTAAGATAAAATTCATCAACGAAGACGACGTAGTTTTTTTCCGACACAAGTACTTTCGATCATCCTCAGGGGTGAATTACAAAAACAGACTTATTGTAACTGTCAACGTTGTGATGGTCATTTTTAAAAACACGTGTTGACGCGCTCTATTATAATTATTTAAACATTTTAAATTTATCCGTTGTAGCTATGGAGTTTTTTTTTTTTGCAAAACAAACATCCCAATATAAGGGAGGTAACCAGAAATTATATATAAATCCAAAAACGTTGGCGCAAGCAACCAAAAGACTACCTCTCAAAAGATCTAAACCGTAGACAGGGAAAAGATCCCAACTAAGAAAGAAAATAGTGACAAAAGGAAAACTTATCTTTCATACTATGATGAGAATTATGAAGGCAAATGTAAGGATTTTATTCTGCAAAAGATATCTATAAACAGGTATTTATTTTTGATTTTAAAAGACGCTCATGAATATTCATGAAAAGTCGAGCTAAATTATGGAGGAGGCTACCTGAAATATTTTAATGTCTAATAAACGAAAGTGAGTAAATGTTGAATTGTTTTTATACATATTGTCCTTTTATAGATATATTTTAGCTATATCTGAAATTTTACATATACACACATCTACATATATATATATATATATATATATATATATATATATATATATATATATTGAAGTGAAAACTAACGTTTCTACTTTCCAGTCTTGATATAGAGTCCAAAAACTTCTACGTGCCTTGTGGGCGATGGATTATTTTCCACTCTACGGCTATTTCCCGACAGATGGAAAGTTGCAAGCCTCTCGCTACTCTATCGCTATTTTCCATGGAAGTATTTACTGACCACTACCCATGAAAATAGTGTAGCGAGAGGTTTGCAACGCCCCGTCTGTGAGAAAGACATTATGAGGTGGAAAACAATTCATCACCCACAAGGTCACATAGACGGTTTTGAACTGGAAAGAGAAGACTAGATATCTCCAACCCAGATATTGCAGCAATACTCAATTTTCAACGTAATCTGAGTCTTGTATACACTATAAATATATAGACATAATATAAATACCTATCGTGCATATATATATATATATATATATATATATATATATATATATATATATATATACACATATATATATATATATATATATATATATATATATATATAAAGAAATATAGTCTTAAGGTGTGCTATATTTATGGAATAAAGTGCTCAATATCAGAGATAGAGCGTGTGTAAATATAAAAGTGAACATAGAAGTCAACACTTAGAGGCGACAGTCTGTTTCATGCTATATGCAATCGTCAGGCCACATGTGCTGTTATTTTTCTCGGCTATTTATATATATACGGGTTAGTGGTGCATTGTGGGTATTCTGTTATGGCGGTTATTTCACCGGAAGTCGTTTGTTTATCTATTTAGGTCAAATTATATTGCTTGTTTTTATTTATTTTTGTTTCTTACTTTTTAAGAAGGCACACATAAACCCTATAGAAAACCTAATGGCAAACCACTCTACATACACACATCTTCCAACCTTCCACCTTCTATAATCAAACAGATACCAAAATCGATTAACCGCAGGCTCTCTGACAATTCCTCCAATGAAGCCCTATTTAACAAAGCTAAGAAAGACTATGAAACAGCCCTAAAAGATAGCGGATTCCCAGCAATACTCACATACTCACCACAGAATACAAAAAAGGCCAACAGAAGAAGAAATATCATATGGTTCAACCCACCGTACAGCAAGAACGTAAAAACAAACGTAGGGAAAATATTCTTCAAACTCTTACACAAACACTTCCCAGAATCAAGCACCTTACACAAGATATTCAACAAAAACACAGTAAATATCAGCTACAGCTGCACCGAGAGCATGGCACAAATAATAAAAAAGCACAATAGGAAAATTATCAACAAACCACACGAACAAATTAAACCCACGTGCAACTGCAGAATAAAGAACGAATGTCCCTTAAACGGAAATTCTTTACAAAACAACGTAATATACCAAGCCACGATAAAATCACCAGATAATGAAGAAAAAGTATACATAGGAGTAACTGAAGGACCCTGGAAACAAAGAAATTATACACACAAAACATCTTTCACAAATAGTAAATATGCAAACAGCACAATGCTTTCTAAGTATATCTGGGAAATTAAAAACAAAACGAACATCACACCAAAAATATCTTGGAAGATAAGGAAAAAATCATCAGCCTACAATAACCAATCAAAAACTTGCAAACTTTGCTCGGAGGAAAAAATAGCTATCATTACTTTCCCCAACCAAAATAAATTATTAAACAAAAGATCCGAACTCATCTCAAAATGCAGACATGAAAATAAATTTTTACTACGTAACCTAAAAAATTAAAAACGGAACAAATAAATATACTAATAAACGAAAAAAAAAAAAAAAAAAAATAGAAATAAAACATAAAAAAATACTATGTTACTTAAAAATCGAAAACCGAAAAGAGAAAATATACAAGTAAAATAAATTAACCTAAATTCATCCAAGTAAATAAATAAAGAAACCAATCCCAAATAAAGATAATCAATTAAAAACTGTTCCCGCCAAAATAATACTTAGAATGAACTACAACAATCAACCCCAAAACTGAACAAATAGCTTTAATTAAATTCCCAAACCAAAACAAAACTGTTAAATAAGTGATATAAACAAATTTTTACTACGTTAATACATAAATAAATAAATAAATAAATAAATAAAATAAGAAACAAAAATAAAAACAAGCTATATAATTTGACCTAAATAGATAAACAAACGACTTCCGGTGAAATAACCGCCATAACAGAATACCCACAATGCACCACTAACCCGTATATATATAAATAGCCGAGAAAAATAACAGCACATGTGGCCTGACGATTGCATATAGCATGAAACAGACTGTCGCCTCTAAGTGTTGACTTCTATGTTCACTTTTATATTTATATATATATATATATATATATATATATATAAGCATTATGATTTAGGCGTACGACTTGATTAGCGGTGTGGCATCATCATTTTACAGTTTATTCCCGATTGATGATTGTTATCAAATGAAACAAATTTTAATAATATAATAATATACGAGGCCTGGCTAAAATGTAACGGGACTTATCCGTTCTTCGATGTGAGAAGCATTATCTTTCTTGCCACAAGGCCAAACGATCAATCGGCAAGTCTACAAAGAGATCCTGCGGTGTTTGTTTCGCTATGGAAGAGACGAGATTGTGGCAGGACAAATCGTGGCTGCTTCACCACAACAATGCACCTCCTCACAATGCCCTGAGCATCAGGCAGTTCCTGACCGCGAAGAACATAGCCGTATTGGAACAACCTCCCGACTCACTTGATCTTGCTTCGTGGGATTTATTTTCATTTCCCCAAGTTCAAGGGGTTCATCAAGGGGACACGTTTTGAGGGCGTGTGGGCCATCATATATATATATATATATATATATATATATATGAGGTCTATATATATATATATATATGAGGTCTCTCTCTCTCTCTATATATATATATATATGAGGTCTATATATATATATATGAGGTCTATATATATATATATATATATATATGAGGTCTATATATATATATATATATATATATATATATATATATATGAGGTCTATATATATATATATATATATATATATATGAGGTCTATATATATATATATATATATATATATATGAGGTCTATATATATATATATATATATATATATATATGAGGTCTATATATATATATATATATATATATGAGGTCTATATATATATATATATATATATATATATGAGGTCTATATATATATATATATATATATATATATATGAGGTCTATATATATATATATATATATATGAGGTCCATATATATATATATATATATATACATGAGGTCAATATATATATATATATATATTTATATATGAGGTCTATATATATATATATATATATGAGGTCTATATATATATATATATATATATATATATATATGAGGTCTATATATATATATATATGAGGTCTATATATATATATATATATATATGAGGTCTATATATATATATATATATATATATATATGTGGTCTATATATATATATATATATATATATATATATGAGGTCTATATATATATATATATATATATATATATATGAGGTCTATATATATATATATATATATATATGAGGTCTATATATATATATATATATATATATATATATATATGAGGTCTATATATATATATATATATATATATATATATATATGAGGTCTATATATATATATATATATATATATATATGACGTCTATATATATATATATAGATATATATATATATATATATATATATATATATATATATATATATATATATATATATATATATATTGGACAGATGAGTGTACATTTTAAAGGTATATCTGGTTAATCCTTGTATAGCAAACCAAAGTGTTAATAAAACAAACATGAAGAGAATGATATCAATTGATTAAAAAAGTTTGGCTGTTTTACCAAAAGTGCCGATTGCTGCTGTAGTGAAGTCTAGCATTACTGGTGCGGGGACTCTGTTTTAACAGTATAAATAGTAAAGACAAAAAATAAAAATAAGACCAATGTCTGCCATATGTGTTCCCAATTCAGGTTAATTTTTCCTCGGACAAAATTGATCATATCAGGCATTTGAAAATGTTGCTGACCAACTATAAATCCTATCTTCCTACTCTTTTTGACTTGCTTTTGTTGAAGTGTCTCTTTCCGGTTATATTTATCTGAAGAATTTGGGCGAATTTTGAGAAACAGGTTAAAAACCTGTTCAAATTTAACAAACGGTATACTAATTTCTCACGAATGTAATTATCTAGATGACTAATGGCAAATGTCCACTATAAAACGTTTATTTCATGTTGAAAAGGATTAATGACATATTTAACGTCATCAACTACAGTCTGTTGTTAACTGAAATAGCTAGTTAATTTTAACGCTTTCAAAACAAAACTGCTTTCTTATAATCGACTGAGAGAACCTTTTATTTTGACTTCTATCAGGAAGGCTGATGCTAACTTTCAAGACAGTGACGACTTCTTCGACTAAGGTTTTCCGTTGACTTGAAGTGGAAAGATTATATTGAATCCATTACTGGTTTGCTTGTAGAATAGTTGGCTCACTGAGTCGTGCTAGAAAAGTTTTTTTTTCCGTCAGACTCTATCTTATCTATCTCACACATTTATAAATCTACCTTTCGTCTATGCAATGAATATTGCTGTCACATCTGGTCTGCTACTTCTGCTATGTAGAGATTCTTGATAAAGAATAATCTACAATGTCATTGGTTCTGACCTGGCATCTCGGCTTCAGTAAGAGTTATGGTAATTTACCCACGCACACATGGAACTCTCCAAGCTATAAGTACGAGCAGGTACTGACTTTTGGAAGGGGAAGTTTCCAGCAATCAGTTCTGACAATCGGAGCGAATATTCTTGCTGTAATACTCTCGATTGTAAATGTTTGTATTACTGTTTTATTACAGCGACGGACGTTACATTTAAATGTTTGCAGATCTAAGTTGGCAGAAAGTATGGAACCAGAACGGTATTCCATAAGCGAGAAAAGAAACTGTTAGCATGTAATTTAGTCAGCTTAACTGTAAATGGATGAGATCTCGACGCCGGTCTAATACAGCGCTTAAATTTTTAAAAAGTCTAGATGTCCTAACGAAGAGCGATATTTATTTCTGCACAAGGCCAAAATGGGGAATGGTGACAAAGGGACGGTTTTATTCTGTCTTAACGTTAAACTTACTTAGCCACAAACACTCACCCAAACATATAACAATATTCCTTACACCGCATTCTTACTTACCTTTCTTACTACATCCACTATAATACCTTATTTTCTTCATGAAAGTCCTCCCTTTAGACCCCGTATGTACAATTCATTGTCTGGAGGGGGGGACAATAATTTAAAAACTGACCCCGATTAGTATTTACGGTATGAATACAAATATATTTATTAGGTTGGTGCAAAAATAATGACGTAATAATGTCGTTTTTTGACGTTAAAAATACATCAAAAAACGACATTATTACGTCATTATTTTTGCACCAACCTAATACAAGAAACTAAACAAAATAATATTAGTAATAACACCCCCCCATCCTAGCGAAGAGCTCATCCGAACAATTGCCGTGAAAGTATTTGTAGAAAAGACACAGAGAGGCAACCTTACGGCGGTGTGAAGATGACTGTAGCCGAGCCGCCAGATAAGGACCGATAATATTGTTGATTTTTCTTTGCATTTTATCAAGGAACTCAAGATAAATAGCAGGAGCATCAAACCATGTATGACAGCAATATTCTAAGCATATACGAATCTGGAGAGAAAAATTGTCTCACACGATACAGTGAACCAACATTCTTAGGAAGTGATTTAGCATTCAATATAGTTTTTGCCCTTCATGTTAGCTAAGAACGTTAGCCCGAGAAGGCGCAATATGTTACTTTCCTGGAGATTAACATCAGCCATATTGATGGATGGCAGAGAAGGGCCTCTCAGATAATTATTTGAAAGAAATTTTAGAGGCGATAAAATTAAAAAGCCATCTTTTGCACCATGCAGCTGAGTGAAGAGTGGGGGTCGCGTTGTTTGTTTACACAACGATAATATTACATGTGTTCATCACCTTGTCTAATTGACATTGAATGAAAATGTAGTCGAAAAAGAAACAATATTTATTAGGCTGGTGCAAAAATATTGTCGTTTTTGACGTTAAAAATACGTCAAAAAACGACAATATTTTTGCACCAACCTAATAGTTTTACTTTTGTTTGTCTTCGTGTAATGATTTTATTAGGATTATTTGTTATCATTTTGAACACTTTTCTTGCAGGTCAATTCCGAAGGGTGTGTCGTTGCTAACATATGCTGGAATCTGCGAGGCCTGCGGCGAATTCTATGGAAACACATTCACTTACCGGTGTCTAACGGACAAGAGCTTTGAAACTTACCGTAAATGCAACATTGCTGTCACCCAGAAGCGAAAATGAAGAAGAAAAAAATGAAGAAAAAAAGAACAGGGGAAGTCATGTTGAAAACTATTTTTTTAAAAAGTCAACACGGATAGAAGACATGCTTGGGAAAGAGGAAGGAAAGAAGAAATAAAAATTCATTTAAAAAATCACAAATTGAAGAGTTCTTTTGTTATTAAGATTCTTTAAACAGGAGGTTTTTTTGTAGACGATTTTACCAGACGAGAGTAAAATAACACACATCACAAATGAATAGATAGATAGATAGATAGATAGATAGATAGATAGATAGATAGATAGATAGATAGATCAATTAATAGATAAATAGACAAAGATCAATGAATAGATAGATAGATAGATAGATAGATAGATAGATAAGATAGCGGAACAGACACAGATAGGCACATCAATGAATAGACAGGCAGAAAAAAGACAGAGAGATCAATGATTAGACAAATATAAATAGATAGATAGATCAAGAAATAGACATAGTTCAATATATATATATATATATATATATATATATATATATATATATAGAGAGAGAGAGAGAGAGAGATAGGTAGATAGATATCTAACTACACACACACGCACACATATATATATATATATATATATATATATATATAGATAGATAGATAGATATCTAACTACACACACACGCACATATATATATATATATATATATATATATATATATATATAGATAGATAGATAGATATCTAACTACACACACACATATATATATATATATAGATAGATAGATATCTAACTACACACACAGACACACACACATACATATATATATATATATATATATATATATATATATATATATATAGATAGATAGATAGATAGATAGATATCTAACTACACACACACATATAGATAGATAGATAGATAGATATCTAACTACACACACACACACACACACACATATATATATATAGATAGATATCTAACTACACACACACACACACACACATATATATATATATATATATATATATAGATAGATAGATAGATAGATAGATAGATAGATAAAGATCAATGAATAGATAGATAAAGATCAATGAATAGATAGATAAAGATCGATAGATAGATAGATAGATAGATAGATAGATAGATAGATAGATAGATAGATAGAGCAAGGGACAGCCACAGATAGACAAATACATTAATGAATATACAAATCAATGTATAGACAAATAGATTGAGAGCTCAATTACTAGATAGAGATCAATAAATAGATAGATAAATGGAAAAACAAAGATCAATAAATAAAATATATAAAGAGATCAATGAATATGCAGATAGAGATCAATGAATTCATAGAGAAATAGAGCAGTGTATAGAGAAATAGAGAGTTCAATGAATAGATCGATAAATGAATAAATATATAAAGCAATAGATAGATAGATAATGAATAAATCGAGAATGATAGATAACCGTTGTGATAGAGCAAGGAGTAGACAGATAAATCAATAAAAAACATGTATTTTAATCAACTTATATATTAGTCTAGTAGCAGAAAATATTTCATTATATGGGGTGAGGTTAACAGTTTTGACAGTTTTTCAAAATAAGTGGGTTCAATACATATACACAGATTTTCATACACACACACACACAAACAGAGAAACAAAGCAGTATAACCCGTCTTTTGCCGTTCAGTTGGAGCAGTTTAAGTTTAAAGTCAGCCCGCCCGAAAATCAATATTAGTAACAACATTTGGGTGCAACTGAGGCACATCCACAAATGGGTGGGGTGAGGTCACAATTTGAATTGGGGGGGTGGCCCTGAAAAGGGAACTGTATAATAATAAATAATATTATTGTAATAATTTTAACTATTTTTTATTAAAGTTTTTATGCAAGATATATATCCAAGAACAGATAGTAAATAGTAAAACGTTGCTGAGAGTTATAATGGACAGGAAATAGTGGAGAGCCATTGTCGCCAACAATTTGGACTCAAAACCGGTACTGAAGAATTATCTATCAAACAAAAAAAAATTCATCGAAATCGGATGAAAACTGTGGAAACGCATAGACATCCGATCACACAGACACACACATACATACACACACACATTTTGAGAATTATACATATATATATATATATATATATATAGGAATGAGTAGGATAAAAAATGTACTTACACGCACAAATGCAAATACTTGCACGTATGTAAGTATATTTCTTCCTCAGGGGTTATGAATGAATGCAGTGCTCAATGTTATGAAACAGAGCTATAAGTATATATTAGTGAATATACAGAATATCCAACGTCGATAACATTACTCGGAGTTTAATGCAGTTAATGCAATCTTCAGGTGTGAACTCTGACCATTATCTGTCGTGTTCTTGTGATGGTGTTTCAAAAGTCGGTGTATAAACTTGTCTATTTAAAATATAGAATTAACTATTAAGAATTTATATCGTTCAAATTCATTTGTTCGAAAGTTTTTTAATTTCTTTTTTCATTATTTTAAATTCTCCGACTTTATATAATAATCAGATGGACAATAATAAAAGACAATTCTCCAGACACATAACGATTGTAGGCGCGCCATAAAAATATCCTTCACTGGGAACCAACTAAAGGATGACTGCAAACATTAGCCTTGAAATAGATACCCTACCCGACCTTAGCAAAACCTCTCAGAGGATGATGAATCTATTGATAAGAATTAACTCCCTGACCACTTAAATAGTCTAGCCACTCCCACAATAACAAATTCTGTAACGGACCGTGCCTAAAAATACACGTAAACCGAAAGATAGCTTATTCCTAAAATTTCGCTTGAAGATGAAACGGGACTAAACACCACAATTCAACTTAATTTTAATAATTATTTGGATGATTTCGGCTCTCGTTTTTGAAACATGAGAACTCTTATGTAGCAAAGGAATCATATTTTTAAACAAAAAATATTATAATATAAGCTCTACTTCTGTATGGAGCACTGTCTTCTTAAAAATAAAAACAAAAATACTAAGGAACCCCGGATTATGCACCCAACGTGTTCTTTTCTATTTTCTGCATACCTGCACAATGATATATATATATATATATATATATATATATATATATATATATATATATATATATATAAAGAAGAAAACCTTAAATATTCATTTCGATTATAATTTATTTCGTGAATACCAAAATATTCAACTCTTCAGATCGAACTCTCCTTAGTAAAGGGAGACAATACACCGGACGGATATATTAGATTGATAGGGGGGGGAGCAAGAGAGAAGAGATTAGAAAGAGGGCTTATAGAAAAGAAAGGGTTAAGGAAGTAATGGCTGGGTAGTAGTTAGCTTAAACCGGCTGGCCCGGCCCAAATTTTCCCCTTGAAGTTTGGAACATTTTATATTAGGTTATACAGCAAATTAACCGATATGGCCTGTTGTTTTAGGCAGAACAAACCAACGCGGTTCCAAATTAGTTAGTCTAATGAAAGAGTTTTTAATACGAATAATAAGTAGAGATTACAATAATAATATCTAAGTATCCATTTCTTCAGACCGAAATTTCTTAGTGAATGAAAGCAATATACCGGACGAATATATTAGATTGACAGGGGGGAAAGGAAGGCAAGAGAGAAGATATGAGAGAAGAATGGAAAACGCTTTTAAAAAGGTGAGATAGAGGGGGGTGGTTAAAGATTTAAAGGGTTAAGGAAGTAACGAATGGTTAGTAGTAAGCTTTAACAGACTAACCCGGCCAAGAATTTCCTTAAGGTTGGAATTTTGTACATTGGTTTATGTAGCAAATTGACCGATATGTTCGGTTGTTTTAGGTATGATCAACCAACACAATTTCAAAGTAGTTAGTTCAATCATCAAGGGTCTTTAATGCAAATAATAAGTAGAAATGACAATAATAATAATATTAATTATACTATCAGGCATAAATGAAGGGATTTCGAATACAGATAAATAAAACAAATAAATTTAGAAAATTAAGAGTAAAAATAAAAATACAAATAAAAATAAAAATGGTGTATGGATAAGAATACAAAAGATCTTAGTTTAGAAATATGAGTGTGGTGTACATCGGCAAGACAGTCATGGATTCAACTATGTGTGAAGAAACACGCAAAAACAACAAAGTCGTGTGATACTCAATATCAACCCACATTCACATCTACACATATACATACGCGTGTACATACCTTCATACATACATATGAATGTATACGCATATGCGTTATTACCCATATAAACGAACACTTCAAGTGTGCAATCCCCCACCCTACATCATTATAATGCTTTGTAGTCTACATTGAGCTCTCCCTGGATTAATACCCACCTTGGAATTATCCCTACCAGTCAGAAACTGGTAATATATATATATATATATATATATATAGATAGATAGATAGATAGATAGATAGATAGATACTATTAGTGGTAAATATACACATACATATGCAAAATATATAAATATATATAGATACATGCATACACATACATATATATTTTGTATAAAAAAAAATTTTTTCGAAGAGTATAGAATCCAGGTAGAACTCAATGTCCAGGACAGAGTAAGGATATAATAAAAAGGCTTAAACCCTAATATTCCATGGTTATAATTTATTCCATTGGAATCGTAAATACGATCCAATTCATCAGACCTACAAATTCAAAAAAAAAAAAAACCAATTTTTTGAATTTGTAGGTCTGAGGAATTGGATCGTATTTACGATTCCAATGGAATAAATTATGACCATGGAATATTAGTGTTTAAGCCTTTTTTATTATATATATATATATATATATATATGTGTGTGTGTGTGTGTGTGTGTGTGTGTATTCCTTTTAAAAACTTCCATAGAACGTCATCTAGCAGACGATAAGTTTCCTGGCAGACAAAACGGAATAATGCTAGTATGAGAAACAGATTCACGTGATTTACGTATATTAACTGCTTCATAAAGAGAACAATAGTTTTATTGTGTCTGTCTCAAATTTCAACCAACACTTGTTAATATTCCCCGCGTATTTGCTTAAATATGTATCGATTGCAATAAATTTGCTTTAAATAGATAAGAACTATCGAGGCCGAAAATTTATATGAAAATATAATGTTTGAAATTTTATAGTATTTTTCATTCATCTGATGTGGCAAGTGTTTAGTTGACGTTTCTTGTAAGTGTATTCATATTATTTCGGGGTTTAATTGCAATATGCTTGTTTGATATCCGAGATCAAGACAGAGAACTGGAATGGCATCCCAATTTCGACCCCCACTTGTGCGTGAATAGATTTACATATAGACGTAACTGATAGATGAAATTCAGTTGTAAGTTTTTTTTAAAGGTTACTTATGTTAGTCCTTGTGTTTAAAACGATCTGGTTTAGAAATGTCCTTCACCACTAGAAAATAAAATCGTATTTATCATTCAGATACGAGGTCTAATAAAAAATATCGAGACTGGTGCTATAAAAAAAACTACAACACATATCAATTCGGCCTTCGAAGTAGTCCCCTTCTAAAATCATACACATTATCCAGCATCGTTTCTTCCTTCTCAGTGAGATCTGATTTTTGGAAAAAGTCTGGAGAATATGGTCGTTATCGGATCTGGGAAATGTACTTGTTCCAAAACCGCTGCACAAGCCAATGGTTACTGGTGGAAACTCTGTGGTGTAACGAGACGACCACACTCTACACACTTTCCTTCCAAGCACTGCTATAAACAACGGAAGCGAGCGGGAACGTTATAACTTAGTGAGTATGCGCGACAGAGATCAAGGTCAATCCGTGCGACTTCACTCTGCGTACTTTAATTCCGTTACCATAGGAACAATCCCGATATTTTTGATCAGATCTCGTATAAGCATAAATTCACACACAATTTTTTTTTTTTGAGGGGGGGACCCATAAAGTACTTTTCCCCTTTCTTTGTATTCAACATTTAGAAAAGCTAAAGAAACTTTGATTTGTTAATGTGTAATGATTATATGCCATTAAAAATTTGGTTTTACGGGGGCACGGAGGGGTAATGGGTAGAGGCTCGGATTGTGGAACTAGAGTATTCATAAGATCCATCATCATCATCATCAATCCCTTGACTGGGAGACCTACCTCTAGTCAACCTCCTCCAATATGATCTGTTGGCAGTGACTCTCAGGTGTTCCGGCATTGTCAGGTCTGTTCACTCTTTAATGTAAACACAACATTCACTTATGTGCTAATACCCTTAGGAAAGGTATGAACCCAGCTCTTTCTCTCCCCCCCCCCAGCTATAGCAAGACAGATTGGGAAACCACTGTCGCAGACGGGAAACTTTGAGAGGGTTGGGTTCCGTCGCTTACCCAGGAAACATCACTGCAGCTATGGCTGCATTAGACGTGGTGCTCCTTAAACCCGAAGAGGCTACGGGACTCGTGAACGTGAAAACAACAACAAAAAATAGTTTATTTTGTGAAGTTTTGTTTTTCACAGCGAAATAGTGCATCTATTTAAGTTATAATGTTCTCGCTCACTTCCGTTGTTTGTAGCAGTTCTTGGAAGGGAAGTGGTGGTCGTTTCACCACACCACAGAGTTTCCATTAGTGACCATGTTTTGTGCAGCGGTTTGGGGCCAAGCACAATATTTTCCAGTTTCGACAACTATATTCTCCAGATCTCACCCCTTACGACTTATGCCTCTTTCCAAAAATCATATCTCACTTGAAGATGTTCAAAATTCCCACGTTTGACAATAGAAATAATTTAAACCAGAAATTAAAATAGCTTATAGTAAATTTATGAGTATTTGTGAGAAAATACAAGTCATCGTCGTCAGACGTTGTAAATGAAAATAGCCTGTTTAGATTTTAGAGGTTGAAATAAATGTTGCCAGAGTCAACCAACTGACTTTTCCCGCTCCAACCAGTGTATTTCACCAAAATCTGTACGCTGATACAATGTTAATGACCTGTAGGATTATAACTCTTGCATTGAATAACATAAATATCTACTTGTATGTAGCCTTCAAGGTGGGTGGGTATAGTTAATTACTGACGACATTTAGAAATAAATCGGTGACTTCTCTTTCGCTAGTCATGTTTATGGCTGGTTTTGCTAAGAATTTCGACTTTTATTAATTGTTCTACGTACAGATTATCGTAGCTAGATGCATTATTAAACTTCACGTGGCGGCGTTCAAAAGCATAATACCAGAAGACACGTGATCCAATTAAGTACACATTTATTTAAAAACCAGAAACTATTAATGTGATCGAAACTTAAAACTACAGAAATACGAGAAATTTGAATTTTATTAAGTTGTCGCACTTTTGAGTTATATATATATATATATATATATATATATATATATATATATATGTGTGTGTGTGTGTGTGTGTGTGTGTGTTTATCACTAATATTAGCATATTTATATATTTTACATATGTATGTGCTTATTTACCACTAATATTAGCATATGCACCTATGTATATATATTTATATATTTTACATATGTATGCGTAGTGCATATTTACCACTAATATTAGCTATATATATATATATATATATATATATATATATATATATATATATATATATATATTCATACACGTTTCATTAAATAATATAGACAAGTATTGTCTATTTATTTTATATAATTTTTTTTCGTAACATCTGATAAGTTTAATAACATTATCGTTGAACGAAGAAAGAAATTCACAATATTGATCCATATTTTTTTTTAATACAACCTAAGCTTTCGGTTTACTTAATCCATTATAAAAGATGTCAATTACAACATATTAAGCAATATACGGACAAGACAGTGACGATAGTCTGTCAATGTTTACATAGATGATTTCTAAGCAACGATAAACACGTGCATATAAGACGCTAGAAGCGAAAATCGCACCGCATCTCATGACGTCACACATGACCACACGAGAGTGAATTGTAGAAGTATGGAAAGCCGTTGGTATAAACCAATGGCTTCTGTTACCAATTATAGACATTTAAGAATGTTTGTAGAGATGTCATAATTGATTTTGTTTTCAACTGTTTCTTGTATAATGCTTCAAGGATTTTTAATTTTTGTCTATTGTTTTCATGTCGAAGTATAATTGTGTTTTCGACGAGTATTTTACGGAATTGTGTAAGCGGGCAGGCATGTTGTTTTAAATGCCTAAAAATGTTAGAGTTTTCATTCAAATGTAGTGTCAAGCGTCGTGAAAGCAAGTTTGTGGTGTGACCAACATAAATATTATTTAATTCGTTGGAGATACACTCTCCCAAATGGCACTTGAATTTATAAACTATGTTGGTTTTTTGCAAATCGCTAACCGGGGGAGAAGAATCATTGCGAAGAATTAAGTTGGATATACTAGATTTAGTGTAGTATATGATTAATTTAATTTTTTTGCTAGGATCTGTAGTTGATATATTAGAATATACTAATTTTTTTAGTATATTTTCATCTTGTTTATAATTAGTATGCATTTGATTACGATATAGTATTATGTACAATTTGCTTAGTATTGAGATTTTTAAGAAAGCATCTTATTTGTTCATCAACTATATAGTTTGGAAAGCTATTATTAATAAGTGTCTGTTTTATATTCTTTATTTCACTGTAAAAAATCTGTTTTGTGGATGAATTAGTTTCTGCGCGATGTATTAGATTCTTTATAATTACTATTTTGTAGTAATATGGGCATTCGCTCTTGTAGTTAAGTGTACGTGAATTTATGCTTGTAGGTTTTTTGTATGGCGAAATAGTAAATTTGTTATTATTTGTGTTTATCGATATGTCAAGGAAGGGGATTTTATTAGTAGTATTGAGTTCATATGTGAATTTAAGGACAGAATTATTTTGGAAACGTTTTTGAAGTTGAATTATTTCATTTGTATTTTTAACTAACATAAGAATATCATCAACGTATATTAGGTAGATTGATGGTTTTTTTAAATCTGTAAATATCTTATTTTCGAGGTTCGACATGTAGAAATTGCTAAATGTCGGACCCAGTACTGAACCCATGGAGACACCATCACGTTGTATATATATATATATATATATTGTTATTATGATCGAAGAAAGGGATTTCAGTAGTACAAGCCAATAGTAGTTTTCTTAATATATTAGGATTAATTTTAAGTGGGGGTAAAGATGAGTTACTGTATATATTCCTTATAATTATGTCAATAGTTTCACTAACAGGGATATTGGTAAATAAGTTTTCAACATCAAGTGAAGCCATGATTTCATTGTCGAGTTTTTCACTTTTTACGATTTGGATTACTTCCAATGTATATATATATATATATATATATATATATATACTGGGTGTAAAAGCAAGATTGTCCAGTTGTTAGATTGAGCTCTGACCCATTGTATCTTAGAAATGACTAAAGATATCTTACTGGAATTTTCCGAGGTTTTTATATCACTACTGGATTCTACATTGAGCATTAAGAATGTATAATTACTCTCCAAGCTTAACAGAAAATTCGTGATGAATTTGATCATAAACGAAAACGACATGTTCATCATTAATTAATCATATTTAAGGATCGGAAGCTCATGAAGGATTGAAATAAAGTTCATATATATATATATATTATTTCAGGATCATTTTCCAACTTATTCAAGATGATCTTCGCCCTCTCTAACCTTCTGTCCCGGAGTAACAAGGTGCCTCACTGGTTTCACGTACGATTTCATTTTCAAGTCTTTTTTCACTGCTCTTTGAGCTGTCATATCTTAAACTCCTCTCTCACGTGCAAAACGTCTTATAAATTGAGTTGGATCTTTTCTAATTGATCTCTTTAGCTGTAAGTTGAAATGATGATCCCTCTTCCTGTTGTGACCTCCTGATCCAGTTTTCCTTTCTACTGTTACCTCTTAAACTTATTCAGCGTTCGCAGGATGGAATTAAAAATGTAAGTCAAAGTATGAATGTTGGTACCATAACTGAAGGCCTGAATGATCTTTTTCCTCGCACTATTGCTTATTTGGAAAGACAGTGGGGCTGGCACAAAACGATTTTAGCCTAAGCAGAATAACTCAAAGTGTTTTTTTGATAAATGGGTCAAGATGGCTAAAATCTAAATCTTATCTAAAATCCTGGAAAAATGAATGAACTCAATTATTTTAGTGTTTTTCTTTAGGTATTAAACATTTTGTAGGATGGATAACTATGCTGTTACACCCGGTATATATATATATATATATAATTATTTTTTTAAAAATGATTCCTTCGCTACATAAAGGTTCTCATGTTTCAAAAACGAGAGCCGAAACCATCAATTATTAAAATTAAATTGAATTAAAGTAACAAGCCTTGTTTCATCCTCAAATATATATATAAAGATATATAACTCCTTAAGATATATAACTCAACAAATCAAAACCTACCCACATTTCTCATTCACACAAGACAGACAGGCTTACGGAGGTGTGGAGGCCTCACACTTATACACTCACCCACACGAATATACACACATCATACGCACTCACTCCCTAATGAGCCAAATGATAACACACACCCACAGCAATACACACGCTTACACATATCATACTCACTCCCTAAGAACCAAATAACACACACACAAACACTAAACAGAGACACATCCCCTCACCAAGTCCAATAAAACTGTCAAACTGACCAGAGAATTCATAGCAGCATGTATCTATCCAGCTCTTATCTCAAATAACAACTTAAAAGAGACTGTTTGGCCAACACAAGGAATGTTAAAAGATTCATGTTAAAAAGATAAAAAAATAAAAAAACAAATGAAAACTACAGACAAAAGTTCATTTTCTCCATCAAGACATTCATTTCTGTAGTTTAGTGCTAGCAGCAAGCAGAAATATTTCTCCTCCCAATGATGGCCATTTCGGCCGAAACTAGTCGAGGAATCTAAATGAAATAATAATAAAAAAAACGAAAGAATATTAATCTACAACCCAGTGTGTCTGAAGATTTTAATTTTTTAATATTTTTTTTATTGTTCAAAATATATATATATATATATGTATGTATGTATGTATGTATGTATTTCCAAAGATTCGCTAAAATTGACAATGCATAATGAAATAATGGCCCAAACTTAATAAAAACAAAGTCTTATCATGAAAATATCAAAGAATTATACTTTTACTTGCACACATGGATAATTGTCAATCTGCACATACTGATTTTGTTTTCCTTTAATATTCTTGAGAGTATTATGAAACCAAATGAGAAGAAATTAAATAAAACTTGTTACCATGACAATACTGTTGCTTCTTATTATTGAGTCACTCCACCACATCCATCCTGTGTTGCACACAGAGGCTTACCTGGGATCTTAAGGTTTCAAGGTTGTTAAGTGTTCATAGATCTTCAAGATTGGGGCAAACTAGATTTTCCACTGTTTGCAATAGACTGCATTGGCAGTTGGGATCAACATTGGTGGCATATCCCCATTTCTGAAGGTTGGCTCTACAGTGATTTAGGCAAGACCAGAAGGGAGAGGGTGAGTTATTCTGTAGGGCTGAGAGAGAGCCTGTTTTCCAGATTGATAAGAAGGCTGCACCACAGTGACAGATGCAGATTAGGAGCTATGTTGTTCAGTGGTTTGGCTGTGTGTAAAAAGCTGTGTCTTGACATGAGACTCTTTGTCATTGTTCACAGCCATGGTGTGAATGACAAGGGTCAACTCCCTGCTTCAACTTCTCGAGTTGGGAGTGGACTGTCCTTATGTAAGGGGGAGCAATACCACTATTTTGGTTGGCTTGAGACATCCACTGATTGATCTGCAAGAGGTGTTTATTCTATGTGAATACGGTTGCTTGAAAATGCTGTGTTCAATTTGGATAATTTTAACAGTTAATAAAATATTAAAAATACATCTGTAAACAAATCAATCTGTGTATATCAGAAATACATTCAAATTAAATATAGTGATTTGACATAGGAAAGAAAGTTATGAAGTGGAAAATAAAATGCATACAGCCAAAGAAAATATCAAATACTTATAAAAAATACCAGCAGTATTCATGAAAATTTTACACCTTTATTTTACTTTTCTGATTTGGTTTGGTTTGTTTTGTTTTACAGCATATCAACCTCAATGGGTTATTTAATGCCAGTAATTCCAAAAATGTATAGCTGGTAATAATTTTTTTATAAAGTATTTCTGGTATTAAAACCTATTTTTACACTTTCATAGTGTTTTGACTGCAGTTTTTTTTTGTGGGGGGGGGTCAACTATTTGTCCATAGCTGGGACCCTAACAGGTGCTTCCACCCCAGGTGAGGGTGGACCTGGGAATAACAGTAAGAGGTGGTCCCACACTCCTCAAAACCTCCTGATCAGAGACCTTGCTGTTGGATGTGGTTTATCGTCTTAACCAGAACGTAATTTTCTGATGTACCATAATACTTAGTAAATAAATGACATCATCTTTTCCATGACTACAAAATACCCATGGAAATTCCCTTATTGTATTAAATATTTTAGCATAAATTTAACCAAATATCGCAATAAAAATCATGCTTGTAAATATTTAAAGAAGTAAGAGGGTACAAATGAAAAGATTTAAAATTAAGTTTTGCCATTTTACTGAAACATGTTTCTTCTATCTTTTCTTTTTCTCACTGAAACCAAACACCATCTCTGATATGTCTTTTCCATGTGATCAAAATGAAATAGCCCAATATTGATGAGATATTTACAGGATGTAACATATTCTAAGAAAATTATAATACAATAATTAATGATCATATATTATTTAGATGTTAAGGAAAGTTTTCGCTTTGATTAATTTTCAGTTATGTCTTGATAATGCTCTCCTGAAAAAAGCAGAATGTAACTGTACGTTAACAGTTTCTTGTCTCACAATGAGGAACACGCTTCTTGCTTTCCAGTCAACTTTGATCATCAGAAGCTTAAATGCAACATATTATCTTCTGTCTTCTTTTTCTGTTCTTTAGTTGATCTGGCTTAATGGCATATCAAACTATGCGTTATTTAATGCCGAAATCTAAGTGTTTTGTATGCAGTTTTTTTTTTTTTTGGTGTGTGTGTGTGGGGGGGGGGAGATAATATTGGTTTCGTGATACAGTGTAACCTGGATATAAGAGAGTTGTCGGGACCGGAGAAGAAGTCTCCTATACCCGGGTTTCTCTTATATCCGGGTTCGGTCTATTTTGTTTAGGTAAGTATGGCTCTAATTTGGGACCAGAGAAAATCTCTCTTATATCCTGGTTAAACTGTACTAAATTAATCCATACTAATTAATCCATACCTGGGGGAGAAGAGATGAATTCATACCTTTCCAAAGGGTATTTGCATGTAAGTGAATATAATGAATCCAAATGGAATTGGAATTCGGCATTCTGATTAGTAATTCCAAGTCGTTAACCATACATGCACATCCAAGCTTAAAGCATTCTGGTATTCCAAAGTTGGTCACCCATTAATGTATGGACCAGGCTTGACTTCGATGATTGTATGGGAACCAGGGTTTCAACATGATGTCTGTTCTTTTGTCCTCTCTCCTCAATTTTTTTTTCCAGACTTTATGAATTTAAGCACACTACTCAATTGGCAGCTAGGTCTCATCATTTTACAGTTGAAATGGCTAGATGGAACTGTAAGTTCTATGATCACACTTCTCACTCATGGAACTCTTTTCCAGTTAACTTTGATTTTCAAAGATTTAAACACAATATCAGTCATTGTCTTCTTAATTTGTGTTCTTTTATTGTTCTCTCTCCTTAATAGTTTTTTTTTCTCTCTCATATTCTCTTACACTTAGTAACCCTTTGTGTCTTTGTTGCTTTATTGCCTTGTGTAGGGTAATAAATATCTTCACTGAGTCAGTCTTTTGATACTTTTTTTTTTTATCTTTTTCCTCTCTCTTGATTTTGTTAGAAGTCAGTCACTCATGTTTTTGTTAGGGGGTGGGGACTGGTCCTACTAACATCTTCCACACCATAATTTCATTGATAAAATATATTTTTTTTTTGTAGATATTAAAATTTTTAACCAGTGGGTGCTGTGTGTGTGTAAGAAATTTTGGTGTATGAAGGAGCCAAGGTTGACTGATAAATTCTTATGGTGAATGAGTATATTGTAACGAATGGTCATGAATCTGATTAGCTAGGTATAAGACAGCTAGTGATAACCAACTTTGACCTCTTTTTTCACCCTTGTGCCACAATTGCTGTATCAAATTAGTAATAAATGATGGATACATAATAATGAAAAAAATGTATTATTTACCTGTACACAAGAGAGAAGGAAGTTTGTTTCTCCCTGAACCATTTAAAAACAAAAAATGTGCAGGTAAAAAAAATGAACACCAAAACACTGTGAAAGTGAAAGACATTTATTTACAACCAATAAGGTTGTAAAAATTATTCATAATAAATATACAACAATATTTCTTCCAAAGCATACCACCAAAAAGAGGCAAATATTTTGGCAGATTGTGACTCTTTAACAACCAAAGATTCTTTGTGATACATTAGATTTCTATTTTATATAGTATGCTGTACACTTATAAAATCCCTATGACCAGATCCACCATTTTAAATTCAGTGATTCAAGTTCTTTATATCAAATACTAGTTGTGACCATTACCTTAAAGTATTTACAACACCCACAACTGATAAAAGGTCAAAAAATATCAATTTCAGAAAAGTACTTTAAGATTCTGCATTATTCAAAAGTCTTACTTCCTTAAGTTAAGTATATTTTCAGCTGCTGTCATAGCGTAACATGACCATGAAATCCAAATTTACTATCATTTGATGATCAAAATGACCTGTAGTGTCAGGACAGACTATTCGTTAGGTGAACCTACAGAAAGCAAAATCTTTAAAATAACTAGAAAAAAAAAAAAAAACTGGACTTCAGACAGATATTTAATGGTTTGTTGTTGTTACTCTGATACTTGTAAAATCTTCCAGTTAAGTAATAGTGAAAGCACATATTTGAGTTGCTAAGAAAGAGCCAAAAGCAAAAACGAGAGATCTTTTTTAGGTCATTATCACACACCTATCATAACAAGTATATAAATCATGTGACTTTCAATTTCTAAATCATGAACTGTCAATGTGAGTAAAATATGAGGTTGAGTCATAAATAATTTCCATTTTCCTTTCTCGACTTCATTTTTCGAAAAATAAAGTACAATTAAATTTTACCAAATTATACTTATCAGCTTACAGCACCTGGTATTTCCAAACAGTCACCCATCTAAGTACTGACCAGATTGAATGTTGCTTATCATATGGGCAACCAGTGTTTCAATGTCATATGGTCAAGTAACTGAAGCAAGAATACAAGAACCCAACACATTTTTTTCAAGTGCTGACCAAAAGTTCTGAGAAAAACAAATTGTTCAGTCTATTTATCTGTCCAATTACCCAATGTTTCCTGTGTCTCACATCTTCATCCTTTGGAATTTCAATTCCAACCATCCATAGTGTAAAGAAAACAATCATTTATTGTCCACAAAAGCCAAACTTATAAATGGTGAGCCAGACACACACTGCCTACAGATACTCAATATTAATATGAATTTAAAAATAACATTGACTTCCATGATGAGAGTCTCAAGATTCGATGCCAATCAAAAATCGGACATAGTTTAACTACTTAACATCAGCTGCATAGCAGAAAGTATTCAGTATATACATGAGGACAATATTCAAAAGCAGTTCCACACTTCAGATACCTGATGAAAGTCAAACCTCAAGATCAAAACATGATCAAGAACTGTGTGTATAGCATTCTATTCTGCTATTAGCAGAGAGAATGAAAAGGCAAAAATTGGCCACATGCTAAAGTCAAAGCTAAAAGAACACTGGAAATTTTATTGTTGAGTACAGCTATTCCTGTGTGGAAAGAAAAGATTCACAAGTAACTGAAGAACTCTGAATAAGAGATAGAAACATTGGATAATAAAACTATTGAAAGAATTGGCCGATAATCCATTCAGTAGGCCTAGCATAGAAATGAACAAAAGAGACTTTGATTTGAAAAACATTGGTTTTTAAGCTCCAAAATTCCACCACCTAATTGTCCTCTGGAAATAATGGAATAATTAACAAGAGTAATTTTCCCTGGCACAGACAGTGGAATGAGAAAAGTCTACCTTATATACTTAATAGGGTTTGATTCAGAATTATGAGGTTATCAAATATGGTAAGTATCTGAAGAAGGATTAGCATACAATGGCTAAAATGTTGTGGCTATAACAAATAAGAGAAAGCCATTAGCTTGAACAAATAAGTATATGATAATGGTAATTCCACTTCTCAGGTTCAGGAATTATTAAGAAAACCTTTGAGTCTAAGGTTCTAATTTCTGAAAAGAAAACTTAAACTGAGTGAATTGATTCAATTTTAAAATCTTACTGCATTGATAAAATTGTTTTTAACTCTCTATGGTACCTAACACAGGACTAGATGGGTTTTTCTTATTTTTTTTTTTATAATCCCAACATATTAGTGCCTTTGTTGCCTGGCTTGGGGTGATTAAAAAAAAATATTAATATTTATTATAGAATTCTGCTCCTAACTATTGTTCGATTTTCATTTCAATAGAATTGTGGGCAATAAAGTTGTCTTTTTCAGGCTTCTGGTGAATGTCTATACAAACTGAACGAAAGTAAAATGCAAAATTTCTGGTATTTCCTATTAATGTCAAAATCCATTATTAATTTACTGTGGCCATTATATAAATATGGTGAACTCTCCCGTTGTATGAGGGTCAAGCAGTTGAATTCCTAGGAGCCGACAGCCAGACACCAGTACATGATTTGATTATAGTGGTGAAGGCTTTGAGTAGAACCAACCACACTTTTTGAAGGGCTGAATACAGAGACCCAGTGCACTACGTGCCACAAGGTCCCTAAACAACCATCTGCAGGTTTTGAATTCAGAGTTGTCATTCTAGACCAGTTGCCATCCAAGGCTATAGAACCCAATCTGTCCTGCTATTTACCCATAGCTGGAGGGAGAAGAATAGGATCAACACTTTTCCCATAGGGGTATTAGCACATAAGTGAATGTAATAGATTCGACTGGAATTCGAGCTTGGCTCTCCGATTCCTCAATCTGAGCCACTCCACCGTGCCTCCTATATAAATATACTTAGCATAATTTAGCATCTATGTCGGAAAAAAATAATAAAATAAAATAAAATAAAATACAGCTGAACACAGGCTAATCAGGATTTAAACTTACATTCTCAATGATCAATCAGAAGTGGAAACTTAAAATTTAAAGTTTCTCTAGTGGGAAGCATCAGCATAACTGACTGAGTTAAAAGGAAATCCATTAGATCTTGAGGTTACCGAAAAGTCTTCAAAGGGATTATCAGACAAGACAATACATGAAAATAATTAAAAAAAAAAAAAAAAAACTTACCTTTTTTTTATACACACACTAAATTTTCATCCAATACAAAGCTCAAGAACCACTCAAGGTAGAGAGTTACTGAATAAGGTGTGTGAAATGAATGTAAGAGGAAGAAGTAGGAAGTGAAAATTATGAGGCTATGGAGGATAGATAACAATTGACCTTATACTTGACGAGGTTATGGGAGTCTGTTCCACAAAGTAGCAGTTCTTGACAAGAAGCTTTCTTACCAATGGAATATGACAGGAACAAGAGTGATTCAACCCTGAGGACGTAGCAAAGTGGGTCTTGGTTGTAAAGGTCTGAACTGGTGGCACTAAAGAATGGAGCTTATCTGAACATTGGCCATGGAAGTAGCGATAGGTTTGTGACTTTTCTGAAATCTTAATAATATAAAGACAATTTTTAAAAACAAAATTTTTTTAAAAACAACAACTGGAAATATATGAGGATAGATGACCATCACGATGCAAAACACAGATACATAGGGAATGAGGGTGATATCACCTTGGAGACACAGCAAGGTGGATCTTGACAGTAGAGGTCTGAATGGGTGTCACTAATGGAGCAGATCTGAACATTTGTCATGGAAGTAGGTTTGTAACTTTTATAAACTCTTAAGAATGCACAAACAATTTATCCCAATTTACTGGGTATGAATGTAAGAGGAGGAAATACAATGTGAAGATATGGAGAATGGATAATGATTGACCCTAGACTGGAAAAGGAAAAGATTGTAGTGTTTGGGGAAGCCTTCAAGTTGGAGCCCGTTTCACAAAGTAGAAATTTGTGGCAAAAAAGCTTCCTGTGTGGAACTTACAAATGGAATACAAAGGGAATGGGGTTGATTAAACCCTGTGGATGTAGTTAGGTAGGTTTTAGCTGTACATGTCTAAATTGGTGGAACTAAAGAATGGAGTTTGTCCGAACATTTTGTCATGGAAATGGTAAATGTCTACACAGAAAAGCAACAGTGTCTTTCTGATAACAAGAAAACTAGGAAAACTAAAGACCTGCAGCTGCATTATAGATGAGATGAATGGGAAGAAGCATTTCCTATTAGCTGGCATGCTGATCACTTGCAACAAAATTGCACCATCATTGCTTACAAGTATTTTTGGTGGAATGCCAATGCAACAAAGACTAAACATAGTTGATTTTTGCTACAGACTTTAAATATACACAGACTGACCCTGGAAGGTTATGTATTAAAAATAGGTGCCTGAAGTGAAGCTGGTATCCCCACTACATAATTCATAGAATACTTCTAACTACATAATCTGCACGTATACATATACATGATAAAAATATAGTTTTAAGTTATGCTATATTTAGGAGTGCTCAATATCAGGAATGAAGAATAAGTATATAAAAAAAGTGGATGGTGTGGTCAACATCCAGCGGCAACAGTTTGTTGCATGTCTAAACATGAAACAGGCAGTTGCTGCTAAGTGCTGGGCTTAATGTCCACTTTTACATTTTTATCTCTCTCTCTCATATATATATATATATATATATATATATATATATATAGGTGTTGAAACAAAATGGCATTTTTGTAGTGATTTTATAACATATTTATGTTATAATTTTTTAAATAAATAATTATATATCTATATATATATATATATATATATATAATAGACATTAGTGACAATTAATTATAAGGGTCAAAGTTACAATTAATCCTTCTCAGACAAAGAGGAAATTCTGTCAGAAATTCTTCATTTCAGAAGAAAAATACAAGTAATATGGTCCAAGCTTTTGATTTTCTTAAGTCATCAGGGCAGGGAGAGACAAATGGGGAGTTTAGTAAAATTTTGAAATGGCAGACCAATACTATTTCATTATTATTATAGCATAGAGTGGATTGCCTTATTTATGGATTTTAACATTCCTGTATAAATTCCTGTCATTTTTAATAGTATTTGATTTAAAAATATTTACTACTTAAATACGCAGAAAAAAAAATAAATTATATAACATACACACACACACACTAAAAATGCTGTTTGAAGTATAAAATTAGTTTTAGGAACCAAAAGAAAATACTATAAAATAACACCAACCCAGGTAAAAAAGCAAACTATTGACTATTAAAAAAAAAAAAAAAAATGGGCAAATACTTATATTTTCTTTACCATTTAAGCATTAATTAAAAAATAATAATTATTTAAACAAAAAATAAATAAAAGAAATGGAATACAGCTATATTTTGAAAAACTGTAAAAAAAAAAAAAACAAAAAAAAAACAGAATATTCTGGAATATTAACCTAATTTGACCCTGGAAGTAATTTTGTTATAGTATCTTTTGAAACTGAGAACCAAAAAATAAAGAAAAGAAATGAGAGAGCATAAAGAGAAAAGTAAATTACGAAAAGAAAATAACTACAAACTTCTACACATGCACACACACAAGAAAAATAAACCTAATAAAAAATTTTTTTCTAATATAAAAATAACCAAAATCAGAACAATGGCAGGCATTTGCTGATATCTCCTGATGAGTGGACCAAACAATTATACAAAGGTTCATCTACGAAACTTGGGAGTAGAGGTGCTGAATATAGCATCAATCAGCTAAGTGACAAATTTTATATTTCTATTAATCATATATATATATATATATATATATATATATATATATATATATATATATATATTATTGCATTGCTATTTTGTAGTAAATGAATGTGTTTTTTACTTGCTCAAAGAAAAGTAATGTCATATTTTTAAAAGGAAAGTGACCATTATTTTAATTATCCAGGGATTCTTATATTTTTCCTTGTTTATTATAATTTTTATTACATTATTATTATGCATTTAATATCTTTATTACATACACACACACGTGTGTGTGTGTGTGTGTGTACGTATATATATATATATATATATATATATATATATATATATATATATATACACACACACACACTTAAATACCTTTTGTCAATACAAGAGATCACAACAATATATTAAGGATATGTTTTTATAATTAAAGCTGCCTCAGAAAGTTTCCACACTCTTTTCACATACAATTTATAAATAAAATACATAGAATTATTTTTTTTTACTGTCACTTTAATCTAGTTTGGATTTATCATTATTTACATTCAGATTAATATCCTCATTTTTTTTTTATTTTTTTACATTTATGTTCACTCAGTACAAGGCCCAAAGCCACTCAAAGCAGAGGATTACTGAATAATGCTGTATTAAGAAGAGAAGATAAGCACAGCTTTTGAGGTTATCCCTAGACTTGAAGAGAACAAGATTGTACTGATCAGGAAAACACCCACTTGGGAGTTTGTTCCACAAATAGTATTAAGGAAGAAGCTATCCAAGTTCCTTCTTATTAAAGGAATATGAAGAGATGATTCGTCCCTGTCTACATGGACTGGCAGACCCTTGCTGTAAAGGTTCAAATTGATGGAACTAAGGAATATAGCTAGTCAGACCATCTGTTAAATAGAGATATAATTGTGAGAGTTTTGTGATGTTTCATTTGTAGGAAAAGGTTTGTAGGATAGAAAATAATTCATCACCCACAAGGTCATGTAGATGTTTTCGAACTCTATCCGAGGCCAAAATTGCTGAAATGTTGTGATAATAACGACAAAGATGAGGACATTAGTTCAAATGCAAGTAAGGTAAATACTAAATAACTTTGCATGTCTTGATAGCAATAAAGAAGAATTTTAGATAACAATAAAAATATTGACAATTTATTTAGTCGATTCTGCAATACAAAATTGATTTCTTCCTCTTTGAATTGATTAGAAACTGAAATTTATATTTAGAAAACATGATTTGTGTTGTTTTTAAAATCAAGAATCTTTTATGACATTTCTTTAAAGAACTTTAAGAATGCTAAAAAGTGTGTTTTAATAACGTTTCATGAGACATAACAATATGGAAACTTTTGAAGATCCTCCTTATACAAGTTGTATGTAAATATATGCATATATGTATGAATACAATTTTGACCTTTTATGTGAACAAGAAATATACAAGCATTTATATACCTTCACAAATATAAGTTCTAAGCTTTATTCAGACAACTGAATTTGTGTTAATATTGTTACAACAACATTTCAGCCAATCTATTCACCAGCTATCTTGTGTATATATTAAGGCCACCAGAGTTACATAAATGACAATAGATGATATTATCTGCATGTCTTGCATTGCTAGACTGAACAGATTTGGTTGGTATATTAGCAGCCATTTTTATTTGTTGCCATTCTGCTTTGTAAAAATCTAGAGAAAGAAAAGGAAACTTTTCTCTTTCCTTACAAATTATACCCCTACGAAGCACTACAGAATGCCTCAGCCAAAATGTCAATAACACAATGTTTTTTTTTTTTAATTCTTAAAATGTTAACACCTTTTCTCAGTTATAGACAATTTATATGTAAGTCATATTTTTTTTTTTTAATCAGTTCACCCCAACCTTTACTCCTGTTCAAAAGGTCAAAGAATGTGAACTGGATGTTTGCTAAAAAATTATTGGCCTGTAAAAATTATTTTCTGTAAAAAAAAAAAAAAAAAAAATCTGATGTTTGGTCAGGTTGGGCCAAGAACTTTTCAGCACCACTTCTGATATGTTTTTTTTTTTTTATGTGCATAAATGTGTGTGTGTGTGTATAAAAAAAAATCAGATATATCTACAATATATCTGTAAGAGGAAAATACGAATAAAGACAAAAGGAAAAACTTATCTTAGCTGACACATTTTGCCCTCTGATGAACTTTATCAAGGTAAACATGAGTAATTTATTTTGCAACACGTATTTATAAACAAAAGTAAAAATGTTAGTTTTTTTTACTTTATAAATAATTGCTGTAAAATAAAATGCTCACATTTAGCTTGATAATGTTCAACAGAGGACAAAACGTGTCAACTTAGTTAAGTTTTCCATTTTATTTATATATATATATATATATATATATATATATTCTAACATATAAGGCAATTTTTCTTGCCAGAATCTACCTCATATATTTAGACATCTATGGGTCTGGTGCTTATGCAATATATTTACAGATTCTTGATAAAATCTAAAGAAGAATCTGCAATGTTATTGGTCCTCACCTGGCATCTCGGCTTCAGTCACTTTCCTACATAACATAGCTTCCCTGCACCTTTTCTATAAATATATTCATGGTAATTGTTTTGATGAATTTTTCATTATGGTACCTAGACTTTATGAATTTAAGCACAGTACTAGCTTGGCAACATGGTCCCATAAGTTGAAATTGCTAGATATAACTAAGTTCTATGTTAAGAGTTTCTTCTCTCACACTTCTCACTTGTGGAAATCTTATGGCTTCTTGCTTCCTAGTCAACTTTGATCTTCAAAAATTTAAATACAATTTCTCTTTCCTTAATGTTGTTTTTTTTTGCTTATTCTCTAGGATTCAATAACCACTTGCATCTTTAGTGCCTTGCTTGGGGTGAAATTATTAAATAGAAAAAAAAGAAGGTATACTTAATTCTTTCATATACACAAATATATGTTAGCCATTTCTGCTATAAGCCATTCTACTAAGAGGACTGATGCCAAGAAAAATATTGTTATTAAAACTGAAATTTCTTTTGACACTAATCTCTCAAGCATAGACAGAAGTGGAAATGATGATATCAATATTATTAAGGCATTTTTTGGAAAGTCAGGATGATTTTCAGCCAATGAGATTATTGTTATTTTTTTATATTATTTAAAGGTAATTGCTGTTAATCAGTACAAGAGAGTAACTAAGACATCTCTAAACATTCCTTCTTTTTTAACTTAAGATTCAAAATTATTTAAAATCCTCTTTTAGTTAGATTAAAAATTCAATTGACTACTATATTAAAATAAAGGAATTTAAAATTAATTAAACCATACCATTTTTACTATTTGTTATTGTTTATATTGCTGGTGGTATACAATTCATACCATTTTCCCTAATATTTTATCACATAACTTTATAAAACAGACAAAATATTAATAAACATAGCACAAATGATTGGATCCCAATACACTCATATATAACAACTGTTTCCTATTGTAAGGTTTTGAATGATCAAGTTTCGATATGTATATAGAAAATGAAAATCATTTCAAAATGTGCTTATATATAATTATTAACAAACTAGTTAATTTATAGTTTACGTTAACTTTTTTTTCTTTCATCCTATGTAACATTATAGGTGCCTATGTATTATGACAAAAAACTAGATCTTAGCTAAATTCACATTCTGCAGATCTTTAGCTTCAGGCAGCATCAAAGGAGGCCCAAGATGGTGGTTGGTGTTAGGTTAAGGATGAAGGAGGAATGGGGAACTGGGTGTCCAGGGTTGGGGACACTGGAAGGTTTGATTTTGCTGGAGGTACGAACGTGTTAACCATGTCAAAAGGCAAATCTCCTAACGTGGCTGGCTGGACGGTGTCACTTTCCTTTTCCTGTTCTTTTTGGGAAGAGAAACGGAAACGACACGTGAAGACATCTATCAGGAAACCAACCAAACCGTGGAGCATTCCTGCAAAAGATACCAAGATCAAAAGAACAAGCAAGAAATGTCAGAGATTATAAGAGACATAAACATTAAAGAAGGTCAGCATAAGCAGATTTTAAATAAACAGGAATAATATCTGAACGATAACATTTGATAAACAATTACAATGTGAGAAAAGGCTTAAGGCCATATCATGTTGAAATACCTGTTCTTGTACGACCTCAGAAGTTAAGCAATGTTGAGCCTGGTCAATACCAAACAACTTGGAATTGAAGTGTTGAGTTCCAATTCCAGTCAGGCTCATTATTTAATCAATTGATTGATTTGAAATTGTCTTTAAATTTTTGAAGATCAAAGCTGACTGTAGAGCAAGAAACCAGAAGAGAGTTCCACAAGTGAGAAGTGCAAGAGAAAAAATTGTCAGCATAGAACTTATGGTTACATCCCACCATTTCAAGCTTAAAATTATGAGATTTTGCTGTCAGTTTAGTGCTGTACTTAAATTTGTAAAGTCTAGGTACCATAGTAGTAAATTCATCAAAACAATTACCATGAAAGTATTTAGAGAAAAGGCATAGTACAATGGCGAGAAATTTGACTGAAGCCAAAATGCCAAGTTAGGATGAATAACATTGCAGATTCCTTGGTTTATCAACAGTTTGCAGGTTATTCAAAGCCAGAAAATGCTTTTAGAACATAATTTTTTTCTGGGGGAGATGATAATGGTTTAGTGATACAAGTCTTACTAATTAACTTATAGCAGAGTGGAGAAGAGGAGGATTCATACCTTTCCCAAGTCTATTTGTGCATAAATGAATACAATCCAACGGGAACTGGAACTAGGCACTACTCTGATTTACAATTCTGAGCCATTATCCATTACAGCATCTGCACATTCAAACTTACAACACCTGGTATTTCCAAACAGGAATTCATGTAAGTACTGACCAGGACTAACATTACTTAACTTTGGTCATTGTATGGGAACTCGCAGTGTTTAACATGATATGGCTGTTAGCAGATTATATATATATATATATATATATATATATATATATATATATATATATATATTCCATTGAGTAATATAGACATATTGTGTCTACTTATTTTTATATTGACCCTTTCCAGTTGTCTAATCAGTTTCTTGATGTTAAGATGAAATTCATCAAGGAAGGCACCAGAGTTTTTTTCAATCCAAGTACTTTCAACTTTTTTCAAGATCATCTTCAGGAGTAAATTACAAAGACAAACTTATTGTAACTGCAATAAAATCCATATTCCATTGTGATACTGATTTTAAACACACATGCAAACGTACTGTTATAGCCATTTTAAAATTTTCAATTTATTTGTTGTAGTTATGGAATTGCTTGCAAAACAAGCATTTCAATATAAGGGAGCTGACTGGAATGTAAAATGTTACTGAGTTTGGTTGGTTGATTTTGAGCATCATGAATTTGAAATTTTACCCCTGAAGATGATCTTGGAAAAGATAGAAAGTACTTGGGTTTAAAAAAACAAAAAACAAAAAACAAAAAAAAAAAAAAAACAAGTATGGTAGCTTCCTTGATGAATTTCAAGAGGGAAAGAAATAGATTTTCTAAAGAGACATGCATTTATTTTAGTATTTCTTTAAAAATTAATGAAAGCCTAACAACTGTAACAACATAGAATATGTTACTAAAGTTTGACATCACATTACAAATCAATATTTCTTACTGTAGAATGAATGAGAATACATTTGAAACATTTCAAGACAATTTAACAAAGTGTCTTGAAATTGGATCTACTAGATCATTAGCAATATTATAAGCTTTGATATGCAGCTCGTGGAAATATGTTCGTTGAGTTCCTTTTTTCATCACATTTAATATCAAAAGGTAAATAAGAAACATTTCAAGCTTTATAATTATTTACTGGATATGAATCAAGACACCAGTGGGTTAAAGCACAAATTTCATGTTAAGAAAAACGTATGTGTAAATTTCATTCATGTCTTAGGGCTTTCAAACATCTGAATTTTATTGTATGTAGTTCTTACATTAAGCATGTTTGGCCACCCCTGTTATAAGCAATAACATCTTTTACTAGACAAGAATATTTTGGTTTGGTTAGAACTTGTTAGATATCTTGAAAACATCTTAGAGTTTTATTAAAATGTTCCATTAATTTCATAGTTCCAAGAGACAAATATCTCAAAAAGCAACAATTCTTGAGTCAATTAAAAAAAACAAAAACAAATGAAAGAATAAGAAAATGGTAATGCCAACCTGAAACTGAAAACATTCCTCCAATAATGCCACACAGTCGAACCAAGAACTGCCAGTAAGGCTTATGCTCTTCTCGAACTCTGATTTTCAAGGATGCCAAGTCGTATTTTATAAAAATGCCAGCTACACCATGACTTCCTTTGTCGTGGTTAATTGTTCGGTTCTTGGGCCAAAATAAGAAAAAATTAGAGAAAAAAAAGACAAGTTTAAAAAATTAAATCAAATGCTAAATGAAAGAACAATTCAAAATCATTTAACATTTTTGCTTAAGAGTTTTGATTCCAATCTATATATGAAATTCTGTGAATTCTGTTAGTCTATCCGTCCATCACTCTCTAAAATAGCTATACACTGACCCATCAAAATAAAATTTTGGGGAGAAGTGCAAACATGTAAGGGGGAACAGAAAGAAATATTTATGCATGGCCACTTGTATGTTGCATGCTCAAGAGTAAGAAATCCTAAAAGTTTATTCTTTGAAAGGAAAAAAAATAAACATTCTTAAAAAAATATTGTTTACTATGTTTCATAAAACTAAATTAAAGAAATTGTTAAACTGTTTTTATCAAAGTATTTTTCCAAATAAATCAGCTTATTCAAATGTCATCGATTGGTTTGCAAAATTGAACAAAATGTAGAGATTGTAAATCTCAACAAAAAATGTTAGCGATAACTTCGAGAATACTAAATACTGTGAGGATTTTAACACATCTCAACCTGTTGCAAAAAAAATTCTGGTGTTTTATAATTACTCACCTTTTCTGTGACTGCAAATTGATAAGTGTCCATATTATTTTTGTAAGTACGCACCTCTGTAGGGACAACCTGCATGAAATACTGGAACATATGATAGTCTGTGATAAAAGAAAAAGAGATTAAAAAAAATATTAATAATATTCAAAACTGTTACAGTGTAGCCATAAGAGACTAAATTTATTGCTGATCTGATTTAATTTCTTGAATGTAACTTACAGAGAAAATGTTGAGTATATCTACATAGATAATAAGTATATCTAAATATATGATATCTAAGAAAATATATGCTCTCCAACAGGATTCAAACCTTCATTCCCCTTTGCAGGAGAAACTATTGTTAGATCCGACATACTTTAAATCAACTTGGCCACAGATTGTGTCACCGATCAAGCAAAACTGAATAATATCTGACTTGTCCCACAAACAATATTTGTATTAAAAAGAAATTACATTGTGTACACAGCTGAAAGGAAAAGAAAACATGTCATCAGACATGTTGAAGAAGGATAATAAAAGAAACAAAGTTAAAGTCATGAAGAGTTCACACAATCTTCCTTCTGTGTCTCTGTAGGACTTACATGGCCTTGTGTTTATCAGAGTGAGAAAGAATGTGTTTTGTTGCTTCACAAGGCAAAGGAAAATAAAAGGAAGAGGCCATCAAATCTTGCACTAGTGATTATTTTCGGAGATGATAATGCAACAAAATCAATATTTCAATACTTATTAAAGCAGCGTCTCCAAGTCCTTGTGGCAGAAAAATTATTTTCCACCCTCCAACCTCTCTCTCACAGGTGGGATGTGGCAAGCCTCTCACTGACTACTTCCATGGAAAGTGTTCAGACGAACTACATTCCTTGCTTCCACCAGTTCTAACTTTCATGGTTAAGACCCACCATTCCACACATATTGCAGCAAACCACCCTTATTCCCTCTGTGTGATGTAAGTTTCACTCAAATAGCTTCTTCCTGTGAACCACTACCAAGAAGAGGTTTCCCCATTTGCTACAACCCGAGCCTGTTCGAGTATAAAGTTAATTGCTAGCTTCCTCTCCTATCCAAATAAACTGCCTTTTAATGTAACCTTCTACCTTGAGTGGCTCCTGGGCCTTATACAGGACGAACCTTACTGTAAAAAGAGTAAAGCCACCATTTATTTTTATAGAAAGGATTAAAACTGAAATGAAGGCTAGAAAGTTAAAAAATAACAGGTGCTTACTATCTTTTGTCACCATCACTTCTCCATCAAGGGGATGCACAAATTTTGATCCCAGTTCACCAAATGAAAAATGATCAATTCTATGAGAGAAATTGTACTCTGAAATAAAACAAAATTTAATAAAAGACATGAGGACTGTATATTAATAATATTAATACAAACACCTTATGTACAGGGTTATTCAAAAAGAAAGAATAACTTTTAAAAATTTAATAAAAGCAAATGCTAAGAGACAGAAACACATTCAGCACATTACAAGATAGGAAAAGGTCCAAAGTTTATTATTTTAAGGTTGTTCAACTTGTATGCACTCAACATGAGTAACGTGTTGCGCTACTAAAATCGAAAGGTTTCCAATTCTTGCTAAACTCAAATCAATTGATCTGTGGATATTGACTTTAGAGCTTCAACAATTTGATATCTCATATCTTCAAAAGTAGCAGACATAGATGGAACAAACACTTTCTTTTATATACTTGCACAGATAAAATTCACGTGGGGTAAGATCTGGTGGCCTGGAAGGCCACAGATGATAAACAAGAACAATTATTTTAAGGGTTGACACAAATTATAACAATTTAAATTTATAGAAAATCAGAAAAAAAAAAAAAAAAAAAATTTGAAACAAGGTGGAAACAAAATTTTTAGTAATTTTAATAACTTTGAACCTTTTTCTATTTAAAATGTGTTTCCATCTCTTAGCATTTGTTTTTATTCAATTTTCTAAAACCGCTCTCTTTTTGAATCACCCAGTGTGTGTGTGTGTGTGTGTATTAAAAATCTAAAAAAAAACAAAAAAACAAAAAAAAAAACACTAACCCATTAGACATGTATGCACCCGCATGCTCCATAACAATTAAGTTACATATATAATTTCCCTTTTTACTGTATACATTTACAATACACTTACATTCCTGTCCCTTTCCATTCTTTCCTTCCCCCCTCCTTTTCCACTTCCCTTCCCATTACACCCAATGTCCTTTCTTTCAATCATCATACACCTGTTATTTTTTTTTTTTGAAAGATAATTAGGTAGCGTTCTTTGTGGTTTTTGAAATAAAGAGTTAAAATGGTCATTTTAAAAGTATCACCCGACAAGATCACCAAGTCGAAACTATGGTCATGTATTTTAATTGACCTCCTGGTTTTAAAGCTAAATATCTTAATGAAGTTTGATGACAATGAATGAGAATTGAAGAAATCACTGGTTGATGACATTATGTCGACGTTGATGGCTGCAGAAACCAAACTATATATATATATATATATATATATATTTTTGATATTTAGGTAGATGTTAATACATGAAGTTACCTGTGTATTTCGGCATATGGGTACCTGTATGAGTGATTGAACATGTAAAGGAACGTGTGTATATGTGATATTTGGATGGGTGTGTATACAGTATATGACAGAGCAAGATCTTTAATATTACCTTCAAATATTACCCCATATTACCTTAACTAAAATTTAAGTAAAAGAGATTACCTCTCTAGAAACAGTCACGAGTTAAATTCATGAACAAAATTCAAACAGATAGATGTCAACATAATAATCAATAATAAAAATTTTTAAAGAGATTAAAAAAAAGATTACTAGAAGTAAACTTATATTTTAAAATAAAATTTTATTCTTTTAATGTACTTTCTATGAATATTTTTCTAATCGACTATTTCATAGAAAATCCCCAAAATTTGAAAAAAAAAAAAAAATTTAAATCACTAACAAACATCAAATTAAATTATTTGTAGACAGTCAAGAGACATTCAAATTTATATCAAACATTATAATCTTTATTAACCCCCAAAATAACAGTGTCTGTTTCTAGCCTTTTTTTTTACATAGAAAATTAGTAACATCTTCTCTTCTCTCATAACTTCCTTCTCTCTTTTTCTCTCTATGGGTTTTTTTCTTTGATATCAATATATAACTTCAGTTAAGTTAACTGTTTAAATGTGTCAATATCTGCTAACTCACTCATGTCTTCTCTCTCACTTCTTCACTTCGTTAATTTACAAATGTTTAATATGGCCCGTCAAAAATGTGTAAATTTTCTTTTCATTTTTTGTTTGGAAGTAAAGTCTGATGATCCGCAGTCCTTTTAAAAGGGCCATGGCGAAATTATTACATGGAACCTTAAAGTGGTCTGTTTTTATTTAAATTATTTGCTCTGGATTTTATCCTCCTTAGGTTTACCCATATGGATTACCTAGTTTTTCATAAACTATATATATATATATATAAGGAAAATAAGGAAAACTTCTTTACCAATGTGTTTTTGTCCTCTGATGTAAAAATAAATATAAGGATTTTATTTTGTACATGTACTTATAAACAGTAGTAAAAAAAAATACCATTAGGTTTTACAATTTTTTAAATTTAAGAACATCCATAAATATTACTCAACTCAAGTTAAATTATGGAGGATTGCATCACTTAGCATCTTCCATAGTTTATGTTGACTTTTGCAGTTAACCTGTGAAACTGATTTTTTTTCCTTGTCTCCAACTTTATGATTTTATTGTTCAACCCAGGATAGGAGTTGTTCAGACTAAGTGAGACAGGAATATATTATTCCAATGTCTTATTTTAAATGCATACTGGATGTAAGTCGGTGCTTGTGTATACAATAAAAGTCAAGTTGTTTTTTTTTTAATCATTTCACCCAAAGCAAGGCAATAATGCCGCTAAGATGCAAGGAGTGAAAGAGAATGAAAAAGACTTTAGAAGGAACTGGAAACCCAATCCTAAACAGAAAACAAGGGATGAAGCTCTAGCCCTGTTCAAAAGACTTTGGATGATAGGAAAACTTATCTCCTCCTACTGAAGAGAAATAAAAAAAAAAATTAAATAGATAATAAATAAAATTTCAGTGTTTAGGCAGACATATTAGGTTTGTTTAGTTTTGTTTTGTTTATGGCATATCAACCTAAATGGGTTATTTAATGCAGACAAAGTTTTTACAATAGATTTTTATGAATAGAATATGTATTATTTGTAAGATATCTGTTTGTAAATCAGGTTTGAGCAGCTGACAAAACAAATCCACCAAAATGTAAAACAAATCAATGCCAGTCTTGTATACAACCAACTCTCCCATCTTCCAGGCCACCTCCCTTGTTTACAAAAGAAACATTCTACCTTGATCTATTATATTTCCAATACAAGGATTGTCTATCGTCCGGTTCACACTCCTCCCTGGTTTCTTGGACAGGAGTGGTAATTTATTCTGTGTTTCCTGTACAGGATTGGGTTTCTGGTTCTTTCTAAAGTCTACGTCAACTCTATACTTCTAATATCTCCACCTAAACTCTGAACTTTTATTAACTATTTATTTACATTTCTTTTTCTCAACAGGAGTAGATAGGTTTGCCTATTATCCAGTTCACACTTCTCCCTGGTCTTTTGAACAGGAGTAGAGGTTTATTCTTTGTTTCTTGCTTAGGATTGTGTCAAAAGTCTTTACCTTCTCTCTCAATTCCAGTGACCCTTGTGTCTTGGTGGCATTACAACCTTGTTTTGGGTGGTGCCTCTTACTCTTTAATCCTCTACCCCTTGAGTCTTGTACATCATGAACATCATTGTAAAAAAAAAAATAGTAAAACCTATTTTGTTTCCTTTTCTTTCTACCTCACCAGGTAAAGTTTGTTTTCGTTTATTATTCTTACAACCATATGCAGTATATAAAATTACTAAATATAACTTAAACAAGAACTACAAATTCATCTCAAGTTGTTTGTAAAAAAAGAATTTGTTAAAATTCTTAATTTTGTTTTACACTTCATATTTAAAAAATTTAATATGGATGAAGAAGACCAGCTGAAATGTTGTTACTATAAAAACCAAAATGAGAATAGTCAGCAGTTGGGATTATCGCAACAATGCGAATGATCTTTTCCTTAGCTGCTCAGTATGTGCTTACACCAGGGCTACATACAAAATGAATGTGCTATTCTTATTTTCAAGTTTTAACTTTACTGTTCAACCCAGTATAAGAGTTGGATTGAGTGATAGTAGCCCAAGTTAATCAGTGTATAATAAACCAAGACTACTGCCGATGCATTTTATCAGTTTCTTCCATCTTCATGCTGTCTGCTAGAAGCCTGATACAACATTTAAAGGATAATAGATTTGATAGGCTCCATGCAAAATTTTATACAGATACTTGAAAGTATTCATTATTGTAAAGATTGCAGAGCCGTTTCAACACATTATTACAAATCCTCACATAATAATTAAACATGAATAAGAAACATGTCAGTAAGTTTGATATTAATGTGCACTATCTGTATGCACATTTTCATTGAATGGTACACTCTTGGCACATACAGTCTGGGAACTTTCCAATATCATCTTGTATACTGTACTCTGTAAGAACTCTCTCACTCAAAATTCTTATGAAAAATAAACAACTTGTCCAAAAGCAAGAATAATAAAAAAAAAGAATTGTTAAAACTCTTTCTTACCACTTTCTGGCACAAGTAAGGCCAAGTGAGCATGTCCACGAGGTATGACAGGAATTGATCTGAAAGGGGAGGAGGAGATTGCTGAAATATCACCATCAAAAATCTAGTAACAGGTTGTTTTTTTAAATGAAGTATTATTAATCATTACTTTTTTTACCTCTTTCGCCTTAATTGTTTTGTTGCTGTACATCTGTAATAGATATAGTTGTCTTAAGTGGGCCAAAATTTCTGAGATGAAGCATTGTAAATCATTATTAATTTCCGATTTATCTCTCATCTATTTCTCTTGTTTTTGTTTTTTTTATTCCAACTGTCAAGCTATTGTTCTACAAATCTTAAATAAACAGCATGGATCAAAAATAAAGAATTAACCTCAGGTGAGATTTAAATTTGCATTCTTTATCCTTGGAAACCACTTCCATGACAGACCCATTTCCAATTTGACTTAAAAAAAAAAAAAAAAAAAAAAAAAAGCTGTTACAAACAACAGCAGGTGATGATAAAATAAAACAGTTATGTTTCTTATTCTTTGATGCCAGCAAAGGTGTGTGTGTGTGTATATATATATATATATATATATATATGAGACATTAAATTACATTACTTAGAATCCCCCCATAAATTACCTTAATTTTCAGTTACCCTGATGTATATTTATGAGCATTCTTAGATTTAAAAATTGTAAAAAACTAAGATTTTTACTTCTGTTCATAAATATTGATGCAAAATAAAATCCTTACATTTGCCTTGATAAAGTACATAAGACGACAAAATGTGTTGGCTAAGTTTTCTTGTCTTTATTCACACACACATTATATATATATATATATATATATATATATATATAAGGTACCTTCATGAGATCGCTAAAAACAGAGCATAGCATGATGAAAAAGACGCTAAAGTGATGAAAACAAAATTTTAGCGTCTAAATGCTTATGTTATTATTGAGAGGAAAGATCAAAGTATTTTTTAAATATTTTAAAAAATTTTTCCTTCTTTTTAGAACATTGTAAATTTTGATTAAAAAAACCTTGTTTCTCTTTGTATCAACCGAACCAATAAAATAACATAAAATGTTAGCGTGTTTTTTTTCCTGTATGTGACACATTAATTTGGAAAATCTTGCAAAAATAAAAATAATTGTCGGATTTTAGTGAAACTTTCAGAAACTATTCACAAATGATGGAACTTATTATAAATATCTTTTATTTTTAGTAAAGTCATGGCAGAAATATTTTTTTTTTTTCATATGTATTACCCCCTCTAACTAATTGTACGAAAACTCTATAATTTCAATTTCGAGGAGATTAATGATTATATTAGTTAAATGCACAATGCTTTGAGGAAACCAAATGATATTTTTGTTTTTTTTTTTGTTGGAAACCCCCTACCTGAAAATCGTCTCTGAAGTGTAACATACAAAACTCAATAAAATTTAATTTCAAAAGCTTTTAATAGCTTTTATTTATTTCAATGAACATGGACAATATTGTCTGAAAGCAAAAAGATATTTCGATGAAAAATGAATTTTTAAAACAATTATTTGTTATTTCTGAAATATTTTTTTTATTTTTACATTATGTTGCTAATTCTTCTAAAATTAGGGAAAAGTTTGTAGAACTTAACGAATGTTGTTATTAAGTAGATATATATTTACAGATTTTAATTTCCAAAGCTTATTACAAACTAACGAGAGCACGTATATTAACAACAATTTGTGTCAATAAATTTTACCAATGAAATCTACAGAAGCCGGAAGTATTGTGCGTGCAATAAAAAAAACGTCAGCAGTGCAGCACTTGTATCATAATTTTTTTTTTTTTTTTTTTATAGTATTTATAATTTCACCAGATAGTATCAACAAACTTATGGTAGAGTACTTAAAAAAACAAAAAAAAAAAAAACGCCGAAAGTTTTTTTACTTTAATTATTACAAGGTAGTACTTAAGCAGGGCCACTTAAAAAAATATGTCCATTCTGTCCGTCCGTATGAGAACTCGAATCTCACGTCAGCTGTCAATAATTTATAGATGTCATCAATTCGCACTTGTCAATTCGCGCGATGCTGAGATCGGCTCTCTTTTATCTTAAAAAACATTTTTCTACAAAGAAAGTAAGTAAAAGTTTCTTTCAAATTATTTTAAATAAACTTCAAATTTTCAAAATTTTTTTGAATAAATTTTGAAATACGTATAATTAATTTTTAAACGAATTTTAAACGAAGAATTTAACTTATATCGAGTTTTTTTTGTTATTTCGTAAACAAGATTTGTAATTAAAATTTTGGACATGCTAAGAATGAGTAAAAAATTTCAAAAAATATTCAAAAATACTTTAGTGTTTCTTCTCAATAATGAAATATACATTTAACACGAAGAAATTTTTTTTTCATTAATTTTCAGAGCGTTCTTGTCATGCTATTGATTTTCATGAAGGTGCCTAATATATATATATATATATATATATATATATATATATATATATATATATATATATTTCTCACCCTGAATATTGAAGCCATTACAATAATGTGCTCACTCTGAAGTGGGCATGACTGAACCAACACCACTCAGTTAAGTGATAAGTTTCTCCACATTAATTCTTTTAATGCTCTATCCTTACCTTTTGATATCAAGCACTTTATGACAAAAAGCTGCCTGCCTTCAATGTCTTTCCACCAGTAAGTATTTGCACATGAATTAATATAACAAACCTGATTGGAATTGGAACATGCATCTCCAATTAACAATTTCAACCCATTATACATTATACCACTGGCACATATAAGTAGCTCGTATTCCCAAGTGGTTACCCATCTAGGTACTGATCAGGCTTAATGTTGCTTAACTTCGGTGATCGTACAAGAACCAGTGTTTCTACATGATGTGGTCAGTAGCTCTGTGTGTGTGTGTGTGTATATATATATATATGCTAGTAAAAAGTATTGGATATAATAATGATTTACATCTGTATTAATGTCTATCATTGTTATTATCAATCATAATGTTTCGTCTGTTACACCCTCCAGTCTTCATCAGGTGGACAGTGGAATGAGAACAATCTACTCCTATAGATTAAACAAAGGGTTTAGTCCAAAATTTCCTGAAGGTTGCCCAGATCAACTGACACCTGAAGAAGGCTGGAAAGTATAACAGTCGAAACATTGTGATAATAACAAGTGAAATGAGGAGAGTCATCCAAATATAAATAATATGACAAGTATTTCTTACATCTTAATTTCCAAATGTAAATTATTCTCATCTCAGAAATACAGGCAAATATTATTGAATTGGAATGGATAGAGATGTAATTTTAGAATTTCTTTTTTTTTATTTTGAAATTTATCTTCCACTCAATTTTGTGGCATTTTATTGCAACTCTCACATCATTGTCTTACAACAAGTGAAGTGATTACTGCTTATTTATTTAGCAATCATAAAATAACAATCTGAGAGTTACAACACACACACCCATATATATATATATATATATATATATATATATATATATGATTAATACAAATATAAAATTTATCACTTAGCTGACTGATGTTATATTCAGCCCCCAAACTCCAAATTAGTAGACAAAAGTTTTGTAATCATTTGGTCCACTTGTCAGGAGGTATAGGCAATTGACTGCCAATTTTCTCAATTTTGTTATTTTCCAAAACTTAAGAAAACCCCAGACTATTCAAGAAAATTAGCCTAAAAAATCCTGTCTGATACCAGAAATTACATTGCTACATTATCTTTGATACTCAGAGCCGAAAGAGAGAAAAAAAAAAAAAAAGAAAAAAAAAGAAAAGAAAGAATAAGAAAATTAAGAAAAGGGGAAAATAAACATGACATTTTACACATACCCACATGTACAAGTGCATACATACACACGCACATATATACATACACAAAGAAGGAGAAATCAAGGTAACACCAACAAAAGTGCATAAATTACTTTTTTTGTTTTAACTTAATATGATTCAAGACAGTGGCACCATACATTAACGTCTCTACAGTGACATGAAAGAATTTCTATTTGACGTTGTCTGGTAGACCAGATTTCCAAATTACATCCATTTTATTCAAAGCAGCCCAGGCTTTAGCTATGCAAATTTTCACATCATTTCAGTAGAATTTATCTTGCTGCCTAGGTAGGTAACAGATTCAACAAATTTTGTTGATTGACCTGAGATAGCTTGTACTGAACCTTGCTGATTGAAGCCTACGAATTCAGTTTGTCAGAGGCATTGACAGAGTCCAACATCATTTGTAGCATTACAAAAAAATAAAATACATTTAATACAAATAGTTTAAAGTGATTTAAAATAGCGATGACATGATAGAGAAAAAAATAGTTTTACCAGTAGAATTGGATGAAATATGTAATAAGGTACAAAATGTCGAAATAAGAAAAATATTAAATATAAAAATACACAATGAAACACACTCACTTTCCTGCTGTAATATGGAAGTTGCCAGCCACTCGATTAACTGATAAAGAACCATGAATGCGGCAGGCATCTGGAGGTCCACTTCTTTTATAATCACTGTAAAATATAATGGAAATGTTTTATAAGGTTTCTAATTCTTTAGTAGAGGATTTCTTTGTAAATGGTAGATAAAATTTGTTACTCAATACCTGGGTTACCAATATAAGAATTGGGCACCTCGAGGTGGTGTAATGGTTAGCAAGCTTGTCTCGCTAGAACAATTATGACTGAGTAGCAAATTCGATCCTCACTGGGTGCCCCATACTTTCAGCCTTGTGCCACATCCGAGCTACGCTTGGAAAATCGCTGTGGGTACCTCGGCGTGGTGTAATGGTTAGCAAGCTTGTATTGCGAGAACAATTACGACCGAGTAGTGAGTTCGATTCTCACTGGGTGCCTCATACTTTCGGCCTTGTGCCACATCTAAGCTACGCTTAGAAAATCATTTTGGGCACCTCGGCGTGGTGTAATGATTAGCAAGCTTGCCTTGCTAGATCAGTTACAACTGAAAAGCGAGTTCGATCCTCACTAGATGCCCCATACTTTCGACCTTGTGCCACATCTAAGCTATGCTTGGAAAATAACTACTAATATAAGAATTACTTACTCCTAAACTTGAGAACTCAGTTTAGTGAAAATAAGAACTAAAGAGAACTGCTATTTAACCCATAACTGGTGGGGGGGTGAGGGGTTGATATGAGATGGATTCCCTCCCTCTGCTAAAGACATTCATGTCAGAGTAAATGTAAGCAACTAGCCCAGAATTTGAATTCAGATTGTCAGTTCCATACTACTAATTAGGCTTACAGCCACATCATGTTAAAATACAGGTTCACGTACAACAACTAAAGTTAAGCAACATCAAGCCTGGTTAGTCCCTAATTGGTTGACTGCTGGGTTCATTATATACACTTGGGAAAGGTATGAATCCACCGCTTTTCCCCCAAGCTATGGGTGAACTACTAAAACTTTATCCCTAAATCATTATTATTAAAAAAAAAATTCTTACATTACATTCTAAAAATATTTTCTAGCTTTAAATAATCTGCAAAGGGCTAATAAGCCATAGAAAACAAACCATTCAATTAATTAAATACTGATTAGCTATACAGGCATGTCTTTTAGACTTATTCACATTCTCTGGAATGTAAATGTATAGAAACTACTGTGGTTATAAAATGAGGGATCAGTTTATATATTGATCCCCTACTTTATGTCCATAATTTCTTGTCAGTTTATCAAATTCTGATTAGGTATGAATCCACATCTTCTCTCACAGCTATGGGTTAATTAGTAAAACTTGTATCACTAAATTATTATTATATCAAAAAAAAAAAAAAAAAAAAAAAAAATAATAATAAAAAAAATAATTCTAACAATCTAAAAATATTTTCTGGCTTTAAATAAACTGCCAAGGGTTGATAAGCCATAGAAAATCAATCAATCAGTCAGCTGATATCTCTACACTGTCCCCCCACCAAACATCTGGAATATTCATCCCCCTCCCCCACCTATGGTTATCAGTAAGTAAAGTGGGCTTCACAAGTATAAAGCAAGCAGCTTGGACAAGGAAGGTTATTGCAGATAATTACATTGTTTAGACAAAGATGAAAAGACAATGTTATCTATAAGGCTTACAAGGGCTTGTGAAAAGTAAGAGAAGTGATCCTTTGAATAATGACACAAAATAGAAGATACTTGTTAGACTGTTCACCTCCCCCTCTCACCCATGCCTCATCTCAGCTTCACTTGTCTATAACAGTAGGTTAAAATTCCATGAATAAAAATCTACTTACTAGTACAATCAGCTCATGGTTTTCATTTCTGGGTAATGGATCTGACTGAAGGGTTATTTTTAAGCCACAAGTCTTTGACTAGAAGAAGCTGCACCCTGAGAACGACCCTGGTGTCTTCTATGAGCTGCAACACTACAACAGCTCATGAAACAGACCAGAGGAAAGTGGTAGAAGAGGGGAGAGTTACAATAACAACTAATCAAGCAAATTGACAAATTTAGTAAAAGGGTTGGGCAAAGGTACATTACTTCTCTATTCCCAACAAGGCTAAAGGCACTGGGTGTGTGTGTGGGGTGGGATAGTTTGATTCTTTCATTCTTGAGCACAAACTACACTTTATCTTCATAAAGAGTCAGAGAAGACCAAAAAGCAAGCACCTTAATCCATTTCAGTTATCACAAACGACTGGCGAACTAAATTAATCACAGTCCACTTACCGGTCAGGCATTGATGCAGCCAGAGATGCAACACCACTAGTCAACCAAAGAACCTCTTGGATTGCATGGTAGTCTTCACGCAGATATTGGTTGAATTCCTGGAGCATGTTCTGGTATTGTTGTTGGGCAGGGGTCAGGTCAAAATAGGCATCATCCTGTTGCAACTGACCAAATGCCTGCACATCTTGACCAGTCATGTCTAGACAGTCTGCACCAATTGCTATAAAATGCAAAAGAAAGTTAAAGTAAATTGTGATGAAAAATAGTTCACTAATTAATATAAAAAATACCAATTCATATCATATTCTTAAATAGTCTTGTCAGATCTAGACTTTCATATGGATATCATACATAGTGCCTGACTCATTCAGAAATGTCTAAATTGTCAACTATATACAATCACAGATCAACGATTAAAAATGATTTTGAACAGATGAATTCAGTATGCCTTAGAGAGGACCATCCTTCTTTGAACTTTGTGCACTAGCACTACAAAATCACAAATAATAATACCAAATAACAGAAACAACATCCCTCAAGAACTTTCAATGACGATAACTAAAATGTATAGCACATGTAATTAGAATAAGAAAAAATGATATAATTAAGATATTGAAGTTCCATATTACTTCAAACAAAATGTTAGTAAGAAAGCCACCATCAATACATTGCAGATGCAAAAAAGGTCCCCATTTGTGTGCAGACATCTGTCGAAGCTGGTCGCATACATTTTTCTCTTGTTAGCAACAGAACAACTTTGCATGCCCAGATATGGGCCTCTTTGCAAGTTTCCCAGATCTGGTGTTTTGTCAACTATCTCATGTCAATAAAAGTGACAGGAAAACCAGCAGTCAGATTTGGTGTCTTATGAAAATGTTCCCTCACTGCATTTTGTTCTGGCAGTTGCATGTCGTGCTGTGATTTCTGAAACAGTGGCCTCACTAGCCATTTTTAGAAATAAGAATTGACCTTCAATTCCCTCCCTGCCGAGCAAATAAAACTACACCATTAGATCCACATGGAACTGACTAACGTTTTCACACATTTTCACACTATTCTCTATCAATTGTCGGAACTTCATTGAAGACATGAGTCCTCCTGCCTTCAAACATAATCTGCCATAACAGACTTTCTTTTACTTCTCCTTAGGTCAGTGCTTCCCAAACAGTTTGGTGTGCCTCATAGGTGTGACAGAAGAGGATAGCAGGTGTGGCAGAATGATTGAAAGACAATCAAAGATTTAGAAAGAGTTTCAAAAAATTCATATGCCAAAAATAAATGATTTCAAAATTTAAAATATTATTATGGATTACTTGTAATTACATGCATGAGTCCCAGTATAAATAGTTATAAATAATTATTGACTGATTTTACCATTGGGATAATTTTGCATTATATCAAGTATTAACAATATAGTAACTAGACTCTGCAAACTGGAGAGAGTTATCAACGATAATGTTCTGACTGAACCCGCAGTTATCTCCCTTCTACCTTCTCTCTGGACCTTCTTTGCCATAGGGGTACTTGTGCCTTTTCACCAAGACTTTCACAAGGATATTCAGTTCTGACAAATATCAAAAACCAAAAAAGGGAAAGGCTTGTCTTGATGAGATGAAGGTTTGTTTACCTCAAATTAGGCCCAGTATAAAGGAGATTACTTGTGAAAAACCAGCTCCTAGCTTTCATTAAACTTGTTTACTTTAATCAGATAAGTTATTTGTATTATATATTATATTTAATGCACTATTAGTCACCATTTTTTATTTTTAAATGTACCTCACCAAGTTTTGTGATAAAAAGTATGAGCAAATTTTCATTCTGAAAATGCAGCCTAGAACAAAAGAGTTTGGGAACCACTTGCATTTCTTATGTTTCAAGTTTAACTTGAAGAACTAAGAAGCTGGTTGCTCTCTGATATCCTTTTCCATATTTGCACGAGGGACCTTACCAATGCAATCTTTTGCCATTCACTTTTCCCCAAGGGAAAGTAACTTTAGGAGTCAGTCAGTTAAGTGCCCTATGGGATACACACTTGGGCAATCATGTCTTTTTCAATTAATGACTGACTAGGCAGATTTTCCTGCAGCAGGGTGCCATTTCTTTCTGAAGTAGACTGGTTGCCAACCAAGGTGATAAGACCTTGTCTGTCATGCTATTCAACTCATAGGTTGGCAGGTGGGGATAGAAGAGATGAATTCATACCTTTCTCAAGGGTATTTGTGAATGTAACAAGCTTAGCTGGAATTTAAACTCAGCTCTCTGATCTCAAGCCAATATCCAATCCAATGCACATCGTAACTCTAGTAAGAAAGTTGTAAAGAGCGGTTGTGCTGTTAAAAACCACTCTGATGATGTCATGTACACAAAGTGGATTTGTTCAGCCACTATATATGTATATTGAGGCAGCATAGCTTCATTCAAGCATGTTTGGTTGAATAATCTAAACATATGTCTATTTTATTTTAATCCTCTCAAGTTAACAGATCAATTTCTCAGCATCAGTACAAAACTGAATAGGAAAAATGCTGTAATTATTCTTATAGATTTTATTTTCCCCAAGTATTTTCAATCTCATCTAAGATCATCTTCAGACATGAATTGCTAAGACAAAGAATTAATGTAAGTTATGAATATGTGTGAGCATGAACACTGCAAAATTTGAAAAAATTACCACAATGTAAGGGAAGTAACTTAATTTATGTAAATTCTTATTAAAAATTGTAATTATGTGTTTTAAAATATTGTTTTAATTGTAGTTTTTAACAATTACAATTTAGATATTTTAAAACTTTGTTGTTATAAACATTTTAGAACAGTGTTGCTATACTAATAACTGATTTTATTTACTTTTGGCCATATTTTTTTTTTTTATATATATAAATGGCTTCCAGAATTTGAAATTTTGTTTTTTTATTTTTGTGGTGGAGTATAATTGTATTGTTGATTAATATTTCTCTAAATCGTGAATGTAGACAAGAATTTAAATGTTAAAATGTTTAATTAAATGTTGTGAGACTGAACTATAATCATTCATATGAAATGTAAGTCTCCATGACAAAGTTGTAGTTGTAAAACCAACATATATATTTTCATTTTTGTCAGAGATACAATCTCACAAAGGATATTTAAATTGATACACAATGTTGGTCTTTTGCAAAACATTAGTTGATGGAGAAGAGTTATTGAAAAGGATTAAGTTGGTTGTATTAAATTTAGTGTAGTATATAATTAGTTTTATTTTTTTTTTTAATGGGATCCATGGGGGATATATTAGTATTTATATAAATATGTTTTCAAATTAGGATATAGAATTCCTGTCAAAGTCTTTAAATTTTGACAATTGGAAACATTCATAAAAATAAATTTGATAATTTAAGGCTTCATCAGATCTGAAAACAAAAGAAGGAAATGCATTTCTAATGTTTTTCAGCAACTTTTTTTTTTCCCCAGCATGGATAAACCAAAAACCAACTCTTTTACTTTCAACTCATCCTGAAGGATTATATGAAGATTTGCCATGGATTCATTTCAGAAAATGCTAAATGAATTTCTTACTTTAGTGCTAATCTGATAAGAGGATTTACCTTTAATCTGATACAAAAAATGCTGGGAAAGTACATTAGCAACCTTAAATTCAAAGTAAGAGTAAAGAAAAGATACTAAAATAAATATTAATAACTTTTTTAAAAGTCACTCATTTTCTTTCTTTAATTGCAAGAAATGCCAGCTTAGGGAAAATATGTGGATATTTATTCATCCTCCAACAGAATATGGCACAAAGTCATTTTTAAAGAATGAATTCCACCAATACACACAATTAGCGACATTTTCATATTGAGAAGCATCAGGGATTAATCTGGACTCTGCCCCTTTTAGTGCAGTGTTGCCTATGGCTGGATTTGAGCTGTGATTATTGTGGCTATCTCTCAGATTTGTTTTTCACTTTACAAATATAGAAAATAAACAGATGCCAATTTCAAAAGTGATACTGATAATCCTTTAATTTTTTAGTTTTCTGGGATCACTGCTGCTGACTGATGTAAAAAGCAACAAATGATCCCTTTCTTGACAAAGAAGGTGTAGTTTTGATCAAAATTTATATGTAGCCTTGTGTATATGAGAAATTGTATATTGGATAAATCTGAATAACCAGAAGAGATTGTGGCCTATGGGATACAATGGGTCACCCCCACATGATTAGCTTAGTACACTTACAAAGTGGACTATGAATGATTTTATCTGAGCCTGAAGCATGGAGATATTTATGGATGTAGATAATAAAATTGTTGAAGGAAAATTTCAAAGTGACTACATACACAAAGTAAAACTTTCAGGATCAAGTGCCACTTGACTGGAAATTAGAAAACTCTGGTCTCAATCTAGCATAAGTAGTCACAGATAAAAAAAATAAAAAAACAGGTAGTTCTAGCCTGCCATTAAGCAGGCTGTGCATTGTGATGTAGAGATAGACAGAGGGGTGTTAGGAGAGAGATCTACATTAGTATGTCGTCATAGAAGTTATCACAAGTCTCATCTAAATACTCTGTCCAGACTGTGCTAAATGAACCCCGGAATAAAATAACTAACATAATGGAAACAATTTGTTTTCTTTTTTTGAAGTGGTGTTAATTTCACCTTTTGTTTCCTTGTGAATGTTTACTGAATCTTTCCTAGTTTTTGTACACACCAAGACAGACTGGAATTGAAACACCATATGGGATGATTTGTCCAGTCAGTGAATGACATGAAGGGTCTCCATAATTTTGCAGTTTGGATAAAAAGACACACTATACATATATATTTTATCTAAAAGTGTTATTACCGAAAATATTAGCCAAAAGTGTAGTAGAAATGATCTGAAGTGAATTAATGGTCGAAATTGTTGATTAATTGAAATAACCATAGATTGTCAAAATGCTTAACACCTGCCATGCCATGGTTCTGGATGGCATATCATTCCCATTCTCTTGTATTCCTTTCATAAGTTCCACTCAGCTTTTTCCCCAGAGCTGTTACTTTGTGGAACAGACTCCTGAGAAGATGCTTCAAAGACAACTACATTCTTGATCTCTTTAAGTTCAGGGTCAACCAATATCTATCCTACACATCCTCATAATGTGCACATAATTCCACCTTCTCTCTCTCTTACAATTTTGTTCAGTAACGTTCTACCTTGAGTGGCCCTTGTATTGGGTGAACAGTAAAAAAAAAAAAATTGATTTTAAATCAAAATATATAATTTTCATCATAAGCTTAAAAAATGAACAAATATGAAGCAAAAGTTATTTTTAAAAAGATTTTCATCTTTTACTTACCATGACATTTCATTGATACTGTGATATCAACATTAATTTTTAATTTCCTGCAACAAAAAATTTATTAAAATTGTTAGCTCTTTAGAAACATTTTGCAGGTATCCACACACCCATTAAATGATAACATGAAAAAATAAATCAAATGTATTCATTAAAACATCCTGAATTGATGTTACAATAAAGACTAGAAAAATTGAAATTTAAACAGATCAAAAATATTGTAAATGGGTTTTCTTTTAAGTGATAATAATGAAATTAGTTCATTTACATCTGAGGATATAACAAAGTAGTGTCCCTGGTTGAGTCATACTAGTGCATGTAAAGTGGTTAGTGAATGGAGGTATTGAGAGAGACTGGATAGCTCTAGTGAAGGAGTTGCGATATTAAGAGAAAAATATATGAGAATGGTTATGTCAGATTGGAGTCTGATTAAAAAAAATTGGTTTAAGAATATTAATTTCAACCCATAAAATACTTAGAAGGATGACCTCGGGTGGAGTAATGGATAGTGGTTTGGATTGAGGAACTGGAGAGCCGAGTTCGAATTCCAGTCAAATCCATTACATTCATTTACGTGCTAATACACTTGGGAAAGGTACGAATCCTCCTCTTCTCCCCCCAGCTATGGATAAACAGCAGGAGAGACCAGATGGCAACTAGTCTACTGCAGAAAGAAATGGTAACCTACTGCGGGAAAAAATCTGCCTCGTCAGTCATGTATCGAAAGATACATAATCGCCTAAGCATGTATCACACACGGCACATGACTGACTGAAGATTCAGCATCGTTGACATCTCCTTCCCAATTCCATAATGCCAAGGAATTTGACATGATATGACTAATGAGATTTGCGAAAAGTCCACAAGATTTTTGCTTGCTCTTGTTTGCTTATTTAGAGATCTATTCATCATATTTGCATTGATTTCAATGTAATTTTGGAAACTTAAAAAAACAGGCCCAAACTGAAAAATACTTTGTGGACTGTTTTACTTACAGAATGTTCTTTTTTTTTTTGATCAGCTAATTAATCTTATCTCCTGGACGGAAGTCTATATAAACAGAATACATATGCACACAAATGAGTTGGAGTCAGATGGTTGGAATGTCCACAGAGAAATAACCCAGCATGATCCATTCAACAATTGTGCATTAGAAAAAGTCTGTCATAAAAGTAATTTACTGACAAGATGTTAGCATCACCACCAGTTTTACTTTAGAGCAGATGTCTCTCAGTACCTCAAGGGTAGATAAAGAAATGACTGCATAAAGCAGTCCCATAACTGTTGTACAATTTAAAATTTCACCTCTAATTTAATTGTGAATAATTTTTTTAACAATGACATTTTCTTCCGATTGGTGTTTATTTCTTTTGAGGTGGATCACTAGACATTGAAGAAACAGTTGCTTGAATTCTCATCCAAATCAACAAAAAAAAAAAATCATGGCTTGTGAAGTTTTCATGAGTAAACACAACAAATTGAAAACAGTAGACAACAACACATCTCTGGGAAGGAAAAGATTACCCCAAACACAAGCCACCTTCACTGAAGTGTAGCCCTCTCTGGTATGATATTTGAAACCGAGATAGGTGAGTTTTATTGGGGAGCAGTACGAGTTATGTCTTGTTTGGTGGTTGCCAAGGAAGAAGAGTTTGTCACAAAATAATTGTTTACTTACTTTCTAGCTTTATTTAGAAAAATAATGAATCTGAAAATAATTCCAAAATAAACATTTTCAGAACCTGCAAAAGCTATCTGACTATTTTCAAACAATAGAAAAAATTTATAATCTTCCGAATAAATTTTCCTTCCTTTTCATTTCAGATATTGACACTTCAACCTTTGGAAATTTTTCATGGTTAACTTCAGCATAACCTAAAGAAGAGAAATCATAGAATTTATTTTGGAAAATCAGACATCATTATAAAGTGAAGAATCCAACCTTTATTTTAAATCACTTCTTTTTGCAATGATGTATTTATTTCTGGATTGCTATATATGCATATTCTTGGTCATAAAATTTCAGCATTGAAAAGGTTTATAATAAATAATTTTTTTTTTTTTTTAAGCATTTCCCCCCAAGCAAAGTGGGAAGCCACTAGGACGCAAGGGGTTACAAAACATTTAGAGCAAGATCAGATAGGAGTGATAGAAGAAAGGATGAGGGTAGTGGATAGATCAAGGCAACTGGAGATGCCGATTGACATTACACTTGAATAGTTGGAGATTATAGCTCCCAGGGAAACAGGAAAAGGGAAGGGAGTTCCACTGGCAAGAGGTGCAAGACATGAAGCTATTAGAGTAGAAGAGACGGCTACATTTAGAAGTTTCGACAGTGAAGGGGTTAGAGCGGGATGCCAGCCTTGTAAGGCGCTGGAACTCATGACGTCTGGGAACCAGCAAATGCAGCTCCTCGGAGCAATTTCCATGAAAGTATTTATAGAACAGACAGAGAGACCACCCATTCGGTTCCATTTAAAAGTAGTCCATGATACAAAATGATTAAGTAACAATGTTATCAATTTTATTAATTGCATATTTTAATTTTTCTTTGCAATACAATATCACTTAGATCAAACACAAGAAAAAGCTTTTTTAGAATGGATTTATAAACTGATATCACACTAAAGGGCTTCTTATTCAAGTAATAGTAGTTCTGGGGGTGAAAATTTATACCAATTTTAGTATTTACTATATTATAATTTTCAAAAGTGAATGTCATTCAAAAAAAAATAAAAAAAAATAAAGAGCAATTGTTTGCTGAGATTCATATTTTATTGAAATAACAAAACAATGGATTCCTACTTTTTGTGTGCTTAGTTTCATTTTTTCTAGGTAATTTTTTTTAAAGTAATCATTATATTTTTTATTATACATACTCATTTCTTCCTGACATTTCAAAATACATAACAGCAAATCAGCATACATCTATTTATTTATCTGCCATCAAGTCATGTGACACAATTTTTAAGTCATACAGATTACATTTTACAATGACATACCTATATAGCTTCTTCACTTACCAAGTACTTGGCCAAACATCAGAGATATTTGTTTATACAAAAAGTTCTAATGTAGCATAATGAATTGTATAAATATATTTTGTGTTATGGGCATTTAAATTTATTTAATAATGTTGTTATAATGTATTATGCATGTTCATTATTTTTCACATTGGAATATGCAATTGTTTGTTTACATACGTGGGTTAATATAAGAATGTGTGTTGAAAACAAATACTGAATTTCCAATTAAAAATGCTACGAAAACAGAAAAACAACCCTAGCCCAAAAACCTTTTGTCTAATTTTAATAAAATTTGACAGGATTTTAAGGTACATACTCTGAAATTGGTTGAGGTATTATGTATCATTTAAACAATATCTCAGAAACAAACACAGAAGATTAGAGTTTTAGTATAATATTTGTTTTCACTTTATAATAAAATCCTGGTATGTTTTTAAAAGAAAATTAACTTTATAAAAAATTGGTTGGACTACTTATTTATGGACAATAGAGTGTATTTATATTTGCCTATATCATAGAATGGGAATATAACTTCATGTCTAATACATAGAATAATTCTAACTCAATGTTTAGCTTCTAATAATTTACTTCTTGCAAGATACATGATTGTTTTTTTACAGCTTATCAACCCTTTTCAGGTTATTTAAAGACAGAAAATACTTTTAGATTGTAAGAATTTTTTTAGATAATAATGATTTACTGACAAAAGTCCTACTAATTAACCCATAGCTGGAGGGAGAAGACATGGATACATACCTTTCCCAAAGATATTTGTGTGTAAGTGAAGATAACAAATCCAATGAGAATTGGGACTCAGCCCTTTGATTAACAAGCTATTATCCTTTACATTTTGTTATACACCGTACCTATGAACACTAATGTGTATGTCCCAATCCTCATAAATATGTTGGACACTATTGTAAGCGAGAGTAATATGCTAAGTAGTCCACCACTAGCAGTGGTTTACCTACTTCACACTGTATTGTATTTTGTTAATGTTATAAAGATTACCATTTCATTTCCAACCTCCGTTTTGGTCATTCCTCATTCAGTAACCTTTTCTAGCTGCAACACTTACAGCACCTGGTATTCCCAAACTGTAACCCAACTAGGGACAGACCAGGCTCAATGTTGCTTAACTTTGGTCATTTGCAAAATACAGGAAAAACAAACTTGACAGATGAACAAACTGGTCAAGGTATTCAAATATGACTCAAATCTTTTGGTAGCACAATGTATAGGGTGACCCCAAAAAAACATGAATTTTTGAAGTGCGTATTGCCAGACATGAGCAAGTGGCAACACTGCGAGTCAGTGACCTTGAGCAAGTAAACATTTTGCCATTTAGAATTCAAGATGAAATTCACAGTATCCCAGCTGAGATGTTGCAGCAGTCAATGAGGAATCTCAACAGCAGATTTCAAGAATGCATTTGTACAGGTGGACGCCATCTACAGGATGTAATTTTTAAAAAATGAAAATTCTATCATTGTTTCTTAAATGGCATGTTTTAAGGCTTCAATTACTATGAATAAAATATTTTTCTTCCATCACTCTTGGTTTTATTGGATTGTTAAAAAGTTCCCGTTTTTTGGGTCACCCTGTATTAGAAGAGAAAGAAAATCTGGAAACAAAAATAGGAGAACTTACCCGTCAACATTTGTGTCCACCAAATAATCAAATTCAAGCTCTGACTCAGAGTAATAAATTATTTCAGAGATGACGAGGATGATGATAATCACAAATGTGAGGATTGACACTAGAGAGAGAAGCAGAAGATAAAGAAAATAGTGAGAACGTAAAGTAATTGGTCATGGTTAATTGTAACTGGCAAAAATAATCAACAAACCCAATTAACAAAGTTTCCAATAAACAATGAAGGAAAAAAAAAAGAACAGGGCAAAATAATACTAAGCAAACAATATATATATGCAAGCAACAGTAATAAAGTAAAAAGATCACAAAATAAGAATTGTGTTCGCATACAAAAGGGATACAGTCAAGTGATTACAGTGTTCTCACTTCAAGACAAGAACAAAAATATAGTGGATGCAACCAGGAAGTGGTCCATTTTTATTGCTTAGGAAGAAATCTCAGAATGCATCTATACAATTTGTTTATAAATTTGGGGAAGGTATGTTTTTAGTGATCATTCCTATGTGATTGGAACCAACATAAACACACAATGTGGACATAGAAGTCAGCACTGTGAGGATTGACAATAGAAAGAGAAGCAGAAGATAAAGAAAATAGTAAGAATTGTGTTCACATACAAAAGGGATACAGTCAAGTGATTGCAGTGTTCTCACTTCAAGACAAGAAAGAACAAAAATATAGTGAATGAAATGGGGAAGTGGTCCATTTTTATTGGTTGTTTGATTTTGTTTAGTGGCATATGAACCACTATAGGTTATTTAATGCCAAAATTTAAATAATTTCAATACAATTTTATGGCTTCAACTACAGATAAAATGTATTGTTAGTAATTTTGCTTTAAAAATGTATTGTTAGTCATTTTACTATAAATATGTATTGGTCATTATTTTCATATAAAAATGTATTCATAGTGTTTTGCTTTTGTTGGGGACTTCACTATTTGCCACTAACTGGGAACCTAAGAGGAAACAATTATGGGGATGAGATGGAAAGCACTTCCATTTGTGGCCGTCTTCTCCAAACTTGTTTCATTCTATGCAACACTTCTTGTTGGTTTAATGGTTCCAATAAGTTGCCCTCTTGTTATAGGAAAATAATTTACCTGAAAGTTGGTATAAGTCTACCAAAAGTCAGAGAAAATATTTTGATGACTGAATAATACTATGAATTTACATAAATAAAAGACTTTATAAAATCAAGCTGTTTTTTTTTTTTTTAACTATGCCTGCTCTTATTCCCCCAGCTATGAATTAAATATTGTATCTTAAAATCTTTTAAGATACATATTTACCATAAAGATTTTATTTTTCAAAAGAACAATTTTTGAAAAGTAATTCAAGTTTTTTGTATTTTTAAATACAAATGCTTTTGTATTAAAAATACAAAAAACACTTGAATTACTTCCCAAAAATTATTTAAAAAAAAAAAAAAAAAAAAAAAAAAAAAAAATCTTTATGATAAATAAAAATGCAGATGTATCTTAAAATATTTTAAGATAGAACATTTAACCCACAGCTGGAGAGATAAGACAGTTTTGTTTTTTTTTACAATTACAATAATAGGCTTTGCAAAAAGCAGGTTATCTTGATTGATAATAATACAGATCTGTCTACAAGTAATTTCATATTTTTTTTTAGACAAAAAAATTTTCATAAGCCATGTCCTTTCAGGGTGTGGGTGACTGTTTCTCCACAACATTCCATCTTTAGTTGCTTTTGCCCTTTTACGATCACTCTTTGTCCTCTCATGAAATTAAGAAAGAGGATGTTGATGTTTTTTTAAAAAAAAAAACAATTTTTAAACATGAAATAAGTTTACCTCCTCCACCAGTGGCTGTGGTTTCTTTGTAACTTTCCGGAACTTTTGGGAAGGCATCAAGCTCTTTGACAACCTTCAGGGTATTTTTTCTGTTGACTACATTCAGATGTCTCATCTTGGAAATGTGTGCGGCTCATCAGTTTCACATAGAACAAAAAAAAAAAACTACAAAAAAATAACAGATATATAATAAATGAATCTGTAGACATACAGAACAAACAACGTAATCAGTAATAAAATATTCAATACTGAGATTTATATTTAAAACAAGAAGTCTTTTAGTATTGAAAAATGTAGGAATTAAAACTTTTTCTCTTTTAAAATGCAATCTATTCAGGACCTTGGCAATCATAGCTCTCCACAGCTTCCTTTAATGTGTGTGAATTAGCATACATTTGGAGAAAGATAGTGGTGTGTTCTTGCATTGCCTTTTCCTTTAGAGTAGTTCTTTGTCTAGACTGGTTGTTACCCAAAGTGAGAGATCCTGGTCTATTTGACCGATAGCTGGAGGGAGAAGAGATAGACTCATCCCTTTCACAAGGGCATTAGTGCAAAAGTGAATGCAAGAGATTGGCGCAGAATTTCAAGTTAACTTGCTAATTCCACTTTCTGTCGGGTTCACTTTAAATTTTAATAAGAAGAAATTAGTCATGAAATTTGAAAATAGGAAAATAAAAAAGAATTCTCCAGAAATAAGCATTTATTTTTAAGTCATTACATTGGATATTTAAGGAAGCTTCTGTGAAACCTTAATGTGCTTTGACAAAGAAGAAAATTACTTTTAATGTTTGTCATTTTTGGTTTAGTTTTCCCAAAGAGGATTAGCAGTACAGTTTTCATTTAAAAGATTTTAAGAAGGATGTATTTTTTTTTTTTTTAGAGAGGTTAATAGTTGGGTGGTTGATTTTGTTTAGCAGCATATCAACCTCCATGGGTTATAAGGCTGAAATGTAAATATTTTGTACACAATTTTATGTGCTCAACTACAGATATTTTATATACAATTTTATATTTTCAGGATAAAGATGTTTTTTAGATATATATTTTGTAGATTTGTTATTTGCCTTCAGGAAGAGGCAGCTGAAATTTTGGGGACATGTAATGAGAAAGGAGGGCTTGGAGAATTTGAAACTCACAGGGCAGAAAGAGAGATGAGGGAAAGCAATGTGTGACATACCTAGTGGGCTTAAGCAAGTGGATGACAGAACAGGGTTTGGGAGAGGTGGCAAGGTGACAAGACATATTGAGAGATACAAAGGATAGGGAGAAGTGGAGAAACCATAAAAGAAAAAAGATTTTGTAGATGATCAAAATGTAGTGTTGGTAATTTTTTTTTTTATATTGTATTGATGGTAATTTCACTACAAAAATGTATTGTTGGTAATTTTTTTATAAAAATGTATTGATGATAATTTTACTATAAAAATGTATTGTTATACTTTTTTTAGTGTATTGGTTACCATTTTTATCATAAAAGTCTCCTGTTTGTTTGAGGGTTCACTATTTACCCACGGCTGGGACCCTAACATGTTCTACCATTTCGGGTCAGAGTGAACCTGCGAGCAACAGCACTTAAGTGGTTCCACACTGATCAAGACCTCCGATCTCTCGATCAGAGACGATGCTCTCAGATGTAGCTTATCAAACCAATTAATTACCCCACCCCAAATTAAACTAAAAATAGAAAAAGGTTAGAGAAATTGATAATTTTAATTTTTTTAAAATTTTCACTTATTTAGTTTTTATGCTATATTACTACATCATACACATACGAAAATAACGCCCATTATTTTTACAGTTCGTTTATGGCGCAATCTGATAAATTAGCCGAAATTTGCAAAACAGATATCGTTCCTTGGGTTGGGGAATGTACTTTAAGTAGCTGTGCAATATTGGGGAGAACCTGATAATAATTATTTAATAGCTACTTACGAGAACCGGCGAAGTATCTTTTTTTAAAAAAAGAATAAAATAAACATCGACACGTGTCAATGTTTTTCAGAGGATGAAAATCTTAAATCCGTCAAAATATATATAATTTTTTTTTTTATTGGAGTGTAATAATTTTTATTTTTACACAACTATTTATCATCGATGACAGTAAATAAGAGCGACAACTAAAAGAAAATCTTCGAATACAGTTTGTAAAAAACTTTAACAGAAAAATCAATAAATTCTATAGAAAACAATTGGTGATAGTGAAGATTTGAAAATCGGTAATTTTTCAAAAAATAAATAAGTGTGTGTAGTATGCAGTTAAGTGTAAAAAAGCTATCTTTGTGAAAATTTTGCAAGAAAATAAATTTTAAAAAGATAGCTGACATACTCTAGAGTGAATCGAAAGTCCTGTCACTCCCACATAATAATTTTCTATTTCAGATATTTACGAGCTCCTACAGTTTGTAATAGAGGTGGAGGGTGACAAGACTTTCGGACCACGCGGTACATCAGAATAAGCAACCCCCATCTCATTAATTCTAAGAGAAGGGGGCCAAAGAAAAAAAAAATGAATCACTGAAATACTAAAAAAAGATATCGGAACCTCTTTCCCTTTCTTTTTTTTAGTCTTTCAAAGAGTCTCATTAAAATTCAGATTTGCTGCTTTCCATGTTTTTTTTTTTTGCAAAATTATTGACAAAATAAATTCTAATATTTCTTTCAACAAATTTATGGAGAATTGCTTCAGTTCTAGGCGACCTTCATACATTAAAAATCGCCTTTGTTCAGCCCAAATTCTCTAAAATAAACACAGTGAGTAAAAAAAAAAAACACTTCACTTTTTTATCGTACAAGTTTAAAATTTCTTTCCGTTTCACACACTGAAAGTTCCTTAAAAACTTTTAAAACAGTACCATTAGATGCTACTGAAAATATTAAAAAATAACAATTTTTCAGTATAAAATGGTAAAACTCTACAACATTAGATATTTTAAGCAAAATCATTTTTTGTACAAAATATTTTTGAGTTAATTCAAATTTTGAAAGCTAAACTGAAACACAATCGCTAACTTCCTTCTAGTTTTTAACGTGATAAACAAGTTAAAAAAAATTCCTTACGTTTAAACCAGTATGTGTTTTCGATGCGACAATGTTTTACTGCTATCGAAAATAAAAGCGAATGCACTCAAAATTGCATTAATCCAATATATTTTTAGGAATAAAATAAATTAATTCTGCCCGACTTGCGGTCATTTTAAGGGTCCGCCATAATTGTTCAAGGGAAATAACTATGAATTCAAATTCTTAAATAAAGGGAGATAACTTTGATTAATACAAATTTAAGCAACGTGCCTTTAAAAAAAATGTGTGAAAAGGACGGTTTTTCTATTGACACTACCATTATTTTAACTACTTCCTTTCCCAGCAATGTTTATTGTCTTAAAAGTGATGATTCCAATTGTAATAAAAACTATGTGCAGAATTTCTGAAGTATGGATGTACAAATCTAGCATTTAAAGGTCATGTGTTTGAAGAGTTGTCCCCTCACTTACGGCAAAAAAAAAAAAAAAAAAAAATATAGAAAAACATCAAACATTATTGTCTGCTCTACCATAACTAACTATGAACACATTTGGCTGTCAATCGAATGTAAATAAATCGATTAACACGTCAGAAAGACAAGACTCCGTAGTTTGTATGCAACATTTTTATGCTACAATATTTGTTTCAAATCAGATTAATTTAACTTTAAATTTACTAAATTTCTTCAAATAACGTTTCAGGAATATTTTATTTTTGCAAGGTTTTTTAAACCGAGAATTAACTTTTCTTTACAAAGATGTCAAAAATGGCCGTTTTGGTCGATTTTAATGAAAAAAAAAATCGATTCCGATCAGTATAATTTCTGTTTGAAATACATCTCAGAGTATTTTGCTTACTGGATATCATAAATTTAAAAAATTCTTTAGCTTTTAATTAAAGCTAAAATGAAAGCTTCAAGACAGAAAATTCATTTTAAACCTTACGTATCCTCCATGAGATCGCAAAAAAATAGCATAGCATGAAAAAGACCCCATACTTGACGAAAACAAAACTTTATCGTCAAAATGTTTGTTATTATTAAGAGGAAAGAAAGTATTTTTATAAATTTTTCCTTCTTGTGAGAACATTCTAACTTTTTATTAAAAAGAACACTGTTTCTCTGTGTCAGCAGAAGTACTAAACGACATGGCAAATTTTAGCGTATTTTTTTTTTTTTTTTTTTTATGACAGACATTAATTTGGAAAATCTTGCAAAAAAAATAATTGTCTGATTTTAATGAAACTTTCAGAAACTATCCGCAAATGATGGAAATTATTATAAATGTTTTCTTTTTTTAAAGTCATGGAAAAAATATTTTTTTATATTTATTACCCTCTCATAAATAATTTCATGAAAACTACAATTTAGTGATTATATTAATTAAAGGCACAAGGCTTTGAGGAAAGCGAATTATGTTTTGTCCTTTTTTTTTTTTTTTAATCGAATCCCCTCTACATGAAAATCAGCTCTTAATTGTAACATACAAAACTCAATAAAACAAAGATATTATTTAATTTCAAATGCTTTTGGTTGTTTTTTATGAATATGGATAATATTGTCTGAAAGCAAAAAACATTTTCGATAAAAAATGAATTTTTAAAACAATTATTTGTTATTTCTTAAATTATTTTATTATTTTTACATTAAAGTTGTTAAATATTCTACAATTAGTGAAAACTGTGTACAGTTTAGTCAATGGTGTTATTAAGCAGATCTATCTTTACAGCATTATAAGTTGTATATCTTATACTTATAACAATCAGCAGACCCCCACTGTAAAAAAAAAAAAATAATTTCACATGGCTTTTGTGTCCATAAAATGGCTGTACTTCAAATGTACGGAAGACCAGCAAGAATAAAAAAAAAAAAAAGTCACGTTATTTGAGTTAAGCGTTGTCCCCAGTTGTTACAGCCTTTATTTTTGCAAATTGTTCGTGCGAAATACACGTGAAGTTAATTTGATTTTTCAAGTATTAGTATCATCTTATGAAATTTATGATCTTATTTTTATATTATCTCAGTTATGACATTTTTCCATAAATGAAATATCAAAATTAATAATGAAAATACAAATAACACAGTAAAATGTAATAAATGTACATAAAATTATAGTATTTTATGTACACTTCTGATAAAATTTCATAACAAAGGCACCTCTAAAATGAATTCGATACCTTTCTTGTGAAATTTTATTTCACTCTTAACAGTCTTATTTTTTAAAAAAATTATAATATATTTTTCCATAAAGCATTGTGAACGTTAAGGTGAAAGCTAAATACAAAAAACAAAAGAAAAAAATAAATCGCTGAAAGTTTTCCTTAAAAATAAGGAGGTAAATAAGTTGATTCACTTAAAACTAGATAATTATTTCACTTCTGTCCTTTCGAAGGATAACTTTCTCTCACGTAAGCTGTCAATACGTGATGAAATCATCAGTCGTCCCTTGAGACCATTTTGAAAAAATTATAATTGATTTTTAAAAGAATTTTAAACGGAGAATTTCATTTTGTTTACAAAATGGAAAAAATGGTTACGATTGATTTTCTGTCAATTTTGCTGACTCAAAAAAAAGCCCCAAGATTTTCAACGAAAATTTAGGACGTGCTAGTAACGATTAAAAAATGTAAAAAGAAAAATACCCCCAAAGTACTTTGATCTTATCTTTTAATAATAGCATAAACATTTAGACAATGAAAAATTATTTTCATCAAGTTTAAAGCCTTTTTTATTCATGATGTGTTCTTTTTTTAGCGATCTCATGGAGGTACTTAACCTAAACCTATTGTTGTATTTTCGTTCTACGACACATGATCAATACTCAACTTCTACAGCTTCTTTCCTCTTCTCCCCTTTGAGGCTTTTTTTAATGGAGATTTTGCTCTCATTTCATCTTCAATAGTCAAATCTTGAGTTCCAAATTTCTCAAATTTGCAGAATCCGCTAGCTTCTTTTAATCTGTGACGGCATTGCATAATAGATTCATCTTGTTTCTGTTTAATGGACAAAAATTTGGTTCTTTCTGCTATGACAAGTTTCTTTTCAGGTGGTAAACTTCTTTCTATAATTTCTGAAATTTCAACGAAAGTCAAATTCTCCAACTGCCATATGCCATAATAGAAAATTATAATTATAATTATAGCTTCACAATCTGCTGAAGCTAGAAAGAGATCAGTTATTTCATTTTCTCCCCCTCTTGCCTGGTTGTCTCACAATGTTTTTTTTAGCTCTAGCCTCGGCTGCAAAACACCGGATCCAAGTTTCGACAAATTCTGGTTCAACCAAGCGACTTAAACATCATATCGGCGACGCCATACATATGGAAATGAATTTACATTTTCTTTGTTCTCGAGAACTTACAACAAAAATAATAAACACTATTTATTTTGTTTATTGGAAAGGTTGGCAAATCATCGGCTAATTGTTAATTGATTAGAACTTTATAAATGGTAAATAACTATTTCCTTATAATTGGTTTACATATTTTAATAATTTAGTAAATATTTATAAATTTATGAATAAAAATTTATTTTTTTATAAATTGGTCGGGGATAAATACTGCATTGATTTAATTCTAATTGTATAAGTTTTATTAGGTTGGTGCAAAAATAATGACGTAATAATGTCGTTTTTTGACGTATTTTTAACGTCAAAAAACGACATTATTACGTCATTATTTTTGCACCAACCTAATAGAATGTTGTAAATAAAAATTATTGATTAATGATTAATATTTTTGTTTAAAATTCTCAAGAAGAAAAAAATATATGAATTCGGTTAGGTTTTATTACAATTCTAATCATCGCTTTTTAAAACAATAAACATTGCCGAGGGAGTGAAGGCAATTAAAATAATAGCGGTGTTAATGAAAAAAAAAACTGTCAAATTGACTTCTTTTATTTTTTCGTACACGAATGTCCAAGTTTTCCTAAATTAAATTCTTTGGATGGTCAAATAGTTTGTGATTTAAATAAAGTGCTGAGTAAAAAAGAAAATTTATTTACTTGCGCCCTCAATATAACCTACTTTAAATTGACTGAATTTTATATAACTTGTAAAATTCTACACCATGTTGTATTGTTTGGCTTTGAAACAAATGTTAATATTGAAGTATATCGAGTACGAAGACAGATACTTGAAGAAGTTTGGAGGCTACAGCAGTCGAAACGTTGTAAATTTAATAACCAAGATGAGCATGCTAGTGTAGGAATATTATTGTTACAAATAAATGAATTAATAACAATAATGAAAGTTATAAATAAAATAAAAGAAAAGAAAAGAATAATATTTAAACCTTATTTAAAATAAAGGAAATAAAAAAAATCATAAAATTACTCCCAGCATGTAACAAAAACTGTTCCTGCCGGAAATACGGACAACCCGCCAAAAGACGTGAGATTCAATCTCTTCGCCCAAGAACCGTCAGAACGTCAACATGTGTATAATTTCCCTCTGTGATATGACTTGTAATATTACGGAGTAAATTACTCCCTTTTATAACATGTACATTAACACAATTGTAAGTTTAAAAATCCACACATAAATTAATTGTATGAAATTACAATTTGCCATGATTATTCTGCATTTTGTACGATTATTTTTCCTGTTTTTATCTTCGTGAAATAAGCCTAAAATCCACTATTACTACTACTACCCCTATGGTGTGAGTGAATGCACTATACTACGCCGAATATTCTTTTCTATCGCGTGTCTCTTTAAGATGTGGGGTATTCATGATATTTTTGTTACTCTAAGTTATCTTTGAGTTTTTGCTATTTCTCTATTCTGTAAAACATTTACTCACCCTCATTAAGTTAGTTACTTACTATCTTTTGGCGACTACATCCACAATAACAAACCCAGGACACAACCCCCAATTTAATGCCAAGTCACGTGCACTCAGAGGAACTGGATTACAGCTTTTAAAGAGAAAGAAACTCTACAACCGGGACTATTTGACTATATCTAACATCCAAGTAGAGAAAGAGAAAGGAAAAAAAGAGTTTGCAGACAATGTGCGTCTGCGGACTTAGGTTAGGAGAACATGCGTTCAGGTACCTTCTCGGCAATCCTTGTTGACGAAGAAGGGCCTTTCAGTCCTCAGCTAGCTTCTTTAGAGAATAGTGATTTCTCTTTAGGTTGCCGGCTCCTTCCTTTTGTAACCTGATGTCACTGTCCTGCTCTTGTGGTGAAGGGTGCAACTTGTTTCGTGCTGCCTGAGTAAGGTGGTGGGGGAAAAAGGATGGGTCTTTTGATTTGGTGTTTATATAACGAGAGTCACGCGGCCCTTACAGGGGCAGTAGTTGATCCTTTCTTTAGCTATTCAGTACCCTCGTTTTATTCTGTACTTGATTAATCTTATCTTCTGATTGATTATTCTAAATACAAAAAAAGGATTTCGCTACTTCCCTTGCCTTCTGTATTTGTTAAGTTTTCCAAGCCTTCTTTCCTCATTATGTGCTCCAGAAATCTCAACTGCTTCTTTCTGGTTGCATTTATAAGTATACTTTTTAAGTTCAAATGTTTGGAAGTACCAAAAATACAAGTATTTTTTTTTAAATCAATTCACCCCAAGTAAGGCAGTAAAGCCACTAAGACTCAAGGGGCTTACAGAGTGTGAAAGAATAAGAAAAAGAAAAAGGAAAACATTGAGGAGGGAGAACAATAAAAGATGTAATCAAGTAGACGGTAGGTAACGCTGAATTTAATATTTTGAATATCCAAGTAGGCTGGAAAGCAAGAGCTTTCCACAGGTGAGAAGTACGAGAGAAGAAACTGTTAAAGAAATTCCGGTTATATCTAGCGATTTCAACTGTAAAATGATGAGACCCAACTGCCAATTTAGTACTGCACTTAAATTAATAAAGTCTGGCGATTAAAGAAAATACAAAAAATATCCTTGTTTATATAAAAACAGTTTTAACATTCCCCGTTGAGAGTTTTTTTTTTTTTTATTCTGTTATAAATATTTGTTTATTTAGTCACTGGTATCTTCTCTTAGCAATAAAACTAGTTGAGTTATTTGTTTCTAAAATACTCTTACACCTAACCTCTCTTTTACCCAGTTTGATGTTTTACTGCTCAGCCAGAACAATTTACAATACCACTGCTTACCAAGAAGGTAAGCGTGAGTTAAGGATTAATTACTATTTATAGAAATTACACTGAGCGATTGATTTTGTTTTCTATGGCTTATCAACCCTTTACAGGTTTTTTAAAGCCAGAAAATATTTTTAGATTGTAAGATTTTTTTAATAACAATGGTTTAGAGATACAAATTTTACTAATTAACCTATAACTAGAGGGGGAATGTGGATTCATACCTTTCCCAAGGATATTTCCGTGTAAGTTAATATAACGAAACCAACTGGAATTGGAACTCGGCTCTCCGATTAACAATTCCGAGCCATTATACAACACGCATATCCCAGTTTAAAACAACTGGTATTTTCAAGATATTATAGGTTTGGTATTGTAGTGATAGAAAAATAAAAAAAATCACTATTCAAAAAAAAAAAAAAAAAAAAAAAAAATAGAAAGCTAAAATTTGGCAAACCATTTTGGTTTGCCATAATGAAATTTAAAGAAAAATAAATAAAAGAGGTCAAAAGGTTATCATTGCTAAATGTAGGTTAAGAAAAAGGGATTATCAAACAAGTCATTTCTGGAACCAATCAAAACCAAGAATAATTCGGGAATGAATTCTATTGTCTAAAAAAAGTGTAAAGACAGGTATTGACGGACAGGCGAACAGACCAGATCAGACGCTGAAAAGAATTTCATCCGCTGTCCCTTACCTTCAAAAGAATTGCTACTATCAAGAAATACTTACATACACATTAACAAAGACTCTCCTCTCTCGCTATATATATATATATATATATATATATATATATATAGATAGATAGATAGATAGATAGATAGATATATAATTAAGTTATGAAGAACTTGGTAATCCGTATGGGTAATCCCAAGGAGGATGAAATCATGAGAGCTCAATGTAAATCCAGAGCTAGGTCTGGTCACACCTCCTCCCCCAATACTAAGTATGATTGAGAGAGATATGAAATTAATCCCTCCCTAAACTCTACCATATCTCTTTAACTACCCGTTTTACATTCTCTGTTAAATTACAAAAACTTACACCACCTATCAATTTTAATTTCATTTTTTGTTTCATTTCTTTTTTGGAAGTGTTATCCGATGATCCGGAGTCCTTTAAAAGGACTCTGGTGAAATAAATTATTATAATGGTACCTTAAAGTGGTCTGTTTTTCTGTAATATATATATATATATATATATATATATATATATATATGAAGAAATATACTCTCAAGGTATGCTATATTTATGGGATAAAGTGCTCAATATCAGAGATAGAGCGTGTGTAAATATAAAAGATATTAGAGGCGACAGGCTGTTTCATACCTCTAAGTGTTGACTTCAACGTTCACTTATATATATATATATATTATATATATATATATGCATGCGCCAAGGACTGAAAGACTTTCAACACGAGACATTTCTGATAGGAACTCATGAACTCTTTTAGCATTATTGTATATTTTATTTTGATAGATAAAAAATTTTTTATCAGTACATGCAATATATATCTTTATATTAATTATCACCGCATGCATTTTCAAAAGGCCATAAATTGGTATATATCTGGATTAAGAACGTTAACCGAAGATAACCACCTGTAAACAAGTAAACCCCTATTTTGGTGACCATCCACATTTAAACACAAATTCTTAGACCCCCACGTTCGCAGAAATGTAATAAGAACTAAAAGATGAAGTTAGTACATAAAAGAAACAAAGCTTTAAAATTGGTGAGCCCTTTTAAAAACGATAAACTCTGTGCATTAAGTCTGAAAAGTAGACTACAGGCAAAACTTTTGAGGCAACCCTAAATTTCTTTTTTTTTAAAAAAAAACGCCTTAAAATGAGATATTTTAAAAGTAAAAGATAAAGTTTTAATAAGTACAGTGTATTTGTTATTTTTTAAGTCTTTCTCCAGGATCCTGTTACTACCAAAAGATTCAAATTTGGATTCGCCTTCGTGGTGGTTTTATTAGGTTGGTGCAAAAATAATATCGTTTTTTGACGTTAAAAAATACGTCAAAAAACAATATTATTTTTGCACCAATCTAATATTTACGAAAACAGAATATAATGCTATTGTATATCATTTGTTAGCAAATACACTGGAGTTATTGAAATTTTATATTTTACTTAAAAAATAATCACACAAAAATCTCATTTTAATATGTATTTTAAAGAAATGCATGGCTCCGGTAATGTATGTATTTCTGAAAACCACAGATAAGAACGAACGAGAGTATGGCGCCACAGAGAGACAACAATAATTGCATTGTGGTAATGTTTCAACTATTGCATGGCGGTTGAACTCCTGAATCGCTGCAGTGTTCAAACAAAATACGGAAAGGTTTCTTGTTGGGAAACGTCAGTATTAGATTTATAATTATAGATTTTTTTAATAACTGATAGCTATTTAGAACGAATATTCAGTGAACAAATGGACACAAAATTCTTTAAAGTATTTTTCTGGCAATTGAACTGCCTCTTCAAGAGAAACTATCTCATTTATTCGCGTCGTAATTGAAAGAAGAAAGTCACAATGTTACTAATTAAAACTTAAAAGTCAGTCGCCGACTGATGCTTTGTTGCTGTATTGAACGCGCGTCAGTACAATCGCAAAAAAGGCCTCGAATCGCATGCGGACATGTTTGCGGACATCTGGGTTTTTTCCCGTTAGAAGCGGTACAGTTTGTCTAGATAGGGGCCTCTTTGCAACTGGATAAGATCTGGATATTTACTTACTCAGCTTGTGACACAAGGTCAGTTTTTAACGTGGGGATCCGAATGTTTTCACTCGAGCCGCTGGTCCAAACTGGTCTTAGCTGGTCGTAGCTTGTCAGAGCTGGTCTAAGCTACTCATAGCTTGTCATAGCTTGTCCAAGCTGGTCTTGTCCAGGCTAGTCCTAGCCGTAATACCACCAGTCCAGGGACGAGCCCTGTGCCAGGTAGGTATTTGACAGATCATACTTAAAAATATGATCTCAGCTGGATAAGATCTGGTCTTTGTAAGATGTCTCATGTCAATAAAAGCTTGGAAAGATACGGTGTCTTGTAAAGTTGGTCCCGTAGGCATTTTTGTTCTTCAAGTTGCAGTAGTTTCCGAGAGAACATTATTTTTGTTACCTTCCGTCTATTTCCCCCCTCTCTGCTTGTTACCTCCGTAGTTGTTGGAATCGGTTAGGTGTTTCCCTGCCCCCAGTTTTAATAGACTCTTTGCTTACCTTAGGTCTTCATAATTTTTGCCTCTGATAATCGATTTGTATGAACTGAAATTAAGGCAGGTTTCATAGAAACATTTACCTTCTCCATTTGATCTAATAACCAGGCACATTTCAACAGTTTAATTTGGGTAACATACGAACAAAAATGTCATTGAAATGTTTATTTGTAAAAAGAAAAAAAAAAAGTGTACCGACATACAATTTTAGCAAAAATAATTCTGTGCCCGCAAATAAATCAATGCCAAAAGGACGGTTTTCTTATGACACCGCTTTTATTTTAAGTAATCCTCCTATACATTTCCTTTGTTCTTGAGAATTTACAACAAAAATATAAAACCTTATTCATTAGATTGTTTATTTACAAGAATAATTTTATATTTACAACATTCTAAAAACTAACACAATTAAAATTAATGCAATATTTATCCTCTACCAATTTATAAAGAAATAAATATGAAAACAATTTTTTATTCATAAATTTATAAACATTTACTAAATTATTAAAATATGTAAACCAACTACAAGGAAATCCATATTATGTACCATTTTATAAAGTTTGAATTGATTGCCAATAAGCTGATGTTTTGCCAACCATTCCAATAAACAATATAATAAATAGTATTTGTAAGTTCTCGAGAACAAGGCAAATGTATAAATTCACTTTCATATCTTTAGGTTTAAGTACAGTTCTAAGCATCGGTTTTAAAACAATAAACATTGTCGAAGAAAAAGTATGAAGTTATTTAAAATAAAAAGCGGTGTCATGTGAAACACCGTCCTTTTAACACTGGTTTTTTTTTTTTCCGGACACGAAGACCATGTTTGTCATAATTTTCAATACAAGCGTTTATTTTTCTTCACTTTCAATAAAGCCTTGTACTCTAGCGGATTTATCATTTTGCTTGGGGCGACATGGTTAAAAAAAATTGCGCAAAATATTTTCCAGTATTTTTTAAAACTGAATTCTAAAACTAAATGATGAAAACGCACGTTGATTTTTGAAAAGACTGAATTCATATAACTGTTAGTAAAATCAACATAACTTACTAAATTTCATTGGTTCCCCAGTTTCTCTTTCAAAAGAAATTTCCATATATTCAGTATATTTTAAAGATTTTATGTGATGTGTTTTTTACGATCTTCTTCTTCTATGTGCCGTAGACCTTCAAGAACGCGGGCGATCCTGGATTATAATAAGTTTAAGCTGATTAAGCATATATCGTCTGATTTTCTGAAAGAAAACAGACCATGTTTTAGGCTGTAGCTTAAACTACTGACTTTCAAAAAAAAGAAATTTGCGACCTTCCGATTTGTGGAAAAATAGGGGCATGTGATTTATTTCGGCTCCAATCAGAGGGCTTTGCTCCAAATCCCGAGACACAATCTGGAGCTGATCTCGGTGTATAAAAAAGAACTTAATTAAAGAAAGGACAAGAGACATCAGCTGCTGGTTGAATTCAAGTCACTCCAGTCAAAGAACAACGACATAGAAGAAATTTGATACCGCCAGGCGATTATTAAAAAGAAAATCATGGTCACTCCCTCATCTAAAAAATTCATCGACTGATGGGAAATCCGCTTTTTCACTGTTACCAAGAAGTGTCGCTACGGACGTTGTATCTACTACTTGAAAAGCATCCAGAGAAGTACTAACTTTCCCTTTTCTATATTCGTTTTAATGCCGTTTGCCTTTCTGGGACCTCATGCAGCATTTTATTTTTTTGTTGTAAAAATAGCATATTTTGTTTGCAGTATATCCTTTATTGTAAAAAAAATAAGGTAGAATTTATATCCTTTATTGTAAAAAAGGCATATTTTTTTTGCACTCTATACTTTTATTTTTACATACAGGTTATTGGCCATTATTTGGCACACAGAGCAATTAACTTGTAATTCCTTTCATTTTGTTTGTTCAATAAATTTAACGTATTATCTTTTTCTAAACTTGGTTCGTGTCGTCTGTCTCTATCGTGTGAGTTTTTGCCTTATACATCAACATGACCGCAAACATTTATTTGTATTGCGATACCCTTTTTTTTTACCTTGTAACAAATACTAGGCTCTTCACAGCTTCCTGTCCCTTTGTAACTCTAAAGTTTGTATTTTTGCTATCTCTCCTTATTCCAAACATTTACACAAACTTGTTACGTAGGTTATGCGTTGTTTCCCCCCACCCTCTCTCTTTTTCAATATGTCCTCTGAGTGTCAGATTTTCTAAGCCCTCTTTCCTAGAGGGACAGAGAAATTTCAACTGTTTCTTTCTAATGTTAGATTTAAATTTTTTTTCATTTTCACTTAAATTTCGGAGTTGCTCACATCTTTAGTCCATGTCACTTTCAACATCCTTCTGCAGAACCACATTTCTGTTGCCTTAAATCTCTTCTTCATCTTTGAAGAAATTCGTCCAGCATTCACTGCCATATAAGAAGACCAACATTGCACAACAGTTCAGTACTCTTTTCATTGTTTCTAACGAAGTTTTTGTGTTTCTTAATACTTTGCTTAGCTTTTAGAAGGCATCTTTCTCTAAAGCCAATGCGCCTTCGGATTTCAGTGTCACACTTTCTGTCTTCTGTTAAAACACTTCCCAGATATTAAAATGTTTGTACTTGTTAGATTTTGGTGTTCTCCAATTCGTATATTGATCAGTTCCCTTTGCTGAAAACCATATCATATCCATTCGTCAGGTCGCTTGATAGTAAAACTGAATTTATTTGCAAATACCATATATTTCTGAAAATACGTTACATAGTTTTATTTCAAAGGGCGTTAATTTTTGTATGCCAACTTGCTTAAAGCTTTTTCTTTCTGGAAGGCATTATTACATTACAAACTAATTTGAAGTTGTAATGTTCGGTTATGTGTATTAAATAATTTTGATATAATCCAAGTTCTCTGGTTATCTGTTTTTCTTTTTGAACAATAGCACTAGAAACAGTGAAGTTCTGACTAAATGCAACATAACGGGTATTGAAACCATCGTAATAAAAATCCAACTCTGGTGGACAGGACATCTGTCTCGTATGAGCGATAACAGACTTCCAAAGCAATTTCCCTTCATGCGTTACAAATTCAAACTGAGGGACAATCTGAAGCGATGCAGCAACTCCTTTTCTTCATGGGGAAAAACAAAACATCAGAGTAGAGGAAGGTTTTCAGTTGTTCTTCTTTTGTGGGGGGTATGGAAGATGACTGGGGTTTTCCTGAATGTTGATTATGAACGTCATCAATAACCGTTGTTGTAACACTAGAGAAAATGGCTTACCTCTGGGGACGAAAACGGATTCGGACGTCTCTCGCATGTAAAATATTTGCAAAAAGAAAATGGCGGCTTCACGAGACGTATATCTAAAATAGATAGACCTCTGAGTCGGATAGACTTTTGCAAGAATCTCTTTTAACATGTGCAAATTTTCACTGTCACTCAATCTATAAAATATGCAGAAAAACAGTGCGACTGCCCTAGCGAACGGGAGACACGTGTTGTTGGAGTGTTTGTCTTGTCTTACACTGTTGGTTGGAGGAAACGGTTTAGGTACATTTATTACAAGCCAGAAGAAACCAACTACAGTTACATTATCCGCACATAGGTTAATACAATAAAGAAAAAATAGGGATCTTTTCTGTTAGTTCACCCCAAATAATATAAAGGTACTTATCGCAAATATTAATTCACCCTAAGAGATTATACATTTAAAATCAGTTTTTTTTTTTTTTTTTTTTTTATTAAATTGTTGACACTCTTTTGAAATTATAAGTTTTAAATCAAAGTTTGTTTGTATTAAATTTTTGGCACTTTTGAGAATATAAATTTTGAATCAAAATATGTTAGCTTGCCTCACAACTCCAACCCCAATCCTCAGAATGAAAAATTACCCCAAAATCAGGAAGTTATTCATATTTCGTAAGTACGGATGATATTCGAGGTGCTTACAAGGATTTTTTTTTTTTTTCTACAATTTAATTTTTTTTCTACAATTTAAAAAAGAAAATAGTCTGTTTTCGGCTTGTTTGTCAGAGTGAGCGCGAATGGGGACCCCACACTTAGAAATAGCGCACCCGAATCACCCACATTTGGGGCGATCACAAAGATCAACCCTACCGGAGTGCAATGAAAGCGCCTCGCTCTGGGAGAATTTGGTGTGGATTATAGTAAATATAAATTCTTTTTATTTATTAATATTTTGGAGTGAATCAACAGAAAAGATCCCAAAATAATAAGAAAACAGATAGAAAAAGTAAAGAAAAAGAGTTTAATTTTTTTTATATCTTAACCAGATGACGATGACCTCTTTCCCTCCTGTTTCTTTTAACTGATTATAATGTACTGTTTTATAACCAGTATGGATGGCAAGTCGTTTCCGAGTATGCCTGTCTGCTAGAGTGGTTAGCTAATCTCTGTTGCAGACGCCTGCTCAGACACATTTTCTCAACACCCACAGAGCCAACCAATGTTTTTTTTTTTTTTTTTTTTTTTTTTAAGTAATGTTCACTCAATACCAGACTTACGAGACACTCATGGTAGACGGTTACTATGTAGAGTCATTTGAGCATAAGAAAAAACAAGTGAAGTTCTTGGGACTATGCAGCAAAGGTAACAGCTAACTCTAGACTTGAAGAAGTCAAGATTTAATTAGTGAATAAAATTTCAGAGTTCATATGGAGACAGAAGTATAGAGTTGAACCAGAAGCCCAATCCTTAACAGTGAACAAAGGATAAACCCCTATTCCTGTTCAAAAGACCAGGGAAGAGTGTGAACTGGGCAATAGGAAAACCTATCTACTCCAATGGAGAGAGAGGGAAAATAATTACATAATAAAGTTTCAAAGTTCAGGTGTGAGACATCAGAAGTACAAAGTTTAAGGAACCAAAAACCCAATCTTAAACAGGTAACAAGGGATAAACTTCTGCTCCTGTTCAAAAGATCAGGGACAAGGAGGAGGAGGAATCGGGCAATTGGTAATTTTGTCCTCCATTTTGTCGTTCATTTACCCACAAATAGCATTTTTTATTTTTACTAATGTTTCTCCAACACAAGGAAGTAGCAATAGAGGGTTACTGTCTCGTGCTGTGTTAGTGTAAGAAAGGGTAAGAAGTGAACTTATTGCGGCTAAGTCTAGAGGTCAAGATTTAATTCATAAATAAAATTTCAGAGTTCAGTCGGAGACATTAGAAATATAGTGTGGAAGTAGATTTTAAAAGGAACCGGAAGCCCAGCCCTAAACAGGAAACAAAGGATAGACCTCTTCTTCTGTTCAAAAGACCGGAGGTGAATTTATACTCCAGATATGTTGAGCAGAGCTTAGTTAAGTTTTCTGGGAGAGAGCACATAAACTGGCGTGATCAGTAGGTTGAACAAGGACAGTGCAAAAATCTGTCATGCTGACTTGTGATTTCGATGGCTTCCGAACAGTTTCGTCAACCCAAATTCACTCACAAGGGGGTCAAAACGTAGTATGATTTTCAGGCACTCCCCAATGATACTACCCGTTAGGATCATCTCCCCAGGCCGATATTATCAAGAAGTCACCTTCCCAATAAACTGACCATGGTGAGGTTCGAGCCCGGGTTTCATGGTCTGACGCTAACGTACTAACCAATCGGCCCGCTCACACTGCTTTTTAATAACACAGGGAATATAGGAAGAATTCATTCTAGTTATTCAACATAAGAATATTTTATCCAAAAATCTGTTTTCTAGCAAAATATATCTATTTATGTTTTTAATGAAAAAGTATACGGAGCAAAAATGTCAGCGAGATGAAGAACTGAACAAATTAAAAGGGAGGTAACTAGTTTACGACTAATGGATTTCTAAGGGAGACTATTTTGAATTATTCACAACAGATTAACATACTTCCCTGACTCAGCTAGAAACCGATCGAGGTGTAAAAGTTAAACGTGCTCAGATCCTGGGGTCTGTTACTCCCTGTTGCACTTCTTCCATCCGATTAAAAAGAGGGAGGTCTAGCTTTAATTCCTAGCGCCTAAGGTGTCTCTCGTCCCATACATGTGTGAGACTCTCACTTTTATCACGGCCTTGTACCATATTGTACTGCCGACTGAGTAACCTCATAGGAGAGTGTCAGTTTACGCATATTCAGTAATGTATCTTCTGATTTTTTGCCAAGTTACATCAAACCTTCACAAACGGTCAAAAATGGGGGGGGGATGGATGTCTTGATAAAGTGTAAAAGCGTCTACCAGCGTTGTGGATAATGAATTGCTTTCCACAGAATCCATTTTCGCACAGATGAAACATTACAAATCTCTCACTACTTTGTCGCTATTTCCATGAAAAATGTTCAAATAAGCTACATTACTTAGTTCCCCCGACTCTAAAGCTCCCAGCTAAGACCTGCACATCGTAGTGAATATTCCTCATTTCTTTCATATTCCATTAGTATGGAGTAAGTTCGACTTTGAGGAATATATTCTTCCTAAGAACTGTTATTTTGAGGGACAGAATCTTAGTAATTAGCCCCCCCCCAAAAAAAATAGACAAAATCCCTGAGGAAAAAAAAAATCCCAGCAATTAGTGTGTGTGTGTATATATATATATAAATATAACAGACAAAGAATGTCTATTATGTTTGATCATGAGCCAGTTCCAAGCTTTGTATAGTGGCTTTAGTTTAGGGAAGAAATAAAGACAAAAACTGTCCAGGAGGAACAGCATAGTAAAAAAATATTCAAATGTTGGACAGTTTTTGTCTTTATTGGTGTGACACCATTTAGGGGCGCAAAAAGAGGGAAAAAGAATGAAATGAAAAAGAGAGGCGAGACTTAACTTATATGATAAAGTGAGGCCACCCACGAGAAATAACATTTGAAAATGTTATTTTGATAATGGAAGACAATGGTGAGGGTTCTGTCGGCCATTGTCTTGGTGCTGGCTGGCAGGGTCCAGGTTGATACACGTTTTTTTTGTTTTGTTTAGATAGATAAAAAATTAACTGTGTCTTTGTGGCAAACAGATTATCAGGAGTGGTGAAATTCCCTGCGAGGAAATTTTAAAGATAAAGTCACCTACGAGAAGAGACATTTGAAAATGTTATTTTGATAAATGAAGAATGGTGAAAATTCTTATGGCCATTGTCATAAAGCTAATTGACAAACACCAGGTGGTTACAGAGTTTTAAATGGATAAAGATTTACTTGTGTCATGATGGCAAACAATTTAATAGGTCATCTGTTGACCGCACACAAAGAGAGCCATCTCTAGGTTGGGTCTTTGTCGATGGGAGGTGTCATTGAGAGAAAACACATCTGGGCTGTGTTGGAATTTGAATATGACAGCGAAACAATATTTCGTTGGCGCCGAAGAATGAGTGTGTCTGGTTGACTAGCCTCTTGGTGCTGGCGAAAATCTGATTGAAGAATTCCATATGCCGTGACGTTAGGATAAGAATTGAGATTATCACTCTACGGGTCGTATTGTCCTCTTGGCAGCCAGAGAAGAAGAGAGAAACAAAAGAAGGAAAAGAAAAAGATAATTTTTTTTTCTTTGAGCAAAATATATATTTTTTTACGAACAAGTCTAGTCACGCCCACACTGTTGATCGACCATTGGTTGAATGCTAACCAGCCAGGCGGAGGTGATCATGTGACGCAAGGAGGCAGCCCATTGAGAGGTAGGTATGAGAAGTCCCTGCGAGGAATTGGGGAGGACCGTTGACGCCCCTCTGGAGCATGGTGAGGTGTCCATATGAGAATAAGAGAAGGTGGGAGTAAGAGAAGACTTCCAAAAATGGAAATAATAAATTTTTCCTGACCGAAAACTAAAGAAGGGGTTTATGGATTTAGACTTATCAAGGAACCTCAAACCCCGACGAGCCAACCCCCGGTTTTGAATCGGCGTCCATATAAGCAAAGTCGCAGCGAGCGAAAAGCAGTTGGAGAGTTGGAGAGACAGTTCCAGTTGAGAACTCTGAAGACCCACCACGAAGAGCTGACCAAGATTCGCGCAACTTCCGAACTCATCTTCTAACCAAGAACAATTTATTTTTTGAAGAACGACTTAGACTCACACCACCAAAATAAGCTTTGTGAATTTCGCCTGAAGACACACCAAGAGCCAGTTTATTAGGGAACAGACAACTTAAGACGTTAAGACTCGCCTAAAAACCACGTGTCACAATCCATATAGCGGGTCGTGAGATAGACGCAGTCCTATGTATCCATCAACCAGATATAAAGTATTGTTATCCTTTTTTTGATACCATTTTCGATTTATTATTTTATTTTCTTTTGCACGTACTTGTGCGATACCGCCCTCATTCGAACTCAAGCTTACAGTACGGCCCCGACGCTGATTAATTTCGTCTGCCTAAGATCAATTCACAACGTGGGTAGGCAGACTGGAGATCAAAGTAGTTACTTCGGTAACCAGACGTTGGAAGCGAGTTGGGAACGACGAGGCTGATATCGAATCTAACCAGATTCCCATCCGAATCACTTAAAAGTTGGATGTCACAATTGATGCCGTGACCAGGATAAGACCCGGGATCGGCTGACGTCACAATTTGACGTAACAGTTGGATGTCACATTGGGAAAAGAATAAATCTACCCCTTCCCCCATCTCTGGGTTAATTAGTAAGACATATATCACTAAATCATTATTATCGCCCCTCAAAAACATTCTTATAATCTAAAAATATTTTCTGGCTTTAAATAACCTGATAAGCCGTATAAAGCGAATCAATCAATGATATACTGATTAGCTACACAGTCATGTCTTTTAGATTTATTTACATTCTCTGGAATGTAATTGTATAGAACTACAGTGGCCACAAAGTGGGGAATCATTTTATATGTTAATTAAAATAAAGAATTGATCGTCCACTTTATATCCACATTATAATTCTTGTTTGTTTGATTAGGTATGAATCCACCTTTTCTTCTACAGTTCTTAAAATCTAAAAATATTTTCTGGCTTTAAATAACCTGAAGAAGGTTGATAAACCGCAGAAAACGAATTAATCAATTTTTTGTTGTACAATTCAATGTATTAATAATAGCATTAACCAACTGATGATGGTGAAATTTTCGGGATATTCTCATATTTATATAATAAATATACCATATGAACTTTAGCTTAACTGTTTTTTATTACAGGTTCAGTAGCCTTTATCCGAAAACTTCCCAAATCCGAAAGTTTTTCAGGTGCTGACATGACTTGCCACAAATGGAAAATTTCAGAAAGTTCCTAGGTGAAGTGCAGCTGTTGTAAATGACCCTGGTTGGGGGTTACCCAGCCCAGCTACGTAGCCTACGTTGGAGCCTTTTGTTGTTGTTTGCGGTCATCACGGCAACACCTTCGTCCGTGGATTTCTTACCAGTAAAGATATTATTCAAAATGTGAAAAACTCCTGCAGATTCTCATATGGGTAGTGAAAAGAAAAACATTTTTTTTTTTATCAATATCACAGAAAGTCAAACTGTTGAAAAAACTAGGGGTGTAAGTGTGAAGCGTCTAACTGAGGGGTCTGGATTCGAAATAACTACCATATACGACCTAAAGACACAGAATGAAAATTGTTAAATGTTTTATGCTGAAAGGGATGAACAGAAATTAATGAAAAATAGAAAAACACTACACATAGTAAAAAAATGCTGATCTCGACCGCGTAATGATGGAATGGATTCGTCAGCGTCAAAATGAACATATGCCACTTATATAAAATTACTGTTATGAATAATCAAGAGTGATATCCCCTTGTTTCGTTACTCTACTCTTCGAGAGAGCTATTTCTGTTTACTGGGACTATAAAAGGACACTATACGCGAACCTTGTATACTCAGTTGAATAAAGCTTTCTTAAAGCTTACACCTGCGTACTTTTGTCTTTACAACTACATTCAGGTATATGTATAAGCTGCGTTATGAAATGGATATCGTGTATATACTTGGGTTCCATTCCCAAGCTGCTCAATTTAGAGCTACTATATACAAATATTAAATAGCCTGGATTCCAAACTCCGAAAAATTCTGAAAACCGAAGCACTTCCGGTCCCCAAAATTTGTTTTTAGAGCGAGATTTTATTCGAAAGCTCAAAAGCTATTCATCATTTTACATTTAAAAAATGAAATATAATAAGAATAAATATCGCATATTTAGGTTTCCAGTTATTACAATAAAGCCATAGATTTAGCATTTGTCAGTGCAGATGTATAATTTTAAATTTGAAAATATAACGAATATAAGATTCTATAAAATGCAACTTGATACAAAATGGTCAGTTGTTTTTGGATGTTTTTTCACATTTAATTTTCTTGGAAGTTTTGAAGTAATAAAAATATATGTTATTCTGCTTTCACAATTGAATACATGGTAGATGATACTCAACTTTTGTGCATATACATGTTTGTGTTGACATAATTACTAGAGGTGGTGATGTGTAGATTATGTTGGTTATATTTTGGAATAGTTTGATTTCTTTACGAAATTGTAGGATTAATGTCATCATGTTGAATGGTTGGTTGATTTCGTTTAGAGGCATATCAGCCTCTATGAGATTTTTAATGCCGAAATCTAAATATTTTGAATACAATTTTACGGCTCCATCTAAATATATTTTGAACGCAATTGTATGCCTTCAATTACAGATAAAATGTACTGTTGGTAATACTACTATAAAATGTATTGCTAGTAATTCTACTATAAAATGTATTGCTGGTCATTTTGCTTTAAAATGTATTGTCGTTCATTTTGCTATAAATATGCAGTGTTGGTAATTTTTTATATAAAAATCTAGTATTTTTATTAGAAAAATGTATTTGTATACTTTCATAATGTTTTGTTTTAGCTTCGAGCTTCACTATTTGCCCATATCTGGGACCCTAACAGGTGCTACCACCTCAGGTCAGAATGGACCTGGGAACAACAACAAATAAAAGGTGGTACCACGCTCCTCAAAATCTCCAATCTCCCGAGCAGAGGCCTTGCAGCCGGAAGTAGTTTATCGTCATGCCAAGGATTAAGCAATATTAATTAAATACATGAAGGTAACCAAATTAAAAATCTCTCCCTCCCTCTCTCTCTCCCCCTCCCTCTCTCTCCCCTCCCTCTCCCTCTCTCTCCCCCTCTCTCTCTCTTCCTCCCTCTTTCTCCCCCTCTCTCTCTCTTCCTCCCTCTTTCTCCCCCTCTCTCTCTTCCTCCCTCTCTCTCCCCCTCTCTCTTCCTCCCCCTCTCTCCCCCTCTCTCTTCCTCTCTCCCCCCCTCTCTCTCTCTATATATATATATATCCAATATATATAATATATATATATATATATATATATATATATATATATATATAAGTGTAAATTGAAAGAAGTACGTGGGCATTTATTTCTCAATAGTAAACTTTAGCGATGAATGTAGAGCTACATTGGTTGGATCTGATGGTTAAGTTAGAGGCTGGGTCCTTAGTGGAAATAGTCAACTATTACTACTAGAAGATAACGGGGGAGGTGGAGTAATGTTTTAGGCGAGTACTGTAGACAGTAAAATTATACATCATTTCAAAGTAGATGCTGGTCCCAATATAAATACAAAGAATTATTGTAAGTTCTTGAATAAAACATTTTGAGGGCTACAGGTCACAGGCAAGAAGCTTTAAGCAAAAGAATATTTCCATTGCAGACAATGCTCACTCGAATTCTGCAAACTTGAGTGTTGTCCGTATTACTAATAAAAGGTTTTAAAGCAATCAAATCAATGGAATGTTTCCCTGCTTTTCCAAATATTAATCTAATAGAAAACTTGTGGATCATCATTAGAAGAGATGTATATGAGAATGGAAAACAATATACAAGAAAGATATCTGAGAAGCAATAAAAACTCCTGCAGGTAATGTTATATAGGAATAAAGAGCCGCTGCTGACACTTGTGTTTGAACATAGATCGCCAGCGAACAAACACAGGCAATCCCATTATTGAATTAATTGGATCACGTGACCATAGAGTAAGCACATATATAGGAAGTCGTGTGACGTCTGGTTTGATCGCTATTCCTATACTATGCTCTATTACTATTCGGATCGTTATTTCTAGTCTATCCTCTATTACTATCCAGATCTGCATTTCTACTCTATTACTATATTGTCCGCTATTCTCTACCCTATTCACTATACTATTTATCAATTCAGATCACTCTAGATTACTATTCGAGCGAGTATTATCAAGCAAGTACTGTTTTAATCTTCTTTCTAACTTCGATAACACAGCACTACTTATGTGGAGAAAAACTGGTAAGATTGTGTTTACGTACGAATTTTTTAGGGGTGATTTCTATCACACCCAGCATTTTCTTTGGTCCGACAGTAGCTTGGTCCCAAGGGGGTGACGGTTTAAAGAATTCGGACTGCATTATCTAAACCAGTGTTTCTCAACATTTTTAAACAACTGCACACACAGGAGCAAATGAAAATATTACGGGACATTTTGCAAAAATTTGAAAGTGTCTTCATTTAAATGTTATGAAATAAAATCATACAATTTAAAAAAATACACACACAAATATGATATGACTTTATTTCAATGTCTTTATTTGTGCAGTTTATTTAGTGTGAAACCATTATTGCTCCCCCTCCCCCCCTCTCTCACATACACACACACATATATATATATATATATATATATATATATATATATATATATATATATACTAGCAGTAGAGCCCGGCGTTTCCCGGGGATGTAACAGTAAGAGATAGATCAAGTATCGACCATCATAAAGACTGAAAAATAAAATTGACAAAGATTATTGTTTAAGGTTAACGGACACGCATGTCTTAATTAGTTTTTTTTTTTTTTTTTTTTTTTTTTTTTTAACGAATTGGTCAAACTCAAACAAAAACATTATGAGTCTACCAATTGAATAGAATTTTATTATAAACAATTGTCTTATAAATGGAATTTTTAAAGCATTCTGAATCTAAAAATAAAAAAAAGTGTGCAAGACAATAAGAAACACTACCTGCCAAAAAAAAAGTGAAGTTTAGTTGAAATCGGTTGAAAAATGTAGGAAATCCGATCCCATATATAAACAAACACACAAACAACTTGGGTTTTATAATAAGTATAACTCGATATGAGTTGTCCCCCTTTCATTCTCGTGATGCCTCTTAATCGTGTTTTCAAATTGATTTCGTGCAAAAACAATTGTTTTTTTTTTCAATTTTTGGCGCTGTTAGAACCACCGCAAGGTAATTTTACGTAGTCCTGTGAAGTTTTGTTGAAATCGGTTGAAAAATGTAGGTAATCCGATCCAATATATAAACGTACAGACACACACACATAATCTGCGTTTTATAATAAGTAATATATATATATATATATATATATATATATATATATATATATATATAATACCCTTAGAGAGGTATTAATCCTCTTCTTCTCCTTCCAACTATGGATAAATACCAGGACACACTGAATTTTATAGCCTTGGATGGCAACTGGTCTAGAAGGACAACTATGAATTCAAAACCTGTGGAGGGTCGTTTGAGGACCTTGTGGCACGTAGTGCACTAGTCTCTGTATTCGGCTATTCAAAAAGTGTGGTTGGTTCACCACTATAATCAAATCACATGTGCTGGTGTCTGGGCTGTCGGTTCCTAGGAACTGAGCTGCTTGACCCTGATACGTCGAATATGGCGGGAGAGTCCACCATATATATATATATATATATATATATATATATATATATAGTTCCAAGGGTGACATATCAAAGAGCTTGGACTGTATTACCTAAACTACACTAAACTAAATATAAATAAGTACTTTAAATTTTAAAAACTGAAGGTTATGATTGAGATGAAGCATATTGTATTGTACTAACACCGTGTTTAGTACATTTGTGTAATAATAAAACCTACGGTGAATTAATTCATCAACATGGACTGAATTTGCATATATTTTGTTTTTCAGTATATTAGTTTTCTTTTCATCCCTTTTTAGCTTTTCCTTTTTCTCTTTTGTTCTGTTCTCTTCACACATCACCCTCCCACCACGCTATCCACCCACACCTGTTCTGGAATTATCTGTGAACGCTTTTTCTACATACAATCTGTTGTTGTTGTTGTTCTTCTTCTTCTTTTTGCTTCTCTTGTTTTTTGTTTTCCTTCTTGGTCTTCTTGTTTTTCTTTTTCTTCATCATCATCTTCCTCCTCTTCGTGTTTTTTCTCGTTTTTCTTGTTGTTCTTCTTCTTCGTGTTTTTCTTGTTCATCTTCCTTTTCTTCTTCTTCCTCTTGTTCCTGTTCTTCCTTTTCTACTTCTAATATATAGTTTTTAAGCAATATCATCTCATCTCCTTCCTTCACATTTTGTCCATATCTCACTAGTCACTCACTCACTCACTCACTCACTCACCTACTGTCTATCTATTGAAAGCGAAAATTCTAATTTTGCTCTTTTCTGTTAATCTCTCTCTAAGTTTAGCTATCACTCGCTTTCTCTTTTCTCATGCTGTCTGTCTGTCGCTCTTTCTCTCTCTCTCTCTAATATTTCTCACTAAGCTAATATCTTTCTCTCTCTCCCTCTCTACCTATCGCGAGCAAAAAGTTTCATTTTTTTACTTTTCTATTTCTCTGTCTCTAAGATTTTCTCATCTTAAGTTTTCTTCAGGGTCTCAGACAACACGGAGACCTACATCAAGTACCTTGTTAGCCCTGGATCAAGAGGGTGGTTGCTGGAAGAATCTATGTCTGGCAACAAGACTCTGCACCATGCCACACAAGCAGGATAACACAGTCATGACTGTCAGGCAATTTCTGCGACATCACTCCTTATATCTGGCCACCTAACTCCCCAAACTGCAACCCCCTTGATTATTTTGCGTGGGGCGCGGTTGAGACAGAGACAAACAAAACTCCTTGTAACACCAAAGATGAACTGAAGGCAATGATTATGGCAGCATTCACCAACTTAAACAAAGAGATGAAGGAAATTCCGAAGTCGTCTGGAAGCTGTGGTCAAAGCCAATGGTGATTTTATTGAATAAATTTACTCTTTAGTATTTCAAGATATTTTTGCGTAATTTTGGTAAATATATCTGTTAAAATTTAGACGACAATTTATCTATTGCACGCTGTAAGAGTATAATTTCTTGCCTGTAATACAGATCATAATAGTCATAAAGTAACTCTTTCTCCTTTGACCTCAAATCTGAATTTGTCATCTTTACTTCTGATCATTTCTGGTGACCTTGAAAGCTCTCCGAGGTCAATCTTACATCACCTCTGTTACTGAAATTTTGTGTTTAGTCATGCAAAAACTTGAAACTTTCCTGACATGACACATACGAACGTTAACGCTAATATAGATGATTTAATCTTTTAGTAGTTAAGGTGTTATTGAAATTTAGTGTTTATTCAATCAAAAATTTGGAACTTTCCATTTGACCGTGATGTACTAACATACAAGCACACGCATGCAAACTTTAACATTAATACAGATGTATTGATCTTTGAGTATTTATTTACTAAGTTTTGCTTAGCCTAGTCTACAATGAATATCGAATTATTAACTCTATACTAATGCTTTACTATACGAGACTAGTTTGCGAGAAAACACGATATGATAGGCGCCATTAATCTATGCTTGAATAAATTTAACTTTCAGTAATTTTCTTTTTCACCTGCACACACACTCTTACCTATCTACATTTATCTGTCCATTGATCTATGTAGCTGCCGATCATTCCCGCTTTCTCCCCGTCTCGCTCGCAGACTCACCTTGGTTTCTGTACCTCGTAAGAAATAGTTTTATAGCCAACATGGCCAGGCATTCATCTTAAAGAGAATTTACGACCAACTTGGCTCCCAATACATCTTGAAAAAAATGTGTCTACATACATGACATTCTTCATTGCTCTATATAACACTATTTATTCTCTCTCATCAAGAGCACTTGGCAGTATTTAGTGGGTAGAGAGTTAATTTCTCAATTCAAACAAAAGATTTTTTCTCTCTCAAGTTCAATAGATGTCGCCACGCACTTAAATTGACCCAGACCAATAAATATTTGGCAAACTTTGACCTTCGTGTCCGCAAATAACGGAGTCTCAAAGGGACGTTTTTTCCATTGACACCGCTATTATTTTAACTAATTTTACTCCTTAGCAATACTTATTGTTTTCAAAAGTGATAATTAGAATTGTAATAAAACCTAAACATACGATGAAAGTGAATTTATACTGTTTTCTATTTTTGAGAATTTACAACAAAAATAGTAAACACTATTTACTTATTAGATTGTTTATTTACAAGAATAACTATACATTTACAAAATTCTAAAAACTAATACAATGCAATATTTATCATTTACCAATTTACAAAGAAATAAATATAAAAATATTTTTTATTCATAAATTTATAAACATTTATTAAATTATTAAAATATGTGAACCAACTCTAAGGAAATCCATATTATTTACCATTTTATAAAATTCGAATCGATTGGCGATTTGCCGATGTTTTGCCAACCATTCCAATAAACAATCTAACAAATAAATAGTGTACACTTCTTTACGTCTATAAACCAATCCAAATCTACCTTGGGAGCCTCTTGGGACTTGTATTGGTGGAACTATAATGTAAAAAGAAGTCTTGCTTTCATGGCTAACATACCCAGAAGTATTTATAACCAGAAAAAGGATGGAAGGGGGACTGAGGAAAGGAGAGCGTGACATAGTTGATGGGCTTGAATAAAGGAATTGTAGAACAGGGTTTGGGAGAAATAACAAAAAAAAAAGGCAAAACTTATTAAGCGTTACAAAGAACAGGATGATGTGGAGGGCCATGAACACCTAGGGATACGCCACTGTAAGCGTTCTGAAAGCAAAGGAAATGTTTGTCGCAGAGGTAAGTCGCCGTTTTCTTCGGTATAGCCACATAAAAGAAGAAGAAAATCCTGATTCTACTCGTATTCATTATTAGCGATTACACTCTTAACAACATAAGATATGCAAATTACACTGTTGATAGCAGATATGGAAATGAAACTACAGAAACTCCTACAGAAGGTAGCAAAGGAAATCGTGAAGAAAGTACTAAATATAATTATAAGACAAAATGTATGGTTGTCACTAAAAGCAACAGCCCAATATGCTTTACAAAAATCCAACAAGTAAAAAAAAATCTTATATATAAGTACAATGTATGTCTGTGCGTGTGTGAGTCCAAGCAACTCCTCCGCACCCACTGGTCCGATTTCAATGATTCATAGCTCATTCAAAATCCCTAGAAAAGGAAACGGTTTTTGTTGAGCTCAGTTTCAGTGTTGCCAGATTATGCGAGGTTAAATATATAAATATATTATACTAGCCATTACCGTTGCTTTAATGGTTCAAGGGGGGTAACTATTATTTTCCTTTTGTACCCAAAATTGCAGTGCCCGTTTTATTATAAACTAGCTTCCGAGGAGGACTCTTGGTTTGGTCATCATCACAATAGCTAGGGAGGAGTAGTTGCAATAGGCATCAATAAACTACAGACGAACTCAAAAATGATCGCTGCATTTAAGTATTGAATTAATGTTTAAGCTTACCTTTTAAAAGTTCAACGATAATTCTTCTGCTGCTACTTAATTTAAAGACGATTTTATTTGTACATAGATCCTTATTTTCTGTACAAACAATAATTTTTATTTGATGGATGACAGAACAGGGGACAATTTATAAGAAAAAATTAATAGAGTGTAAAGATGGGAAAATAGAATTAGTTATACATTCAACATTTGAAGAGTTAGAGAAACATAATAGCTAATTAAGTAAAACCTATGTTATGGAATTTAGTGATTTTCCAAGCGTAGCTTAGATGTCGCACAAGGCCGAAAGTATGGGGCACCCAGTGAGGATCGAACTCACTACTCAGTCGTAATTGTTCTAGCCAGAAAAAGCTTGCTCACCATTACACCACCTCGAGGTGCCCAATGTTATGGAATCTATATGAATAAATGCGAAATTAGAGCACAATTATCCAACGAATTTTGGGGTTAAAAAAGCCGCAACTCTATAGTAATTTAAACGGCAAGAGCTCAATATATGTATTATATATTATCTACTTTTAGGTGATATCACTCTTCAGGTGTAACTAATTTGCATATTAATTTTAAAAAAATATATTTCATTAATTAACTGTCCTTCATTAGTGTTCTTTTATTCAAGGATTGTTTGGATTTTCCTATCAAAAGTGGTTCTGTTTTGGAATATTGCATTTTACTTGGCCTTCAACAAGTTGGCATCTATTTGTAAAACTTTCCTTAACTATAACAAGACGGAGCAATAGCGAGCGGGCGAAGCCTGCGAGTTAAATATAAAATCCAAAGAATGTTATTGGTCCTGACCTGGCATCTCGCCTTCACTCACTCACTCACTCTTCAAGAAAAGAGTGCTGAATTATTATGTAATATCAGATGTCTCATATGGCAGTGAATCCTGAACAATTTCCGCTCAGATGAAGAGGAGACTTGAAGCAACAGAAATGTAGTTCTGTAGAAAAATGTTGAGAATACCATGGACTGATGAAATTTTAGTAAAAATGGAAACAAAAGAGAAATTTATAAGTGAAATCAGAAAGAGACAGATTAAATTATTCGGGAACATAATGAGAAAAGATGGCTTGGATAATTTGACATTCACAAGACAATATTGATGGCAAGATAGGACAGACGAAAGCAGTGAGTAACCTACCTAACGAGCCTGTGTAAATGGCCGTATAAACAGGGATTAGAAGAGATAACTTGGATACTACAAAGGACAGGAAGTTGTGGAGAGCCATGATTGCTTACGTCCTAAAATGACACGGTAAATAGAAGATACTAGAAAAGATATCGCACAACATCTTAAAAATATACTGAATTCATAGAAATGTATCTGTCACAAATTGGTAAGGGGATCCGTAATAATATCGGCAACAATTTTAAGCTGGTTACTTCTCTGCCGTTAGAAATAATACCCCTGCTTTTTATTCACATATAACAATATGGCCTACACGATACTTCCGTGTTTGAACAATGGCTGAAACCGTGCTTCCGTTTCCTTAGTTCCCCGGTACAACGGTATCTTTAAAATCCATTTAAGATCCATTGCTAAATATTCAGGTAAAATTGTCGGCTCCCTTTACTGCTCTAGTAAGTACCCGACTCCTCCTCCTTCTATCCTCTACCTTTACAAGAGCCAGATCAGGCCAAAAATGGAGTACTGTTGACATATTTGGGTGGAAGCTGTCCAGACCTCACTCTCCAACCTTGATAGAATCAAAAAGCATCTCCGAGCCTTTGTGGATGACGAATTATTTTCCATCCCACAGGCGGTATGTGACAAGCCTCTCTCTACTCTATCTCTACTTCTACGGAAAGTGCTCGGACGAACTACATTCTCTTGTCCCGCCAGTTCAAATCTTCACGGCAAGGACACGCCATGTCACTTACATAGTAACAAATCACTCACGTTGCCCCCATATTCCATCGGTGAGGAGTAAGTTCCACTGGAACAGCTTCTTCCCGCGAACCACTGCCCAGAGCAACCGACATCCAAGAGGATGTTTCCCCAAGCACTATAATCTTAACCCGTCCAAAGCTAGAGTTAACCGTTACCTTCCCCTCTTATCCCCACAAATTTCTTAGTAACGTAACTGTCGTGTTCTGTGTCGTCTCTGGGTCCCCACGTTATTACATAAAATGGTATCACCGAAAAGGACAATTTCTTTTTGTTATTCGCTCTATTAGGAGAGAATGGTGGCAGCTTGCATTCTAAGAGGCAGCGGGAGGAATGACATCATGGGAACGCATGTCGGACGTTAGCTTAGTGTCCGTCCGCGTGTGGTCTTATCCCGTCTCTCGAACTTTTGTGGAAGCGTATCGACCCTTCAGAATTCTTGCGGTTCTCTGTTGAATTGGCGCCGTTTTGAAGTTATATAGAAAACCCAGACAAAGGTAATCCATCACTATTATAATACCATGCCCACGTGATACTCTGGCTAATCGTTGACCATTTTTTCATTTCTGTAACATAATTCTCTACCTCGAATACCCCCTGGGCCTTGTAAAGGGTGAACCTTACTGTAAAAGGAAAAAAAAACAAACTTAGCCGATGTATAAATGTATTTTTTGAATTTAAACATCAGCTATTGAATAATAATTGTTGGCGGGTGTATCAACAGTCAATTTCAGGTTAGTTGAAATTATCAACATTTTGAAGATTAAAATTGTCAAATTTAAGATAAAAACTTTAAAAAAATCTTTGGAGGCTATTTTGTGTTTAAAATGATTCTGAACAGTGGGCATTCAAAAATGGGACCGTGTATAACAATGGGTTAATAGATTCTTCTACTATGTACCGTGTCCCTTCAGAATCGTAGATCTCCACAACTTCCTATCCCTTGTGGCTCTTAGTTATTCTTACTTTTCTAAGGATACTGTCCCCCTGTTCCACCATCACACAAGCTCGTAATGTAAGTGGCTGCTTTCCCCTATCTCTTTTGCCTTCAGTATGCCTTGTGAGTGTTAAGTTTTCCAACCCACCCTCCCTCATTATGTGTACAAGTAATTTCAACTGTTTTTTTCCTGATTCTGAGTAGAAATGTTCTTTCTGTTGATATTTTCTTTAAAAACTTCTTTGTTGATTACTCGTTCCGTCAATGGATTTTTTTTCTTATAAAAATAAAAAGGGAAAAACTTTGACGGAAACTAGGAAAATTTAAAATAAAATAGTAAAGGAAATTAAGACAGCATAAACGTAAAAAGTAAAGAAATATAGAGGAAGAAAGCGAAACAGAAAGAAAATTAAGAAAAAGAGAGTGAAAGAAAGAAAACTGAGGGCTCTTAAAAATCCAAACACTAAACAACTGTCTGATTTTGTGCTAGATTTTATCAATATTTTTTCACTTCATTTTGTCGAATTATTCTCACACCATTGTTGTCATGGCGGACTTCTCGACATCTTTTTTTTTTCACTCCACTTCGTCATTGTTCAGAAAATTCTCAAGTATTCTTTTTTTTTTTTTCTCGTTTTTCTTCAGACAGCACTTTACATTTTGTCATCTGGTTTAAATTTAAATTTTTCCAAACAATGACTTCTTTCTTTCCTTGAAAAAAAAGTCGTTGCTCTCCTTGTAAACACGTTTGTCGCATAATTGGACGTTGGCTTTTAGTTTCACAGTTTTTAAAATTTACATTTAATATTTGCTTTCGTATAATTTCATAGAAAATCTTGCATTTTACAGATAAAATGTAACAAATATTAAGAGACTAACGGATTGAGTTTCTTATTCTTTTTTTATTCCATTGTGAATATTGGAGCCGGTATTATTTTTAAGTAAAAATGTTAACTTTATAATCCACGTACTTAAAAACCAATGAAAGCTGCCTTCAGTCGATGTCATGTCATTGACTATGTATAGAAATTATAATTATTTTCAAATATTAGACTAAGTCATAAATAATTTCGGTTTTTGTTTAGCAATTTTATTCTTAAAAAATAAAACGATTACACTTTATTCAGTTACAGGGGAACCTGGGGTCACGAACGCCTTTCATCACGAACAAATCGATTCACGAACAAATTTTCTGTAGAAAAAAACATTACTAGTAACGAACGGTGCCTCGAGTAATGAACACGGAAGCCGGCGACAAGTCGGGAGTATCGGCGGGAGAGCGTCAGTTGCGTTGTAGCTTTAATTTTATACACATCCCTATTTGAATTCGCCGTGCCTTCTTTTAAATTCCATTATGTTTTTTGCGTGGGTGTGTGTTGTTTTTTAAAATAAAGTATTAAATAAGTCACCATGGGGTCAAAGAAGGATAATACTGGGCAGGAAAATAGAAAGAAAAAAAAATACCAGAATTAGGATAGAGGTGAAGAAAGAAATCATAGCCAAATATGAAAACGGTGCTCGTGGAAGAACTGAAACCACTTCAGGAGCAGCAGCAAAAGGCGATTGTGGAGGGAATGTCTCCAGAGAAAGAGGGAGAAAGTGTGCGGGGGTGGGGGTTCTAGCTCTTTAATCCTTGGAATGTGTACAAAATTGGGCGAGGTGTAAAGTTCCATGGAACGATATCACACTGATAAATCAGTATCAGAGCGCAGTATGTTTGTCTTTCATTGTGTCTCATTCCAGACGCTTACATTATATATATATATATATATGTTCGAATCTCACCATGGTTGATTTGGAAGGAGACTTCCCGATGTCATCGGAATGGATCGAGGTCGGTCCTAGCGTGCGGCACATTTGGAAAGTGCCTGAAAAACCTACCATGGGTTAACCCAAGCCTTGTGAGTGAAATTGGGTAGACGGAACTCTTGTGGGGCGTCGATAGCTGTGCTAGCACGAAGCTACAAGTCATCATATCAAATATGTGGTTTCATTTATATTACAATTAATCATTCATACAAAAAGTAAATTAGTAAAGTTAATGAGATAAAATGGCGAATTCACTTCGCTAACTAAATTTAAAAAATGTATTAACCCACTAACCACTCGATGAATGTTATGATCCTTTTTTTAAAAATATAAAATGTATTAGGTCTTCCTTAAATATGCAAGTACTTTTGACAGGTTCTCCGGTCATCATCAGTCATAGAAACTATTTTCTTTTTTGGCAAAATTTGGGTAGCATCCGAGATGAAAAATATAATGCAAATCGAAATATGTTTTTTTTTTTAAGTGTGTTATTGATAACAGATCCAACTTGTGGAGTGTGCAGTCACAATGCAAAGGTTGAAGTTTTGAGAATTTAAGTGAAAGTGTTTTTTACTAATATAATATGTGTGTATGTATGTATGTGTGTGTATGTTTGTGTGTGCATGCCATGAAATAATTTCATATCGATGAGGAGAGAAGATTTATAAGTAGCCATAGACCAGTCCTATTAATCTAAAGTGTCAGAAATGCTGTGCAGTTTTGTAGAATATCTTCGGATTACTCAATACGGGTAATTCGAAGATATCAAAAATAAATACTCCGGTAGTTACGGGAAAAAAATAATAAAAGTTAAAATAAATCCTTGTTATGGATTGATATAATATACATGTTATTTCATATAGAAAGGTTTTTGGATTAGCACGTCTCCTTCAGCCGCCAGAGCTGCAATGTGCGTGTCTCGGCTAAAATCGCCAGACGGTGCCCAACAAGTTGATTTTGTAGTCCGAATGCACACAATATATCAGTCAGTTATTACATTAACAATCCCAGTACGTCGACTGTAGATCTTATTCAGTTTTGTGTTGCTTATCTTCACGATAAGGTCACTTCTTTATTTTTAATTGTGGTTTTTTTTTTTATTTTAATGGTAAGATTTCTTCTTTATTTCAATCGTAAGGTTTCTTCTCGATTTTACTGGTAATGTTTCTTTTTTATCTTAATGGTGAGGTTCTTTTTATTTTAATGGTAAGCTTTCTTTATTTTAATGGTAACGTTTCTTTTTTATTTATTGGTAACGTTTCTTGTGTATTTTAATGGTAAGGTTTCTGTTTTATTTTAATGGTAAAGGTTCTTTTTATTTTAATGGTAAGCTTTCTTTATTTTAATGGTAGAGTTCCTTTTTTATTTTAATAGTAAAGTTTATTTTTATTTTAATGGTAACGTTGCTTTTTTATTTTAATGGTAAGGTTTCTTTTTTATTTTAAAATCGGGGGTGGAGTTAGAATGAAAGAAGCAGGACTTGTACTTGACTAAGTTCTGAAGAAATGTGTACTGGTTTAACGTTCTTACTTATTCTACTGTTATGGTTTCTTTTTTATTTTAATGGTAACGTTGCTTTTTTATTTTAATGGTAAGCTTTCTTTATTTTAATGGTAACTTTGTTTTTTATTTTAATGGTAAGATTTCTTTTTTATTTTAATTCTTTCTGATCATATTCACCTTTAAATACAGTGTAACCCGGATATAAGAGAGTTGTCGGGACCGGAGAAGAAGTCTCTTATATCCGCGTTTCTCTTATATCCGGGTTTGGTCTATTTTGTTTATGCAAGTATGGCTCTAATTTGGGACCAGATAAAAATCTCTCTTATATCCTGGTTTCTCTTATATCCGGGTCTCTAATATCCGGGTTACACTGTATCATTATTTTGTCTGTCTCAATCATTAACAATTAATGCTATATGTAGACATACAAAGATGGAATCAATGCAATAACGAACTACAACAATAAACATACGGGTCATTATATTTAATAAACAGTCGATTTACTGTTGTCATAGTAACTTAGACATCCTAACCTGTGGTTAAATTTCTTCTCCACAGAGTTAAAGACGCTAGTATAGTCATTTTTTCCGCCATTCTCTTGAGTAAGTTGGCGCGAAAATCGGGCGTTATCAACAGTGGATATTAGGCGTTTAAGTTGCACTGACGCAAATCTGTAGATTTCTCAACACTTCACAAAGGACACAACGTTAAGATTAGGAAGACGAACGGGTGACACAGTTTATTTAAACAGTCTGGGTTAAGTTAACTAAACATTAAACGAAACATATTTTGATGCACGCATTAAGCCATGTTCTGTTGGGAAGTTGTTATTTTCATCAATTTTCAAACTTTTTTCTTCTTTTTTTGATTCCTCGTTGATTTCTGGTTCAATTACTGATGGTTCATACCAGTAGCAATTTGGGATTTATATTGGAGATTAAGTGACAGCAAGCATCTTGAATGCATCGGCACTCTTCTTACTATTCTGGTTTCTTTTCGTAATACCGTCATTTGGATAGTGTCGATTCATCTTCTAATAAATAATTCCTCCAACTATTTTCCTAGGGTCTTTGCGATATCTCCTAGTGCTCCAATAACACCTGGTATGACCGTTACCTTCGGTTACTTCAATTGCGTTAGGTCCCTGTTAAGATCAAGATAGTTATCTCCAATTTCACTTTTCTTCAAGTTTACTCTTCAGATTTGTGGCTTGCTAGGACAACACAATCCACTATCGGGGATGTTATTTTATTCTTGCTTACGTCTGCTAGATCCAGTCTTCTGGTCTGTGTTAGATGACCTGTTGGTGGTTATGATTTTCATTTTCTTAAACAGATTCTTGTCCCTGCATTTATCGTTGTATTGTATAGTCAAAATTCAATCGCTTGCACAGTTCCCAATCGATCCCCTTTCCCACCCAATCATCCCTATTCTTGTATTCTTTCTGGGTTAATTATTATTATTGTTGCTGTTTGCATTAAAAACGGACATTTTAAAAGTATATATAAATATATACACACACACACACACACACACACACATATATATATATATATATATATATATATATATATATATATATATATATATATAACAGAGAAAGGAGGAGCGGAGATAACGGAAGAACAAAAAGAGTTTGACTGAAAAATATAAAAAAGGGCTAATCGTTTATCTCTTCTCGCTCTTCAGAGCCACTCGATGAGAAAACATAAATAATACTTTTGTTTATCCTTGTCCCCCTCTCTTTTTATTTTATATATATTTGTGTGTATATACTGATATATATTTTCAAAATGTCCGTTTTTCAATCCCTACTAAAATTTTGTATACCTCACAGGTTATTATTATTATTATTATTATTATTATTATTATTATTATTATTATTATTATTATTATATAAATAGTCGAAATTAAACAAATCCCAATTGGTCAGGATTTCTACATATGATTGAATAAGATGATCTCATTTGCGCCGGCACGAATATTGTTACAATTCTTGCTATCACGGAGAAGTTATGACAGTTCGCAGGGTCAAGAAATGATTGCTCTCGGCTGGAACCATCGGGGCTCGAAATTTTCTATGTCCTCAGGATAGACATCTCTGACTAAACATTTTCATGTGAAATATATGCGTATACTACGAACATTATTATTATTATTATTATTATTATTATTATTATTATTATTATTATTATTCATGTATCTGTCTGTTCATACCACATGTGTAGTTGTTATTGCTAGAGATTAAGAGACACCAAGTCTCTTCAATTCTCCAGCACTCTCCTTAGTATTGTAGTTGCCTGCAGTAAAGGTGTCATTAGGATGATACTGACTATTCTTTTTTCCTGGGCTCTTTGGGATAGTTCCTAGTGCTACAATAGCAATTGGCATGACCGCTCCCTGGGAGGCTAGAGATATTTATCTACATTTTCACATTCTTTTCGATTTATTCCGTGATTTGCTGGGAGAACGAAATCCACTATTATGTTTTCTTTTGGTTTACGATTAACATATCAAGTCTTCTAGCCTGGATTGGGTGATCTGATCTTTCTGACTTGGGTTGGGTGACCTGGTTTCTAGCCTTGATTGGGATATCTGGTTTTCTATCCGGGAATGTATGACCTGAATTGAGAGACCCGATTTTCTGGCCTGGATTGGGTGACCTGGTTTTCTAGCCTGGATCGGGTGATCTGATCTTATGACCTGGATTAGGAGGCCTAGTTTTCTGGCTTTGTTTAGTTGATACTGTTTTCTGGCCTTGATTGGGAGATCTGGTCTTCTGGTCTTCATTAGGAAATCTGGTCTTCTAGTCTTGATTGGGAGATCTGGTCTTCTGGACTTGATTGGTAGATCTGGTTTTCTGGTCTGGATGGGGAGATCTGGTCTTTTTGGGTGGAGTAGGTGATTCGGTCTTCTGGCCTTAATTGGAAGATCTGGTCTTCTGGTCTTGTCTGGGGGATCTGGTTTTTTGGCATGGATTGGGTGATTTAGCCTTCTGGCATGGATTGTCTTATGATCTTAATTGGGAGATCTGGTCTCCTGGCCATGAATTGGAGATCTGGTCTTCTGGCCTTAATTGGGCGACCTTGTCTTGATTCGATGATCCTTTTGACTCTCAAAACCCCAGAGTATTGTTTCATTATTATAGAGTTTTCACTCCAGTTTATTATCGTTATTATTATTATTATTATTGACTGATAGCGCATCATGAAAACAAACTGACGCTGGGGTACAAATATTCAAAGCACAATATGCACATCATGACAGCCAGGTTATAAGGATACATCAGGCATCACATCCAAATGTTCATATGGTGATAAAAGTCCTTTCCCTTGTTTACAGTAACGAGATCCGGTATTTTCATTGGATGAAGTCCTAATCTCAGTCCGAGGGTATTTCGCCCATTTTTATTTTCTAGGGAAACCAATTAATATTTATTTATTATTTCGGTATGGCTGTAAGCTTTTTGCAAAATCCTGACCAGACATCTCGACACCACTCACTTTCTTCCCGACATGATGTGGCTTCCCTCTATCTTTTCTACAAATATTTCCATGGCAACTGCTCTGACGAGTTTTTTTCCCTGGTGCCCTGATTACATAAATTTAAATTCACTACTAGATTGGCAATTAGGTCCCACCGTTTTAATGTTGAAATAGCTAAATGCAGTCGCCACCAACAGTTTCTTTTATCGCACATCCTATCTGTACAGATAGGACAACCGTAGAAAAACATTAGATAAACTTCCGTATGTCATTCAATCTGTCAACCTGCCAACACGTAAAATAAACACCTACCGCCGTGTTAAAAATGCATTTCTACGATATTTTAAACTTAAAGTAAGTAATATTTGCTTCAAATCAAATTAATTAAACTTTAAATCAGCTAATATTCCTCAAATAAAGTTTCAGAAAAGTATATTTTATTTTTGAAAGATTTTTTAATAAAGATAATTTCATTCTAATGAGAGATAACTAAAATGGCGCTAAAATCAGAAATGGTTAGTGAGTTTAAAACGAAATCTCCTTCCATTAAATTTAGTTTTGAAATACAGCAAAGTATTTTGCTTATTGGAAATATTAAATTTAATCTATAAGCTTGATATTAAAACCAAAATAAAAAGCCTCAAAAAAGATTTTTCATTTTTTAAAATTCATTTTAAACCTTAGGTATCACGAATCTGTGGCGGCATCTACAATAAAGAAACACACAGACAACTGTTTTAGTAATAAAAATTAATAAAAATTTTCATTTTCAAAGCTAAAGATCATAAAACCAATCGCTCTTTGAGGAGAATTTGGAATCATACATGTTTCTCTCCATTAACAAGGAATTGTTAGCTGAATTAGATGCAGAAAGAATTATTGCCAGAGTCGAACAATCATCTAGCGAACACAAACAATTTCTCTTAATATAGTGGACTGCATGCAATGCTCTGCTTTTGAACTATCTGTTCATGTGTAAATTGTGCAGTAAACTATTTAAAAATATCCAACAATTACTTAAAATTAAAAATAAATAAAACCTTCAATTATAATATTCTGTATTTACATTTGGTATCTACTGTCAGTAATATATTTTTGTACATGTACATTTGAATTACTGGGAAATATACAGTGTAGGCGAAAAGTAGGTATGCAGTTGTCTCATTATTTATATACTGACGTGACTTTTTTTAATTTTTGCTTCATAGTGATACAATTCAGAAGTAGAGCTAACTTCGCCAAACTGTTTTTTCTACAAGATGGGTAACCTCCTCATTATTACAGTATAGTTGGGTCAGTTGAGCAGCGTCTTTGAAAAAAAGAGTACAATGAAGCAATTCACTCTACCAGAAATTTGCAAACGGTATACTATACTACTTGGCATTCGCGCCGGAAGCGCCAATACGAATATACGAGTGTTTGGGTGTCAATCAGAGACTTAACACGGTGGCCTACATCAAGTGCCTTGAAGAGGTATGCTGGAAGATCCTATGTCTGGCAACAGGACTCTGCACCATGCCACACAAGCAGGAGTAGCACAGTCATGGCTGTCAGACAATTTCTGCGACCAAATCACTCCATACATCTGGCCACCTAACTCCCCAGAATGCAACCCCTTGATTATTATGTGTGGGACGCAGTTAAGCGAGTGACGAACAAAACTCCTTGTAACCCCAAAGATGAACTGAAGGCAATAATTATGGCAGCATTCGTAAAATGAGACAAGGAGACCGTCCAGAAGAGATGTATGAGATTCTGAAGCCAATCTGGTCCGTGGTTGAAGCCAATGGGAATTTTATCGAATAAATTTACTCTTTAGTATTTCAAGATATTTTTAGGTAATTTTGGTAAATATATCTGTTAAATTGAGATGTCAGTGTTATTTTCAATTTTGCGTCATTTAGACGACAATTTATCCATCGCAACCTGTATATTTTTTCAACAAAAACTTTAATTATATCCTTTTTTTCCCATATGTATTTTTGAAGAGTTTTATTTTAATCTTTATGAAAATTAAATTATAGCATTGTAGTTGAGGATGGGCCTTCTTTGTCTTCTGGCAACTAATATTTTTAGTCCATTGTGCCAATGCCTACATAGGATTATATATGCAGTCACGACGGGGGTGAAGTTAAAAAGAAAGAACCAGGACTTGTACTTGACTAAGATCTGAAGAAATGTTTACTGGTTTACTTCAGTTTTCTGACAGAATTCTTCAAGCTGAAGGGGGTAAAGATAAAGTAGCAAACTTAAAAGTCATGTTTTTAGGGCTTTTTTAAAAAGTTGGTCGTCGTCTAATTCGAAATCTCTCTTATTGTTTTTTTTCCGTTAACTTAACGACAAAATGGGGAAAAAACATTCCTAAGTAATGGGTTTCGTCCCGAGAATGAAAATCTTCAGATAAATAATGATTTTATGGACAGAGTCAGGCTTATATACGGAGGGGATAAATATAACAAACGCTGGTTACGATTTTACATCAAAAAATGTTAAAAACGCTCAGCTTTAACTGTTAAACGGCGGCCATTATCAATTGACATTTTATTGGAGATCGGCAGATATCATCAATTGGTTACATAAACTTTTTCCAATAATACAGGCATTTTTCTTTCATACATGATTCGAGTTCGGTTCCGGGGTGGGGGGAATGATTCGTCTAAATGAATATGTGGTAACTCTCGTATTTATAAGATTACTGTTTACGAAGATTCTCAGATGACGTTACCTCGAGTATTTGCCTGCAAACAAACCTAGAATAAAAAGCCTGGCGTATTGTTATGTTTGTATGTATACTTCTCAAAAAGAAAAAAACGTGAAAAATGATGACAATTTGGTGCAACGCCTGCACAACTCCATTGTGTATGAAATGCTTCAAGGATTAGCAAATTGTTAAAAATATTTAATTTCGGAAACTGTCATTATTTATTTACCATTTTTTATTTATTTTTCAAATTTAAAAATCGTTAAAATATTTTTATAGATTTTTTTTTTAATATAAAAGCCAAAATGAATATAAAAACTACCCTTTAAAAAATAATATATTTTGATTCTGTAGCGCCAATTCACAAGCTTCGAAGAAGTATGATCCTCACTAATACCTACAGGATTTATTCACTCAAATCCATTTTAACCATTAATATGAGAAAGCAATTGTATACAGCTGACAGTTTAAATTTTTTACAGAACGAATTCGGCACCAGCCATATGAAAGTCTTGATCTGACGAGACTATTTAAGTTTCGGGGCGGTGTGGTCTAATGGATAATGGCTCAGAATAAGAAATCAGAAAGCTGAGTTCGAATTCCAGTCAGGTTCGTTATATTCACTTATGCGCAAATACTCTTGGGAAAGGCATGAACCCATCTCTTCTCTACCGCTCAGCTATGGGTTGAATAGCAGTAGAGACTGCGTCCTATAGCCCTATCAGTCTACTGCAGAAAGAAACTGCAACCTACTGCGAAAATATCTTCTGCCTAGTCAGTCATAACGCGAAAGAGACACTAAAGCGTACATCACGTACGGCACTTGACTGACTGTCTGACTGAACGGGTCAAAAATTATTTTGAATAGCAAGAGACAGGAAGTGGTGGAGAGCATTGACTGCCTAAAGAGGCACATGACATCATCACTTCATTTTTTTTTTTATCAGTGGATATCATCAATTCATATTTTAAATCTTTTCAAAAAGACGGACATCAGTCATCCATGATTTTTCTAAATGTTTAAATGTCAACTCTAGGATTCATGAGGTTATTTCTTTGAGTATTTTTACAGTGATGTTCATCGTGTACAAGGCCCAAGAGCCACGAGGTAGAGGGTTACAGATAGCAGGAGTGACCTGCAAATAACGCTGAAAGAACGAGCCCAAGATGAATCTATCTTTGCAAAGAATGCACAACTCCATTTGCGCATAAAATGATTCAAGGTGAATCGTACGGTAAAAATATTAAAATTAAGAACCTAATATTTGATTTAATCCCCTTTTCATTTTATTTTTGTGATCTAAAATGGTTAAAATATGATTTTATATGATTTTTTAAGTGGGCTAGATTGGGATCACAGTCTTACCCTTTTACTGTTGAAATAATTAAACGTAACCGCCACTTCTACTCCAGCAGTTTCTTTTCTCGCACTTCCCGCCTATGGAAATCCCTTCCGTTTACTTGCTTCCCTGATAATTACAACCTCCAAAAATTTAAATGCAAAGTCAGTCGCCATCTTCTATCTTCTTGAATCAGGTTCATCTTTTATCCTTTCCTCAATATACCCAGTCTTTTTTTCTCGCCTTCATTCTTTGTAAGGCCCTGCGTAATAGTGGCATTTCCGCCTAGCTTAGGGTAAAATAAAAAAAAAAAAAAAAAAAACGAAAATAAGCAGAAAAACTACCCTTTAAACAAAATTTATTTTCTCCTTTTCCATCCAATTGGCGCACACGTTCGTACAACCTTTCCCCGACACTTAAGGGTTAAATTTAAAATTTTGACATCCGGTATTTCTTGATGTATAACTTAACCGATTTCATTCAGTTTTCTATCACTTCTGTTTTTATTTGTTATCGTTCTTTTTTTTTTTTTTTTTAAATATCTCATAGTGTATTTAAGAAAGCTGAAGGAAAACAGGTAAGTTATATATCTCAATAGACCGGATATCAAGCATTTTAAATTTCAAACTTTGTGACCGTATATCTCATGTTTTCGACATAAAAATGGCGTTTGTCGTATTTCTCCTCTTTATAGAGGTATCTTTAGAATTAAAAAAAAATATTGCAAAAGCAAATGAACAGACAAGTATGTGGACGCTGTTACAAAATGAGGAGTAGATATTGAAGTTTTTTGTAACTAATTTAATACACCTCTATATAGACGTCATTAGTTGCACGAAGCACATCGCTTTAGCATAGCCTCATCAATGCTTGATCAGCTAGAAAGTTCATAGGCTGACCAAATTACAATGTAAGTTGATACACCATTTGGTAGACTAAAAGACAAATTTACCAGAATACACACAATGTGTGTCATGATTTATTGAAACAAAATCGGATACGCTGACTCAATGAAACCACAGAACTAAGTATCCAACAGCCGATCCGCTGTTGGATTCTGGCACACATTAAATTCCCACTTCCATACTATCATCCTTATCTTTGCTGCCATATTTTCACAATGTTTCGGCCGTTGTACGCTCCAGCATTCTTCAGGTGGTTGGAATGTCGAACTGAACCCTTTATTTCGCTCGCTGGGGTAGACTGGTCTAGTTCCATGTGCCATGTCTAATGGATGTCAGTTATCTAAATAAAAGGTACAATTCGACATTCCAACCACCTGAAGAAGGCCGGAGCATACAACGGCCGAAACGTTGTGATAAATATGGCAACAAAAATGAGGACGATAGTCCGAACAATGTAAATAGTGTACATAATACCTCATCTGAAAAATATAGACAGATCCCACTTGTCTGTCTTTTAGTTTATCAACTGATGTGTCCACTTACATTTGTAATTTGGTCAACCTTTCCAGCCCCAGGCAATCCTCGTAGATATAAAGGTGTCTATAAAGTCTCTTTACAATTTAAAAAAATATTACAAAGGCAAATGAACAGACAAATATGTGGAAATTGTTACAAAATGAGGAGTAGATATTGAAGTTTTTTAACTAATTTAATAAACCTCTATATGGACGCCATTAGTTTCACGAAGCGCATCAAGCCGGTACTTGATTTACACGATCGATGTTTTCCTCAGATGTTCTTGGTCGTCCCACTCCTCTCTTTATTCAATACTGTTCCTGTTTCCATAAATTTCTTGTGCCATGCACGAATTAACGGACGTGACGGTGGATCACTTCCATACTTACTTCTGTGGTTTCATTGAGCCAGCGTATCCGATTTTGTTTCAATAAATCATGACACACATTGTGCCTTTTCTTGAGGAGTAGCCATTTTGTAGGGGTTCACTTAACAGTACCCGTTTCATCAACAGGATAACTGAAATACACAAACGCAATGGGATTAAAAACTTTGATAACTACTCAGTATATAGAACAAATCCGATTAAGATATCTCATCAATTGTCATTGTAATATATTTTTTAAGTTGTAAAACAACTTTATGGTTACCTTGTATATACAAGACTGATTCCATTGATAAAATCATTATTAGTTTGAAAAGTTTCTTTCTAGAAACAAAACCCGTTATTTAGGAATGTTATAGAATGCGTAGTCTGGACAGAATGACAATCTGCTGGTCAGACCTCTGGAGGCGTGGAATTCTAAAAATGATGGATTGCCTTTGTTTAGGGTGTCCCTAAAGTGTGGGCACTTAGGAAAAAAATGCATATTTTCAAGAATTTAAATTTTTAACAACATTTTACTGAATTGGAATATTAAGAAATAACACCATCATCATGATTTCTACCAATTCTGATGCAACGGTTTGTGTGTTTTTCAAGATTCACGTCAAATCGATATAATATCTATACATTGCTGCCAATGTTAACACATTCACTCTTTATGCGTTCAATCAAGGGTGTTGCATCTGTGATTTTGATTGAGTACACCTTCTCCTTTAGCATACCCCAGAAAAAGAAGTCAATTCTTTCTTCTTTCGATAAAATCATGTTTACTCTGTGGAAGTAAAAAAAAAATATAGTTAATTAGATTTTAGGGACAGGCTGTAAAAGGCCAAAAAAGGCGCGAAAACACTCAAATGGTTGCAAGAATTAGAAGAGTCAATATGTCTCACCCAAATTCCTTATAGAGGCAAACCAGCAGGTGGTGATAAGATTTTGGTCAGCCGATTGACATTCGTCCCTCCATCACCTTTTCGCTTTCTCCTAGAAATGATGCTACGATGTCCATCATAAAATAAAGCGATATATAAAAAAATAAATAAAAATAAAAAAGTCCGTCGTTGATGTAGTCTATGATGTGGAAGAATCGAAGCCAGAGATAACACGAAAACCACGGGATCTTTTTCGCTTTGTCATTCGATTTCACACTATTAGTCTGATATATACTGCTTTCTAAGATCAATGGTTAAAAAGACTTTGAACGAATGAAGCCTTGAGAGTCTTGACAAAAATCATCATCCTTTGAATATTAAGAACTGTAGCAACTAACAGAAACCACATCACTCGAGGACTACCAACAGCGGTAATAACTAAAAAGGAAAACACATGTAACGAGAATAGAAAATAATGGCATAGTCAAGATGTTGACATTCCACACTACTTCAAACAAAAGGTTAGGAAGGAAACCCCCATCAATACTGGAAAGTGCGATAACAGCTACTAAACTTGAAAAACCTTTGTTACTGAAAAATTGATCTTATAAGTTTCAAAGGAAAGCAATACTAGCTGCTCTGTCAATGAATGCCAAATATTTCCTTATAGGGAAAAGGCTAATATCAATACTGGAAAGAGCGATAACAGACACTGGACTTGAGAAACCTACTTATTTTAATTGTTTAAAGAGAAAGATTCTATAAATGTCAACCGAAAACAGTACCGGTTGCTCGGTCAATGAATGCCAAATGTTTCCTTATAGGGAAACGGCTAATATCAATACTGGAAAAACAGCGATAACAGCTACTGGAATTGAGAAACTTTTTTTTTTTTTAATTGTTATAAGAAAGATTTTATAAATTTCAACCAAATGCAGTGCCAGCTGCTCGGTCAATGATTGCCAAATTTTTCCATGTAGGGAAACGGCTAATATCAATACTGGAAAGCGCAATAACAGCTACTGCACTTGTGAAACCTATTTTTTAAATTGTTTTAAGAGAAAGATTTTATAAATTTCAACCGAAAGCAGTACCGACTGCTCACTCAGTGTATTCTAAATGTTTCCTTATAAGGAAACGGCTACTATTGCAATTACCATGGCCATATACTTGTTTCTTATTTTTCGTTTTTGTAAATAAAACTTTGCTCTACACGTTAAAAAAAAATCCCGAACACCTTGTTTGATTCGAATGGCATCAAGGGGATATGGGGAGCCTATACTTTCGGCTTTGTCCCACATCTAAGCTACGCTTAGAAAATCACCATCAAGGGGGATATCGTTATCACGTGCGATTTTAATTTTTATATGAAAATAATTATTGATATTTTATAAATGACCCCAAAGCCACCCCCACCAATCAAATCTGATACCGCCCCTGAGACGGCGATGATCCTGCTATATCTGAACCAACATCTCAGTTTAGGGGTTCTATTCAAACAGGTAGACAGACGATGGTCGCACTGTATTTAGTTTGAAACCATTCAAAATAATAAATAAATAAATAAATAAATAACATTTCTCGTTGCATTCACAATAAACTCTCCGCTACCACCCGCCCCACAAAATAAAGTAAAAAAAAGATTTCCTTTACCGGACGAGACTCAGGCAAATGTCAAAGTTCAGCTCTATTTTATCTAAATCTAACCTTAATCAAGCGTAACTGTCGTATCGCTCGCTTCTCTTGATTCTCTTGTTGAAACAGTCCATTAAATCTTTTCTGAGGGAATTGAGGACTTACTAATATTTCACCTTTCAAGATGGTCGGATTGATTACAAAGTTCTTTCGTCTCGCTTCAAGCTCCAATAATCTTTTTCCTGATTGGTTCGTAACTTGTTGAAAAAATATTAAATACTTCCTGAGTCTCGATCTACATTTATTTTCTGTTAACAAGTGATATCTGCTTTTCTTGAAATATAATTACAGAATACAGAATAAAACGTAATGTGTATCAAAACTATTATAAACAAGCTTTTATTTTTCCACTGTAAGACTATATAAACAATAAATCCAAAAGTTGTAAGGAGGAGAAAATAGCTATAATCACCTTTATGGACACAACGTCCATAAAAAATAATTATAGTGTCAAAAAATAATTATAATAAAATAATTATAACAATTATATTATCATTAATTCATCCATCAGTGAGAATCGACCCCACTTTTCTCTTCCAGGCATACAGATATGTGCCTTTCGCACTATCGGACAAGCAGTTCACACTGTCATGTCATCAAAACGTGCATCAACGAAAATTTCATCTCCTTTTCCTTTTTTACGCAATTCGAGGTAATGAAATACCAGATACTTTTCCAACTAAATTATATGGACATTCATTACACACATCTATAAACAAAGCATAATAGAAAGACTATATACACTTTATTTTTTTATCTTATCCTTCTGTCGTATTCCGATCCATGTTTGATCTACATTTAACCCTAAACTCACAATTTTACTCAGTGTTACTGTTTCTCGTGTCTCTAACAGCACATACAATAACGTCTAGAATGATATGAAACACAACAGTTACCGCCTACGCGATGACCCCTAATGTAATACAATAGACCGCTTGCTCGTATATATAAATAGTCTAACCACAAATACGTGGCCTGACAATTGTGTTCAAGCATGAAACAGACTATCGACATTTGGTGTTCATGTCAGTGTCAGTTTTTATATTTTAAGATCTACATACGCTCCATCTCTGATATTGAGTACATTTATCCATAAATTAACATATCTTAAAACTATTATTTTTATATTCTGTTTTTATGCATTTATTAAACAGTATATTATCTACCTGTCTGAATATTCGAGAAATCTTGTTAGGAAAATATGCGTCCTCCAGCAGGATTCGAACGTGATTTGATAAGGAGGTCCTACGTAGCTGAATTGACCTACGGTAGGCAGGTTCGAATCTTATCGGAGGACGCATATACATATACGATAAATGTAAATAAATAAACATAATGAATAATAATAAATAAATAAAAACAGTGCAACTACTCAAATGTGTGTATCCATTTAAAAATAACTTTAAACAAATAAATTAAAAAATCTGTCGGATTTAATCCATTTCCTAATATATATATATATATATATATATATATATATATATATATATATATATATATAGCCTCTTTCTCTTTACTTCACTCTCCCTCTTCTTTCTTTTTTTTTCTTTTATCTTTTCTCTATTCTCCCCTCCCATTTCAATATATCACTTCCGTTAAGCTAACTGTTTAAATAGGTCAAAGTCTGGTCACTCCTCCTCACCCAATACTAAGTATGTTAAGAGATATTAAATTAAACCCTCCCTAAACTCTACCACGTCTCTCTAACTACTTTGTTACACTCTCTGTTAAATTGCAAAAACTTACACTACCCATCAATTTTCATTTTTCGTTTCATTTTTGGAAGTGCTATCTGATGATCCAGAGTCCTTTAAAAGGGCTCTGGGGAAATAAATTATTATAATAGAACCTTAAAGTGGTCTGTTTTTCTTTAAAATATATATATATATATATATATATATATATATATATAATACAAATAAAATTTATATTCAACACCTCAACTTCGGTGTTTCAAAGACAAATTTTATACTAACTGTTCGTTGCACTCGTCAGAATTTTTCAGCGATCATTATCAAGAACCATGTGCTGCCCGTGCAGTAGGCAAGATTCCGTCGTGAGAGAGGTGGAAGTTTAAAACAGCATAGAGAAACCGGATCTTATTGTTGGTTACTGCGATTTCTCTTTCGAGAAGGTTTTTACGTTTTTGTATCTTTGTTCGCTGCAGGTTTGCGTAATATAAATAACGGTATATTTAGGCGGCAAGTTTTCATCCAAACAAGTTTTCTGAATTTTACCGATGAGATCTTTCTTTTTATTTTTTATTTTTTTTTTTAATAGTATTCTCCAAATTCCAATGCGATATTGTATATTGGGATGGAAATTGTGGATAAGCTGTCCAATGTTCATGTTTCATCTACTGCTTTGGTTTAAGTATTTTCTGCAACAGCTCTTTGTATTCATAAAGTCTGGTTGGTACAAGCCCTCACCACTATAATCAAATCAAATGCGCGAATAGTCTGGCTGTTTGGTTCTAAGAATTGAGCTACTCAAATCTCATCCTTTGACAACGACAGGAGAGTCTCTCTCTCTCTCTCTCTCTCTTATATATATATATATATATATATATATATATATAAGCAAATATATGGATATAGATCCGACAGTATGAAGAAAAATATACGGAAAAAACAAACAAAAATCCTTATATGCAATTATGCTGTTTTAATGTTAATATAATGTCAACGTCGTATGTTTCGGTCTAATAAACCATCTTCAGGACATATTCATAAAATATAATTATATTTTCATAATAAAAATCTTAGGAGGATTTATGAAGCAGGCATAATATCTATCTCACGCACGGTGAATACTAGACCTGGCTTCTTTAGTATTTCCCCTTTTCTAACGAGATTAATGCTCGACAAGCGTACATATAAATTTTAGATCAAAATAGAATTCTTTTCATTTTTCATTTTTCATTCAAAATACTCAAATTTTAGGAATACGTTTTCACAGCCTTGCCCACGTGACGGCAACGTGACCATGTTTAAACGGAACGCTGATCATATAAAACTTTCAGTTATCTGTTTGGATAAGTCTTGTTCTTATGTCCATCGTCTTTGTCATGTTGAATTGATAATGTTAATTATATTTTATGAATATGTCCTGAAGATGGTTTATTAGACCGAAACGTCCGACGTTGACATTATATTAACATTAAAACAGCATAATTGCATATAAGGATTTTTGTTTGTTTTTTCCGTATATTTTTCTTCATATATATGTATATATGTGTGTGTGTGTAAAATCGGATACAGTATCCTGACAAAGTTCTGAAGAAATTTGACAAATGGAAAACTGTTTCATTGAAACTAGATTTTATGACACGAATGGATAGGTCGAAAGTAGTGTCTAGAAAGTTAATCCTCTTGGTATTGGTAATAGTGGTAATATTTAGCCCATGATCATTGAAGAATTTAATAATATGATTTCGAGGTCGATTTGTTTGTTTTGGGCTGGTATTGCATAGGAGGATAATTCCGTCATCTCTGTACAGACCAGTGTTCTTGCTATCAAAAATATACCTAAGATTCCACAGTAGTAGTATACCAATCAATTAACAAGCTTCTGCAGAATCGAACGCTTCCATCGCTATGGAGAATTTCGGGTTGTCTTTTTTGGTTCACAAAGAACCAGTGTGAAATAAGATGGGTTTCTGGGCTTTTTTAATGATGTTAATTTCCTGGTCAGTGATGGTGCAATAATTCGTGACCAGGTTTATAGCGGCCATTAGTAGGTCCTCTGTGATCGACGGGTAGAAATTGGAGATGTCGAATTGCATAAAGGTGCATTCGTTTTTAGTTTTTAATTTAGAGAACAAATTGATGACATCCTTTGTATTCTTCCATTAGCTGTAGCGTTCCTAGCGTATTTGCAGACCCGTTCTATTATATCCTTTCTGATTTTGCCTATGTTGTTCTTGTAAGCGTTAAGCAATCAGAACTGCGGGTTATCGAGGGAATTTTCCTTATAGTCCTTAACAGTAACGAAGCCTTTGCTGTTTGTGTAGATTCTGCACTCAATCATCGATCTTGAGTTTACAAAAATACACAAATGCACTGTTTAAGAAATAAATGGACGTTTACTAAAAATATGGGCATCCACTAAAATAAAGTTTAAAGTGATAATATATATATATATATATATATATATATATATATATATATATATATATAATGTCATCCACAGACAGACTGTTTCGCTGTATCACAGCTCATCAGTGCGGCTAGACATATATATAGAATATTTGCAATTTTTATATGTTTATATTTGATTTGTAACCTGTAGTCGATATTACTTTTGTCAAATTTTCTTGATTACACAGCGGCCCTTTTAATAAATGCCCTTCAGTTTTAGTTTCCCCCCGCCCCATCTCTCTTCTTCCCACCTCTTTTTGTTTTGTTTTCTTTTTATCGTCTATTGTGTGTGTATGTCACCACAAAATGTATCTTTTCCGGTATATCTTTAATGTATTAGACATCCGAGAATATTCATATTTCTCTCACTTAAACTGTCTTTGACTCGCCTCTTTAAAACTTCTCTCTGTTAAATTTTAATCCCCCACCTTCATATTTAGACCTTCCTGTTCTTCTCTCGTCTGTTACCCGTCTCTATAGCTTTCATTTACTCTAAGATTCGTCCCACACTATCATACATACACTCTCACTAAATTTTATTTTTTATTCCCGGAGTTGCTTTTTCTGTTTTCTTTTTGAATTTGTAGGTCTGATGAATTGGATCATATTTACGATTCCAATGGAATAAATTATGACCATGGAATATTAGTGTTTAAGCCTTTTTATTACATATATATATATATATCTATATATCTATATATCTATATATATATATATATATATATATATATGTAGGGTGCGATGGGTAATTAGGTCGCAATTTTATATTTTTAATTTCGCGCATGCGCGTTGTTAGTTTTTGATTTTGTCGACTGCACAATATAGTAGTGTCAGTTGGGCACCGTCTGCAAGACGCAATTCATTCCACCAGAAATTTGGAAAAGGCATACGGTACTGCTTGGAATTCGCGCCCGAAGCTTCAATAAGAACATTTCAGAGTGATTGGGTGTCAATCTGAGAACAATGCAAAGGATTCGGAAAGAGTTGAAGGATATATCCAGTCAACATCATGGTGTTTGGATTGATCACTAATGATGGCGACGTTTTGCCTCTATTCATCTTGCCGAAGGGCACCAGACTCAACACGAAAGTCTACAGGAGGAAGTAGTGATGCCCTGGATCAAGAAGGTGGCTGCTGAAGACAGCAGTACTCTGCGCCATGTCACACAGGCAGGAAAATCAGACATTTTCTGCGACCACATCAACCCTTATATCTGGCTGTCCAACTCCCCAGACTGCAATTATTATGTGTAAGGCGCAGTTAAGCGGTAGACCAACAACACTCCCTTTAACATCAAAGATGAACTGAAGGCAAGGATTATGGCAACATTCAACAACTTAATCAAGGACACTGTCCAGAAGAGTAGCGGTAGATTCCGAAGTCGTCTAGAGACCGTAGTTGAAGCCAATGGCAATTTTATTGGATAAATTTACTCTTTAGTATTTCAAGATATTTTTGTGTCATTTTGGTAAATAGATCTTTTAAAAGGTGATGCCATTGTTATTTGCATTTTGGGTAATTTAGACGACAGTTTATCCATCGCAAATTGCATATATAAAAGTAGGCATTGAAGTCAACACCCAGACGCGACAGTCTGTTTCCTGCTAAACGCAGTCGTCAGGCCATACTGTGTGTTAGTATGTATCCTTATTTACATATATTTATGAGGCATGCAAATCTTAACTGACAGACGAGACGATTCCATCTTTCGTTGGGTTGGTATAAACAAATGTCTAATAAATTTGTCGTTATCTTTCGGGTTTTTACTCTTTCTCTCTTTCTTTCTTTCTTTTTTCCTTTTTAATGGCGTAACGATTACGTTTAGCATGAAACAGACTGTCGCCTCTGCTTCTGTCTATATATATATATATATATATATATATATATATATATATATATATATATATATGTGTGTGTGTGTGTATAGATAGATAGATAAAGAATTATTTTGTAATAAGTATGGATAATCCCAAGGAGGATGTAATCCAGAGAGCTCAATGTAAAAACAAAGCATATGTTAGTTAAATTAAGAAACAGAAAACTTTAAGGGTTCATAGGATTATAGTGTATTTCCCCAGGAACGGGATTTTTGTCCTGGTTCATCGGATCCTATTTCCAAACAGAAAAAATGGTTTCAAAACTTACATATTATTATTCTTATACACATGTTTTTGAGGAGGCAGGTTTAAGTTGATATAAGGTGATAGAGGAGGATGAGGAAGACGATAGATATATGATTGAAAGAGATGGAAAGGATATATATATATATATATATATATATATAGGCAGCATATCTTCATTAAAACATGTTTCATTGAATAATATAGACATATTGTATCTACTAGTTTTTATACTGATCCTTTCCATTTTTAAAATCAGTTTCTTAAAATAAAATTCATCAAAGAAGGCACCATTTTTTTTTTTAACTCAAGTACTTTCGATCTTTTCCAAGATCATCATCAGGGGTAAAGTATAAAGACAAACTTGTAACTGCGGTGAAATCTGTATTCCATTTTGATAGTGATTTTAAAACACACACACACACACACGAAAACGAGCTCCGTTAATAGAATTCTAAATCTATCCGCGGTAGTTCCGGAATTTTAAAAAGGTTAAAAAACTACGGTGCCTACCTTGATGAATTTCATCAAGAAACTGATTAGAAAACTGGAGATATCTATATCTATATATATATATATATATATATATATATATATATATAGATAGATAGATAGATAGATAACTATACTCGTTTCGAAAAACCCTCGAATTCTTAATTTGCCAATAATCAAATCAATCTCGAGGGAAAAAAGGTTTTTAAAAAAGAAAGAGCTACAAACATGAAATTCTGTCGAAAAAATCGCACAGATGCAGGTTTGAAACCCAAAGAAAAAAACCCGATACGAGTAAACAACTAACTAACAAAAGAGCTCAATACAACCGTAGAGCAGACTCGGGTGTTTGTGTTTGTGGTTCTTTGGTCACGTGGTACAATTTTAGCTATCGCCTATAAATATTCGTTTCTCTTTGCCTCGTTAGCCGGCCTTCCCTGACGATCCGTTTAGGTGAAACCTAGGTAGGTTTGTCTGGCTCACTAGCTGTATCTATATATATATATATATATATATATATAAAGGTGATGTATTTTGTATTTATTAATCCGACAGATTTTTATTACTTAAACATTATTTTTAGTGTCTACTCGTATCTGGGTAGACACAGTGTTATATATTGTACCTATGAACTCTAATGAACATGTCCCAATCCTCATAAATACGTTGGACACTATTGTAAGCAAGGGTCATATGCTGTCTAAGTAGTCCACCGCTGGCAGTGGTTTACCTACTTCACGCCGCTGGCGAGTATTGTATTTTGTTGATGTTATAAAGATTACCATTTCATTTCCGTCCTGATTCATTGGATCCCATTTCCAAACAGAAAAAAATAGTTTCAAAACCGTTTTGGTTATTCCTTATTCAGTAACTTTTACTAGGTTACAACACACTGTCAATCCCTTTTCTTTACAAATTGTTTCGTTTATATTAACAGCAGATATGCTTATTTCAAGAGTCAGAGAAAAATCTGTGTTTGAAGGCATTATTCAAACGTTGTTTAGTCATTGAAGCACCCTGTAGCCGAGAGGTTAAAGCATGTCAAATATAATGACGGTAAGGAAACTTAGGTTCAAATCCCGCTGGAGAGCGCATTATTATTCTCTAAAATGATTTTTCTACTATTCAGGCCGGTAGACGAAAATATAAATAAATATACTGTTTAATAAATAAACGGAGCGTCTACTCAAATTAAATGTATCCACTAAAAATAACGTTTAAGTAAAAGAAATCTGTCGGGTTAACAAATAAATAAAATCAATCCCTTTTATTTAGAAATTGCTTTGTTTACGTCAGTATACGAAATTATGCCGATATGTCTATTTCAAGAAATAGAGAAAATCTGTATTTAAAAGGACTATTCAAACTTCGCTTGGCCATCGGCTCACTCCGTAGCCAAGAGGTTAAAGCACGACAAATCTAACGACGATTTACACTAGGGGAAAGCAAGTTCGAATCCTGTCAGAGAGGACATATTTTTCTCTAATAAGATTTCTCAAATATTCAGGCCGGTAGATCAAAATATACTGTTTAATAAATGAATAGAGCGTCTACTCAAATATGAGTATTCACTAAAAATAACGTTGAAGTAATTTCTATTTATTTATTTTTATTTTTTTATACAGTATAACCCGGATATAAGAGACCCGGATATAAGAGAGATTTTCTCTGGTCCCAAATTAGAGACTGTGTTAATGTATATAAAATAGACCAAACCTGGATATAAGAGAAACACGGATATAAGAGACTTCTCCGGTTCCGACAACTCTCTTATATCCGGGTTACACTGTGTATGTATGTATATATATATATATATATATATATATATATATATATATGTCTGTGTGTGTGAAAAATATATAGAAAATAGGAAAGAACTTGTTAGGTAAATAATCCAAAGTTCTTTAGTATTTTAGTTATTATTTTTAAAAAATAGTGCTCGATACAAAAGTAGAGTATTATTTCGCTTGAAGATGGAACAGAGCTTACTTTAATTCAATTTAATTCAAATAATTATATTGAAGTTTTTGGCTCTTGTTTTGAAACATGAGAACTGTTATGTACCATGCTGGAATCATATTTTTAAATAAATAATTATATATATATATATATATATATATATATATATATATATATATATATATATATATATATATTAAAGAAATATAGTTTTAAGGTGTGCTATATTTATGGGATAAATTGCTCACTATCAGAGAGAGAGAGAGCGTATATGCGTATAGGCGACAGGCTGTTTCAACACTTCTGGTGTCTTATCAAGTGATGGTGTTGAATATTATGACGTTGGACGGCTTCGCTTGTCACTTTTGGTATTCAAAGCGAAATCTCGTTATCACTTCAAAAAATGCTCGTCGTAGTCGAGGTTTACATCTATGATATCCGCACTAGAAATACTCCGCCAAATAGTATAATGATCAGAAGAGAATCGTATAGTAATAAAGTAGAAAGAGTAAATGTATAGTAATAGTGAATAGAAAAGAAGAGTGAACCGTATAGTAGTAGTAGAGTATAGAGGAGGAATAGTGATCATTGAGTCGTCACGTTACTTCGCATTTATTCATTTCCTTTTATGATCATGTGATCTACTTAATATTGGAATCGCCCGTGTTTCTCACTAGCGATCTAGTTTCAAAACACAGTGTCAGCAACATATATATATATATATATATATATATATATATATATATATATATATATATATATATATATATATATATATATATATATTGCGCCAACAGCTTAGGGGTAGAATCTCCGACTGACAAATTCAGCCGGGTTTCGATCTTAGCTAGAGGCAACCGAACATCTATCGACACTGATGAGCTGTGATACAGAGAAACAGTCCGTCTGTGGATGACAATATATATATATATATATATATATATATATATATATATATATATATATATATATATATATATGACGGCTGCTACAGCGTTGTCAAGCATGACAATCGTAAAGTATTATTGCCAGACTCAATTATGACTTACGATAGCAAGCAATGCCTGCGCATGAAAATTTTAAAGAAAGACGTATCAATTTCTACATGCATGCATAATAATAATCGACTATATACTTCCGAACAAAGCCCTCAACTCAGGCGACTAGCCAATTCCGGCTTGCAGGCGTCAGCCCAGGCACGTCTATCTTTCTGTAACACTCACTGAATACACTGAGCGGGCCTTAGTTACAGTTTCTGAGAGAGAGTGTATAATCTGGAATGATCACCAGTTTGAACCAGGTCAGTTCACTCAAACCTTCGTCACCATGATTTCGTGCTAGGACAATCAACGACTGCTTTTGAACAGTGTCTCAATGCCACTCACGGTGTCAATTCAGAAAGTAACGGCGACATTCGAAACCTAGTCTCATGGTTGGTACGTTCTAATCACTCGAGAACGCCCCTACATATGCATACGACATGGCAGGCTGCTCGTTTCTGGTACAGATACCTACAGTCATATTCCCTTTAGGATATGAACGATGATGTCTCTCTAGAATTTCCTGCTTTTTATAGCTCTTAGTAAATGTTTATGTTATCTCTCCTGATCCCTGTTCTGCCAGACATTTACAGAAGCTACTTTGGTAGGTTATTTTTTTATTTTATTTTTTTTTTTTTGCTCTTTTGTATGTCCTATGGCTGTCAATTTTTTCTAAAGACAAAGTAGTAAAATGAATTGACAAATAGAGAAATAATAAATATGTAATACTAAAGAATAGATAGCTCGATTGATAATGAATAGACTAACATAGATAGATAGATATCATGTAACACATTTTCATAGAGTACACATATACTACACTCTGATCTTAAGGCAAGGGTCAGGAAGCGATTATATTGATCTGAACGATCATTCGAACGGAATGTGACACAGAGCCTAGATAAAAAAAAAAAGTTGTAGAAAACAAAAAAATAGTCAAGCATTTGCATTTCCCTTTCGGTGACGCTTCAAGCGCCAAGGATTAATCCTTGTCTGAAGGAGAGGTACTGTTTGGATGGACGGGATCCCTGGGACTCGACATTGTTCATTTTGTGTTTGAAAACTCACAAGCATATCACATCGATTCTAGCTCACATATACTACCTTGATCCGAGGCAGAGGTGCCAATTCATAGGTAAATTATGCCATTATTTTTACGGACACTACGCTAGTTTTATTATTTATGGAAAAAATGAACTCTTGTTACAGATGGATAGCTTTTACCCACACCCCATGACTTGTCGATCTGGTAGGCTATAGTGTGTGTTTGTATGTCTCTTTATTCACATCTATTTATGGGTCATGCAAATCTTAAATGACAGACGAGGTGATCCCGCTGTTGGTCTGGTATAAACAAATGTCTGATAAATTTTTCGTTATCTCTCAGATTTCTACTCTTTCTTTCTTTCTTTCTTTCTTTCTTTCTTTCTTTCTTTCTTTCTTTCTTTCATCTATCTATCTATCTATCTATCTATCTATCTATCTATCTATCTATCTCATTCCACAGGTGATTATGCGTATTTTCTTTCTTTCTTTCTTTCTTTCTTTCTTTCTTTCTTTCTTTCTTTCTTTCGATTCCCCATGCGATTAAGCATATTTTCTTTATTTCTTTCTTTCTATTCCCCATGCGATTAAGCATATTTTCTTTCTTTCTTTCTTTCTTTCTATAACGCCCATATGTTTTCTTTATAAACATATTAATTTACATTTTCATGTTGATATGTTTTATTATCATTTTATTCTTGACAGTAGTTTACGCAAGTGTTCCCATTCACTGACAGTTTCCCTATTTTGTTGTTTTACAATCTGAGACTAAAATGGGAATATCATTTGATTTACGCGCCATGACTTTCACTTTGAAAATGAAAAAAATATTTTTTATTGCAAAAAAAAGACCCAAAATAAAAAGTAAAAACTAGAAATAATACAAAAACAAAATTTCAACGTCTATAAATATCCCCCATGTTGAAAGTCAATACATTCTAGACCCCATCTTTTGCGACAATTACTGCGACAAGCTTCTTGTGAAATGGCCTTATAAGCTTAGCACATTTAACCACTTAGATGTTTCTCCATTTTCAAATGAAAAAGATTTCTCTGACTTCTTTTTTACAGTAAGGTTCACTCTTTACAAGGCCCAGGGGCCACTCAAAGTAGAGGTTTACGTTAGGAGGTCATTTATGCGTATAGGAGTGGAAGATAGCGGTTAACCCTAGCCTTGAACAGATTAAGATTGTAGTTATCGGGAAATATCCTGTTGGGAGTCGGTTTCAAAGGGCAGTTGTTAACGAGAAGTTGTTCGAGTAGAACTTACTTCTCACTGACAAAATATGGACGCAATGTGGGTGGTTTGCTACTATGTTAGTGGTGTGATGCATTTTTACAGTGAAGGTTTGACTTAGTGGGACCAAGGAATGTGGTTCGTTTGAGAACCTTCTCTGGAAGTAACGAAAGAGCAGAGAAATGCTTGCCACACCTCGTCAGTGGAAGAGAGATTGGAGGGTGGAGATTAATTTGTCACCCACAAGAGTTCGGAGACGCTTTTAAACTTTACCAAGTCCGGAGAGTGAGATCTGGGCAGCTTACGCCCAAATATGACAACGGTACTCCATTTCTGGCCTGATCTGGTTCTTGTACAGTTAGCAAGAGGAGCCAGGTACTTACTAGAGCGGTATAGGAGGCCGACCCTTTTACCAGAATCTTTAGCAATAGATCGTATGTACGTGTTCCACCTGGGGTTGGGTGTGAGTTTCAAGCCAAACTGTCTTTCAATGTTCAGTGCTTCACCAGGAGTACCTCCGTTCAGTGGCGGAAAGATGGAGGAAAGCCGGCACAAATAACACTAGGTTGCAAAAGGGTTGCCAAGTTGGTAAGGCGGTCTTGAAGCAATGTTGTCCGTTGATAGTTCTTTATTCGTTTTAAGTGATTAAAAGAACACTCTGTAGATGCAGCGGTGGCAGGAATGGCACAGAAGATTTGGAGAGAAACAAAAATATTAGGGAAAATTCTCGACAAGCCCAACGCATTGACACTGTTCTACAGTTCAATTGGCTTCGGAATATTCTCGATGGGATCCATTTCAATACAGTTTGAAATTGTGTCATGAAATATTTTCTTTAAATGCAAAACTTCATCTTCCAGTTGTATGCAAGCGTCCTTCAGATATTTATCAGTTCATCGGTTGCAAGAAGCGAATGGAGATACCTGACCTTCCCACGCAACAATTTACAACAGTATCCGCGAGTTCAAGGCTGGGCGTCAGTGTGCTTGATGCCGAAAGAGAGGTTGGACTTTAGGAAGTTTTGGAAATGTCAAGTGTCGTATTATTATAATGACATGCATAAATATTTGTCACAAAAAATACAAATAAAGACCTTAATAGAAAAATGATATTTAACATATCACAACCCTTACCCGGCAGACACGCTTACAGAAACTTGCAAGACACGATAGATTGATTTAGTTTGTCCCAGCACCTTCTTTTCCGACCGGGGTCCTCAGAATAATCTGAGTGCCAGACCTGGGAAATTCTCTCCCCGGGATTGCTTCCGTTCATCCTGATTGGTGGTAGTTTCAGGTCAAAAGATGTATAGGTTTCGATCGACCCGATGTAACTAGCTTGGTCTTCGAACTATTGAATGTAACCAGTCAGTTTTTCCCCATTGGGTAGTTTGTGCAAGATCGGAAGAGAGATCAGTCACTATCAAGAGTTTTAGAAGTGCGTCCGTATATAGTCATATCATCGGCATAGATGCTTATAAATCATCTGAGTATATTTTTAAGCAGATAATTTATATAAATCAAAAATGGGTTGTTCCAAGGAGTCACCCGTGGGGGACACCTGGGTTGACCGCGAGAGCTCCGAAGGACTGGCCATTAATAACTACCTTCAGTTTAGGAAGTATTTTATGATCGAAAAGACCCTTCCAGTGATTCCATAACTGGAAAGATTGTATAATAAACCTTTGTGCCACACCTTATGGTATGTCTTTGAGATATCTAATGTTATGGTCCTCGAGGTGTGTTTGTCGTCAAGCGCCTAACTGATTCTGTGATGGTAGTCGTAGGCTGTGAATCGGACCGATCGAAACCTATGCTGCTCGTCGCTGAAGAGGTTGTTCTTTTCTAGCTGCTAGACAACCTTCTTATTGATTATGGCCTCAAAAATCTTAATGACAATACTGACGAGACTGATGGGTCTGTACTGGGACTCCCGCGTTCTGGAAAACTGGACATACACTTGAAATCTTCTACGAGCTTGGGAAGGATTTGAAGTTGAATAACTTCGCTAGAATTAGGAATAATTCTGTGTTGATATTCTTAAGGACAACCACTGGAATTTTGTCTGGGCCAGTGTCTTTCTTAGGATTAAGGCCTTTGATAAGTCTAAAGACTTCTCGTGCTGTAATGGTAATATTACTGAGATTGTGCTCAGTAAGATGTGGGAAGTTGAGGAGGGGATGGTCCTTGTCGTCAAACGTTGAGGTAGAGGCAAAGACCGAGGTAAATAGGTTCGTCTTGTCTGTCAAGGAAGATATTACCTCGGAATCATTTATAATTGTGGGCACAGCCGCTTTACCTCTGTTCATGATTTGGTTGGTGATCTTCCAGAATTCACGGGAATTTGTTTCTTTTCAAACTTGGTCTGGACTGCTCTTGCCTTGCTGCACTTGGCATTTTCTAGAACTTTTTTGGAGCGATTGCGGGCAGTTCTGAATGCAGTGAGGGCCAAACTACATTGTCACTGCAGATATGAAAGCTAGCTAAGGGAAATTGAGTGAGGATATTATCAATCTTCTCAGATACTCAATCGAAGATTACCGTCGCTTTTCCTGATGTCGATAGGGGGCAGAGACGAATGTGGTACTATGGATAAGTGCCACGCGGAAGCACATATACGAGAGATCAGGGTCCACTTTTTTTTTGCGTTCCTGCCACAGGGAAAAACGTCCTTGATGTAGGCCCCGTGTTCGTGGCTATGACGATTTAAGTGGTCGTGTTTTGCTATAAGAGGTGGGTAACCCGGGACTGTGGCTTGAGGCGTTGATACCGGTTTCAGAAAGTAACAAGAGGTCAGGTTCGGACTAAAGAAGATGGTGTTCCACTTCTGGACAGTTGGAACGTAGACCCCTCACATTGGTGAAGGAAATTGTATACGTGTGGTTTAATTTGTTGGGTTTGATAGTTTTGTCCATTTTCATTTTAATTGGTTTCGTGTGTATATTGGTTGGTCGAAGACTTGTAGGAAGTGAGACAGACACACCCACAGGAGTTGCATGTATAAATAATCTGAAGGGACTCGTCCAGGGATACTGTCGTACCCTTCATCGTGACACTGAAAGGCTCCGCCGGAGACTACTGCATGGTCCACACACCATTCACAAAATGGCAGTAAAATACCCCCGATATTATATACCTGCTGATAGGATAGCCTCCTTCGGAGTTACTCGAAGGTTCGAATCCCTGACCATCAGGCGGATAACGCGAAAACACAGAAAACGTCTACCTCCAGTACTTTTAATGAAGGGACAATCAATCCAGGAAAGAAGGTAGATGCGTGGTTCTCCGAGTGGACATGTCACGTCTGTCAAGAAATCAAGACAACGGAATTCCTCTTTGGGTTAGAAACATCTTACTGCTCCGAGACTTAAAGGTACCAAAACAAGCTCGCTCATGTACGTGAGGACTAAAAAACCCATTGGAAGAAGGGGGCGGGTAATGAGGGTCGCCAGGGGATGCATATGCATCCCATTCTGCTTGTGCTTTTGAACACAGAATCGGGAAATATCTGTTCAAAGATAGACTAAAAGAGTACGGACCCAAACTTTAGTGTATAGTACGCATTTGTTTATAATTGGCCCTAACTTTTTAGAATTTGCAGCATCTAAATTTGGCAATTATTCAACTTTTTATTCAGTTCATCTCGATTAAAATGTTTTTTTTTTGTTTTTTTTTGTAGTTTACATTGTTTTGAAACACAAACTTTACACAAAATGTGACAAGCTTGCGACGAAAATAAGCTCAGACTAAGACAAACACAATTATAAGCAACACACATAATTATTAGTGCATAGAGTTATTAATCGCCATCATGTTCTCACGGAGTTTCTCTCTGCCAACGTTTACAATGTTTTCTTATTTCATCCTCTGTAAAACAACGTTAGTTTCGTAGCGATAAAGTTGTCAGTTAAATTCTGAACATCAAAGACATATTTTAAACTTTTGACTGGATAAAGAGTACTGGTAATCCAATGGTGCCAAGCTTCATGAATAAACCGTGTGAAGAAGAATTTCCATTATGTTTTAATCGATATAGCAAAATGAGTGGATGAGCGTTCGTATACAGGTGTAGGGGGTGACTTAACTGCTTGCTTGTCCTCTAAATGTCCCCTGTTTTCAATTGCAGTTTAAATTTCAAAGATAAAATGTATCATTCTGCAGTAACGGTCCCATCAAGCTTCAGCAATTCGTAAGTGTACAGCATTATATTTTTGAAATTCCATGTCGTTTTAGGACTTCAGCAGTCATATTGTAGCTGACGATTGTTACACATTGTAACGGATGCAGTTAACACCTGATGCGAAAAGTGGTTGAAAACGAGCATTCAAAATAAATATTTTTTTCATACATATTTATATAAAGAATAACATCAGAAGAAGAGGAAGAGAACGTTATGTTTATGTGTATTTTAAAAGATGCTCCGTTTCGACGCACCCCATAGCCGAGTGGTCGAAAGCACGTCGGATCTAAAAACGGTTTCGCGAGTTCGAATCTTGCCGTAGAGCGCACACTTTTCTCTAATACGCTTTCTCGAATATTCAGGCCAGTAAAGAAAAATAAATAAATAAATATACTGTTTAATAAATAATACGGAGCGTCTACTCAAATACGAGTATCCACTAAAAAAAACTTTTACATAATAAAAAATCTATCGGACTAATAAATAAAAAAAGAGAAAGTGAGAATGTGAGGGAGAGAGTTTGTGTGTACGTGTATGCGTGTGTATATAAGAGAGAGAGAGAGAGAAAAATTGAGAGAGATTGTGCGTGTGTATGTGTGAGAGAGAGAGAGAGAGAAAGTGAACGAGTGAGAAAGAATATGTGTATGTGTGTGATAGGGAGAAAGGCTTTGTGCGTGTGTGCATGAGTGAGAAAAACGGTGTGTGTATGAGTAAGAGATGCGGTTTGTCTATGTGTGAGAGGGAGAGAGAGAGTGCTTTTGTATCTGTGTGAGGGAGGAGAAAGGGCGCCTACCGAGCTGCTGGAGGACATTTTGTAAAAAAGATTTCTCGAATCTTCAAGCCATTAGACGAAATAAAATACTATTTAAAATGAACGGAGTGTATACTCAAATATGGGTATCCAATAAAAGTAACGTTTAAATGATAAAATAGTCAATTATATATACAGTACATAGTCAATTAAAATATATATATATATATATATATGTGTGTGTGTGTGTGTGTGTGTGTGGGGGGCTTAAAACTTTTGAATTGTAATGTGTGTGTATATATATATATATATATATATATATATATATATATATATATATATATACATTACAATTCAAAAGTTTGAAGCCACCCTCAGAATTAGCATGGGATGAACTTGACAGAGGAATGAAAAAAATGAAAACGAGCACTTAGATTCATTGAAAAAGACTGGAATCAGTTATCAAACTTATACTTCGAGAAACTTTGCAATGAATGCCAAAGACTTGTGCTGCAGTAATCAATGGTAAAGGAGGATATTTTGACGAGAGCAACATTTAATCATAATTTTTTTTGTCATAATAAAATTGTTAATAAAAATCACGTCTCACTTTTTTAACCATGTATAATAATTTTCTTTTATTACAGTAAAAACCAACCACTTTGGAGGGCAATTTAAAAAAGTACCAGGGATATGCTCAAACTTTTGAACTAAAGTGTATATATATATATATATATATATATATATATGATTAAAATATAGTGTTAAGGTATGCTATATTTATGTGTTAAAGTGCTCGATATCAGGGATAAATCGTATGTAAATATAATAGTGCACATTGAGATCAAGACCCAGCGGTGACAGTCTGTTTCATGCTTAAACGCAATTGGATGACTATTAAAAACAAAATGGTCGAAATATTGAATTTTACAAATGTATTGACTATATTTGATATAATGACAAGTTTAACTGTCCCCTCTAAACAAAATGGTGGAAATGTTCAATTTTACAAACGTATTGATTGTATTTAATACAATAACAAGTTTTACCTTTCCAGCAATAATAACAATTTTAACCGTTTCACCAGCAGAAAATGGCGGAAATATTCAATTTTAGAAATGTATTGACGATATTTACTATAATTACGAGTTTAACTGTTCCATCAAGAACAAGATGGCAGAAATATTGAATTTTGTAAATGTATTGACGATATTTAATATAATTACAGGTTTTACTGTTTCGTTAAATCAAAATGGCGGAAATATTGAATTTTGCTCTAACTATTAGGTTGGTGCAAAAATATCGTCGGTTTTTGACGTATATTTTTAACGTTTGACGTTAAAAATATACGTCAAAAACCGGCATTATTTTTGCACCAACCTAATATAATTTCTGAATATGTAAACTAAGATTTTAAAATGTATTGTCGAAACAAATTTTAAAATGTATTGTTAGAAACAAATTTTATTTTTAAATATTCAGAAGTAAAATTTTTCAAAGACGTTAACACGAAACAAATATATATATATATATAACAAACAAAAAATAAAACAATGTATAATCTTCCCTACTTACTAGAGATAAAGGATGCAACGATCATATTAGGGAAGGAAAAAATTCTTCAACGCTGGAACGGGTACATTAGAGAACTCTTCCACGACGTAAGGGAACAACCAGCAATACACAGAACTACCGATGGACCTGGAATTCTGAAAACCGAAGTAAAAGTCGCACTGGCCAAATTGAACAGAAACAAGGCAGCTGGGCCAGACGGAATCGTAACGGAAAGGCTGACAGCCTTAGATGACTTTAGCATAGACAAGATCACCGAAATAACAAATGAAATCTACAACAGCGGAGATATACCGGAAGAACTCAGCAAATCTATCTTCGTAGCTATGCCTAAGAAAACAAACGCAAATGAATGCATTAGAATCCACCTAACCATAAGCCTAATGAGCCTCGTGACAAAACTCCTCATCCGTATTCTAATGAACAGATCGCGCAGCAGAATCAGGCCAGAGAGAGGGGACAAGAACAGTGCAGGTTTGTTAAAGACAATGGAACAAGAAACGCGATATTCATGCTCAGAATGTTATCAGAAAGAGCGGTACAGATGCAGAAGGACGTGTACCTTTGTTTCATAGACTACGCAAAGGCCTTCGACAAAGTACGCCACAAGGATCTGATGGAACTGCTCAGCTACCTTGATATATTCGGGAAAGATATAAGAATAATCAAGAACCTATACTGGCAGCAAACAGTTCAGCGAATATACAATTATAGGAAGGGGCCTAAGGCAAGGTTGCGTCTTCTCACCCAACCTGTTCAATACAGTGAGGCAACCCTGAGAGAATTGGAAACCCCACCGGGATTTAGCATTAGCGGCAACGGTCTTAACAACATAAGATACGCAAATGACAGTACTGATGGGAGACATGGAAATAATATTACAAAATCTCCTACAGAAGGTAGTGATGGAGAGTGAGAAGAAGGGACTAAGCATAAACAAGAAGAAGACGGAGTGCATAGTCGTCAGTAAGAGGATGAGCCCGAAATGCGATCTAAATCAGGCAGACGCGGAAGTTTAAATACCTGGGAAACGTCTTGACAGAGGACAGTAAGTGTGACACTGACATCCGTAGGCATATTGGGATAGCCAAAGACACATTCCAAAAGTTGTGCAGAGTACTGCGAGACAGGAAGATATCTTTGGCAACAAAGAAAAGAATACTGAACTATTAGGAGACATCTGTCCTTCTTCACGGCAGCAAATGTTCGACGATTTCTTCAAAGATGAAGAAGAGACTCGAGGCGACAGAGATGTGGTTCTACGGAAGGATGTTAAGGATATCATGGACCGAGCGTGTGAGCAACGATGAGGTCTTAGAGAGGTTGCAAAAGAGGATGAGGTTATACTTAACATCAGGAAGAGGCAGCTGAAGTTTAAGGGACACATAATGAGGAAGTAGGGCCTGGAGAATCTGATACTCACGGGTCGAATAGAGAGAAAGAGAGACATGGGAAAGCAACGCGTGACATAACTGGTGGACTTAAGCATGTGGATGACAGAACGTGATCTGGGGGATGTAGCAGAGAGAAGGAACTTGTTGAAAGCTGCAAGGGAAAGTGGGAGGTGGAGAGCCATAATCGCCCACGTCCTAAAAGGACATGACACATAAAAAGAAAGAAAGAAGCGCGTTCTCTAATTCAGTTTTTGAAAACTTAAATTATTTTCTTTTATTTATTTTGCCCGTCATTTTTGTGCATAAATACAGGTTACGAAATAAATTTTCTAGCCTTGCTTTGATAAAGTTCCTCAAGGAACGAAACGTGTTGGCCTAAAAGATTTTCCTCTTCTCTATTATTTATTTTTGTGTGTGTGTGTGTGTGAATATATATATATATATATATATCATTTGGGAAGGTTAGCTTTCTGACAAAGTGTGTGTATGTGTGTGTTCGTGCATGTGGAGTGGGGGATGGAGAGAAGGAGTAAAAAAGAAAGAGGGCGTGTAGAACATATTCGTATAGGCGTACACAATATGTTTCAGCTTGCGACTATCCACACCTGGGTAGTGTTTAGTTAACCCGAACGAATTTGTCTCTCTCAATGATTTCTCGTCATAAGAGTCCAGGTGGTAGCTTAAAGTATCTAAAAAGAAGGGCAATAAGATTAAAAGAGAGCGATAAGGAGTCGTAAGCAGTTGAGTGTCAGCGAAACAGCTACTTGTGACTCCCACTCCAAATTTGATCAACACCTCAATCTCTTAGTACTTCGTTATAATTACTAAGCTTGTTACGCCACACGGCCAAATAGAGAGAAATTCGGAGAAGGAATACTGCTTTGAGCCAGCATTCAAAGTGAAAACGGTTTGCTGGCCTCAAAGATCAATATTCGAAATATTAGCTTTTATGCTTGATCGAACAACGATCGCTCTTGTTGATATGAAACGTGCAATGAACTCAGCCACTAAACAGACAAATCATCTACACCTTCTTTCTTCTTTTTAATATAATAATTACTAATTTACACGTGTAAATTTACGTATACAAATTAGAGACATGTCATAATAGATCATTCCAGCTTAAATAAATCAACAATGTTTTGCGGCAATTTTTAACATGAACTTGAGATTTTTCTTATTAAAAACATTGAAGAATTTTAAGACATTCAACATTATGGATGAAAAATAGTGAATTATATATAGTTTTGTTTTTTCTTTTTAGATTTAGCGTGAGCAAAACAAGTTCATGGATTTGAACAAAAAAATGACTACAAAATAACGTCAAAATCCGCGAAAAATGTTAACCCTTTGCTTTGTTTAATTTGTAACGTATATAAATGTAAGTAGAGAAAGCAAATACTGATAAGATAGCATGAGTCAGAAAGCACAGCCCGGGGCCCCCAATTAGGCTTGGCCGCTCAGTCGAGGGATTCAAAGGTAGTACACACCGGCCTTGCTTATATATATATATATATATATATATATATATATATATATATATGTATGTATGTATGTATGTATGTATGTATAATCACATGTGGCCTGACGATTGCATATATATATATATATATATATTGCATATATATATATATATATATATATATAAGCACGTGGCCTGACGATTGCATATAGCATGAAACAGACTGTCGCCTCTAAGTGTTGACTTCTATGTTCACTTTTATATATATATATATATATATATATATATATACACACACACACACACACACACACACACACACACATATATATATATATATATATATATATATATATATATATATATATATATATATATTGCATTGAGGATGGGAGACCCTATGACTGGCAACAGGATTCTGCACCAAGCCACACAAAGCATGAAAATCCAGTCATGGCTGTCAGAGAATTTCTGCGACCACATCACCCCCTTACATCTCTTTATTATTTCAAGATATTTTTGTATAATTTTAGTAAATGTATCCGTTAAAATGACATGTCACAATTATTTTCATTTTTGCGTAATATAGACAACAATTTATCCTTCGCACTATATATATATATATATATATATATATATATATATATATATATATATATATATATATATTAGATTTGTGCAAAAATAATGTCGTTTTCTCACATAGTAACATATGTGAGGAAACGACATTATTTTTGCACCAACCTAATATATATATATATATATATATATATATATCTTTTTCTCTCTGTCTTTTATGTATGATTAGTTTCTGAATGTTTTGATATGTGCGTATGTGATCATTTTGTCTGCCGTTTTGAAGTTTTAACTTATATTCTCAACTATCATCAACCCAGGGTAAGCGATCACCATGACAACAGACCGGATCCACCCCCTCTACCTTGCTTCTTCCGCAGAAATGAAAGGTTGAATAGGAAGAAAAACAAATTGAAAATAAACACATACCAATAGTAAAAACGAAGAAAGTGAGAGTGAGAAAAGAAATGTTTAGAGAGAAAGAAAGAGGTGGGGAATGGAATAAAGGACGTGAAAAAGAAATGAAAGAGAGAGAGAGAGAGAGAGAGAGAGAGAGAATGTGTTTCGAAGAAAAGGAAGTAAAAGAGTGAAGAGAATCAGAGAAAGAAAGAAAGAAAGAAAGAAAGAATGTAAAGAGAGAGATAGAGGGAGAAGTTCGGTAAGGTATATGAAAAAGAAGTGAATAGGAGAGGAAAGGGCTGTGGAGATATTTGAAAAGAGAGATGAGAAAACTAGAATAAAAAAAGAGTAAAGCTTCATAAGGAGGGGAAAGGAAATAAAAAAGAAATAATGATGATTAAAAAGAGAAAAGGAAAAGAGAAAAATGATAGTGATGTGAGGCATGTGATCGGAAATTGTTTTTACTATCAATGTAAAGACGTGGTATGTCCATGAGTTTAGTAAGAAATGTTAGTGACTCCGAATGATAACTTGAAAACCCTATCTGCTCTTTGATTTCCGTCGCTCTAATAAAACAGCCTTCTAAACAGGACACATGATACACAAGAAAAAGGAACACTGAATGGTGGCTATACTGATGTGACTGCGATTAAAAATACCGTTAGTAAAACCCAGATTTAGATGCTTCCGTAATGAGTAGGTTGACCTTTTGCAATTTCTGAATCAGTCAGCTATACATATAAAATTTATTTTTATTAGGTTGGTCAGAAAGTTCTGACTTACTTCGGAAGCAGAAAGAAAACAATAAAATTTTATGGGGCAACACCAACATTTATTCTTCAAATATAAAGTCCATTATTCTCGACGATCTCCTGTCAGCGATCAACCAGCACCCGAATCTGTCCTAGATGCCCGTCCGTTGGCTTTGAATCAAAAATCTGTAAACAATCTTCCTTTACTTCATCCAATGTGTTGAGTTGCTGATAGCAGTTGAAGTGTGCCGTTCAGCGGCATAGGCTATAGTCACTCGGAGCAGCATCGGGACTGAACGGTGGATGTGGAAGAATCTCAACACCGTCCATCTGCTTGAACTTCTCTTTAGTCAACCTGGTAGGGTGTGGCCTCGCATTTGTCTTGTTGAATCAAAGCGCAACCTCAATGGACCAAAGCAGGATATTCCTTTAGTTTCTCGGACACGTGGTCTAGCTGCTGGCAATACAATTTAGCATTGATGAGTCGACTGTGTGGAACAAGCTCGAAATACAGTCCTCCTTGAAAAATTCACCAAGCAGAGATCAAGATTTGTTGCTTTCTTCCTGCTTTCTAAGTGAATCAGGACTTTCTGGCCAACCTAGTATTTGGTACACGTGTTCGAGGTGCTATTCCTGTTTTGTTTTTTCCTTTCTTAAAACAGTTAAATTAGTAACAAGCAGCCGAGATCAAAACATTCTACTAAAGAAAAAGTTACCTTCAAGCATGACTCGAATCCCTAGCTTCTTTTTGTTTTTATCAGGGAAACCAGTCTTAAAGGCAAAGGTGCCGTTACCAATTCGTCTACGGGAGATCACCTCGATAACGTAAATTCAGTTACCTATTTAAAGGAAAGCACATCTCTAGTTGGGACTTTTTTTTAAAATCGAGTTCACTCTAAGCATGGCTGTAAAGCCACTAAGACTAGGAGATTTTGTTGAAAATAAAATACGTGAAATAAATCTTTTTTCCTCGTTAGGCCTTAAACTTACTAAAGCACCTCTGTATTTTTTTTTAATTAATTATCTATTCTTTATCATTATTTTTATCACAACGTTTCGGCCGATGAATTCTCCAGTTTTTGATGATTTATTGCATTTGGGAAATATTTTTGTTTATATATCCGAAAGCATTCCAATGTGAGACAAACGCCTGAGTAAGGCTGAAGAGTGTAGCGGCTGAAGTATTGTGATGAAAATAAACTAAACAAAATGCAATTCAAAAAAATGCTTCTTATTAAAAAGAAATAAGAGAATTAAATGTATTTTTTTAATCGCGTTCACCCCAGGTAAGGAAGTAAAGTCACTAAGAAACAATACGAAGGAGCGAGAACAGAAGAAGAGTAATCAGAAGGACAGTAGATAGCAATTGACATTGCATTTAAATTTTGAAGATTAAAGTTCGCTGAAAGAGTGGAGCCGGAAGAGAGTTCCACAAATGAGAAGTACGAGAAAAGAAACTGTTAGTATAGAACTTACGGTTACATATAGTCAACTCTACTGTACGTTGGCGAGACCACGTCGCCAGTCTCGTACTACGCTTAAATTCTAAAAGTTTAGGTACCATAGCGAAGAGCGATATTTATTTTGTAATAAAATATAGAAATATAACACAAGGCCAAAAGGGAGGATAGAAAAAGGCTGGTCTTCTTCTGTCTGATAAATAAAAACTTACTTAGTCACAATTACTGAGCCAAACATGCTACAATATTCCTTACACCAAAACAATGCATTCTTACTTACCATTCTTACTACATCCACCATAATACCTCAGAATCCCCACGAAGTCCTAACTAGCCCCCATACGTACAATTCTTGTCGGAGGCGTGGGGAATAAAACAATTTTACAACATCTAAACTCCAGTGAGTATTTACAATAAGTGATAAGCTATTTACAAGAAACTAAATAAAATAATGTTAGTGATAATGCCCCCACCGTACATACACACAAAATCCTTAATTGTGGTAGAAACGTCAGTTAAATGGACGAAATTAATACTAGTCTTAAATAATTAAAACCACTCATAGCGAACAGTTGTATGAAAGCATGTATAGGAAAGGGTTTGGTTTGGTTTATGGTATATCAATCTCAATGGGTTATTTAATACCGACAATTTTTATTGCTAGAATTTTTTTTTTTTTTTTTTGTTTTGCTGGTAATATTTTTTTTCAAAAATTGTTTTACCAGCAATATTTATCTTTTTCAAAAATGTTTTGCTGGTAATATATTTATTTCAAAGATATTTTGTTGGTAATATATTTTTTCCAAAAATGTTTTGCTGGTAATTTTTTTTTCAAAATGTTTTGCTGGTAAAAAAATGTTTTGCAAAAATGTTTTGCTGGTAATATTTTTTTTCAAAAATGTTTTGCTGGTAATATTTTTTTTCGAAAACGTTTTGCTGGTAATTTTTTTTTTTCAAAAATGTTTTGCCGGTAATAATGTATTCCTGGTAATAATTTTTTCCTTCAAAAAAAAATTTATTCTTGGTAATAATTTTTTACAAAGTATTTCTGGTATTAAAACCTATTTTTACACTTTCATAGTGTTTTGGCCCCAGTTTGGGGGTTAACTATTTACCCATAGCTGGGACCCTAACAATTAAGAGGTGGTTTCCCGCTCTTCAAAACCTCCGGATCACAGGCCTTGCTGTCAGACGTAGTTTATCGTCTTATCCAGGGCGGGGATGTAGTTTATCGTCATACCCAGGACGGAGAAAAGGTACTGAGAAAAATGTCTGAAACCGAGACGGGCTGACCAGGACCAATAATATTGTTGATTCTTCTTTGGAAGTTGGTTTGTTTGTGTCTAACGCGACACAGTGAACTAAATTTTCAAGCAGAAGATCTAGCCTATTTATTTTCCGATACCAGTTATATATATACACTGTTTAGGTTTTTTTTTTATTACCATATCCCGAGTAGTCCAACTGCGAAGTGTATCTATTTAAAAACAACTTGACTTTCGTTGAACACGTGACACGTACCATAAAAGATAAAATAATCTGCATTGTTTTAATTTACTACTTTTTTTTTTAATAGTTTTCTTCTAACTTCATACTCTACAATTTTGACTTAAATAAATCTTCCTGGATCCTTCATAAGAATGTTACACATAAAAAAAAAAAAAAAAAAAATGACGTGACTATAAGTTGAGAAAAACTTCCAGCTCGATAAGGTCACAAGGAAATTCTTCTAATAGCATGACTCTTTCTAATTGAGCTATCTGAAACAATCTTTAAAAATATTAAAAGATTTAATTCTGTTTTCCAAAGAATACCTTTTAGCTTCAACTTCATAGCTTTTAAATCTTGATTATGAATACATTTTTTTCATTATAATGAGGTAAAAAATCAAAAGATCGAACAGAAAAAAAAAATTGCGTGAGTGAAAAAATGTCGTATGTGCGTGTGTGTGCGTGCACCCGCGCGTGTGTGTGTGTGTGTGTGTGTGAGAGAGAGAGAGACACAGAGACAGAGTTGTCGCGATTCGGCCAGACAAGATTGAATAAGTGCGACAGAATATTTAATGTCACCAGTCGACGCCGTTTATACAAAACGATAAACGGGGAAATTGACACAGAGAGAAAGAGAATATTCATATATTAACGTACAGATATACATAAATCTATTTAAACAAAAAAAGGCTAGAAATGTTGACTTAAAATTAGACTACCGTGCATTTATGCGGAATAATAAATTGCACCTAATTTAGCCTGATTTTGAAAGAATTTACCCAGCAAACTTGTCTTGACAAATAGCAGAAACAAATTGACCGTGATATTTAGATTTGTGCATGTCTCATACCTTGCTTTTAAACTCAGATGTCAAAATTCTTCAACGAAAATTAACGATAACTGTATTTAGGAATGATTTTAGATGCTATCATTTCCCTAAATTATACATACAGTAAGTTTTGTCAAAATTTGTTATGATCCAGAATAAGCCGATCGTTATTTTTTTAATGACATTGTAGGTTTTGAGTAAGAATTAGCACACTAAAATATTTGACATCATTTTTTAAGGGGGATCGAGATTTTCCTGTCGACGACAGTGACATTGACACACACACACACACACACACACACACACACACACACACATATATATATATATATATATATATATATATATATATATATATCTACTAACACAAGAGAGACTTGCGTTTAGACAAACGATCTAACTTTCGTTTTGAATCGAAACCATGCTAAACATAACGCTGATTTCACTAATGCCACCCAAATTAAAAAAGAATATAATTCTTTAAGAAAATACATTGAAAACTTACAAATAATATTATTACCAACCATAAACACACATATAAAACATATAGAATTACCAACAATACATTTTATAGTAAAATGACCAACAATACATTTTATCTGTAGTTGAAGGAATGCAATTACGTTTAAAATATATTTAGTTGAAGCCATACAATTGTGTTCAAAATATTTAGATTTCAGCATTAAATAACCTATAAAGGTTGATATGTCGCTAAATAAAATCAACCAAACAACCCAACATCATGGAAAAAAACTCTTTCATTACATTAATTCATATAATATCCTACAATTTCTTATATTTGGGAATACAGTTTGATTTCTATAACTCCAAAGTACAGCATAAAACACACGCATCACTGTCTCTAGTAATCATATCCACACAAACATGTATATGCACAAAAGCTGAGTATCATCTACCGTGTATTCAATTGTGAAAGTAGAATAAGTTGTTTATTACTTCAAAGTTCCAAAGAAAATTAAATTTCGGCATTAAATGTCCCATAGAGGTGTTGATATGCCGTTAAATAAAATCAACCAAACAACCAACCATCATGGAAAAACTTTTTTTATGACATTAATTCATATAATATCCTTAAAGAAATCAAAATGTATTGCAATTTCGTGAAATAAATTTATCTGATTCTTTGACACACATCATCAATGATGTTTTAGCCATGGTTCGAGTATTTCAGCATCATACACCCTCTCCACGATGACCCCAGCCGATACTGATCGATTATCGACTTGTGTGCCATTCGTCAGCTACAACTTTCCTCATTTTCAATCACAGACTGATAGCATAAAACATACATATCACCCTCTCTAGTAAAGCATGTTCCCACAAACATGTATATGCACATAAGCTGAGTATTATCTACCATGTATTCAATTGTGAAAGTAGAACAAAATATATTTTAATTAATTCAAATATCACCAAAAATTAGATTTTGGCTTTAATGAGGAGCTGATATGCCATTAAACAAAGAAATAAATCAAACCAACAAATAAACAGAAAAAAAAACACGCAAATCACGTGTGTTCTCAAAATAGGTAGTAAATGTAGTTGTGTGTATTTAAGAAGGTGTCCTTAGTTGACAGGATATTTGATAATGTGGAATTAGGATAAAATAGCTAGATCACAAGATGTATTCAACCTCTACAGCGACGCCATCTTAAGAGATCTGGAATCTCTATCTGGATTTATTATCGGTTGACATAATCTTAATGGTATAAAATACGCAGATGATATTGTGTTGATAGACGACTTGGGAAAAAAACTACAGAACCTTCTAGACAAGATGGTAGAAGAAAGCGAGAAGAAAGGACCAACCATCAACTGAAAAAAGAGGAAAAAAAACAGTTATGAACTTCTTTTTTTTTCTTTTTTTTTAAGCATTACGCCCCGAGCAAGGCGTGAAGCCACTATGATGCAGGGGGGGGGGTGCAGAAGATTTGAAGCGAGAGCAGATAGGAGTGATAGAAGAAAGGATGAGGAGAGGGATAGTGGATAGATGAAGGTAACTGGAGATGTCGATTGGCATTACATTTGAATATTTGGAGATTATAGCTCTCAGGGAAACAGTAATAGGGAAGGGTGTTCCACAGGCGAGAGGTGCGAAGTATGAAGCTATTGGAGTAGAAGAGAATGCTACATTTAAAAGTTTCTACAGTGAAAGGGTGAGAGCGGGATGCCAGCCTCGTAGGGCGCTTGAATTCATGGAGTCTGGGAACCAGTGAAAGCAGCTCATCGGAGCATGAAAGTATTTGTAAAAAAGACAGAGAGAGGCGACGGCGCATCTGTGAGAGAGTAACTGTAGACGAGATGCCAGATCAGGGCCAAGAACTGGAGTTATAAACATTGAGCAGGTGCAGAAGTTCAGAATGTTTGGGAAGCGTTTTAACAGAGGATGGAAAATGTGTCACCGAGATCCGAACACGGAAAGAGGTATTCCAAAAGCGAATCAAGGTGATGAGAAATGGAAAAAAATTATTAGAAACAAAGAAAAGTGTGTTAGTTTGTTATGTGATATCCATCCTCTTATATGGAAGTGAATGCTTGATAATCTTCCGACGGATGAGGGTGAAAACTGGAAGCAGCAGAAATGTCGTTCTACAGAAGGATACTGAGAATTTCACGGACGGACCGAGTAAGCAACGAGGAAGTCTTAAAGAAAATAGCAACAGAAAGAACATTTATACTCTGAATCAGGAAAATACAACTAAAATTCCTTGGTCACATAATGAGGAAAGAGGGCTTGGAAAACTTAACCATCACGTGGCAGGCTGAGGGCAAATGATCTAAGGAAAGACAACGAGTCACTTACCTAATGAACTTATGTGGATGGATGGATGGCGGATTGGTGGGGGTCGAGGTTTTAACAAAGGGAGATAAACTGTTAAGAGAGACACATGAGATGGAAAGTTGTGAAGGAAGGCAGCACAAAGAAGAAGAAGAAGAAGAAGAATTTTATTTTATTGAAAGCCAAGGAATAGAACAGATTTGAAACTAATTACCTTTCCTTCTACATTTGAAATCATTTACAGACAACCTGGAAGATAATATAGGGTCGGAAGGAAAATGGTTAAATGCCATTATCTCAAACATATATCGATTGACAGACAGAACGGTGTAGACCCTTGATCGCCTATGCCCCGAAAGGATGCGACACAAAGAAGAAGAAAAAGAAGAAATAAAATACGGTATAAGAAGAAGAAAACTAAAGAAAATGAAAAGAAAGAAAAGCGAAAATGAAAGAAAGAAAAGAGTGAAAGAAAGAAAAAAAGGAGACAAAATAAAAGAATGATAAAAAGAGATAGAGGAAATATAAACCAATGAAAAATAAGGACAGAAGAAAAATATTTAGAAAAAGAAAATAAATAAATAAAACAAGTGGGAAAATAAATAGAAAAAAAAAATTCAATAACATTCCTGATCTCAGTAAACTACACACAGACTTTAAATAATACCAGTAACATTAATCAAATAGCATACAATATACAAACAGAAATCCACACACTAAAAAATAACACATATTCCCTCAATATGTGCCTTGTTTGCCTGACAAAGTTCAAATGAACCAAAAAATACAATTATAAAAGCTGAGAAGAAAAAAAAATAAAATAAAACTGTCACCTTATATAACCCGAGGGCTTGAAACACGACACGCCACTCATTACAAAGTCACGCTTTGGACTGCACGAATGTTTATATATAATGAATCTGTACTCACCCAAAAATATTATTTCGCATCTCCTTTCTCCCTAAACACTCTCTCTAAAAGTTTTACTTTACTGTCACACCTCTACTTTTCCCCCGCAATTTTTACAGTCCACCTCAGCCTTTTCCACTGGAATAGACATTCATACGCAGATTTATAAGAATCCATTCAATTAATTGCTCATAAATGCCTGTGATTTCAAATACGGCTATATAATGATTATTTTGGCACCAGTACTTTAGTTAAGCAAGTTTTATTGTAGCCCATAAACAAGGTTTATTTGAACATTTATATTTTAGTAATTATCATTTGTTTTCGTATAAGCTATGGTCCCAATAGAGTGTAATGTCTATCGTATGATTGATCATTTTCAAGAATATTATATTATGGTTGTGAATTCAAATAAAAATCCACGTATCTTTCTTATAGGTTTATAGATTTAAGTCATGTTTTATTTGTGTTAATGACGTTATTTGCAACTCTTTACAACTGGAGAGCCTAGAAACCATTGTCACCGGACATCGACTTCGATGGGCTAGTCATCTTGCCCGAATGCCAGACGCCTGCCTAATCAAACAAATCCACTTCTCTGAGCTCGCATTTGGCAAGAGATCATGCGGGGCCCCATGTCGTTGATTCAAGGATCAACTCAGAAACTCCTTGTTGTGGACAGAAATCGGTCCAGTCAATTGAGAGACGGAAGCTGCAGAAAGAACCAATTGGAGAACAGCGGTCCACGAGAAAAACATTCGAAAACACCAAAAGACAAATAGGAGACGAAGAGTCCAAAGAAAAGCCATTCCGTGAACCTTCCTATACCATGTAGTCGATGCGGACGTCTCTTCGGACCCAGTATATAAAGTGCTCAATATCAGGACTAAAACTATGTATATATGAAAGTGAATATTGAAGTCAACATCCAGAGGCGCCAGTCTGTTTCATGCTAAACGAATGACTTGACGATTGCGTTTAGCCTAAAACAAACTGTCACTCCTGGGTGTTGACTTCAGTGTTCATTTTCATATTTACATACGTTCTAGTCCTGATACTGAGCATTTTAAACCACAAATGTAGCATACCTTAAAACTATATATATATATATATATATATATATATATATATATATATATATATATATATATATATATATATCAGTGAAGACCCCGGGGGTCTGGCTTGTTGGACTCAGCCCGAGTGATTTAACATTCAAATATATCTATTTCAAAGCAACAAAAGATTTTTCGTTGTGCGTCGTGTTCATTCTTGACTTCAACTGGATTCGAAATTACTTGTTTTAACTCTGAAAATATTGACCGAAATACATTTCATATATATTGTTCATAATAAAAAAGAAAGAAAAAAAGCAAGGAAGAAAAAACACAGAAAGAAAGTAAAAAAAAAAAAAAAAAATGAAATAAAATTAATGGTTCGTCGGGCTGCGTAGATCTGAGCCCTACTAGGCTGGAGTTATTAATAGGCAATGTATTTCTTGCTTTAATTTTATAAATAATCTTTTAAAAATCTTTAATGATGCACTGGTTTTTAACGCATTTTTATTTCAACTTATTGTTTTCAAATATCTATTTTAAATAATGTATTCCGTACACTATAAGGTTTTTTAGCGGAATGTATCAATTCAAAAAGCGCAAATTACATTTAGCTCGACTTAAAGTCGACGAAAATAAAAGAGAGTGGCAGACTTAACTCGTCGATTGGAGGGTTGGGTTGAGAAGTTTAACTGGAAATATGATATCAGCCAACTATTCTTATCTCTACCATCAGTGACTTGATAAACAGGCTATAAAACGCCAAAAATTGGAAAGGGGACAATAAACAGACGAACACATCAACGATTTTGTCCTTTGTCCTGTTTAATTTTATAGAATTAGTACAATTAATATTAAAATACCAAAATATGTTTCTTTTTAATTTCATGCACAGAGATATTTAAAAATGATATATTTTAGTAAAGGAATTATCTAAGTTATACAAACAGTATATTTTGTAAAAGATTGCAATGAGCCCGATAAAACATTGATGACCAAGTGTTGCTACTGATATATACACATATATATATATATATATGTGTGTGTGTGTGTGTTGTAACTCTCAGATTGTTATTTTATGATTGCTAAATAAATAAGCAGTAATCACTTCACTTGTTGTAAGACAATGATGTGAGAGTTGCAATAAAAAATCACAAAAATATGATGAGTGAAAGATAAATATTAGTAAAATTTTTAAGAAATTCTAAAATTATTACATCTCTATCCATCCCAATTCAATAATGTTTACTTGGATTTCTGAGATGAGGACAATTTACATTTGGAAATTAAGATGAAAGAAATACTTGTTATATTATTTATATTTGGATGACTCTCCTCATTTCTCTTGTTATTATCACAATGTTTCGACTGTTATACTTTCCAGCCTTCTTCAGGTGTCAGTTGATCTGGGCAACCTTCAGGAAATTTCGGACTAAACCCTTTATTTAATCTATTGGAGTAGATTGTTCTCATTCCACTGTTCACCTGATGAAGACTAGAGGGTATAACAGCCGAAACGTTACAACAAAGATAAGGACATTAATTTAGATGTAAATCATTATTATATCCAATACTATTACCAGAGTCGCCACTGATACACACATACATACGTACATATATATATATATATATATATATATATATATATATATATATATATAACAAATAGAAAACTTTCATTGAAAATATATTACGCGTTTCGCCCTCGCTAGGCTTCATCAGATCAAAAGAAATGTGTGTGTGCTTAAATAATAAATCGTTAATACTTTTTCCGCTAAGCTGAATGTTATCGGGATGAAAGAAAGAACAGAATTGTATGATATAATGAAGAAAATTGTACAGAAATGATAAAAGAATAAAAATAACAACTGTTATTAAAAAGAAGTCACGCAAAAAGATACCCGTATTTGAGTAGAAGCTTGGTTTATTTTAAACAGTATATATTTCGTCTACTGGCCTATGCACACGAGAAAAAAAAAACAAAAAAACTTTGCCTTCCGGAAGGTAATTTATTCAGTTTTCTCGAGCATATACTGGCCGTTAGACAAAATATATAGTTTAAAATAAACCAATCGTCTACTCAAATACGGGTACCCACTTAAAATAACGTTTGAAATAATAAATATTTTTATAAGTGTTTTCTTTTCCGTACATTAAGTGCCTAAAAACTGTCCAAATTTTCTCTATAAACGAGCACTTTTGGATATATAGATATCCTCGATAATGTCTAAAAGACTAGTAAAAAGTGCTCGGATATAGAGAACATTTAGACAGTTTTTAAACACTTTATTATGTCCAGAAAAGAAAACACTTATAAGAATGCAAAAAAAATTGAATAAAAATCTTATTCGTAGTTCCTTTAATCAGTCGTCTCTAATGGAACTTGTATATAATTTTGGCAGCAGTCTCTCTTTTATACAGATTTCATTAAATACACTAAGACGCAAAGAGTTACTGAATGTGAGAGAATATTTTTTAAAAATCATTATCAAGGAGAAAGAACAATTAAAAAGTATATATAATATTTTGGAGCTCTGTGTGGAAACGAAAGTAGCCAGTCTTAATATATATATGTACGTACAAGAATTAACGAAGGAGTGTTGATTTTATATATATATATATATATATATATATATATATATATATATATATATATATATATATATATATATATATGTGTGTGTGTGTGTGTGTTATCATCTGAATCCTACAGAGACAAACTAGAATTATTATGCACTTACGTACATGAAGCAATATTTACGATTTTTCAGTTAGGTTTGAATTCCGAAATTTCTTGGAGCTTCGAAAGAACGCGTCTTTTCTACTTGAATTCGGAACGCCATAAATTATACTAACCTTGGTTAACAAGTCGTATATGTACGTGAAGCCTGATTAACCAATGACAATCAAACAACGCAAAAAAGTATATATCAGAATTCATTTCTTCTTTTTTCCGCATCTCATTCTCTGATGAAGCTGCAATAAAAGTGAAACATGTTAGATTGATAACAT
>OZ010612.1:34579182-34594182 GCA_963932145.1 Acanthosepion lycidas
GAAATAATGATCCCTCTTGCTGTTTTGACCTCTTGATCCAGTTTTCCTCTCTACAGTTCCCTCTTTTTTTAAAAACTTATTCACCGTTCTCTTGATGGTTCTTGAATCGACTTTGAAGATGGAGGCCAGAGTATGAGTACCATTATTGAAGTCCTGAATGATCTTTTTCCTCTCACTATTGCTCATTTGGGAATACAGTGGGGCTGACACAAAACGATTTTAACCTGTTCTCTTTCTAGCCGAATAACTCAAAGGATTTTACTTTGATTCTTAGGACAAGCGATGTCAAGATGGCTAAACGTCTTATCTGAAAATCTGGAAAAAAGAAACTGATTAGTTCAGTGATTTTTTTTAGCTATTAAACAATTTTTGGGGTTGACAATTATGCTGTTACACGATTAGGACAATGTTTCTGTTATATTCGGTATCTATCTATCTATCTATATATATATATATATATATATATATATATATATATATATATATTATACATTATTTACATTATTCGGACTATTGTCCTCATCTTTGTCGCCATATTTATAGCAAAGTTTCGGCCGTTGTAGGCTTTGGCCTTCTTCAGGTGGTTGGAATTTCGAACTGAACCCTTTATTTCGCTCACTCAAGGACACATGGCACAGTGGATAAAGGCGTTGGTTAGATCCAGTGACAGGACCCAAAGAGGGTGAGTTCAATACCCGGTTAAGGCAGTGGAGAACTTTCAGAGGGAAATTAGCAGGAGGTAACTGATAACTGTCATCCATTAAACATGGCACGTGGAACTAGAACAGTCTACCCAGTGAGCGAAATAAATTCCAACCACCTGAAGAAGGCCGGAGCGTACAACGGCCGAAATGTTGTAGTAAATATGGCGACAAAAATGAAAACAATAGTCCGAATAATGTAAATAATATAAAAATATATTATTAAATATACTAGGAAATGTCTATTATGTCTGATCATGAGCCGTTCTAATGTTCGAATGTTTGCTTTAACTTCTGGTGAAAATAAAGACAAAAATTGTCCAACATTTGGATATTTTTTTATTAAGTTGGCCCTAAGCTTTTGGCTCACATGAGCCATCCTCAGAATGGTTATACAGGCATGAAACAAACATATCCATCGTCAAAGATGATATTTTGTTATTTTGACGTAGAAATTTGTTTTGCGACGACAGCGGTCGCGGAATAACAGACGCAGATCTTATGATCAAGATGCGGTTCTGTGACATCAAACCACGCGATAGACCGAAGTATGGCAATAGAACCAATGTCTAGATGCAGTGTTGTGACTAGTTTGAAATATAATTTTGTTGAGTGTGGGTTGCTTTGTTTTAATGTGGATGGCCTCCAATATCTGAAGGTTCTTTTTACTGTGTGTATGTGTAAGTATTATTGTGTTATCAACTAATATTTGTCTAATATTATGTACATGGCTATGTTTTTCTAAGAAATATATATATATATATATATATATATATATATATATATATATATATACTGTAGAGTATATCTACACTATATATGCTCCTATAGAGGGAGACTATAATTTTGTCAGTGACGAGTTTGCCATATGTGAATATGACACATATATATATATATATATATATATATATATAAATATATATAAATATATACATACTATATATAGTCTATATATATATATATATATATATATATATATATATATATATATAATGTACTATAGACTATATATAGATTATATATGCTCCCGGAAATCCGGTTGAGCTCTCTTGGGAAAAAGGTGGTTTTAAAAAACAGAGGCTCCTACTGCTATCAAGCATTACTCTTCAAGTAAAATTGAATTGAGTTGTATGAGCTGCTGGCTTGTTTCGTATAGAGAAAGACGTTAAAATTCCCTTCCTTCTCTGCCGTGCGACGATGGCCTAGGAGGTAAGCAATCGGACGTCTAGCCACACTGAGGTGCTGTGATACAGCGAAACATTCTGTCTGCGGATAACAATATATATATATATATATATATATATATATATATATATATATATATATATATATATATATATATATATTAAATCAGTTCACCCCAAGCAAGGCGATAATGGGAAGATTATAGAAGAAACCTGAAACCCAATCGTAAACAGAAAACAAGGTATCAATCTCTACTCTTATTAAAAAATGTGGTGGAGTTCGAACCGGACGATAAGCGAACCTAGCTATTCCCATTGAGAAAAAAATAGTAAATAAAATTACAAATTTTTAGTCGGTGACTTTACATTTGAAGTAGACTTTAGAAAGAACCTGGAACCCAACCCTAAACAGCAAACAAGGGATAAACCTTTATATCTGTTCAAAAGATTGGGGAGGAGTGTGAACCAGACGATAAAGAAACCAAATCTTCTTCGATTGAGAAAAAATAGCAAATAAAATTTCATTGTTTAAGGGGAGAATTATATTATAGAAATGTATCAACACAATGAAAATGCATATCATTGTGAGTTCAATAACAGTTTTATTCCGAAAAAAATCACTTGATTAATAAAATACAACACCGTGTATAGGAAAACAAGTTGAAATGAATTGCCGTTAGCAAGCATTACTTTAAACTAAAACTGAAATTCCTAAGGTATATATATATCATGTCGATATAAGTATAAGAATAATTGGATGACAAAATTGAAAAAAAGAACTTCTATGTAACGCGTTTCGTCCTTCAAAAGAACTTCATCAGACACTGCTGCTATATCTGAACTAGAGCTGGCCAGTCTTCACTCCCTTGTCTTGATAGAGCCCAAAAGCATCTACACAGCCTTGTGAGAGATGAAACGTTTCCACCCTAAAACTCCACAGGGGAAACGTTACAGGCCTCTCGCTACTCATTTGCTATTTCCATGGAAAATGTTTCCGGCGAGCTAGGTTCCACCAAATCAAACCCTCACATCTAAGACCCGCCGCACCACTGAGGCGAACTACCCTTCATATTTCATTAATGAGAAGTAATTTCTACTCGAACAGCTTCTTCCAGTGAACCGCTACTTTTTGCAACCGACTCCCAAGACAATGCATCCCCGACCACTACAATCTTAATCTTTTCATGTCTAGGATTAAACGTTAACTTCCCCACATATCCTCATAAACAGCGCCTCTTACCTCATACTCTTACCGCTCACAGGACAACCTCCTTCATTAAACCTCTACCTTGAGTGACTCTTGAGCCTTGTATAAGGGAAAATTACCAAATAAACAAAAACAACATTATAATTATACACCGAGAGGAATGCTGAAGATATGTGGGGCGTTAAACTTTAAATTTTAAATATCTGGCGTCCAATATATCTAGACATACAGTTTAAAAGTCGTTTTGATTGGTTTATGTTTGGGTTATTTTGTTTTACGGTTTATCAGCCTGAATGGGTTATTTAATGCCGACATGATTTTTATTGCTGCTAATATTTTTTCTTCAAAAATTTATTACTGATAATAATTTTTTACAAAAATCTATTGATGTATTAAAATCTATTTTTACACTTTCATAATGTTTTGATCCCAGTTTGGGCGTTAACTATTTTCCATAGCTAGGACCCTAACTGGTGCTACCACCCCGGATCAGGGTGGACCTAGGAACACCAACAATTAAGAGGTGGTTCCTCGCTCCTTAAAACCTCCTGATCAGAAGACTTGCTGTTAGACGTAGTTTACCGTCTTACCTAGGACGTGGATGTAGTTTGACATCATACCTAGGACGGAAAAGTTGTTTTGAAAAACGAAACGAGTTACAACGAATTTCTTCCATTTTATCATTCAGTTACACACCATTATTCTGATATATTAGTTCAGTTCCAAGCCGGAGAATGGGCGAAGGCGGATAACTGTCGCCTCATAACCAGCTGCTGGGTAAGATGGAGCTAGACAGCCCAGGAAGACAGTCCATCTTGGGGATGGAAAACCTTTGATTTTAAATCTTCGTTGCCTTTCGGTTACATCCAAATATGAAAAAGGCCAAAGACGTAAACCCAGACAGAAAAATCGGAGTGGAGCCCCGAAGGCGGTTGACTGTCAACACTGACAAATTTTCGGCATCTCCTGCAGCCATGCCGTCTCCAAATGTCATTCCCTCTGTTCCTTCGACCGAGTATGTGACGTGTAGGCTAGGCAGCTCACTGCCTACATATACCATCACCCAGGTTGGGTACCTCGAGGCGGTGTAATGGTTAACAAGCGTGTCTCTCTAGAACAATTACGACTGAGTAGTGAGTTCGATCCTCACTGGGTGCCCCCTACTTTCGGCCTTGTGCCACATCTAAGCTACGCTTGGAAAATCACTATACCATCACCCAGGTCAGCGCCCTGGAGAGGTCACTCCAGTTTCACTCCCAAGTGGACTGAATTTGGACCAAACGGGGCTCTAACATTACGTCGCTATATAAACCGCTACCTACTATTCTGATATATATCGAGTTCTATATGTATATATCCATGAAGATTTTAAAAAACAGGTCGGTTATTAACAATTTTATTGTGAAGACATTAACTTGCATAATAAAATCTGACGTAATGTATGATGATATAAGTGTATGTACAAGCATCCGTGTATGTGTGTGTGTTTGCATGTGTGGTGTGTGAGAGTGCAATTGGTAATATACGAAACTGGTATCAATGTGTACAAAAATATTTTTCATGGTAATGTACGTATTGTTACCATGCATGTTTATGTATTCAAATACTTGAATATACATGTAATTAAATATTAATTTGAATAATGTTTGTCTATATATTTCATTTCGTTTATCTATCTATCTATCTATCTATCTATCTCATTCCATTCGCGCGATGTGTGTGTGTGATAATATCAAATCCGTAAGTGATAAATATAATCCAAATGGGACTTTTAAATATAAAATATTAAAAAGAAAAAAGATAGATGTATGAAGAGAGCTCACTGTATCAAAATACACAACAATATGATATCAAAGTAAAAACTGAATACATTATTAAAGAAATGGGTAATAATTTATTTCAGACAGGCAACTAACTGTCTCATAAGACCGGAGTTATAAAATGGTTTAGATCATCCAGTCCGGTCTGATGAGGCAATTGTCTGTCTGAAATAAATGATTACACAACTTTTTAATGATGTATTGAGTTTTTTCTTTCATATATATATATATATATATATATACATATATATATATATATATATATATATATATATATATATATATATATAGATGTATGTATGTATGTATGTTAGGAATTAAATTTTCATCTATTAAACTGAAATATTTTATAGATATATATTCTATTCATTAATTCATTCATATCTATCTATCTATCTATCTGTCTGTCTGTCTGCTTTATATATCTCAATTTCTTCATTTCTCTCTCTCTCTCTCTATATATATATATATATATAAAAGAAAGAGGTTATAGTGGTCCAAACGAGAGAAAAGTATGTATATTAAAAAGAAGAGAAGAGAGGTGCTATATTTCCCATAGTTTTACGGGAAAAATTATGGAAATTATGGATTATGGAAAATAAAGCATAATATTTTTAAAAAAAATCCACATTACAACCAAAAACGTTTGCGGCACCTCTCTTCTCTTCTTTTTAATATATATATATATATATATATATATATATATATATATATATATATATTAGGTTGGTGCAAAAATAATGACGTAATAATTTCGTTTTTTGACGTTAAAAAATACGTCAAAAAACGACATTATTTACGTCATTGTTTTTGCACCAACCTACTATATATATATATATATATATATATATATATATATATATATATATATATATAAATGGATATTCTATCTCATTCCATTCATTCATATCGAGCTATCTGTCTGTCTGTCTGCACTTATCTCAATTTATTCATTTCTATCTCTCTTTCTCTCTCTCTCTCTCTCTCTCTCTATATATATATATATATATATATATATATATATATATATTATTTCATTCCTTTTATTCATATCTATCTATTTGTCTATCTTTATACATTTCAATTTGTTCATTTCTTTCTATTTATCTATCTCATTCCATTCATATATATATATATATATATATATATATATATAGACATACATGTATATATATTCCATTCATATATATATATATATATATATATATATATATACAGACATACATGTATATATATTTATATATATATATATATATATATATATATATATATATATATGTAAGGAATAGATATTTAATTTATTAAACTGGCATATTTTATTACTTAAACGTTATTTTTATATGATACTCATAATTGAGTAGATGCCCTGTTTATTTATTAAACGGTATATTTATTTAGTATCATCTACCGGGCAGAATATTCGAGGAATCTTAGATTAATATGCGGAGAGCGCCTATTTTTCTAATAAGATATTCAGTGTCGAACCTGGTCAGTACCTAGATTAATGACTGCTTGGGAATCCCAGGTGCTGTTAGTTTAGATGTGCGGGTGGTTTTAATGGATAATGACCCAGAATTGGAAATCGTAGATCTGAGTACCTGTTCACGGCAGGGTTCGATATATTTACTCTCGCACAAATTCCCTTGGGAGAGCGGTATGAATTCATTTATTCTCCTTCCAGCTGTGGGTTAATTATTAAACATGTAACGGTAAACCATTAGTATCTACCCCATCCCCACAAATGTTACAATCTTAAAATATTCCTGGCTTTCAATAACCTGTAAAACATTGATAACGAATCAATCAATCAATTCCATTCGTATCTATCTGTTTATCGGTTTTTCTTTTAGTTTTATCTCAAATTGTTGATTTTTCTTTATATATATATATACTGTTATAGTAATGATTATATGTAGTTTTTTTTATATAGCATCACTATTATTAATATGTTTGTTGTGTAAATACTGTTTAAATGTTTTGTATGCGTTTGTGTACTATTTAGTTTTATTATGAGCTCATAATTAGCAAAATATGTGCGCTCTCGTAGTTAAACACACACAAACATCAAAAGTCAGACAGAAAGGAAGAAAGAAAGAAAGAAAGAAAGAAAGAACAGAAAAAAATCAGTGCAGTCTATAGAAGTGAAACGAACAGCGGCGACAAATCGTTTGCCGATGAAGAAAATGGAGTGTTGTGTAAGCCACGTTGGTCCGAGTCTACTCGCTTTATTTATCTATCTACTCTCGCCTATTGGGGTAGAGTCACCCTTCCACATGCACTTCGGGTATCACATGCTTGCACGAAGGCACGACGACACGCACCCAGCAAGCCAAGTTGGTGGGTGAATGTAAGCGAAGGCCAGAAGAAAACAAGCGACTAATATAAACAGACAGAGTTAGGCACACAAGCAAGAAGACCTACTAGTCATTTCTAGTTCCTACATAGGATTATATACGATTATATACAAGCGAGTAACGAAAGAAAGACTTAACGTATCTGGAGTGTCCAGTACTCGTTTTATGAACGTGTGTTAATAGTAAATGTACATATTTATGTGAATTCTATCTAGCAAGAGGGGTGACGAGAAATTAAAGGGATTCGCAGAAGACCGGGATTTTTCACTGATGTGTCTAAAAGAGTTCGGGTAAGAAGGAAGGATGAGATATAGACCAAGTTATGTTTTCTTCGTAGGAGTCATTCTGATATCATTCCTACAAGGTAAGTCAGTTTGATAAGCTTTAAGTCGAATTTGTGTGGCACTTTAGTGTTTGCAGCGGAACTCGAATACCCACACGATTTTTATTTTTCATTATTTTCAAGAATCTTTACATTTTTTTTTCTCTGTTGATTTTAGTAGCCGATAGGCAGCAATCTGAAATGTTTTATTATTTAATTCCATGTAACGCGCGCGTGTGTATGTGTGTGTACGTTTAAAGCTACACCAACGTGTGTGAGTGGGTTGCACGCGCGCGTGTGTGTGTGTAATATGTGTGTGTGTAATATGTGTGTGTGTGTGTGTGTGTGTAAAATATGTGTGTGTGTGTGTAGGCGAGATATTGTCTCTGTCACAGATATTCACTCGTATTTTCATTCCTCGTGCATTTGTTTTTAATCATCTCTCTCTCTCTCTCTTTCTCTTCCCCTTCTTCGCATTTCCCCTTTCTTTTTTTCTTTCTTGCTTTCTTCTTTCTCTTCGTTGTGTGCGCACGCGTCAGTGTGTGTGTGCGCGTCTCCGTGTGCGCTTTGTTTTTCATTCTTTCTATCGTTCCTTTTCTTTCCCGATTTTGCCTCCTTATTTACAGCAGTTTTCTTAAATTACATTCTCGCTCTATCTTTTTCTTTCTTTCTTTCTTTCTTTATTTATTTATTTATTTATTTATTCAGTATATCTTTCTTTCTTTCTTTCTTTTCCGTATTCCCGTTTTTCTCTCCCTCTTTTACTTGTTTTGTGCGTGAGTGTTATGTTTGTCATTCCTTCCATCTTTTCCCGCTTTCTCTTTCTCCATTCCGACTTGCTCCTACTTTCTTTCTTTCTTTCTTTCTTTCTTTCTTTCTTTCTTTCTTTCTTTCTTTCTTATTATATCAACATTTCTTTTTCTATTTATCTTTTTTCTTTCTTTCTGTTTATATCAAATCAGCATTTCCTTTTCTCTTTCTTTATTTTTTTCTTTCTTTCTTTTCATATCTCAAGATTTTTTTCTCCTTCTCTTCTTTCTTTCTCTTTTCTGTTCCTTCTTTCTCTTTGTTTGTTTGTTTGTTTCTTTCTTTCTTTCTTTTCCCATCAACGTTTTTCCCCTTTTATCTCTCTTCCCTGCTTTCATTCTACATTCTCATATAGTTTCTATTTATGTAATAATTCATTTTCTTCTTTCTCTTCCATTGTCCATTGTCTCTGATTTCTTTCTTTCTTTTTTATTTCCGTTTGTCTTCCTTCCGTTTTGTTTATAGCCCATCGTATCATTTCCTTTTAACATTTTCTATTTCAAATTTAAATAATTTTCATGTAACTTTAATTTTTATAGATCAAATTTATATTTTTTCACATTTCGCAATGTTCCTTGTACAATTTCTTTCCGTTATTCTTCCTTTCATTTTTCTGTCTTCTATAAAGTTTTGATTAGTATAAAATAAATACAACTATCTTTTCAAAGGAAGGTAACATCTTTCTTTCCCAAATTTAGTTTACCAAATTCTCTTCCCACGCAGACGAACGCATTCCCAGACATTACTGCTGGGTTGAAATTTCAGAATTAAAAATAAAACATTTAATTTATTCAGATAAAATTTTAAAATAACCCAAAATATTTTGAATAAAAAAATGACTAAAAACAAGAAATATTTAATTCATTATTTAGTGAAAGAGAATTTAAGCTCTTACAGTGAATTAAAGTTTAAATCTTCAAATTACTGGTCAAATTATGATTCAGCGAATTACAAGGAGATTCCTTAATCAATGGACGTTTTAAGTTTGGATCCAGTCATAGGTTTTAATCTTCTAATTTGTGTTTTGTTGATTGGCGTTCACTATAACAGTGACAATCATCTTCATATTTGTTGTAAGTAGTAATCGAATATTTTGGTGGTGTGAGCAACGCTTTTAAAAGCAGCAAGTTCAGATTCAAATTAGCGAAACTGATAGTGTTCTTGATAATCAAATATCTACATTTATTTTCTGAAATAATTTTCTTTCTTCTGAAGAAACACTATAGCTTTTGTATTTCCCCGTTCTAATCACAGTTTTTCTGGTTATAATTTTATCATTATAAACACACAATATAGCTTGATGCTCCCTGACCAGAAAGGTTAAAAAATTAAGTTCCTACACCACGGTATTACACACGCGCGCACTCACGCACACATACATATATACAGGGCCGGTGCATTCTACACCCGAACCCCTCAAGCGGGGGCCTAAACCTGACTGAAGGTCCTGGACAGTGCTATCTTATCAACTTTTGCTTTTTTCTACCGACATTTATAAGCGTTACATATTAAACTAAGTATAATTGACTATGAAAATATGAACAATTTTCTCTGATTTTGATGTCATTCGGCGGTCTCTTCTTTTTTTTCATCCAAATCCGTGAATTTATTTTGCTCCTGCTAAGTCTCGAAAAAAGATTACATAAAATTCATTATTTTTTTTATCCATTATGTTTGAATGTATTAAATTATTTAACTTTTTAAGAAAAATGTGAAGTTTATGTTTAAAAATGCCTGAAAACATTGTTAAGATGGAATGATCTATTATGACATGTCTATAATTTCTATTTAGATATATTGTGTTTATTTTCAATTTTACTACTTATAGGCACCTATATTGCCTATGATTCATTATTGTACATTTCATGGTGGGATATCATAGATTCGGGGGAGGGACTTATAATAGATTCAGTTGGGGTGTGAGACTCTTTTACCGGCCATATATATATATATTTTCTTTAATAGGTTTTCCCGAGTGGACAGGCCGGTAGACAGAATAAATACTGTTTAAAATAAAACGGAGCGTCTACTCAAATATGGGTATCCATTAAAAATAACGCTTGAAGTAATGGAAATATTCATACTTCTTTAGAAATTGATTTTTTTTACATTTTGGGTACGAAACTGAGCCGGTATGCCTTTCATCTGAACGAGTGAGTGTGCTTTAACGGCAAATAGAATCATGCTTGATTGTGAAGCTCTTTGTAGCCAAGTGGTTAAAGCACGCCGGATTTGACGGTGGTTTCTCCTGTAAAAAAGGGTCGCAGGTTCGAATCCTGCCGGATGTTACATTTTCATTTATAAGTTTCCTAGAGTGTGAAAGACGTCAGATGAAATAATTACCGTTTAAAATAAAACGGAGCGTCTTCTCAATTACGGGTATGCACTAAATCTCACGTTTGAAGCAATATATATATATATATATATATATATATATATATATATATATATATATATATATATATATATATATATATATATATATATATATATATATATATATGAATAAAAAGATAAGAGGAAAACTCTACTTAAACTTAGCCGACGCGTATCGTCATCTGACGGACTTTATCAAAGCAAATGCAATGATTTTATTTTGCAACAAGTATCTATTTGTTAGATACTCAGATATTTTTAATTTGAGTACCTGACAAATAAATATTTGTTACAAAATAAAATCATCCCATTTGCCTTGATAAAGTCCATTAGATGACGAAAGGCCTCGGCTAAGCGTATGTATAAATTTCCTCTTGTCTTTTTTATTCATTTTATCACTTCTATAGATACACTCCATCTGAGAATATTTACACACACACACACACACACACACATATATATATATATATATATATATATATATATATATATGTGTGTGTATGTATGTATGTATATATATACTGGGTTTAACAGCAAAATTGTCCAAATCGTTTAACCGCATGGGATATATATTTGTTCATCCTACAAAATGTTTAATATTTTAAAAGAATCGAGGGTTTTTTTTTACAGATTTTCAGAAAAGAGGTTTAGCCATCTTGACACCATTTGTCGTAAGAATCCCTGAAAAACCCTTTGCGTTATTCAGCTAGAAAAAGAAAAGTTTAAAATTGTTTTGTGTCAGCTCCAGTATGTCTTACCAAATGATCAATGGTGAGAGGAAAAAGATCATTCAGGCCTTCAGTAATGGTACGAACATTCATACTCTGGCTTCCATTCAAGAACCATCAAGAGAACGTTGAATAGGCTTAAAGAAGAGGAAACAGTAGAGAGGAAAACTGGATCAGGAGGTCACGACAGCAAGAGGGATTATCATTCCAACTTAGAGCTGCATACATTCAAAGTAGAGTCCAATAGTGTTATAAAGACCTTGGAGAATTACAGTACGATATCGTTAATCATTTCTAAGATACAAGGTTTCAAAGCTTAATCTAATAATTGGACAATTTTGTTGTTACACTTGGTATACATATATATACATACATATATATATATATATATATATATATATATATATATATATATATATATATATATATGTGTGTGTGTGTGTGTGTACGATGAGAACGAATAGAATACAATTCCAACGTTCGTAATATTAAATTCACAACATATATATATATATGAATGACCATCGTATTCGATTATGTCTGTTTGTTAGCCAATCCCTGTTGCAGACGCCTGCTTAGTCACATTTGTGTTTGTTTAACACTCACTGAGTCCATCTGTAACTTTATACTGCAACTGTGCTGGGCGAATCTTAGTTACAGTTTCTGTGTAGAAAGCGTAACTCTTGGCGTGATCAGCAATTCGAAAAAGAGCAGTATGCTCAAAAGCTCGGTCACGATGACTTGTGACTTCGTGCTAGTACAACCATCCACCGTCGAATAATTCTGTCTACCCAATTTCACTCACAAAACTTGGTTCCACCCATGGTATGGTTTTCAGTCACTTTCCAAGAAGTTGTAACCACACAGCCATATTTTATATATACAGACAAACCTCTCATCAACTGACTAATAAGGGGAAAAGAGTGTTCCATTAAGGCGGATTGTCCGTACGTGGGAAGGGATTATTTTTGAGTTTTAAAACGACTATAGTAACTACTAGTAGTCATGATCATAATGTAAATATTAGGTTGGTGCAAAAATAATGACGTAATAATGTCGTTTTTTGACATGTTTTTAACGTCAAAAAACGACATTATTACGTCATTATTTTTGCACCAACCTAATACTATAAACATTTATATATGGCATGAATAAATATATACTTTATAGATATATTAATCAAAATAATGCTAATGTATCGTACTTTATATATTGTGCACCGGTCTTTTTTTTATAATTGAAAGGTCAGCCACCGCCGCCAAGCGGTCACTTTGAGAACTAATACGACTCGTTCCGCTAAGCCCGCAAGTTTTGAAGTACATCGCTGATGATTTGGAAGTTTTTTTCCTGCATATTTTTTTTTTATTTTGCCTGCAGATTTTGTCCGTTGCATCCGAAGTTCGTTGATGGGGTGTCCGTAGATGAGAGGTTTGCCTGTACATATGCATTAATAAATATACACACGTAGTATTCTTCTTTTATATGTTGTTCCCCCTTCAGAACGTGTTCGATCTTGCATCTCCACAACATCCTATCTTCTGTTTGTCCCCTTCATATCTACTTTTTCTTCTTTCTTAAGCTCCCTGTTGTACTTGGTAACATTCTGAGAATTATTTTAAACCATGACTGTAAGATCCAAGATGAGGATTTTTTTATGTTAGAGGTCCATCAGGGACCTCCACAACTTACTATCCTTTATAACCCTAAACAATATTTGCTCTCTTTATCAATTACAGCACCTATTCTGTCATCCATTTACATAAGCACATTAGAGAGATTATTTGCTGTCTTCCTCTTGCCTTCAGTATGTCTTGTGAGTGTTAAATTCGCCAAGCTGTCTTTCCATATTATATGTCCGAGAAATTTGAATTGTTTCTTTATGATTTTAAGTGCAAGTGTTCTTTTGGTTCCCATTTTTTAAAAACTGCCTCGTTACTCCCATGTTTCACTGAAGGTATTCTCAGCATCTTTCCGTAGATACACATGTCTTTTGTTTCAAGTTTCCTTTACATGTGTGAGGAAATTGTCCAGTTTTCACAGCCATGTCCGAGGATTCATATTGCATAGCTGTTGAACACTTTATTTTATTGAAAGACGCATACCCTCAAGAACTCTTTTCTTTGAAAGACGCACACTACTGTGACAAAGATACCCTCAACACACTTTTCTTTGAAAGACGCACATTACTGTGACAAAGATACCCTCGAACACTTTTTTCTTTGAAAGACGCACATCACTGTGACAAAGATACCCTCGAACACTTTTTTCTTTGAAAGACGCACATCACTGTGACAAAGATACCCTCGAACACTCTTTTCTTTGAAAGAAGCACATCACTGTGACAAAGATACCCTCGAACACTCTTTTCTTTGAAAGACGCACATCACTGTGACAAAGATACCCTCGAACACTCTTTTCTTTGAAAGACGCACATCACTGTGACAAAGATACCCTCGAACACTCTTTTCTTTGAAAGACGCACATCACTGTGACAAAGATACCCTCGAACACTCTTTTCTTTGAAAGACGCACATCACTGTGACAAAGATACCCTCGAACACTCTTTTCTTTGAAAGACGCACATCACTGTGACAAAGATACCCTCGAGCCAGTAGACGCGTGCATTTTTCCATTTTCAGTGACAAATGAAATAAAAAATCAATATACATACAGACGGATTCCCGATGCAGACATACACTCAGTATAAACGCATACATAACCCAAATAAACATATAAATAAACATGTATCAATACACATTGTGATAATAAAATAAAAACATCCCATCTCCCCTTTCGCTTGTAACCATCCACTATAATAAAATAAATGTTTTCAGCGCTAAAGCTGAATTAGTCAAATAAAACGACTAGCTAAGTTTAAGTATAAGGCAGATGAAAACAAGCCTTTCCCGTCATCCATTTTGGCCTTGTGCCATATTTGTACATTTTTTGTATAATAAATATCATTAGTCGGATGAAGATTTATTTATCTTCATAAACTGAATTGTTGGTATATTACACACATGTAAACACGCTTAAAAACAAACATTAATTTTAAAGAAATTATCATATTTTTAATCTGGCATTATCTTTTAAATGCTATATTTAGTCGGTACACATGTTGCAGTAAATAGTACTGGATTTATTTTCTTTCCTTTTTTAAGAGTGAAATTAATGTCACTCGTCCTAGAAACTGAAAAGTCCTATTAAAAAATGCGGAGGCACATTTCTTGAGTAAGACTTATCGATGTACAGGATGGTAGACATTAATTTCAGTGTTTAAAAATATGTGATGGCTACTCAAATACGTGTACTCATTATAGTAATGAGAAATAGACAAAAAGGCATGCACAAATACATACGCATAATCGTACACACGTGAACACATTAAAAACCCACAAAACACGGACATACTGAACACGTGTAAAAGTATAAATGCATATACATAAAAACAGATATAAATAAACGCACATTCACTCATATAAAGACATACACATTCATAAA
>OZ010612.1:34599182-34706682 GCA_963932145.1 Acanthosepion lycidas
AACCGTTGTCTTCTACTCATATTCCCATAAAGTGTGCCTCTTACTCTGTAGTCCTGTATCTCAAATGGCTGTTGGGTCTTGTACAGGTTGAACATCTTTATAAAATAAGTGAGTTATTTATATTTCACTTTTATTACGAGCTGAGATATATACAGATGCGATCGGTAAATCTTCGCCATTTTATATTTTTAATTTCGCGCATGCGCGTTGTTTGTTTTTATTTTGTTTACTGCACAGTACATTACGGTCATTTGGGCACCCTCTGTGAGAAGAAGAGCATCATGATGCAATTCACTTCGACAGAAAATTGAAAACAGCACGCTGTACGGCTTGGCATTCGCGCCGAAAGCTCCAATATGAACATTCCAGAGTGTTTAGGTGTCAATCTGAGGACAGTGCAGAGGATTTGGAAAGAGTTGGATGAGTCTAATTGTGATTACGAAGGTACGGAAACTCTGAAAAATCACTCTAATCGTTCTCATAAGTACTCCCAAATTTGTTCAAAACGGAGGTCTACATCAAGTATCTTGAGAAGGTAGTGTTACCCTGGATGAAGAGGGTGGCTACTGGAAGACCTTATATCTGACAACAGGAAACTGCACCATGCCACACAAGCAGGAGAACTCAGTCATGGCTTTCAGACAATTTCTGCGACCACATCACCCCTTACATCTAGCAACCTAACTTCTCAGACTGCAACTCCCTTGATTATTATGTGTAGGGCGCAGTTGAGCGTGAGACTAACCAAACTCCTTTTAGCATCAAAGATGAACTGAAGTCAAGGATTATGGCAGAATTCAACAATTTAAAAAAGTGGGTCGTCCAGAACAGTTGCAGGAGATTCCAAAGCAGTCTGATAGCCGTGTTTGAAAAAAATTGTGTAATTTGGTATATATATATTAGGTTGGTGCAAAAATAATGACGTAATAATGTCGTTTTTTGACGTTATTACGTCATTATTTTTGCACCAACCTAATATATATATATATATATATATATATATATATATATATAGTACGATGTATAAATTGTTGTTTAAATTACGCAAAAATGAAAATGATAATCGCATTTTAACACACACACACACACGCACGCATATATATATATATATATATATATATATATAGTACGATGTATAAATTGTTGTTTAAATTACGCAAAAATGAAAATGATAATCGCATTTTAACACACACACACACGCACGCATATATATATATATATATATATATATATATATATATATATATATATATATATATGCGTGCGTGTGTGTGTGTGTGTGTGTGTTAAAATGCGATTATCATTTTCATTTTTGCGTAATTTAAACAACAATTTATACATCGTACTATATATATATATATATATATATTAATCCAAATTTTTAGTTAAATTTTTAATGTATGAGACGTATTACCAAGAGTCATACTTTGCATAAATTTATTTTCATCGACTGTCAAAAAATCAGTCTCTTTGCAACAAAAGTTTCTTTCTCGATCAGACATGGGCAACCTTTTCCGACCAGTGGGCCGCATCAGATCTGGCTCATCATAAGGCGGGTCGTCCTACTAAAAAGTATTTTGTTGTTGAAGGTGCCTCGGCCATTTTTACTGCGGAAGAACATACGCGTAAGTATCTACCATAAAAATGGTGAAAGATTGATCGTTTCTGGGCATAAGATTTCTGAATAATATTAGGTTGGTGCAAAAATAATTTCGTTTTCTATCATATGTTACTATGTGAGAAAACGAAATTATTTTTGCACCAACCTAATAATTAAAAAATGAAGTCTCAGTAAAATATTATCACAGATGATAATTTTTGACACACACTATTGCATGTGATTTGTTTCCTATTTATTTATTCGAAAATACAAAACATAGTATTTAAAATAAAAAAAATATATTCCTTCAGAGAAGAAAATCATTATGAACGTCCTGTTTCTAAAGCAAGTGATATTTACACGCATGGTCTTCCTTAGTGAAAATTACCAAGCGTTTAAAATGATGAAAACGTTACCTTCAGCGAAAAGTTAAAAAATTTCAAGAAACATAGTACTTAATATATGTATGAGAGAATGTGTGAGTGAACTAGTGAGCACGAAACGAAATAAACAAAATTTTAATAAACGTTATTCTCCTCGTGAAATTCGGCATGCTATTCAGAAAGCCAAGCGGGTCGCGTGTGGCCGACGAGACGCGGTTTGCCCATAACGGCTCTAAATCAAAGGTTCCCAAACTGGGAGCCGCAGTGTACTAGTGTGCCCAAATTAAAATTAGGTGTGCCGCAAAAGAGCAATTATAAACTGAAATTGGCAATAAAGTTAATGCATAACAGCTACAGAAACGCCTAGGTTCACTAACTTTCAACGTTGTACAATGCTAATATGCTGAAATACTTGTCTTGAATATTTTTTAATTAATGCGCAATGTATGCCAAAATAATTTACATGTTCTTAAGTGCATTGTGAATAAGAAATATTTGGGAATCACTGTTCTAGAACGATGAGTTTTACTAGTAATTATTTATTAGTCTTACTAATAATTACTTACGCGTCTTTTCGTTAAGTAAACTTAGCAAAAGACCTGTAACTAATTATTCTCTTTAAACAAGTGTCTGTAAAACGATTAAAACATCTTTTGTTCTGCTCAGTTTTCTTTTCTAAATAGAATTGCGTCCTGGGTATAACGATAAACTACATCCGGCAGCAAGGTCTCTGTTGAGGAGGTTTTGAAGAACGTGGAACCACCTCTTAACTGTTGCTGTTCCTAGGTTCACTCTGACCCCAAGTGGTAACATCTGTTAGGGTCCCAGCTATGGGCAAATAGTTAACCCACAAAATGGGATCAAAACACTATGAAAGTATAAAAATACATTTTTATATTAAAAATACCAGCAATACATTTTTAAAAAATTGCCATCAATACGTTTTTGAAAAAAGAAGAAATATTACCAGCAATATATTTTTGGAGAAAAAAAATATTACCAGCAACACATTTGACTCTCGAAAAAACCCTCTTTACAAAAATACGTCAATGAAACCTGATCTACAAATAGATTTCTTACAAAGAATACATATTCTGTACATACGAACCTATCCTAAAAATCTTGTCGCTATTGAGGTAGATATGCCATAAAACAAAATCAACCAAACTAAACCAAACCAATTATTTCAAACTATTATTATGATTATTAATTTTTTAATAATATTTCCTTCTTCTTAACTTCCGATCGAAAATAAGAATTAACCTTGATGGAATTTGCTTATTAGCGATCGTAGAATGAGAACGTTGGAGTTGTGATAAAAAATAGATCATGAAAGAAATACTAGTCAAAAATTAATAATTGACATTGTTTAATCTATAAAATTCAAACAGCTTAAGTCTATTATTATTAAGTAAAAGTGGCTACATCAAATTGAAGCACGTGTACTTGTACGATCACCGTAGTTAAGCAACGTCAAACCTGGTCAGTACCAAAATGAGTGACCTGTAATCTTGGATCTTCCGGTAGTGCAATGGATAATAGCTCGGAATTGTTAATCACAGTTGGATTCGTTATATTCGCTTACGCACTTGGTAAAGGTATGAATCCATCTCTTCTCCTCCCAGCTATGGGTTAATTAGTAAGTAGTGTATAACTCAACAGTAATTATTTCTAAAAAATAAAATAAAAATTTCGTACAAAATATTTAGTTTTCGGCATTAAATGATCCAAAGAGACTGATATGCAGTTGAACAAAATCAACCAACCAAGTAAAAATAAGAGAAATACGACGAAAATAATTAATATTAGGTTGGTGCAAAAATAATGTCGCTTTCTCGCATATATATGAGAAAACGACATTATTTTTGCACCAACCTAATAACTGGTCTGCTTTAATCAAATTGATTCATATAACTCAAGACTATTACTACGAAATGGAAAAGCAAAAGAAAGAAGATAAAAGAAATACTGAGTCTGTCTATATTTCTGAGATGAGGTATTATGTACAGTATTTACATTATTCGGACCATTGTCCTCATCTTTGTCGCCATATTTGTCACAACGTTTCGGCCGTTGTACGCTCCGGCCTTCTTCAGGTGGTTGGAATTTCGAACTGAACCCTTTATTTCGATCCCTGGGGTAGACTGTTCTAGTTCCACGTGCCATGTTTGATGGATGTCAGTTATCAGTTATCTCCTGCTAATTTTCCCTCTGATAAGTTCTCCACTGCCTTAACCGGGTATTGTCCTCAAGGACACATGGCACAGTGAATAAAGGCGTTGGTTAGATCCAGTGACAAACCCAAAGAGTGTGAGTTCAATACCCGGTTAAGGCAGTGGAGAACTTTCAGAGGGAAAATTAGCAGGAGATAACTGATAACTGACATCCATCAAACATGGCACGTGGAACTAGAACAGTCTACCCCAGGGATCGAAATAAAGGGTTCAGTTCGAAATTCCAACCACCTGAAGAAGGCCGGAGCGTACAACGGCCGAAACGTTGTGACAAATATGGCGACAAAGATGAGGACAATGGTCCGCATAATGTAAATACTGTAAAAGAAATACTAGTAAAAAAATTAATAAAAATTGATAATGCTTCATTTAAGAAATTCAGACAACTTAAGACTATTACTACTAGGTGAAAAAGCAAGAGAAATAAGATGAAAGAAATACTAGTCAAAAATGAATAATAATTGACAAGGTTTCATCTAAGAAATTCAGACGACTTAAGACTATTACTACTTGGTGAAAAAAAATCAGATGAAAAAATAGTAGTCAAAAATTAACAACGATGCATAGGATAAGAAATTTAGGATCTCAAAAATTAACTAAAATCTGCTGTAATCTGGAATAATGAATTGTTTATTTTAATGCGACCAAAACAAATTTTCTTTCTATTAATCGTCTGAGATAACCCTTCTTGCCTTCCATCAGCATGGCTGTTGCTAACCTCCAGGAGAGTGACCTTCTCGGGCTTACGTTCTCTTCTGACATGAAGCGGAAAGATTATATTGAATCCATTGTTAGGTCTGCTGCTAGCTAAGTTGGCTCACTTTTCTCTCATTTTTTTCTCCAGAATCAATCTTACATATTTATAAGTTTACCATTCGTCCATGCTTCGAATATTACTGCCACATATGGTTTGATGCTCCTGTTATATAATTTGGAGATTCTTGATAAAATACAAGAAGAATCTGCAATATTATTGGTCCTGACCTGGCATCTCAGCTTCAGTCATTTTCCCACTGCCGTAATGTAGTTTCCCTATGACTTTTCTGTAAATACTTTCATGAAAATTGTTCTGATGAGTTTTGCTCTATGGTGCCTAGACTTTATGAATTTTAGCGCAGATCTCTTCATTTTACAGTTGAATTGCCCAGATGTAACCACAAGTTCTTTACTAACATTTTATTTTCTCGCCTGTAGAACTCTCTTCCGACTTTTTGCTTTCCAGCCAACTTAGATTTTCAAAAATTTAAATGCAATGTCAATCGTTAACTTCTGTTGTCTTAATTTCTGTTCTTTTGTTGTTCTCTCTCCTTAGTAATATTTTCTTTTTCTTATTCGTTCACACTCAGTAACCCCTTGTATCTTAGTGGCTTTATTACCTTGATTGGAATGAAATGATTAAAAAAAATTATTATTACGAATAGTAAAACCAAGAAAAACAAGTTGAAAGAAATATTTATTAAAAAATTAGTAAAAATTAACAATGCTTCATTTACGAAATTCAAAAAAATTAAGATTATTGCTACATGATGTAAAAGAAATGAAAGAATTGCTAGTCAAAAATGAAGAATAACTAATAATAATACGTCATCTAAAAATTTAAATACGATTACATATAATGATGCTAGTTGCAAATGTTTCAAATTATATTTTAAATGATTGTTTATATTATTTTCAGTTTTTAAGTCGCGGATTTTTTTTATAACTATGCAGTTTCTACATTCTGCTTTAATTAATAATTAATGAGATTCGTAATCTCTTTGCAATTATGTTTAGTCAATAATAACATTTATTGTCGAGGCATAATTGCAAAGAGATTGCATCAATAATGACGGCGCCCAAACACAGCCTCTCACAAGACCCTCGTCCCCCGTGTTCACCTGCTTGATAGTCCTGCACTCACAGGACCATCAAACAGGTGCACAGGTCCGATCTTGTGTCAAATGAGGAGTTCCATCGAAGCACAGGGGACAGACGAGCATTCTCTGCACCATCCTTCAGCGCCGTATTCGCTGACTCGATCACGTCCTGTAACGACCTGGTGACCACTCTGCCAGAGTCATCTACCATATCGACCCGCCATTTGCAGACTGGAGACGGTCTTGTGGCAGAGCACGCAGCCGCTGGAAGGAAGTCATCCGCCAAAATCTCCAGGACATCAATCTGGCACTGGAGGATGTTCCGACGCTCTGCCAAGGTGGCTCTCTTAGACTCAAGGCCATCATGGCATTATATTTAGCATCGGCAATAATGATATCGAGTCTCGGTTATAATACCTGCTTGTGCATTTTTAATAAAGTCGCTTACCTGAAAACATCGAAATTGGAAGCATAAACATATACGATCTCCGGCAGAATACAAACGTGCGAAGGGGAAACCGTTGTTAAATTGCTTTAATGAGATTTCTCAAGCATACAAATATAAACATGATGTTAATGTTGCTATTTCTACTGCTACTACTACTAATCATCATCACAATAATATCCTAAAACTACATCAGGTACGAATTTCATGTTTCAGATCTCTTGGTTGGAGGTGTTAAATTGTACATGTTTGTCTTGATGAATTAAGATGGGCGTAAGTGCTAAATGCTACTACTGAAATTCTATGTAATATTGATCCACTTTTACGACAGTGAATGCAGGACAATTTCCTCACAGATGAAGAGGAGACTTGAAGCAAGAGAAACAAAGAAAAGAGTGCTGAACTGCTATGTAATATCAATCCTCCTATATGGCAGTGAATACGGGACAATTTCCTCATAAATGAAGTGGAGACTTGAAGCAATCGTCCTGTATGGAAAAGCTGGAAAATTTCCTCACAAAGAAAGACTTTGAAGCAAGAGAAACAAAGAAGAGAGTGATGACCTGCTATGTATTATCAATCCTCTTTTATGGCATTTAATTCTGGACAATTTACTTTCACTCTCGCACTTCTCGCTTGTAAAACTCTTTTCGACTTCTTGCTTTCCTATCGACTACATTCTTGAAAAATTTAAATGCAACGCCAATCATCATCTTCTGTCTCCTTGAAGGTCTTTTTATTTTTTTTTATACCAATGCTCATCCAATAGAAGGCCCAAGAGCCATCCAAGTTAGAGGGTTACTGTGTGGCGTTTTATGAGCCTAAGAAAAGCAAGAAGTGAAGTTCATGGTGCTATGCAGGAAAGATAACTGATAGCCGTAGATTTGAAGAGGTCAATTTTGTAGTGATTAGGAACACATCCTGTTGGGAGTCTGTTCTACAAATCAGCAGATTTTGCGAAGAAGCTTTCCAAGTGGAATTTATTTCTTACTAATGGAATATGAAGGGAATGGTGATTATTAGCACTTGTGTACGTGACATGGCAGATCCCAATTCTAAAGGTCAGGAATGGTGGGACTAGCTCATCAGAATACATGCCATGGAATTGCAATAGAGACGACGGTCTCGCGACGTTTATTTTCTGTGAGAAAGAGATTGTAGGGAAGAAAATATTCCATCACCCACAGGTCCGCGCAGACCGATAAACTCCAGCCTAGATATGGCAGCAATACTCTATTTTTGTTTTCTTTCTCCTCAGCATTTCTCAGTTTCTATCACGTTCAGTAACCCTCTGTTAAATGATTAAAAAATATGAACAAATCCTAATTATTACAGCATCCAAACAGGATGAAGAAAAAGAAGACCTGCTCTAGAATGGCCGTAGATGTTGGCAAAAGCAAACGATTAAAAGGTAAGGACATAAATACCAGGATTTTGCCCGAGATCTGTCATAGCTGTAGAGCATAAAGTTTGCAGCCGTTCCTATAATCGTCTCCAGACCAAAGAGGCTGCAATCAGAATTGGATTAATTATAATTGCTCAGATCTGTGAGGATTCTATCGAAGATTCTGGGTATTTGTGAAACCTTGTTGTCACTCAGTTTCCAACAGTAAACACAAGATATGTGGCCTGAAAACGGTAGCTGTAATCCTAAAATTAGTCATTTACTTATAAAGGTAAATTTAGTCTGTCGGTTGCAATTTGTGTAGGGTGAGGCAGAAATAAATCTCACATATACCTCCCAGAAATGTATATGTGAGAGGATTTACCTCTCACATATACCTCCCAGAAATACTTCTCATATATACATCTCAGAAATACCTCCCACATAATGATAAGACATTAGCTAGATGAAGACATCATTGCCACTAATGTCTTACCATTATTTGGGAGGTATTTCTGACGCATCCGCTAAAATCTTTCACCTAAAACAATTTAAATAATATTAATAATAATAATAATAAGAAGAAGAAGATGGAAATTTTCTGTTTCCTAATACTTTGCTTAGCTTTTAAAAGATATCTTTTGCTATTCCAATGCGTTTTCCGATTCTGATGTCACAATTTCCGTCTTCTGCTAGAACGCTTTCCAGATAAATTATTGTACCTATATGATTTCGATATCTACAGTCTGTAATTTCCATGTTGAGCTGACCCTTTTGATAACAGCCTTTGCCTTTTGTAGATCTTAATAAAAGCTGAAAACTTATAATTGATAAGAAACGATCAAAAACTTTCAAAAACCCATGTTGATAAAGCTTAACGCTTTTCACACCAGTGCAGTGAATAAGGCGTGGCAATAAAAATAGTGTGGTGTCTTTCTTTGCATTGCGATTTTGCTGTAGGTGTAATTCAGGCTGAGTTGTATGATTGCAGTGTAAATACGAAAATATTTCACGGGATGTGTCTGTATCTTGTTTTTAAAAGTTATATTCGTCTATTTACAAGCGTTACTCGATACATCATCTATTTTCTCATTGTATGAGTCAAACATAACGTATGTGTTTAATTTCATCTGACATTCCCAGAAAATAAATTATAAATGTTAATCTTGTCAGCAGTGAATAAATAAAATTAGATTAAAGCATAATAAAACAAAATTCTCTCTCTTTGTCTCTCTCTATCTGGCTCTTTCTCTCTCACACACTTTCTCTTTCTCGCTATCTCTTTCTCTCTCTCTTCCTCTCTCTCTCTCTATCTATTTCTCTCTATCTGTCTCCCTCATTCTCTCTATCTGTCTTTTTCTCTCTCTTTCTCTCTCTATCTCGCTCTTTCTCTCTCTCTTTCCCTCTCTCTCACTTTCTCTTTCTCCCTTCTATCTGTCTCTTTCTCTATCTTTTTCTCTCTCTTTATCTCGCTCTTTCTCTCTCTCACTTTCTCTTTCTCTCATTCTCGCTATCTGTCTCTTTCTCTCTATCTCTTTATATATATGAGATTAAGTCTCAATTCTTTGTTTAATCCTCGTATCTTTGAAAAAGAACACAGGCTTATCCGAAAATTCCGACTTTAAAATCGATCTATTCGTGCTTCAATTGAATTAAAATGTTATTAAATAATAAGTATCAATTTTATTGGAATCATTTTGTTGGCTTTTTATTCCTTGAAATATTAACCAGCCTATTAAATCTTCATATATATATATATATATATATATATATGTGTGTGTGAGAGAGAGAGAGAGAGAGAGAGAGAGAGAGAGAGAGATATCTCACATTGAAATCTGGAGTTAATAAAATAGTGTTCAATGTAATATGACAGAAGTATTAAGTACATATTAATAGATATGAATATTATTTCTAACTCCGTAGCACGACTCGGAGCTTCATGCACAGCGCAATCTTCAGGTGCTGAGTAGAGACTGCTTTTTTTTTAAAGAAAAAAATATTCCATCTCATTCTTTTAATGACGATCTCGATTTTATGTAAAAGAGTCAGCTTATATGATCTACTGTTAGGAGCCATGAGCAGCGTGTACTCAGCACTTGAAGATTGCGTTGTGCGTGAAACTCCGAGCCGCGCTACCGGTGAGGAATACTATGTGTATTTACTAATATATATATATATATATATATATATATATATATATATATATATATATATATATGTGTGTGTGTGTGTGTGTGTGTGTGTGCGTGTGTGCGCGTGCGTTTGTGTGCGTGTGTGTAGTACTCAATATTGTCGATGGAAATTTTGTAGCTATAGACAGTGTGGACATGGTTAATAACACTGCATGGTGACTGTCAGTTTTTTCGCCTCTGTGCAATCTTCCGAGGATGCAACTTCAATTAATTGTCTGTCACCATAAAATATCAATATCTATGTTCTGTCTATCTCCCCCTCTCTCTCTCTCCCCATATATATATATATATATATATATATATATATATATATATATATATATATATATATATATATATATGTATATATAGTCATAAGAAATCACCTTGAATTCATTTCAGAAGAGGCTATTTGAATCTCTTGCTTTCGAACCATTCTGTAAATACGACGAGGGTTTGCAATACAGAAAAACAGGGAGAATATATAAATAACTTTTGACATGAACTAGCAATTATAAAGAAAAGATACAGAATTAATTGATTTTTAAAAGTCACTCATTTTCTTTCTTTTCTTCCTTCACGAGAAACGCGATTTTAGCCGAAAAAGTACAAATAATTTATTATTGAAGCGTACACAGAAATACACACATATTTCTTTCTTTCGTTTCTGTATCTGATGAAGCCTATAAGGGCGAAACGCGTAATCAGATCTAGTTTCAATGAAACGGTTTTCTATTTGTCAAATTTTTTCAAAACTTGTCGGCTTTCAATATCATATTTTATATATATATATATACTTACATATACATATATACTCTCTCTCTCTCTCTCTCTCACACACACACACACACACACACACACACATATATATATATATATATATATATATATATATAAAATTGCTTTTTTAAGAGTCACTCACTTTCTTTTTTGAGAAATGCGAGTTTAGCTGAAAAAATAATTTATTCTTTAAATATATATATATATATATATATATATAATAATTTTCTCTCTCTCTCTCTCTCTCTCTATATATATATATATATATATATATATATATAATAATTTTATATATATATATATATATATATAATAATTATATATATATATATATATATATATTTAATAATTTTCTAAGCGTAACTTAGATGTGGCACAAGGCCGAAAGTATGGGACACTCAGTGAAGATCGAACACACTTTTCAATCGTAATTGATCAAGTGAAACAAGCTTGTTAGACAATGCACCACGTCAAGGTGCCATATATATATATATATATATATATATATATATATATATATATATATGGTTCATCAAAAATACTTTTACATGGTTTCGGTGCGGGTTCCTCGCACGAAAGTAAGGACAAAAGTCCATATAAACATATATCCGCAAATTCTTCGTTTTTTGAGTTATTAAGTTTAAAGTTTACGGCACTGTTAAATGTACAATCCAAGATACAATCTAAAAATACTTTACAAATGTTGGAGTGGCTTCCTGACGCAAAAAACAAGGTAAAATATCCATATGAACATATATCCAAAAGCCCATCATTGTATCTCAACACAGTAACTCATAACAAATGTTCAAAATGCCCTCCGCTCGCTTCTATACACTAATGAAACCGTCGGATTATTGACTGACAGACCCTTTCAAATACTCTCACACGGTATCGAATGGTTTTGCAGGCCCACATGATACGTTGATGAAGCGTCTCCGCATTATAAATGTCTGCTGCATAAATCAATTCTTTTATGTGGTGCTACATATAAAAATCCAAAAGATTGAGGTCGGTGGAACGTTCAGCCCATGAAACCGGTGATTACCTACTTATTCGTCTTTCCTGGTATATGCCAGCCATTTCATCGCGAATAATGTGACTAAAATGTGCTGGAGCCCCATCATGCATGAAACACACGCATATTAGCAGATGTGCATCCTCTAGCAGGACTGGGAGTGATTTCGAAATAGTAGACAGCTCCTGTAAGACGTGCTGAGAGAACGTATGGACCTACCAGAGAGTCACTTACAATTCCAGCCCACACATTAAACGTAAACTGATACTGATGTCTCGCCTGTATTGTACTATGGGGATTCCGATCCACCAACAAATGCCGGTTGTGCAAATTAGTAATTCCATCTGTTCCAAATGTTCCTCTTCCGTAAACAAGATGGAAGAAACAAACAACGGATCGGCAGTTTGTACAATAAACCATCGGCAAAATTTCTTCCGTTGTGAGTGATCAAAGCGCAAAAGATCCTGAACACGTTGCAAATGGTACGGATACAAGAGCTGTTCTTGAATCACCGCCCATTCGATACCATGAGATGTACGACATGTTAAAGTCACTTGATGTGTGTTGATACCTAGGTCATCTCCGACAGTCTGTAGAATATGTTGTTCGTGGTCAGGCGTATGTCATAGTTTGTGATACCAGGAATCCTGTCTCTGCAACGCGACGATAAACATCAACAAAGGTTGGACGACACGGCTGCCTTTGGTCTGAAAACGTAATCAGATACAGCCGTGCAGCCTCGCGTCCATTACCATTTGCGTGACCGTATGTAGAAATCATATCTGCCTGCTCACGATATGAATATTCAGTTAAATCACTACTACACACGTTAAACGTTGAAGACAGACTAGACACAAATGTACATGAATGACAAATGTAACCTAGTCTACACGGCAACAGATCACTGTCTACTGTATACTTTCTTTAAACTTATAAACTGAAAAACGAAAGATTTGCGGAGATATGTGAATTTTCGTCCTTGTTTGGGGGGTGAGGATCCCGGCCCTAATGTTTTAAAAGTATTTTTGAACTCTGTATATATATTATTATATTATATATATATATATGTATTATATTATATATATATATATTATATTATTATATATATGTATTATATTATATATATTATTATTTTTGAACTCTGTATATATATTATTATTATTACTTAAACGTTATTTTAGTGGATAGCCATATTTGAGTAGACCCTACATTTATTTATTAAACAAATATTTATTTGTTTTCGACTACCGGCCTAAATATTTGAGGAAACTTATTAAAGAAGAATATACGCTCTTTGGCAAGATTCGAACCTGCGTCCCTCTTGGCAGGAGACACCGTCGTTAGATCAGAGATCCTTTATATTTCGCGGCCAAGTCGGTTTAAATACGCAAGCATGGGTATCCACTAAATATAACATTTACGTAATAAAATTTGTCGGATTAATAAAAAAAAAAAATCATGATTTAATCCGAGAAAATGATTAAATAAAGAACAAGTAGGGATACCCTCATCAATTTAACATCCCTATTTATCTGTGCGTTTAAACAGTCCTGAGAGATGCAACATGAGTCTTTTTGGTAAAACGCACACAGAAACCTACCAAACTCAGTCCGCAACGTACTTGTGGAAAATACTACAATAAGAGGCTCATCCGCATGTAAAACAAACGGCTAAAAATAATGGAAGCATTAATAATAAAAAAAGAAAAAAAAAACTATCAACTATGAACATGGCCACAACGTGCTGACCGTATTTGGAAAATAAAAATAAAACATTTCCATCAGTATAGATATACATATATAAAAATCTAAGTTTCATTATATCGATATGGGTTTTTTTACACTGAGAGATATAAATAGTATGTCATAGATAGATAGATAGATAGATATGAATGGAATGATTTAAGCCAAAGGAAGTGACAAAGTATCGTAGATTTTATAAACAATTTTGCATGGGCGTGCTGACTACTTACCTAGAATGATGATGTGCTAAACTTTCATTTGAACCTATTTATTTAAATCCTGATTTGGAGCTGGTTTCGAATGCTGGCAACTGCTGCAGCCACTAAACAGGCCTAACACGAAACGAGATGGATACATATTAGCAAACACAAAAAGAAATGAGTGTTGGTGGGAATAGATACATAGAAAAGGAGGATGAAAAGTAACAGGAAGAAAGAGAGAGAGGGGGAGAGAGAAGGGGAGAGCAAAGAGGGAGAAAGAGAAGGAGAATGAGAGAGAGAAAAGATAGTGAGAAAGAGAGAGAAAGAGAGGGAGAACAAAGAGGGGCAGAAAGAGAGAGAGTGGGGAGTACAAAGGGGGAGATAACAAATGTGAAATAAAAATAGGGAACAGGCGAGAGAAGGTATTAAAAAGAAACAAAGTGAAAGAAAGAGAGCGGGAAAAGGATGAAGGGAGAGAAGGAGGGAGACAACGAATGACAGACAGTGTAATTAGAAGCTGAATATTTGGGAATCTCAAAGGCTGACTATTTCATTTCGAAAAATGCCACCATCGTCCGCTGAGATGGAAGCTGAGGAAGAGGGTCGGGAGGAAGGCTGGTATTCGGCGGGCAGGAGCCGAAGAATTGATAGTCAGGGGATTAGATGCGACTGGGTACGAGGAAAAACCACCACTTGTCAACTCCCTACTAGCCACCCACCTGCCACAAGTCCCCGCCTTCATACGTGTTTGTATGTACTGGTGTGCGTGTGCCCGCGAGAGAGAAGGAATGTCTTAATGAGACTCTGACCGAAAGTATATCCTACACGAAAAAGCGTGGCCTGCGATAGCGCATTGCATCGATGTTGGGATTAATGTAGGCTAAGTATAGTTTTTCCTTTTATTCATTAATATAAAAGGGGGTGGTGAAAAGTCTTCCATCTGACCCATTTCCAAACATCTGATGGAAAAATATCAGAATCTGTTGGTGGGGCACAGACCTTTTCAGCACCCAGTCGAATGAGCATATGGTGGACACTCCCGTCGTATTCGACGTATGAGGGTCAAGCAGCTCAGTTCCTAGGAACCGACAGCCCAGACACCAGCACATATTATTTGATTATAGTGGTGAAGGCTTTGTGCAGAGCCAACCACACTTTTTGAAGGGCCGAATACATAGATCTGGTGCACTACGTGCCACAAGGTCCCAAAACGACCCTCCGCAGGTTTTGAGTTTAGAGTTGTCCTTCTCCTAGACAAGTTGCCATCCCAGGTTATAGAAATCAGTCTACCCTGCTAATTACACTTAGTTGGAGGGAGAAGATTCATACCTTTCCCAAGGGTATTAGGACGTAAGTGAATGTAATGGATTCGACTGGAATTCGAACTCGGTTCTTCGAGCCCTACCCACTACTCCACCGTGCCTCATCTCTCTCTCTCTTTCTCTCTCTTTCTCTCTCTTTCTCTTTCTCTCTCTTTTTTTCTCTCTCTCTCTCTCTATATATATATATATATATATTGCATTGACCACATTGTTTCAACAATTCTCTCGATCCCTGATATTTATCTTCCTGTCAGTTTGTCTTTTTTTTTCTTTTTGTATTAGCTATTGAGTCAGTGATGTGCCATGCGTTATACACGCTTAGACGATCATGTATCTTTCGATACATGACTCACGAGGCAGTTCCTTCCCCGCAGTAGGTTGACATTTCTTTCTGCAGTAGACCAGTTGCCATCCAATTCCCTCTATCCCTTGCAGCTCTCAGCAAGTTCCTTCCGCTGCCACCTCCCCCAGACGACGTTCTGTCATCCACTTGCGTTGTTTTCCCTTGTCTACCTTCCCCTCTATTCGACCTGTGAGTATCAGATTCTCCAGGCCCTCCTTCCTCATTATGTGTCCCAGGAACTTCAGCTGCCTCTTCCTGATGTCAAGTATAAGCCTCCTTCCTGTCTGCATCCCCTCTAAGACCTCATCGTTGCTCACACGCTCAGTCCGTGATATCCTCAGCTACGATTACTGACCCAAACATACCAAAACATTGCTTACACCAAAACAACACATTCTTACTTCAGTTAGTTATGTGCCGTGCCTGATACACGCTTAGGCGATCGTGTATCTTACGATATATGACCGACGAGGCAGATCCTTTCCCGCAGTAGGTTGCCATTACTTTTTGCGGTAGACCAGTTGCTATCCAAGGCTATAGAACCTGGTTTGTCCTGCTATTTACCCATAGAAGAGGATTTATACCTTTCCCAAGGGTATTAGCACGTAAGTGAATGTAATGGATTTGAATGGAATTCGAACCCGAATCCATAATACCACAAAGTCTCTATGTAGCCCTAAGTAATTATTAGGTTGGTGCAAAAATAATGACGTAATAATGTCGTTTTTTGACGTTTAAAAAAACGTCAAAAAATATATATATTATTACGTCATTATGTTTGCACCAACCTAATACCATATGTGCAATTGGTCTGTGTGGGTGAAGAATAAAAATAACAAAATTTAAAAAGTAAACCCCAATTAATATTTACAATGAATACAATTTATATACAAGAAACTAATCAAAATAGTATTAGGGATGAAAAAAACAGCAATCCTTAATTGTAGCAGAAAAAAATCAGTTAATTGGACGAAATAAATGCAGGACTAGCTATTAGGTTGGTGCAAAAATAACGTCGTTTTTGACGTATTTTTTAACGTCAAAAAAAAACGACATTATTTTTGCACCAGCCTAATAATTAAGAACAATCATTCGACCAAACTCAACCAGACATTTATCCTAAAACAAAAACAAATAATAAATACAGACTCGAAAAAGTAAACAAGATGAAAAGCGGCCCGCATCTCCCAGAGAACTGATATCTTTGTTACCTAATGGGTGCGTGAGTGGTGGGTATTGGGGATTAAAATAAAGAAAGTTAGGACAGAAATAAAAAAAAGCTAATGAACATTACATCCCTTATATAAGATGGAAGAAACTAAGGATAAAACGAACTTAAGCTACCCTATTTTGGTACCAAAGTGTTAAGCACATCAGAACAATTACAATGAAAATATTTATTTGGTTTGGTTTGTTTTACGGTATATCTACCTCTATGGGTTATTTAATGCCGACAGGATTTTTATTGCTGCTAATTTTTTTTTTTTTTTTTTTTTTAAAAAAATGTATTGCTGGTAATAATGTTTTTCTTCAAACTTTCATTGCTGGCATTAACCTAGGTGCCTCCACGAGATCGCTAAAAAAAAAGACCATAGCGTGATGAAAAAGACTCCAAATTCGACGAAAACAAAATTATGTCGTCGAAAATGTTTATGTTATTATTAAGAGGAAAGATCAAAGTATTTTGGGGGTATTTTTTTACATTTTTTTTTTAATCGTTCCTAGGACGTCCGAAATTTTCGTTAAAAATCTGCAAAATTGGCAGATAATTGATCATGGCAACTATTTTTTCCATTTTATAAAAAAAATAAAAATCTCAGTTTGAAATTATTTTAAAAATCAGGTATCATCTTTTCAAAACTTATTTTAAGAAAATCAGAAATTATAATGTTTATTTTAAATATTTTTAACCAAGCTTAACTTAGCTTCTGCGCCGAAAAGATGTAATTTGAAAATAAAACAAAGCAGGTCATAAACTTTCGCGTCACTTGACGGATTACGTGAGGATAATTCCTTCTACAGAAGGAGAGAAGTGAAGTTATTTACATTTAAGTGAACAAATTATTTACCTCGTTATTTTTAAGGAAAACTTTCAGCGCTCTTTTTTTTCTTTCTTTTTTTTTTTTTTGTACTTACCTTTACCTTTACGATGCTTTATGGAAAATATATTATAAAGAAATTAAAATAAGATTGTTAAGAAAGAGATTAAATTTCATAAGAAAGGTATCTAATTAATTTATAGGTAACTATATACTATAATTTTATGTACATTTACTACAGTTTACTGTGTTATTTGTATTTCCATTCATTTTATTATTAATTTTAATATTTCATTTATGGAAAAATGTCATAATTTAGATTAATATAAAAATAAGATCATATAAATTTCATAAGATGATAGTAGTACCTGTAGGTACCCTTCTCAGTTGAAATTGAAAAATCCACACGTGTTTCGCAAAAGTAAAGGCCTTAACAGCGGAGAACAAATAACGCAACTTAATTGTATTCTGGTTGATCTTCCGTACTTTATAATTACAGCCCGATTATAAACACAAAATTACATTTCTTAATTACTACGGGTCTTCTGATTAGTCAAAACGATACAATTTACAACGCGCTAAAAAAGATCTATCTTATCAGGAGACTTAGGAAAGCTTTTAACTAATTTTAGAATATTTTAACAACTTAAATGTAAAAATCTATTATAATTAAAAAGATAGCAAATAATTGTATTAAAAAATCATTTCTCATCGAAAAAATATTTTGCTTTCAGAAAATATTGTCCATATTCATAAAAACAACTAAAAGCAAATAAAAGCATTTGAAATTAAATAATATCTTTGTTTTATTGAGTTTTGTATGTTACAATTCAGAGCTGATTTTTAGGTGTATGTGTGTGTGTGTGTGTGGAGGGGTCCAATTAAAAACAAAAAAGAAACATGATTTGCATTCCTCAAAGCCTTGTGCTTTTAACTCTTGTAATCACTAAAGTGGACTCGATCGAAATTCTAGAGTTTTCATAAAATTAGGGGGGAATAAATATAAAAAAAATATTTCTGCCATGACTTTAATAAAAGGAAACGTATTTATAATAATTTCGATCATCTGTGAAAAGTTTCTGAAAGTTTCATTAATATCAGACAATTATTTTTATTTTTGCACGATTTTCCTAATTAATGTGTGTCATACAAAAAAAAAAAAAAAAAAAAAAAAACGTCCTAAAAATTGTATATGTTATTTTACTAGTTCTGGTGATACAAAGAGAAACAAGTTTTTTTTTTTAATCAAAATTTAGAATGTTCTAAAAAGGAGGAACATTTTTTCTGAATAATTAAAATAAACTTTGGTCTTTCCTCTTCATAATAACATAAACATTTAGACAATAAATTTTTTGTTTTCGTCAAGTTTGGCTTCTTTTACATCAAGCCATGCTCTTTTTTTAGCGATCTCGTGGAGGTACCTACATTAACCTTTTACAAAAATGTATTGCTGGTATTAAATTGTATTTTTACACTTTCATAGTGTTTCAACCTCAGTTTTGGGGTCAACTTTTTGCCCACAGCTGGGACCCTAACAGGTGCTACCACTTTGGGTCAGGGTGGAACACCAGCAATTAAAAGGTGGTTCAACGTTCCTCAAAACCTCCTGATGAGAGACCTTGCTGTTGGATATAGTTTATCGTCTTACCCAGGACGCGGATGTAGTTTATCGTCATACCCAGGACGGAAAAATATTTATACAGTAGCCTAAGAAAAGATTTTAGCCAAGAGAAATAAACTACATCCAATTTCAAAATTTAATTACGTAATCCCAACTCAACAGAAACAAACAATATTTGGAACCAGTATGGAGTAGGTCCTCCATTTGCTAGTTTCAGTGCTTGTTTTCGATTTTTCATGGATTTGATCAAGTGATCAATCTGAGCCACTCCTTTAGCAATGTTTCTCTTAGGGTGATTTTCGTTGCACACTCTCGAAGTCTTCGGTCAAGGTGCTCCCAAACAGATTTCTATTTTTATTGGATTTATATCAGGATTTGGGACTAAACATGACAGTCAGTTGATTCCTTGCGATTCCTTCTAGAAAAAGGTAGACATTCTTATCAATCTGATTGGTTTCAAATAGTAGAAGTAGTCCTTTCTCTAATATCTGACAATATTTCGGACTATTCAACTGCTCGTCAACAAGAATCAGCTCAGATTTCCCTCCAAACCAGACAGCGCACTACGCCATTACTCCAATCCCTCCATGTTTCACGGTCGCCTTTAGACATTCAGTGTTCCAAGTCTCATTCTGATTTCTACAAGCATAAACCAATCTCGAATTAGAATATTAGCAGAATTTACTTTCATCTGACCAAATTACAGACTGCCAAAATTCATAATCTTTGCTCTCGGATTCCCTTACCCATTCCATACGCTTGTTTCTGTTAACCTCTGAAATGAAGGGCTTCTTTCTTGCAAATTCTTTAATAGCCTAGTTCTTTCAAAGGCTTTCTCGCCGCATATGGCGATATTTCTATGTTGTTGGCAACATCTTTGGCGCTCTGATGTCGGTTTCTGATGACTTCCATATTCAATGCCCTTTTCGTTCGCTCAGACACGATGCCTTGTCTTCCCGAACGTTGTTCCACACGACAATGGCCTTCTTCATTAAATTTCTTGACAATATTATTAACCGTTTGATGATTAACCCGGAAAAACCTAGCAAATTCTCTATTTGATTTGCCACACTGATGCCATTCCATTATTTGCTCTTGTTGATATTCACTAATGTCCTTACTTCCACGAACTTTCATTGCAAAATATATAGTCAACTGTCGTTCATAGATGAGATTAGCTTGATACTAACACGGTATTGCCTGAAAAAAAAAGGACAGACGTTATTAAACAAGCCAAAATTTCTGTAGAGGGAAGCTACCTTACGGTGATGAGAAATTAACTGAAACCGAGGGAATAATCCTCCATCCATTTTTGTCATTGCGAATTGTTTCTGTCAGTCTTATTTCTTTTTCATCACTGAAATCAATATGCTGTTTATTCGACATCAAAAATCTTTTTATCCTGGAGAACCAGGTTTCTTTTGATTGGCCCGCAAGTCGTTTTCCTTTTCCTGGCAAATCATTGAGGGTTTCTCTGTCAAGAATAATACTTGGACCGATCCAAAGCAGCTGGAAAAAGCCATCGCTGTGTACGTTGTTTAATGCTGTGGCTTTTGTTCAGTTCATTCATAAAGCGTTTCATTGTTGATTCTTCTAGACCATTGTATACTGAGTACTTTTCGTTTCGTAGGCTTTTTATACCAATAAATAGATAAACAAATTCGAGAGTCTTATCGTAAAAAGTTAAAGAAGTTGTAGTGCATGTTTGAAATTCTCTTCCCGGTTTTCAAATGTGGGCTAGTCAACTGTTTGTAATTCTGTGTCCCCATATTTGAAAGATGACACAGTACTGATTAAGCCTAAACAATGTTTCCTTAGAAAATAAGGCTTTAGTTCTGGAAGAATTTTTACTTTGTTCTTGATACACTACGGCTTGAAATGAGCGAATTTAATAGCCAAACGAGAAATTTGTCAATCCACCGATATTACAAATAGAAAATCTCAGAAAAAATGAGTAAAATTAAATCATAAATAAACAATATCTGTTTATATTTCTGTGATATGTTATTGTATTTATTTACATTATTTACATTATTCTGACTGTTATCCTAATCTTCATTGCCCTATTCACATCGTTTCCGCCGTTGTCCGCTCCGGCCTTTATGTCTATGTCTCTTTATATATTTGTCTATATCTCTGAGATGAGGTATTATGATTACTTGCACTATTTCCATTATTCAGACTCTTATCCTCATCTTCATTGCCACGTTCACAACGCTTCGGCCGTTGTACGCTCCGGCTTTCTTCAGGTGATTGGAATTTCGAACCGAACCCTTTATTTCGTCCAGCGGGATAGATTGTTCTAGTTCCACCTGCCATGCCTCTTCCAGATGTCTCAGTATCAGTTATCTCCCTTTAACTCAAGTCTCTAAGTCTTTTTGTTCACCTAAGCTGTAGCCAGCTATTGAACTCACAACTCCTCAAGGACACATGGCCCAGCGAATAAAAGCGTCGGTTGAATCGAGTGACTTGTCCCAAAGTTGTGAGTTCAATACCTGTCTACATCTGAGGTGACCAAAAACTTAGAGACTTGAGTGAGATAACTTTCACGGAGACATCTGGAATAGGCATGGCACGTGAAACTAGAACAATCTACCTCGGTGGATGAAATAAAGGGTTCAGTTCGAGATTCCAATCACCTGAAGAAGGCCGGAGATTTCGACGACCGAAACGTCGTGAATATGGTAACGAAAACGAAGACAACAGTCCTAACAATGTAAATAAATTAACAAATTTAGAAGCCGTGAACTGCCAGTGATTTTCATTCATTAACTTAAAGCACGAAAGATTTTTTTTTTTTAAATTAAGGCTAAAAAATAGAAAAACCCCACTGATTATTTATGCTTCTGAACTAATCTTTTCTAAGGATAATGTTATTAAGCTTGGATTTATATTTAAGAAGTCATCTTGGTATTCATTTCATTCAGGACCATCTCTACACATTTGAAAAACAGCTGTAAAATGGAGAGAAATTTCTTTATTAAACTGGCGACTATGAAAAAAGTCCTTAACTTTGTAGATTTCATTTACGAAGAAGTGAAAACTGCTGTAAGAAATTAGCGACATCAACAGTTAGCTGAGTTTTGCAAAACTGGGATGCATGGCCTCATTTGTAGATGGAACTCTGACATTGAAAGAGGTGTTGATTATATTGAGAAGTAGGCATGTGAACCTGTGATGTATAGCTATATCTTGAGGGATGATATGTTTGAATGTGTACCATATTTCTTATATATTAAAACAAATGGCATTTCTTTTTGACTCACCCTCGTATAATGTTATGAGAGTTGCACAAAAATATATTACTCATCCCTAATAATTAATATTTGTTAATTTTATATCAATCTCTTTCAGAATAATAACTTTTATATACCTGAATATGAAGACACGAGTCGAGCCAAGTCTACGTCAAAGTTCTAGAGAAATGTCTCAGTTAATGGGTGTGAGCATTTTAACAATAACAATAATTTTAACAACCTCTCAAGAAAATTGGCACGAAGAAACTCGATACATGAACACAGTGAAAAGTTCGACGTTTTGAGATGCGTTCGATATTGCATCTGCGAAATTTGGATGATTCATTTCTCGATCGAATAATGATTTCTGATGAGAAATGGATAATTTATGACAATCGTAAACGGTTGGCTCAGTAGCTTGATCAAGACGAGGGACACAAACACTTATCAAAACTGAAATTGCACCAACAGAAGTTTATGGCGACTGTCTGGTGGTTCGCCATTGGCGCTTTCTGGAATCTAACTAGAGCATCACTGCCAAAGTTTCCTGCCAGCAATTGGATAAAATGCACCTTCAGTTAAGCAAAATGCAACCGGCACTAGTTAATTGACGTGTGTCAATTCAGCTTCATAATAATGCTCGGTCACATGTTGCAGGGATGAAGCTCACCGACTTGGGATAAGAGACATTGTTACATCCACCATATTGAACTGATCTCTCACCCACTGACTACTTTTTTTCAAGCATCTTGACAATGTTTTAGTCAAAAGATATAACGTTGCAAAGAAGATGCAGAAACTACATTTAAAGATTTCTTTGTGTGTAAACCTTTAGATTTTTATAATAAAGAAATAACGATGGCAGAAGTGTATCGATATTCAGGGTTCCTATTTTTAAAGATTGTAATTCTTTTGCAAACACGTACCAGCTTGTTGAAATCCTCACAATACTTTTAGTATTGTTGAAATTATCACAAACACTTTTTGTCGGGATTTGCAGACTCTACCTTTCGTTCAATTTCGCAAACCAATCGATGAAATTTGAAGAAGAAAAATTTGTTTAGAAAAATATTTTAACAAAAACCCTACTTCATGGTTTAATAATTTCTTTAATTTAATTTTATACAACTTTATGGTTAGCAATATATTTTAAGAAAATTAGTTTTTCCTCTTTTTTCCTTTTTAACAGCGACGAATAAATTCTTAGGATTTCTTACTCTTGAGCATGCAACATATAACTGACCATGTGTAAATATTTCTTTCTGAAATCAAATTCCAACCATTTGTTTTTAGTTCGTGCAAACGCAGGGCGAACTGGAAACTGGATTCTTGCATATATAAAAACTTAAAGAAAAGATATGCAAAAAGCAATAATACATTTTTATTTAAATATTTATTATTTTAATCATTAAATTGTTTTTAAAAAAGTAAAATATTTTGTATGTTAAATATTAAATAATTTTAATTAAAATTAAATAATAAAACTTTTAATTTCTACAGAAGAATTAATTAAAATTTATTGTACACAACCTAGTAAAACCAATTGTACTCTGTAACCCACTAACAGTTTTTTTGCACTTCTCTCCAGAATTTGGTTTTGATCGGTCAATGTATTATAAAGGTTGCGACAGACAGACTAGCGGGAGTCACAAAATTTTATATATAGACTTTTTAAATATATTAATATGGGAATAAACGTTGAATCTAGAATCAAACATTATTTTTCAAACAACTTAATATCGTTAAAACAGTAGAAAAGAAATGCGTACGGGACAACAGGTATTCAATGGGAAATGTTTTATTAATAGTACTGTTGTTAATCTACGTTATACAAGAAATTTGCAATTAGATAAAATTATTGCAGTCACAAATACAATCAACAGAAAATAATCACTTTCCCGCCAGTAATTAGTTTTATTTAATAGCCGTTCGAATAGCACAATAAACCGAAAATAACAGGCTTTGTCATACATACATAAATAGTTGAGTTACTCTTCCACTTAAAAAGCCTGAAGATTGTATAAGACTGTCGCTATCTAGTGCTAATACCTATCAGATGACATCATATATTATGAAAAGTCCAACAATTATTTGAATATATTTTCTGTTTATACGTTATTTTTTATTGATAAAAATATTTAAGTAAATCCTCTATTTATAATAAACATTATTGACAACATTTACCAGTCTGAATGTCCGAGAAATTTCATAAAAACTTTGTGTCTTCCGACAGGAATCGAACTTGTATCCTACACGGAACCGTCATATAGCCTGACGTAATACACGAATTAGCTAATGGAAGCGTCTAGTTAGCAAGGACAAATTACTGTTTTTAAACTACAAATTTCCTATGATTTTTCTCGAAAGCTCATATCTGCTCGAAGCGTATATTAACGCAAACAAATGACGTCATATACTATGAAATGGGCAAAGTCCGACAAAATTTCACTTCTATTTTCATCTCCCTATCATCCATTGAGAAAGTGCTTTTTTTAGGATAACAGGAGCCATAAATTAAATTATTTTAACAGATAGGACGACCAAAAACCAGAAATTGTTTGTTTGTTTCCATCTCTACTTTTGATTCGGATGCTATTATACATCGTACAAACACACACACACACACACACACACATATATATATATATATATATATATGAACATGGGCACAATATCTTAATCATGTTTTGAGAATGAAAACATTATATAAATACATACAACAAACTATTTCTTGTTAACAGTTAAAATATTTCAACCTTGAAAATGGCTAAATGTATAGCCGAAAGCCCTCCGATAAAAAGAACATTCGGACAGTTTTTATATAATTTATCATATGTAAAGAAAAATTATTAGATCACATGAGAAATTGTATAAAAAAACTAAATAAAAGCACCTTGTCTGTTGTATGCAATGAAATGTGCATGAAAGAAGGATTGCTGCCTAAATACACACACACACATACACACACACACAATAGTTCCACCCCTGTTTATCCGTGTTTTTCTTTTAACTCCCTTCTCTCTTTCGTTAATATTGAATAAACGGTACTCCCCGACCCTCTTGATTGTTTTGTTTCTTTTTTGTTTTTTTGCTTTTTTTTTTTGGGGGGGGGGGTCACGTGGTTACGTTTTTGTTTTTTTTTATTGACTGTATATTCCGTTCTTTCTTTACCTTGTTAGCCGGCATTCCCTGACGATCCGCTTAGGTAGGCTTGTCTGGCTCTCTAGGTTTAACTATATATATATATATATATATATATATATATATATATATATATGTGTGTGTGTGTGTGTGTGTGTGTGTGTGTGTGTATGTAGATATATATATATATATATATATATAAGATTTAAGAAACAGAAGATATTTTATATATAGTGCTCAATATTAAAAATAGAGCGTTAATGATATTATAAGTAAAAATTACTTAACTTCAAAATAACAATTTTATTCCGATATCGATGTTTCTCGGTAAAATAAAACTTTTAATAATCAAATTAAATTATTAAATAAAAAGAATGAAATAACGGGTCAATGCCTACATATTAACAAATATTTACTTTGTTACTTTAATAATAGTATAAAATAAATCAATTAAAATATTAATTAAAAATATTAACTAAAATATTATAATTTATTTAATAATAAATATTAACAAATATTACAATTTAATTAATAATATAACATAGCAACTTCTATATAAACCATAAATTAATTTAATTTCGAAGAAATAAATTTACAACTGGAAGCAAAATCTACAGTTGAAAAAATGAAAGACGTCAACAAAAGCAAAATTTCATGAACGTGCGCATTAAATTGAACGTTAAATTTATGAATACGCAAAGTAAAAAGAGGATTGAAAAAGACCCGGAATAAAGTGAAAAAAATACTGTTTAAAATTATTAGGTTGGTGCAAAAATAATGACGTAATAATGTCGTTTTTTGACGTTAAAAAATACGTCAAAAAACGACATTATTACGTCATTATTTTTGCACCAACCTAATACAAGCCCTAAAGACTGGAAATTTTACCAAGAAACATCGATGTCGGGAAAAATTTATATTTAAAAGTTAAGTAATGTTTTTATATATCAGGAATTAGTGAATTAATTTTCTTTTCTTACATTATTTCTCATTACTCCAAACCTTATATTTAATGGATGCACTTTTTTGAGTAGACGTCGCTCTTTTATAAACTGTAAAATTACGTTTACCGGATTGTGCATATTCTTAATAAAGTCTCCAAAACATCCTGAAAGGTTCATTTTTTTTATTAATGGAAGTCTCAGGCTAGTATATGCAAATTTACATTGTTAATATATAAATATATATATATATACATATATATATATATATATATATATATATATATATATATATATATATATATAAAGAACAGTAAGATATATAATCCGGTGTTCTTATAGATATTTTTATTTTTACAAAATTTTTTGCTGTGGCTTTAAAACCCTGTAATAAGTTACTCCAAAATTTGCTTGAGGATGAAATGGAACTAATGTCTTTTATTCAATTACAAAATTAAATTCGAAGCTTTTAGCTTCCATTTTTGAAACATGGTTAGAACTGTGTAGCGAAAAAACATATTTTAAATCAATTAATTTATAATATATATATATATATATATATATATATATATATATATATATGCAAACACCTGTATCCACTATACATATTCTGAAGTTAGTAAGCAAATTACATAAACCTCGATAACTCGGATTTGCTTTGAACAATTTTGGTCAAATTTTAAGATTAATTTAGACCTCAAAACAAAATTTATTTATTTATATTTTATTAAAGTTATTGGATTTATTATAAAAACGGTTGTTTGAAGTTATTATGCCAAATCAGAAAATCATTTTTTACTTCAATAACAAGGTAATAAGGTCATCAACAATTAATCAGCACTTATAACAGAGCAAATAACAAACGTATAGGATAAGCCTTTGAAGCATCTACATCCAATATAGTAAGCCTACTTAACAACAACAACCAACACTCCATTGTTTTTTTTTTTTTGTTTCTTTTTTTACTTCAGCAGGTTCAGTGTCCAACATGGTGGTTTTAATTGTTTCCACATAAGCCTGCTTTGTTGTCATATCGTTTGTCACCTTCATATAATTTCATCTTCAAAATTAACCATAGATTTTTGATCGGATTCAGAGAGGGACTTGATGCTGGAGTTTTCCTTTATCTTCTCTCGTGTAAACTTTTTAGGCTCAAAAAATTCACTGGTAGCCTTACATACAGGAGCAAGATCATTGTCATGACTAAACACACGCTTCACTTTGAAACTGTCAGGCTGGGACTTGTACCATTCAAAGAAACAATGTTACCAACCATAAACATACATCAGAAACATAATCAACTTTTATTGAACACATTCTTAAAGGATATAAGGCTCGTTTATCTAAAATAAATGGTATGCACATAAAAACATTCCCAAATCAACAGGTGCAAAACCAACAAGCATAATGTTTACGGGGCACACACGCACACAGGCACGCACACGCACACGCGCACTTACGAATATATATTATCATCTGAAACACACATAGACAAACTAGAATTATTATACACTTACATACATAAAGCAATACTTACTGTTTTTCAGGTAATTTCTTGAAAATTTCGATGGACGCGTCGTCTCTCCTTGAATTCGGAACGTCATTAAATTATACTAATGTTGCTTTAAAAAGACGAATACACGTGCCACATCATTAACCAATGAAAATCAAAAAACGAAAATACCAGTTTTTCTTTCTTATTTTACTCCATATCTTATTCTCTGGTGAAGCTTTAATAAAAGTGAAACATGTTAGATTTAGAAACGTTTCCTAGATGTCCTTTATCTTATCATTCTGTCGGATTCCGATCAACATTTCATCCCAACTCATCATAGGTAGATAGATAGAGAAATAGACAGATAGATAGATTGTTTAAAATTTAGTATATATATTGGGAAAGAGTGCTCATTTTCAGAGTTAGAGCGCTGATAGATATATACTCTATAGATACAGAAATCAACACTACATAGTGACTGTCATATTCACGCTTCAGTGCGATCTTCTTGGTCAGAAGTTAGTAATGAAGCGTTAAACTAACAGTCACTAAGCAGTATTTCTTTATATTGCATTTCTCTCTCTTACCCTCCCTCCTTATATATATTATATATATATATATGTATATATATATATACAAACACACATACACAAACACACACACACACACACACACACACACATATATATATATATATATATATATATATATATATATATATATATATTGTCATTCATAGACAGACTGTTTCACTGTATCACAACTCATCAGTGTTGTTAGACGCCCTGTTGCTTCTAGCTAGGATCGAAACACGGTGATTCTACCCCTATATCAATTCAAACGTTATTATAGCGGATACTCGTATTTGAAATAGACGTCCCATTTTTAATATTAAATAGTGTGTATTACGTCAATCGACCTCTGTGGTTGTGTGTGTGTGTATGTGAATGTGTGTGTTTGTGTGTATGTGTGTGAAAATATATTTGATGAAGTCGATATACTAAATGCACGAGTATTTAAAAAAGCATATTTTCCAGCATGCAAACTACTGAATTAAATTGTTCGTACGCATGCGTCGGAATAGACGGTAATAAATTGATACGGATTAAATTCCTAGTATTATCGGATTAAATTCATAGATCCGAAGCAGATTAATAAATCCATAGCAAGACACAGAGTTATAATCTTTTGATTAAGGAATAAGCATTGATTTAAGTGAATTAGCAAAGAAGGAGATTATGTTGAAAAATTCATATGTTCAGTAAAATAATTCTTTTACTTTATCAGACGATGGATTTATCATGAATATCACGACTAAAATCATACTTGAAATAAAGTTTCTAATATATTTGCGGATGGTGTAATACAGGAGTCGGCAAACTATGGCCCGCCGGCAACATGCGACCCGCCAGAAGAATTCATGACGCCTAATTTTAAAAAATTGGTAAATGACTGCAATCAGATACATTATTCTCATTGAGTCATTGTGATCCTTTTTTTGCTGAGTTATTTTGTTTTTCAAATCTGTTTCATGTGAAATTTCTACTTTAAAATCTAAATTATTTTTTTCTTTAAATTTAGTTACTTTATATGTATTTTATTTCAAGTTTCTACTTTAAAATATTAGTAAGAATTGATTTTTTCTATTTCTTTACGCAGAGTTCATTTGTTTTTCAAATAAAAGTTTTCTACTTTATAATATTAATTAATAAAAATAATTTTGTTCTTAAAACAATGTTATTTTCTCTTTCAGATGTGTTTCATGTAAATCTTCAACTTAAAAATACTTAATATTTTTTCTTTAAAGCAGGTTAAACTGAGTTACTTTGTCTTTCAAATAAAATATTCGTTAATAAAAATTAATTGCATTTTTTTCTTTAAAAGCCTTTTTTGTCTATTTTGAATATTAATTATTTGGGATTAATGGTCTATTTTAAATATTAATTATTTTGGGTTAATGCGGCCCAATAAAATTGTGAATTTTTGAATGTGGCTCTTGCACTGAAAAATTTGCCCACCCCTGGTGTAATGGATATCGATGTGGAAAGTGAAATCATCGAGGCGAGTTCAAATCACGGGTTAGTCTGTTGCGTTTTCTTTTCAACCGTGAAAAGCATAAATTTGTCTCTTATCCCATTTAGCTACGGTTTTAGTAGCAGAGTAGAATGAATCCACTAGAGTTGAATGGCAACCAGCCTAAGAGAAGGAAAACTCTGAATTCTGAACCATGAGAAGGCAACAACCACTCCACTATATTTCCCAAGAATGCATGGAAATTAACAAATAATAAAGAGAGTGAATCCATCGAGTTATCATTGCCTATAGTGTGAAGGGAGACATCATTTAAAAATAAAATGAGAAAAATATATTTGCATCCCAATTCTAAAAACAGGCAGCCTGATACACCCTCACACTCTGCTGTACTCTAAAACCAACCCGTAGTGAGTTCATTTATTTTACAAACGACAACCCACACAAGCAATGAACACAGATGTGAGCAAGCAAGCGTGGATGATTTGTGGTGATGTTTCGACCTTCTCCTAAGCTAGATCTCTATCTTTTGCATTTATTTTCATCATGTAGCTCATAAATACAAACCCCGGAGTTATATAATTATGTGTCCATCAACATTCATTGCTTCCCCATATCTTAGTCGGTCTGTCGTCTAAATGTGTGTGTCCATACTAGAGGCAGAGTGCGTAAGTCTCATTCAACGAGACTCTTTCTACGTTTTAGCTAAGTTACGCAATTTGCAATCTAGTAATTTTTCTTTTCTATGTTTTACCTTACAAGTAAATAATACGTCGTTAATATTAGTAAAGTTCAATTTCCATGCTCCCAAATAGAATCTACTGAATCGGAAAACATACAACAATCTGAAGATAGAAATTAACAAATCGCAAAAGAAACCAGTCTGCAATAAAGTTTTATAGAAGCATAGCAGTACCATAATCTGCAGAAAGAATTTACCGAATCGTGAGAATTGCCCTGTATGCACTATAGTTTTATCGAATCGTGAAAGTACACTAATTTGCAGATAAAATTTACGGAATCGCAAAAGTACCCAAATCAACACTATAATTGTACCTAATCGTAAAGGTACCCCAACCAACACCATAGTTAAACCGAATCGCTGAGATACCGCAATCAACATTATAGTTTACCGATTTGTAAAGGTACCCCAATTAACACTATAGTTTTACTGAATCGTAAAGGTACCCCAATTAACATTATAGTTTTACCGAATCGCAAATGTACCCCAATTAACACTATAGTTTTACCGAATCGCAAATGTGCCCCAATTAACACTATAGTTTTACCGAACCGCAAAGGTGCCCCAATTAACACTATAGTTTTACCGAATCGCAAAGGTACCCCAATTAACACTATAGTTTTACCGAACCGCAAAGGTGCCCCAATTAACACTATAGTTTTACCGAATCGCAAAGGTACCCCAATTAACACTATAGTTTTACCGAATCGCAGAAGTGCCTCAATCAACACTATAGATTTACCGAATCGCAGAAGTACCTGAATTTGTAATAAAGTTTTACGGAATTGCAACACTGCCCAATCTGCACATATGATTTAACGAGTCGAAAAAGTACTTCAAAATTTGCATTAAAGTTTTACTGCACGCCGAAAGTACCCATGTCTCCTTTTAAATTTTATTGAATCGTAAATATAAGTATATAGGTTTCAAGTAGTTTGATTCAAAGGAAGTTTCCAATTATCCATTTCTCCGCAACGCAAATCAATTCACCTTTCTCCAGGTGCAAATGATCTTGTTTCCTACCGGTAAATACAGTAGACTCTATATATAGAAGAAAGCGAATACATGAATAAAGAAAAGATTTGGGAATAAAATGGTATGTTAAATTGTCACGCTGACCTTACAAGAAGATTGCTTATGCGCGGGCATGTGTATGTGTGGGTGTTTGTGTGTGTGTGAGTGCATTTGTATGTGCGTGACTTTATCACTATGTGCATATGTGCGATCGCGTATATTTGCATGAGTGTATGCGTGCGCATCTGCACTTGTGTGTGTGCGTGTATGTATAAATGTGTTTGCGCATATTTATGCATGAATGTAGTATATGTGTGCATGTATGTGTTAATTGGTTTGGTTTGTTTTCTTAATGGCATATCAACTCCTTATGGGTCATTTAATGTCGAAATTGAATTTTCTTGGGAACTTAGGTAATTTTTTCTATTAAAATGTATTGCTCAAAGAAAAAGTTTCTATTAAAATCTATTGCTGGATTTTTTTTTTACTATTAAAATCTATTATTGGTATTCTTACTGTAAAAATATACTTTTATACTTTCATAGTGTTTTGACTTCAGTTTGGGAGTTGGTCACTATTTACCCATAGCTAGGACTCTAACAGCTGCTACTACACCGGGTCAGGGTAAGCCTGGGTACAACAGCAATTAAGAGGTGGTCCTACGCTCCTCAAAACCCCCTGACCAAAGGCCTTGTTGCCGGTTGGAGTTTATCGTCATCCCCAGGACTTATGTGTTGTTTATTTGGCTCGTTTAATTTTTACGATATGTTAACACTTGTTGAGTTTTTTAATGTAGATTTTTTATGGGCTCCTCAGTGAGGAATGAACTCGCTACTTAGTAATAGTACACGATTGCTTTTTCTTTGTTTTTTTTTTGTTTTTTGTTTGTTTTTTTTACAAGCAACTTAGGATTTTTTTACACTACTTGGGTTTCTTAATTTGTGCACAAGAATTACCAACTCAAGTGGCTTAAATTTTTCATGCTGGAGTTTTAAATATTAGGTTGGTGCAAAAATAATGACGTAATAATGGCGTTTTTTGACGTTAAAAAATACGTCAAAAAACGACATTATTACGTCATTATTTTTGCACCAACCTAATAGAAAAGAAAGATATTTCAATGTAAATTAACTCGTTGAATGGGTAGACGTCTTGAATAATATATTTAGTAACTCTTTCTTTAATGTTAAGTTCATTTCTTTTCTTTCTTTCTTTTTTAGTTTCTTTAGTCACACTGCTGTCAGTAGTGAAGTTACTGAAGATTTAGTAAAATTTGAGTACAGTTGCGTCTAAACGAGTTACTTATAAAAATTGGCATCGTACTAAGCGAATAAGTTATTAATAACTCTTTTTTTAAATGTTACGATTTCTTTTAATGTATTCTTTTATTTACTTACTAGCGTACCCGCGCCGTGAAAATTTATCCATTCTCTGTTTTTATTACGTTATAGGTCCCCTTCCAAAACTACATGGCTTGTAATCTCCGCCTGAACACTGTAATTTTATTCACTAATTATTTTTTCTCTCTTAATAGGAGTAGATAGGTTCGCCTATCATCCGGTTCACACTTCTCCCTGTTCTTTTGAACAGGAGTAGAGATTTATTCCTTGTTCCCTTTTTAGAATTAGGTTCCCGGTTCCTTTTAAAATCTATTCATTCGCTTGTGTTTGCCCAACGAAAACAATCTTGACCTATTTATATCTAGAGTTAACTTTTATTTTTCCTACACAGCCCCGTGAAGTTCACTTCTTACCTTTTCTTATGCTCATACAAACTACACAGTAACACTCTACATTGAGTGGCTCTTGGGCTTTGTATTGTTTGAACATTAGTAAAAAAAAATAGCGTAAACTGTAGTTCAACTAACGAGAATCTATTTCGATTTACTGAATGAAAATAAATCGTTCTGGGGTTCTAGCTTTGTGTTTCCTATCAACAAAATTGGCTGTAAATGTTGAACGGGAACTAATTTTGCCTAAATGAAGATAGATATTTTATTTGTATAGATTATTAAAACGACTAAAGGAAGTAATCACTCATAAATTTACTAACTTAAATTGATTTACTTCCTTCTCACTACAGATGGGACAGGAAATATATAAATAAATACACATTGATAATTATTATATGGTTTTAATTTATTTTATTTTTATTTATTCTTTTTTGAGTTGCTTAAGCTACACTGACATCAGCGGTGGAGATGATTCAGATTTAGTTCAATCTGAGTACAGTTGCTTACAAAAAATTGTACACCTGTAAACAAGACTAACATTGCAAACCATTATCCCATGCCAAGGCGTTTGCATGTATGTTTTTGCAGATATTTGTGTATATATATTTTTGCATGTCATTTTTCTCTACTCCGCTTATTAGATAGTTTCACCTACCGTCCGTTTCACACTCCTCCCCCGGTCTTTCTAACAGCAGCAGAGGTTTATCTCATGTTTGCAGTTTAGGTTTGTGTTTCCGTTTCCTTCTAAACTTTGCTTCAGCTCTGTACTCCTAACGTCGATACCTAAATCCTGAAATGTTATTCACTATTTATTTCATTTATTCTCTCCTTGACCAATAGAAGTAGATGGGTTTGCCTATCGTCCGGTTCACGCTCTTCCTCTGTTTTTAAACAGTAGAAATTCATTGCTTGTTTCCTGGTTAGGACTGAGTTTCTGTTTCCTTCTAAAGTCTATTCGTTCGCTTGTGTTTTCCCAACCACAACAATCTTGATAGTTAACGCTTGTCCTTTCCTACGCTAATATAAGTCCACACAGTAGCCATCTTGGCTCTTGGGCCTTGTATTTATAATGATCATTAGTAAAAAAAAAAAAAATGTGTGTATGTATATCCCTGGACAGTACAATCTTAATTCTATCTTCATTTCCTATTACCGACACTATCATTTATATCAGACACCTCATCCAGATTAACAGTCGCACTCAATCTTGAGTGGACCCCAAGCTTTTGATTGTTTGAATTTTTGTATAAAAATCATATTGAAACAGTTATCAAAAGCAAGATATTAAAATGTATTTCACGAATATAGCTACCGTCACACGTCTTGAATTGTTTTTTTTTTACGGCATATCAACCGCAATGTGTTATTTACTGCCGACGACGTCTTTATTTCTGGTAATATTTTTTTCTTCGAAAATCTATAGCTGGTAATATATATATATATATATATATATATATATATATATATATATATATTAATGTAGAGCTGGTAATATCTTTTGTTTTTCAAAAATGTATTACTGGTAATAATGTATTACTGGTAATAATGTATTACTGGTAATAATGTATTCTGGAAATAATTTTTTTACAAACTATTTCTGGTATTAAAACCTATATTTATATTTTCATAGTGTTTTAACCCCAGTTTGGCAATTACCTATTTGCCTATAGCTGAGACTCTAACAGGTACTACCACTTTGGGTCACGGTGGACCTAGGAACATCAGCAATTAAGAGGTGGTCCCACGCTACTCAAAACCTCCTGATTAGAGGCCTTGCTGTTGGACGTAGTTTATTGTCTTACCCAGGACGCGGATGTAGTTTATCGTCATACCCAGGACGGCGACTCGTCTTGTTTTTAAAGCACTTTGATTTAATTAAATAACTTTCTAAATTAACACGATTAATTGAACTTTATAAAATAATATGATTTAATTAAACAACTTATATATTAATTCTGTCTGTCTGTCTGTCTCTCTCTCTCACACACACACACACACACACACACATATATATATATATATATATATATTTAGTTACGTGCCATGCGTCATACACGCATATGCGATGATGTATCTTTCGATACATGACTGACAAGGCAGATTTTTTTCCCGCACTATGTGGCCATTTCTTCCTGCGGCAGACCAGTTGCCATCCATGGCTATAGAACCCGGTCTGTCCTGCTATTTACCCATAGCTGGGGGGAGAAGAAGAGGATTCATACCTTTCACAAGGATATTAGCACGTAAGTGAATGTAATGGATTCATACTGGAATTCGAATCGGCTTTCCGATTCCTCAATCCGAGCCGCTATTCATTACACCACTGTGCCTAAATATAATAATTATAATTAATATACATTAATTTATATATATATATATATATATATATATATATATATATATATATATAGCGTAATGTCATTCATATAAATATATACATTTATATATACATCTACGCCCATACAATATTACATATACACAAATCCATGGAAAGCAGCGAATTTTCATTTGATTTAAACGAACATTGCGGAAACTGATTTTTCATTCCTGACTTCCACCCGCTTCCCAGTCAGTTGAAGATGCTAACTTCAGTCTAAACACTCCAGACTTCCCTAACTTACCTCATCACAACGAGCTCATGCCATGCACACTCATCGACGTCAGACAACGTCAGAAGTTTTAGAATAAGCAAAAGCCAGGTTATTTTTGTAGACCAGATTAGAGAATAGATGGAATGATAGACAGACGGACAGAGGAACTGGCAGGCTGACTGATAGACAGATAAACGAACAGACAATCGGGTTTAGCGAAGAAATAAATGTAAACGGAATCTGACAGATAAATTGGTTAGGGCGAAAGTTTAGGAGACGTACAGACATACAATTGAATAAATAATGTTAGAGAGATAGGATTGCAAGGTGGCCAAATAGGACAACGGTGATTCGAGCTTGGTTGGAATTCTTTAAAGAAAATTCTGTGTCAGATTTCTCACATTTAATCCCAAGTAAGTCTTAGTCTCTATAATTCAATACCAAACTTTGGCAGCAACACTTTCTCGACGCTTTACTAAATCTCTGGTACTTCCAGAAATCATTTATTATTATAAAAAAAATAGCTACAACAGACCTATCACCAAATTTTCCCATTACACCAACGGTGTACAGTTAAGATTTACACCCGGATATCTGGAAGCTGACAACCATATCACGTTGAAACATTGTTTCTCGGGCGAACACCAAAGTTAAGCAACGTCGAACCTGGTCAGTACCTAGATGGGTGATACCATGGGAATACCAGATGCTCTACGCTTGGATGTGCGGCTCGAAATTTGAAGTCGGAGATCCGAATTCTAATTCTAGTCGGGTTCGTTTTGTTTGGGTAAGGTATGAGTTTATCTCTTCTCACCCCCAGCTATGGGTTAATTATTAAAAGTTTTATCAATTCAATATTATCTCCCAAAAATCTTACAATTTATTTTTTTTCAAATAACCTGCAAAAAGATGAGCAGTAATATATATATATATATATATATATATATATATATATATATATATATATATATATATATATATATATATATATATCTTTCAAACATGTTTCGTTGTATATGGCAAATAAGGATAATTTCATGAATTTTAAAGGTTTTCTAATATTATTACATATTTCCATTTGATTGTATTAAGAGAATTTTTAAATTGTCTGTAGTATCTAATTACAATAGCTTATTTCAATATATATATATATATATATATATATATATATATATATATATATATATATATATATATATATATATATATACACGGAGAGCCGATTTCGAATTCCAGTCGAATCCATTTCATTCACTTACTTGCTAATACACTTGTGAAATGTATTAATTCTCTTCTTCTCTCTCCAGCTATGGGTAAATAGCAGGACAGACTGGGTTCTATAGCCTTGGATGGTAATGGTCTAGGAGATGGACAATTTTGAATTCAAAACCTGCGGAGAGTCGTTTGGGGTCCTTGCGGCACGTATTTAGCCCTTCAAAAAGTGTGATTGGTTCTGCACAAAGCCTTCACCGCTATAATCAAATCATATGTGCTGGTGTCTAGGCTGTCGCTTCCTAGGAACTGAGCTGCTTGACCCTCATACGTCGAATACGACTGGAGATCCACTATATATATATATATATATATATATATATATATATATATATATATATATATATATATACGTATATATATATATATATGTGTGTGTGTATGTGTGTGTGTGCGCGTGTGTCTGTGGAAGACATATATGCGTGTTATATATATATATATATATATATATATTTCAACTAAAAGGTGCAATTATAATTTATAAATTCATGAATCAATCATACAAAAAACAAATATAGAAGGTAATGATTTAAATGGCGAGAATATATCATCGCAAACAATATAAATAAGATACACCAACCCCGAACCTGTATATGAATGATATGATCACTGTTTACAAATTCCAGTTGCATAAGGTTTTTTTAATTTTTTACAAGCTTTCGTCTGTTCCTACAGACATCATCAGGTATGGAAGTAGATTTTGTTCTTATTTTTACTTCTCGGTAATAAGTGGATAACGAAAATAGAGATGTAATCCGAAAAATACTATGAGAAATGTTTTATTGTTTTGGAACGTGCGGTCGCATCGCTGAGTTTGAATTTAAATTTTAAGGTTGTGCGTTTTTGTACAAATATAGCAATAGGAGAATTCTTTTTTACTGGTAGAATTTCCGTGAATATGGCATGAACTATATTGTTCAATAATTACAGTAATGTCACACTTATTATCCGAGAGTTGCACGTTGGATCAGTTATTGTAATTTCGATTATGGGTGCTGTTTAATTTATAATTACATAAATCATTCATACAAAAAACAAATTTACATTGTTTGCGATGATGTATTCTCGCCCTTTAAATCATTAACCTCTATATTTGTTTTTTGTGTGAATGATCCATGAATTTATATATATATATATATATATATATATATATATATATATATATATAGATAGATAGATAGATAGATAGATAGATACACCTAGTGAGCCAGACAAACCTAGGTTTGTCTGGCTCACTAGGTGTATCTAGGTCTGCTCTACGGTTGTATTGAGCTCTTTTGTTAGTTAGTTGTTTACTCGTATCGGGGTTTTTTCTTTGGGCTTCAGACCTGCATCTGTGCGATTTTTTTTCGACAGACTTCCATGTTTGTAGCTCTTTCTTTTTTTAAAACCTTTTTTTCCCTCGAGATTCATTTGATTATTGGCAAATCAAAAATTCGAGGGTTTTTCGAGACGAGTATAGTTATATATATATATATATATATATATATATATATATTTCAAGCTGTGGTGAATATGACGTGAAAAGTAGAACAGACCAATTAAATCTTCAAGGTGTTTAAGGTTAAGATTCTCTATTTAAAAAAAAATAGAATATATTAAAATACATATAACATTTAATGACATTTTACATTCATGTCAATTTCCGGTCAGCTCTCTTATATTAAAACGATTGTTTTAAAAAAAATTCCATAAATACAACTGATAAATTTTAAATTTTAAAATTACTATAATAAACTGCGTTCGCGCGTGCTTTAAAAAATCCTATCAAAACGGAATGGAGATTTTATCGCAGTTAAAATCATTTTGTCTTGGTTTTTTACCTTTGAAAAAGTTTACCCTCAGTAAAACTCGAAAGTACTTGGGTTAGGGAAAAACTACGGCGCCTACCTTGCTGAATTTCATCTCAACATCAAGAAACTGATTAGACAACTGGAAAAGATCACTATAAAAATAAGTAGTAAGAGTATGTCTTTATATGCTGTAATGGCTAACAAGTTTGTCTCACTAGATCAATTACGACTGAATCGTGAGTTCGATCCACACTGGTTGCCCCATACATTTGGCCTTGTGCCACATCTAAGCTACGCTTAGAAAATCACAACAATGTCTATATTATTAAATAAAACATGTCTGGATGAAGATATGCTGCCAATATATATATATATATATATATATATATATATATATATATATATATATATATATATATTTATTAATTTATTTGTTCATATACATACATACATATATATGTGTGTGTGTGTGTGTATATATATATATATATATATATATATATGAGAGAGAGAGAGAGATGGATAGTATGAATAGTTGAAAGAAAGACAAGGGTAAAAAGTGACATGAGCACAGGAAGTAAGCATGACGTGACGAGGACAATTCTTGAGTGGGGTGTGAATATTTCTCTCTTGGGGTTGTATAACATTCACGATCAAGTGAAATGAAATCGATCCCTTAAGGAAATCTAACACACGCTAACAACACCAACAAACAAACTATTTATCCCCCTGACTCACAAGGAGGAAAAGAAAAAAAAATCCTATTCAGTAAGACAGAAACCTAAGCCCACTCTTGATTCAACGGCTTGTTCATGATGGTGCGTACCTTACGTCACATTTTGACTGGCAAGAAACATGGCTGATACAAACGCGCCCCCTGCCGGCGAGCGAAAATGGCACTGTAACCTAACCCTGACCCGACTTATAAAACAAAGAAGTCATTGTCTGACAGCCTCCACTAAAGACAAGCTCTTATGACATAAACTCAGATACGACTCGGTGATATATTTTTTTAATCGGACTCACCACAAGCAAGCCAGTAATACCGCTAAAACACAAAGGTTTACAGGATGTGTAAGAATTAGGAACAGAAACGTTAATAATGAGCAGAAAAAGTAAAGAGTAACCAGGAGGACAGTAGACAGCGATTGACATTGCATCTAATTTTTTGGCATATTAAAGTTGGCTGGAAAGCAAGGAGCCACAAGTGAGTAGTCCGAGAGAAGAAACTATTAGAATAGAATTTACGGCTACATCTAGCCAGTTCAACTGTAAATCGATGAGATCTCGACGCAGTCTAGTGTTGCACATAAAATCAAAAAGTTTTAGTATCATAGCGAAGAGCGATATTTATTTGTGAAAATACAAAATGTGGCACAAGTTCAGAAGGGGGAATGGGGAACAGAACGGTCTTGTTCTGTCTTAACATTAAACTTAGCTAGCCACAATCACTGACCCAAACATACTACACTATTCCTTAAACCTAAACAACAAATTCTTACTTACTATATTCATCATAATACCTCTATATCTCTATGAATGTCCTAACTAGACGCCATATGTACAATTCAATGCCTGTCGGGCGAGGGGAATAAAACAATAATTTAATAATCTAAATTCCAATGTACATTTACCATATGAAAAATCTATTTACAAGAATCCAAACAAAATAATATTTCCTCCATCCTTAGTGAAGAACTCATTCGAACGATTACCATGAAAGTATTTATAGAAAAGACACAGAGAGGCAACCTTAAGGAAGTAGAAAAGTGACTGGAGCTGAGCCGCCAGATCAGGACCAATAATATTGCAGATTCTTCTTTGGATCTTATCAAAGAGGTCAAGGTAAATAGCAGGGGCACCAGACCATATGTGGCAGCAATATTCTAAGCATTGACAAATGGTAGACTTACAGATATGCAAAATAGATTCTGGAGAGAAAAATAGCCTAGCCCAACACAGGGAACCCATTTTCTTATCAGCTGACCTACCAATGAATTCAATATAATCTTTCCACTTCATAGCAGCGGAGAACGTGAGACAGAGAAGACGCAACGAGTCACTTTCCTTTCAATTCGAAACCATCACTCAGATGTTAATCATCTTTACCAACAACTATATCAACAATAATCAGTCAGTTAGTTATGTACCATGCGTGATACATGCTTAGGCAACCATTGTATCTTTCGATACATGACTGACGAGGCAGATTTTTCCCTCAGTAGGTTACCATTTCTTTCTGCGGTAGACCAGTTGCCATCCAAGGCTACAGAACTCGGTCTGTCCTACTATCTAACCAGAGTATTATCACGTAATGTAATGGATTCGACTGGAATTCGAACTCGGCTCTCCGATTCCTCAATCCGATCCGCTATCCATTATTCCACTGTGCATCAATAACAATAACGATTCAAATTCAGACTGCATAGTTATTTAGAAATATTTTATTCATCCAGTTCATTTCTTTGTTTTAGTAGGAATAATAAAAACAAGACTTTTAATAAATGATCACCAAAGCAAAAGAATATATTGCCAATACTTTTGCTCAGTTTAAGCCTTGAGATTTATAAAATATGAGATCAGAAAGTTCCGATCTGTACGTGAAATGATTTTATTGATTTTATTTGTTTAAATGCATTTCAACTCATGGGTCATTTATACTGAAATTTTAATTTCTTGGGAGCTTTGGTATTTTTGTTTTTTTTTAAAAAAATGTATTGCTGGTAACTTTTTTACTATGCTGTTGTTCCCAGGTACACCCTGACCTGGGGTGGTAGCACCTGTTAGGGACCCAGCTATGGACAAATAGAGAAACCCCAAATCCGGGTCCAAACACTGGGAAAGTATAAAAATACATTTTTATAGTAGAAATAGTAGCATAGTAAAAAAAAATTATCAACAATACATTTGCATAGTAAAGAATTACCAGTAATACATTCGTACAGTAAAAAAAATACCAGCAATACATTTTGCATAGTAAAAATATACATATATATATATATTTTCAAAGTCTAAAAAATACCAGAAAAAATATACTGCTAGTAATTTTTTTTTATTGCTGGTACATTCTTTACTATGCAAATGTATTGCTGATAATTTTTTGATATACAAATGTATTTCTCGTATTTTTTTTTTTTTTTACTACGCAAATTTATTGCTATTATTTTTATTATTAAAATCTATTTTTATACTTTCTTAGTATTTTGACCCCAGTTTGGGCTTTTAATATTTGCCCATCGCTGGGACCCTAACAGGTGCTACCACCCTAGGTCAAGGTGGACCTGTGAGCAACAGTAATTAAAAGCTGGTTTCACGCTCGTCAAATCGTTCCGATCAGAGGACTTGCTACGACATGTAGTTTATCAGCATACACAGGACACAAATAATTTTATCATTCAACGGAAAAACTCAATCAAAGATGCTTTGATTATCGAGTTAGTCTGTCAAACGGTTTTGTGTTCTCTTTGCATTTAAGATTTTCTAAAGTTGTGCCGAAACGGCTCTGCAATCTTTACTAATTCTATAAACGTCCTCGAATCAAATATCTATTGCCAAGACTCTCGAAATGCTTTGTCAGGCATTTGGCGAACATTTTTCAGATTGATTCGAACGTCCTATCTGATCATATGCCTGAGGATTACTGCTTCCAGGACAGCTTAAAATTAACTTATAAGTCCTGTTTAGAACAGAACACAGTGACTCGTTGAACCTAGAAAGAAAGCACAAATAATCTAATCGAAGGCAGAAGTGAATATAATAATAAACTATCAAAATATAAGGATCGTGAAGTGAAAATCTAAAAAATGTGGTATATGGGGACATCAATAATTCCAGTTGTAGTTGAAGCCCTTGGTTTGATTGGAAAAGTGAAGGGATCCTTAATACCCTATCCTTAAAGAATTAGAAAAATATTGTACTCACAAGTACAGATCACACCTTACGAAGGGCTTTATCTATGTAAAATGTGGGTGATTTTAAGTTGTTTTTGTTTGTTTTTACAAAAATGCTCAGTGGAAAATGTCATGATGACATTTCTGATCTTAAGTCTCTGGTTGGGACCCGCAAGGAAATGTGTATACCGCAGAAATCAAAGAATAATAATAATAATAATAATAATAATAATAATAATAATAATAATAATAATAGAACAAATTAGATAAATAAAAAAAACAAGAAAACTGCAAATGTGGAATCAAAGACGAAACCAAATAATCAGCAAAAGTAAAAGTTAATCCAGTGCTATACATGACTGGGCAGGAATGGTCATCTACTAGGAACTGTTCGAGTGAGATTTTGGGTATATGGCCTAGTGCTGTATACAAAGATCAGGATTTGTCCAAAGAGAACAAAACATGTAAAATCCATCATTTGGGACTTTGAGATTCAAAAGGGCGTCCGAATCCAGACCAGAAGATCGGATGTATATCATCTTAAGTTGTTTTTTTTTTCTTTTCTTTTTTTTTACAAAAAGGATCAGTGGAAAATATGATGACACCCGGAAGGAAGTGTGTATACAGCAAAAATCAAAAGTAATAATAATAATAATAAGAAGAAGAAGAAGAATAATAATAATAACCAGCTAAATAGGCCTTGCTACTTCAGGATAATCTACAGTGGCTAATTGATAAGGACATACTGTAGGGAATATAGTCTCGATTCCTGTCGTGAGGCGCATTTTTCTTTAGTAGGACTTCTCGATCTAGGCCGGTTGATGTTAATTGTTTACGAAAATCAAAACAGGTTGGTTAGTTCAAACAACTAATAATAACATTTATAGCAATAAGAAATATATCTAAATCTATACACAAATTTAGACTAACAATTACAATTGGGTCTAATCTTGGTACCCGAAGATCGAGTTTTTCCTAAAACTGACAGTAGTACCAGGAATATTGCGAAGACCAGATTTTATTTATTTTTTTTTTTTTATGGGCGATTTTAATTGTCGGTCTCTATTTTACTTTATTATAAATCAGAGGACGAAACGCATCGGTAAAGAAATGTTTTCCTTTGTCTTTAGCGCTTTAATTAATTACAGCAAAATGAGTAGAAAAAGATATCGAAAATGAGAAAAATGGCAGCGACCTGAAGAGTGGATGGGGCAATCGCAAAAGTTAATCTATGAAACTCTAATTGAGGTGCTAAATATAATATCAATCAGCACAGTGACAAATTTTGTTTGTATTGATCATATATATATATATATATATATATATATATATATATATATATATATATATATATGTAAGTGGATATGGATGGTGACAGTTTGTTTCATGCCTCAGACCTGAAGATTGCGCTCAAACATGAAAAAGTCTTGCATTTACCGACGCTATAGCCATGATACTATGCACTTTCATTCATAAATACTCCATACTTTAAAACTATATATATATATATATATATATATATATATATATATATATATATATATATATATATATATATGTATATATATATATATATATATATGTAGTTAAGCCTAGACAGCCAGACAAATCTACCAAGGTTTCACCTAAGCGGATCGTCAGAAAAGGTTTAGGTGAAACCATAGTAGTTTTGTCTGGCTCTCTAGGTTTAACTAGGTCTGCTCTACTTAATGTACTGAGCACTTTATTTAGTTGTTTTGCCTACTTGTATCGGGGTTTTTTTCTTTGGGCTTTGAACTTGCATACTAGACGATTATTTTCGGGTAACGTACATGTTCTTGGTTCTTTCTTTTTTATACCTTTTTTCCCTTTGGTAGTGTTTTGATTATTTGAAAATCGAGTCACCGAAGGTTTTCCGAACGAGTGTAGTTTCTTATACCTATAGGATTACTACTTATACTACTACTACTACTACTACTACTAATAATAATAATAATAATTATATATATATATATATATATATATATATATATATATATATATATATATATATATATATATATATATATTTAATTAAGTTATGAAGAACCTGGTAATCCGTATGGGTAATCCCAATGAGGATGAAATCCCGAGAGTTCAATGTAAATCCAGAGCTAATATTTAAAAAGAATAGAGAGATATGAAATTAATCCCTCCCTAAACTCTACCATGTCTCTTTAACTACTTCCTTTACACACTCTGTTAAATTACAAAAACTTACACTACTCATCAATTTTAATTTCATTTTTCGTTTCATTTCATTTTTGGAAGTGCTATCTGATGATCTGGCGTCCTTTAAAAGGGCTCTGGTGAAATAAATTATTATAATGGTACCTTAAAGTGGTCTGTTTTTCTTTAATATATATATATATATATATATATATATATATATATATATATATATATATAATTAAGTTATTTAGAACTTGGTAATCCGTATGGGTAATCCCAAGGAGGATGAAATCCTGAGAGCTCAATGTAAATCCAGAGCTAATATTTAAAAGGAAAACAGACCACTTACAAATTATTATAATGGTACCTTAAAGTGGTCTGTTTTCCTTTTAAATATATATATATATATATATATATATATATATATATATACATATGTATGTGTCTGTGTGTGTATATATATATATATATGAATATATATATATATATATGTGTGTGTCTTTCCGTGTGTGTATGTGTGTGTGTGTTTGCATGTAAATATGTATATTTGTATATATATATATATATATATATATATATATATATAAGACAAGGCTTTAAGTTTTCCAGTTAGGATAGTCAACTCGAATGTGCACGAACAATGGCCAAAGAGAATTAACTACAGAAACGATCTAAAGTGACTTACATTCTCATCTATTTTTGTAATCTCTGAAAATCAATACGTGGATATTGATTGTCCCGTTTGTGGCCTCTGCACAAATTCTGTTTGCTTTCCCTTCTTGAAATTGGCACATTCTTCCGACCAGAAATCCTTGCCTCCAAACACCTGACATCGAAAAAATCTTAATAACTGTAATATATTTGAAGTTGGAAAGAAAAAAAAAAAAGATTTTTCAATATAAATGAAACTGATTTATTCTAGTCGTTGGCTAGCAAATGGTCACGAGTCATCCTCCTGATTTATTTTTTTATTGCTTGTTTTTTAATCATTTCACTCGAGGCAAGGCAATAAAGCCACTAGGACACAAGGGGTTAGTGAGTGCGAGAGAATATTAGAAAAAGAAATCATTATTCAGGAGAGGGAACTATAAAAGAACAGAAATTAAGGAAGATAACGATTGACACTGCAATTAAAGATTTGAAATTGAAAATTGACTGGAAAGCAAGAAGTCGGAATAGAATTCTGTAAGCAAGAAGTGCGAGAAAAGAAACTGTGAGCATAGAAGTTACGATTACATCGAGCCAGCTCAACTGTAAATTGGTGAGACCTCATCACCAGCCAGTCTAATAATGTGATTAATTGAAAAGTCTAAGTACCATATATATATATATATATATATATATATATATATATATATATGTGTGTGTGTGTGTGTGTGTGTGTGTGTGTGTGTGTGTGTAAAAATATATAGAAAATAGGAAAGAACTCGTTAGGTAAATAATCCAAAGTTCTTTAGTATTTTTGTTATTATTTTTAAAAAATAGTGCTCGATATAAAAGTAGAACCTAAATATAATTATTTATTTAAAAATATGATTCCAACGCTACATAAGAGTTCTCAGGTTTCAAAACAAGAGCCGAAAACTTCAATATAATTATTTGAATTAAATTGAATTAAAGTACTAAGCTCTGTTCCATCTTCAAGGGAAATTTTTACTGGAATAACTTATTCCTGAAATTTACGCGTTTTATAAGCATATTCAATATTGAAATTAAGATTACTATGGTAACGGCTAGAGCAATTGTTTAAAGAAAAGGGGCGTAAGGGTTAATCATTTGTATCAATATCTCAGTTACATTCACATGCGTTGGAATCATATTTTTAAATAAATAATTATATATATATATATATATATATATATATATATATATATATATATATATATATATATATATAATAGGAAAGAACAATGAGATTTATAATTCAAAGAAAAGAATGCTGAACTGCGATGTAATAGAATGCTGGACAAATTCATCACAGATGAAGAGGAAACTTGAAGCAACAGAAATGTGAATATTAAGAATACCATAGACGGAACATGTAAGCAACGAGGAAATTTTAGGGGAAATGAAAACAAAACACTTTTAGAATCAAAAAGAGGCAGTTTGAGTTTCCGGGATTGCTAAGGATGAAAGTTGGTTTAGAGAATTTGACACTCACAGGTCATTCTGTATGCAAGTTGGGCAAAGGGAAACATTGGGCAGCCTGCCTAACGAGTTTGAGCAAATGAATGGAAGAACAGGGTATCTGCGGGAGAGTAAGGAGATACACATATTTCTAAGAGCTACAATGGATAGGAAATTGTGCGGGGCCATGATTGCCCACGTCCCGAAAGGGTAAGAAAGAGTAGCCTACCTAATGAGGTTATGTAAATGAACTGAACAGGGAGTGTGAGAGATTGTAAACAGACAAACATTGTTTAATGCTTCAAGGGATAGGAACTCGTGGAGAGCTACGATCACACATCCTGAAAGAACACGACACATAAAACAGAAGGTGGAAGAAACATATGCCATCAGTTGTCTTGAAAAGAGGTTTATCACAACTTCATGAAAACGAATTAAAACTTTTGCTTTTAGATCATGATTTTTTTTTTCGCCGAGTTCTAATTCCAGTCGGGTTTGTTATATTCACTTTTGCACAAATATTCTCGGGAAATATATGAATCCACCCCTTCTCCTCCCAGCTATGGGTTAATTATCAGTAAAAATCATTATTATATCCAAAAATATCTTACAATCAAAAAAATATTTTTTTGTTTTAAATAACTTGTAAAAGGTTGATAAACTGTAAAACATAAATCATTCAATCAATATTACGGTCATTCAGACAATATTAGAATCCTTCATGACCACATAATATAAGTAGATTTAAACTGTAAATAAGAAGATAATCTACTTTGATGAAAAAGAGGACATTTTTGCGTTTTGAAATGCTTCTCATCTTCAACAGATATATCGACTAAAATATTAAATTTGTGTTGTATGTGGTAATTGGTTTTTTCATGTTCCGGCTGCATAATATTTGTGTAGAATTGAATTTAAAAAAAAAAAAAATACAATATGGCACCCAATAAGACACTTCACCTTTTTATCTCAGGACGGCAGATTCGAAGCAGTACGATTTTAGATTAAGCTGTTTGAAAGAAAAACCAACACAATGACAATGCCATCTGTTTTCTAACATTTACCTACGGTTAAGGAATATTACTTGGAGTTTCCGTAAAGAAGAGAACAAGAATGAATATACAAAACATTACGTACAGTTATCAACACATACTATTACCTATTATGGCGATTTTCTAAGCATCGGTTAGATGTGACACAAGGCCAAAAGTATGGAGAACCCAGTGAGAACTCTTTTCAGTCGTAATTGATCTAGCGAGATAAGGTTGCTAAGCATTACAGCACGTCGAGGTGCCCATAGGGGTATTCTAAGTATAGCTTAGATGTGGAACAAGGCTGAAAGTATGGAGGACCCAATGAGAATCGAACTCATTTTTCAGTCGTAATTGATCTAGCGAGACAAGCTTGCGAACCATTATGCTACGTCGACGTGCCCAACTATTACCTCTTATGAGCCGTGTTCGAATTCCATTCGAGTTCATTACATTCAATTACGTGCTAATACCCTTGAGAAAGATATTCTTTTATCTCTTTTCCCTCTAGATATGGGTAGATATGGGATATTGGGTGGCAACCGGTCTAGGAGAAGGAATACTCTGAATTCAAAACTCTGTGTAGCCAGGGCGAAACACGCTTTGCAGTTAAGAATACAATCGTTCACAATGACTCAATGATCCCTACTATGGTCGAATCCTACTCTTGCATCAGCAATTTAAATGGAAATAACTAAATGTAAATAAAGGGTATGTCGAGATGTCCCTTATAACACGTATTTATATTTAAAGTTCCCATGAAAGGGTCTGCGAGATGATTTACTGTTTTCGGAGAATTTTTAGATATACGTATGTATCGATCAATAAGTAAGCTTAGAGCATTATATGCTGTGTAGTATTCAGATTTGTGTAAGCATACACACGATCTTCGCCCAAACTTTCCTCCTACCACGTTGCATTTCGATTCTCAATCTAGTCAGTGTGCACCGAAAACATGCTCCCGAAGTAACAAGATGAAAGACAAACACCACAGCGAAAAATAAGAATACAAACCCTGTTTCTTATGTTATATGTTTTATTCAGGGCTTCGCCTGCTCTCCTGCTCAACTAGATTGGTAGATAGGTGACACTGGAAAACTTCTGTTTTGTCACCTCTTCCCTCGGCCATCTCCTCGTCCATCTACACATTCTAACGTATAGCTAACAATACAAATGAACGGTAGCGAAACTACAGACCAGCGCCTGGATGCGCCCCATTTCCTTGATTCTAAAAGCTCCTCATCCACTCTTTTACTTCCCCGTTCCTCTTCGGTCAGAGTGGATGCGCTTAGAAACCTGGCTTTAAAAATAACCCCTTGATCAGAAACACTTGGGATCGAAATAAAATCACACCTTCCTTTTCTAGGTAGGTGTCCATAGTATCACAATTGGACTCAATGCGGCATGAAATTCACTGGGGACTAAAAGATCCCCCATAGAGAGGAACGAGACACGTTTTATCTTTAAGGCATCTTGTAGAAAAATAATGATTTGACTTTTGCGCCCTTTTCTTATATAACGTTGGTGAGCAGAATTTATTTGTCAGAAAGGTATGGAAAACCCCCACCACCACCACCGCCATCCATGAGAAAGCAATTCTTTGTGAGAAAATGCAGTAAGAACTGGTATTCTTGATAGACATATTATAATACAATTTGTAAATGATGCGGTTGTACAACGCCCGAATGTCATATCGGTTGTGTGACGCGCTTGAAGTGACATTGGGAAATTTAGCGACGTCGGGTTAAGTGAGGGTAATACAGGCGGGTTAAACTAACTCATGTAAGTAGTAGGGTGAATGATATAAGTAGTAAGGGGAATGATATAATTAGTAGGGGGAATGATATAAGTAATAGGGGGAATGATATAAGTAGTAAGGGGAATGATATAATTAGTAGGGGGAATGACATAAGTAGTAGGGGGAATGATATAAGTAGTAAGGGGAATGATATAAGTAGTAGGGGGAATGATATAAGTAGTAAGGGGAATGATATAAGTTGTGAAAGGTTGACACAGGGTGAGTGTAACGCAGAGTACTGGAGAAGACAGAAGGGCCTTCGTAGATAGAATGTAAAGAAACTGCAACAAGGATTAAATAACCACCATAGCAGATGGGTGCGCGCGAAAATGATAGCCTTTATTATTATTATTATTAGTAGTAGTAGTAGTTGAAGAAGTAGTAATAGCATTCCTTTAAATAGGGACAAAATGCGTCACGCGAAAACTTTTTCCACTTTGTTATAATTTCCCTGAAAATAAAAAAATTATATATATATATATATATATATATATATATATATATATATATATGAGAAGAAATGTAGTTCTAAGGTGTGCTATGTTTATGGGATAAAGTGCTCAATATAAGAGATAGAGCGTATGTAAATATAAATATAAAAATGAACATTGTCAACACTCAGAGGCGACAGGCTGTTTCATGCTAGATGCAATCGTCAAGAACAGACTGTCGCCTCTGAGTGTTGACTTCAATGTTCACTTATATATATATATATATATATATATATATATATATATATATATTGCGCATTTTTGCAGCAATCTTTCTTTTATACAAATTTTTATTCAAGACTACTGACAATGTACTACTGCGATTGAGCTTTTAATTCAATTTTTTATAAGTATTTTATTTTCTTGAAATAGAGGGTAAAAACTGTCCATATGTTTTATATATCCAAGCGCTTTCGGCTATTCTACTAGCCATTATGAAAGATGTTTTTACTTTTTTTTTTTTGTTTTTTTACTGAATATGTAGATATTTAAAATATTTTTACTGAATATGTAGATTTTTTTTGTTTTTAATTTTAACTGATTTTTGTGTTTGTGTAACTATAGTGATGGGAATTTATTTATTTATTATACATAAATTATACATTTGCTTTTGGCTAGTTTCTTGATATCTCTTCTGGGAAAAGGTTGCACAAAAATGCACATAATATCCTCGTGATATGACTTCAGATACAGAAATGAGAGAGTTTCATATCTCTTGAGAGTCCTATGCTAGCCAACGGAACTCACAGAACATAGGCAAGTTTTTCTGTAGGAGCATCAGATCCTCCGTCGACCGGAGCAAGTTCCAGTTTTCTTTTGCTTGTTCTTCTCTGCAGGTCGAAGGAACACTTCAGACATTTGCATTAATTTTCTAACGTTGCGTATAGCCGGTGCCTAACACCATACCCATTAAATTTACTTGCATGGCTTAGCAAGTGAGATGATGGCAACACAATCCCAAAGTCGTTGGATTTCTGTTTGAGTTTCCTTCTCCAAATCAGCCGGTTGAACATGTTTCGTAGGTACCCGCCTGATAACTGACCATAAAGCTAGCTAGGAATGAGTTTATGCTTTCGTCCCATCCGTCTAACCGATGTTCGCATGTTATAAAGTTTTTAACTTTGGATGAATCTTTATTGTATACACGAGTAAGCTATCTATGGGATTGAAACTTGGACCTTCATGACCGCAAAATAAGTCGGAAATGGGTGATTTTTTCATTAACACCGCTATTATTTTAACAATTTTCGCTCCTCGGCAATGTTTATATTTTTAAGAATCGATAACTAGAATTATAATAAAACGTAAACACATGTTGAAAGTGAAGTTATACTTTTTTCTCTTGAGAATTTACAATAAAAATATTAAACATTATATTTTAATAATATATTAATTATATAATAATTATATATTATATATTTTTTACCTCATTAATTTACAAGTATAATTTGATATTTACAACATTCTAAATCTAAACAATTAAAAAAAATAATAATACAATGCAATATTCATCATTTACCAATTTATAAAGAAATAAATATAGAAACAATTTTTTATTCATAAATTTATAAACATTTGCTAAATTATTAAAATATGTGAACCAACTATAAGGAAATCATTATTTATCATTTTGCAAAGTTTGAACCATTTGATAATTAGCTGATGTTTTGCTAACCCAATAAACAATATAATAAATAGTGTAAAAAATCTAGTAAATAAACAGTGTTTATTATTTTTGTTGTAAATTCTCGAGAACAGATAAAATGTATAAATTCACTTTCATATATTTAGGTTTTATTACAATTCTAATCATCACTTTTTGAAACAATAAACAAGGCCAAGGAGTGAGGGTAGTTAAAAGAATAGCGGTGTCAATGGAAAAAGCGTTCTTTTCACAAACTTTTTTCTTTTTTTTTTACGAGCACGAAGGTCCAAGTTTGTTTGCTTTACACAAAATAGAGGCTTAGTTATATCTGAAATCGGGAAAAAGACAAACCACGTAAACATAATTCTATAATGATGATACTTAAATTTGCTAGTATTGATACAGGAATTGACCTCTGTTTGACCCCGTGAAATTGAGAAATATTTCAAAGCGAAGAGCCTGTTGTTGACATTCGACCTTTTCGCTGTTGACACCGCCGAGTGTCAAAATCGGGAAGTAAACAAGATGGCTGGATTGGCTTGCACTAAAACTGTCTTTATTGTTTCGTGTCTAAAACAGCGACACTACGAATGACAGCTATGTGTCATTCATTCTCTTTCTCTTTCTCTCTTTCTCTCCCCCTCTCTCTCTTTCTCTTCGAAACACGCTTCCATTTTTTTTACAATAATAAATATAAATAATCCTGCTAAGTTTTCCAGCAAAGTCTCACAATGATATTTTATCTAATTATTATCGTTATGGAAAAGATATACGAAATAATAGATAAAGAATTTGGGGAGACCATTGGTCGGAATTAGATCCTAGTTAATACGTTCAACGTCAATGGGTGTTAAATAATTAACGTCCCTTTTTTGAAATTTGCGCCTGGTCTTTGTTTTATCCTCTCCACGCTACCGGGACTTTCCAGCGGTGATGCGTAATAACTAACATCACATTTTCAATTATGCTTATCACAGCAGGCATAGCATCTCTACTTACAACGAAATTTTTCTACATCAGTTGATGACCCTTCAAGACGTGGGAGATCATAGCTCTGCACAATTTCCTGTCATTTGTAGTTCTTAATAAAGTGCTTTTTGTACTATTTCCAAGTAGCTTCTCTGATATGTCTTTTCCATCTTTCCACACGATCAAAATGGAATAGTTTATTACTTATGAGGTATTGGCAGGCGACGTTAAACACTTATATCTTTCCTTTTTTCTTTCTGTCTTTATTTTTCTCACTGATACCAAATAGCGTCTCTGATATGTCTTTTCCGTTTTTCCATGAGATTAAAACTGAATAGTTCATTATTTATGAGGTATTGATAGGGCATAACGGTTGTGCTAAGAAATGAGCAAACAGAATAATAATAATAATAATAATAATAATAATAATAATAATAATAATAATAATTATTATTATTATTATTATTATTATAATAATAATAACCTGTTACAATTCTATGGGACTACACAATACACACTGACAGAAAAATCAAAGCCAACCGCCCAGATATTGTTATTAAAGACCACAAACAAAAACGGTGCCTCCTTATTGATATGGCAGTCCCTGCTGACTGCAATGTATCTTTGAAGATATTCAAAAAGCTGTCAAAATACAAGGACCTTGAAATAGAAATCTCAAAAATGTGGCATATGGGAACATCAACAATCCCTGTTGTAGTTGGAGCCCTAGGACTGGTTGGAAAAGATTCCAGTAGACTAATTGAAGGGATTCCTGGAAGTCTATGCCTCAAAGAGATACAAAAAATTGTTCTGACAAGTACAGCCCACACTTTATCTATCCATTTTTTTTTTTTTTTTTTGTCAGTGGAAAGTGTCATGCTGCCATTTCTAACCTTAGATCCCTGGGCGGAACCCGGAAAGAAATGTGTAAACGCCAGAAATCAAAGAAAATAAAAAATAATAATAATAATAACAATGATTGTCAATGCATAACAAAAATAACTGGAGTTTGACTCATTTAAAGGCAAGTAGATTTGTTTAATCAAAGATTTTCTCTTCTGTGTACCGTGTCCCTTCAGGACTTGAGAGATCATGACTCTGCATGATTTCCTGTACTTTGTAGTTCTTAATAGTGTGTGTCTTTTTGTAATACCCCTCCCAATCTCTGTTCTGCAATCCATCTACACACGCTTCTTCTTTTTCTATGTGCAGTGCTCCTTCTAAAAGTAGGTGATAATGGCTCTCCACAATTTCCTGCACCTTGTAGCTCTTAATAAAGTTTGCCGTTTTGCTATCTCTCTTAATTCCTGTTCTGTCATAACGCCTGTTTGTTTCTAACGAAATTTCTCTGTTTCTCAATACTGTGCTTAGCTTTTGGAAAGCATCTTCGGATTTCAGTGCCACATTTTCCGTTCTCTGTTAAAACATTTCGCAGAGTTACGTGAACTAAAAAGTCAGCAGGAAGTATATAGAAAACTCAAGACTTTCTCGAGAACTTCAAAATCTCTAGTAGTTGTGAGTGATAGCTCTTCGCTGTGCTGGAAACTACTTTATAAGAAGAAATAATGAGAATTCTGAAGAGAATCTAGCAAAATCCTACAATCATAAATACATATTTTATTTTACAGAAAAGCTTATAAGACTTGATGTCACTTGTCCTCCAGTAAAATTGTAAGGAAATTTTTATCATTACGAAACAATACGACAACATGAGTGAATTTACTCGAGTGTAATACTAGTTTGAATCGCACTAAATACTGCTCAGCAACTTTGATATATTTGTGAATGATATCAGAAAAATAATGAACCAATACTGTTAGCAAACAGCATGCATACGCATAGGGAACGAGTTCAGTGAATATGCAAAATAGAAAGGGGTGCAAAGCAAGGGTGCGTCTTCTCACCCGAACTGTTCAACCAGTACAGCGAGGCGATTCTGAGAGAATTGGAAACCCTACCGGGATATAGCATTGGCGGCCACAATCTTAGAAACATAAGATACGCAGATGACACAGTACTGATAGGAGACACGGAAAAGAAATTACAAAATCTCCTACAGAAGGTAGCGAAGGAGAGTAAGAAGAAAGGACTAAGCACAAACTACAAGAAGACAGAATGCATGGTCATCAGTAAGAGGAAGAGCCCGAAATGCGATTTGCATGCCGGGAACACTAGAATCAAGCAGACGTGGAAGTTTAAATATCTGAGAAGCGTCTTGACAGAGGGCGGTAAGTGCGACACTGAGATCCGTAGACGTATTGGCATGGCTGAGGACGCATTCCAAAAACTGGGCAGAGTATTGCGAGGCAGGAGGATATCTGTGCTGTTACGTGACATCTGTTCTTCTTTACGGAGGCGAATGTTGGACGATTTCCTCAAAGACGAAGAAGAGACTCGAGGCGACAGAGCTGTAGTTCTACAGAAGGATGCTAAGGATATCATGGACCGAACTTGTGAGCAACGATGAGGTCTTAGAGAGGATGCAAACAAGGAAAAGGCTTACACTTAACACCAGGAAGAGGCAACTGAAGTTTCTGGGACACATAATGAGGAAGGAGGGACTGGAGAATCTGATACTCATGGGTCGAATAGAGGGAAAGAGAGACAAGGGAAAGCAGCGCGTGGCATACCTGACGAGCTTGAGCTGGTGGATAACAGAACGTGATCTGGGGGAGGAAGCAGAGGGAAGGAGCTTCCTGAGAGCTGGAAGCGATAGAGGAAAGTGGAGAGCCATGATTGCCTACGTCCTGAAATGATATGGCATATAAAAAAAAAAAGAAACTAATTTGGCATGATGTGTATCTTTGATAATATTGAGTTTTGTTGAGTCGGAAATTGTTGTCGTATCGTTTAGCGATAGGCTCCGAGACAGGAAATGATAAGAAGAAAGATTTAAACTTTAACAAAAAAGAACGCTTTACTTTCAGCTTGGGTGTTCGAACAAAAATGTCTGCCAATCGAATGTATAGAACAATAAGGTTTCACATGTACTATGTTTGAGTAGAGAAGGAATTAAAAGAGAAGATTAAAAATGAGAATTAAAAGCGGAGATTAAAAGAGAGGATTAAAAAGAGGACTAAAAGAGTGGATTAAAATAGAAGATTAAAAGAGTAGAGGATTAAAATAGAGGATTAAAAGAGTGGATTAAAAGAGAAGATTAAAAGAGAGGATAAAAACAGAAGATTAAAAGAGTAGAGGATTAAAAGAGAGGATAAAAATAGAAGATTAAAAGAGTAGAGGATTAAAAGAGAGGATTAAAAGAGTGGATTAAAAGAGAAGATTAAATGAGAGGATAAAAATAGAAGATTAAAAGAGTATATGATTAAAAGAGAGGATAAAAATAGAAGATTAAAAGTAGAGGATTAAAAGAGTGGATTAAAGGCGAAGATTAAATGAGAGGATAAAAATAGAAGATTAAAAGAGTAGATTAAAAGAGAGGATTAAAAGAGAACATTAAAAGAGTGGATTAAAAGAGAAGATTAAAAGAGAGGATAAAAATAGAAGATTAAAAGAGTAGTTAAAAGAGTGGATTAAAAGAGTGGATTAAGTGGGAAGATTAAAAGAGAGGATAAAAATAGAAGATTAAAAGAGTAGAGGATTAAAAGAGAGGATAAAAATAGAAGATTAAAAGAGTAGAGGATTAAAAGAGAAGATTAAATGAGAGGATAAAAATAGAAGATTAAAAGAGTAGATTAAAAGAGAGGATTAAAAGAGAAGATTAAAGGAGTGGATTAAAAGAGAAGATTAAAAGAGAGGATAAAAATAGAAGATTAAAAGAGTAGAGGATTAAAAGAGTGGATTAAGTGAGAAGATTAAAAGAGGGGATTAAAATACAAGATTAAAATTGATGATTAAAAGAGAGGATTAAAAGAGAATATTAAAAGAGAAAGATTAAAAGAAAGGATTAAAATAGAGGATTAAAAGAGTAGATTAAAATGGTGATTAAAAGTAATTCATTAAATGAGTGGATTAAATGAGCATATTAAAACAGTGGTTTAAAAACCAAATTAAACCTAAATAAAAAATTCACTGCTTTCTTCCCTTTTTACTTTTCATCAGTATGGCTGATGCTAACCTCCAAGAGAGTGACCCATTGCACCTTCTCCGACTAAAATTTTCCGCTTATGAAAAGAGTATAGTGAATCAATTGCTAAGCCTGCAGTTAAGAAAGTTGGTTCACCAGACATTTTTTTTTCGCCGGTATCTATCTTAGATATTTATAACGCTTCGTAGACGTTCCCCCACCACACTTTGCATGAGAAACCACTGCCTGATGTAATGTGCTTTAACGGTTACGAAGAGCTTCACAATCAAGCAAGGTTTTATTTGCCTTTAGAGCAGACTTATTCAGATTTTGGCAAGTCTGATCAGTTTAGTGTCCGAAACAATTTCTAAAGAGTTAAAGGGTTTTTTTTTTAATTTTTAATCCGACATATGTGTATTATTTTAAGACATTTTTATGTTTAACATTCTTTTTATAGATGGTATTTATCAATCCACCCACGAGGATTGAATGTGGCACAAGGCCTTTTTAATGTGGGTATCTCCGAGCCCGTAGGCCCAGCTAAAAATAAATAACCATCAAACCCCCCGAGGGGGGCCAGTTCCGTCAACCTCCCCCAACGCAACCCTACCCTTCGGCGGAGCTTCGTCAGGGTTCCTCCCTGCAAGCAGAGAGTTCGACAGACACCCGACAGCTCACAAAGCACAGATACTACACTTTGATCCTAGCCACCGGGCCGAGCGGGTATTCTTTTTAGAGATGGTATTTATCAATCCACCCACGAGGATTGAATGTGGCACAAGGCCTTTTTAATGTGGGTATCTCCGAGCCCGTAGGCCCAGCCAAAAATAAATAACCATCAAACCCCCCGAGGGGGGCCAGTTCCGTCAACCTCCCCCAACGAAACCCTACCCTTCGGCGGAGCTTCGTCAGAGTTCCTCCCTGCAAGCAGAGAGTTCGACAGACACCCGACCCGGCAGCTCACAAAGCACAGATACTACACTTTGATCCTAGCCACCGGGCCGAGCGGGTATTCTTTTTAGAGATACAAATATTTAAGTAAATGCTCTGTTTATAATAAACACTATTAAACAACATTTACCAGTCTGAATGTCCGAGAAATTTTCATAGAAAATATTCGTCTACCGACAGGAATCGAAACTGTATCCTATACGGAACCGTCATATAGCCTGGCGTGACTTTTTACCGATTCAGCCACAGAGGATCGTTCGGCTGGCAAGGTGGAATTTACTGCTTATAAACTTCAATCATCCATGAATATTGTTAATCTTTACATGGTTGAAATTACCAAAGACGTAAGTTGTTAAACCTGAAAAAAAAGGAAAAAATCATTAGACGCTTAATTATAATTCGCATTTAAAATCGGTCCAAGTTATTGGAACACCCTTTACAAACTAAAGCCCCAAGAACACAAGAATTTACTTAGTGTAAACATAGACAAAACATTGTAAAAAACATATTGAATAAAGCACCCCGAACAGCAGAAGACGAAAGTAACGTCAAAACGAAAAAAAACTCAAACAGGCGCTATCTATGTGATCACATAAACTGTTTCGCTAAATGTCAAACACAACGGCGACAAAGAAAACTTCAGAGCCAAGGATTAATAAATCCAACAAAAAAGTAACTTAATAATTCTTCTTTTATGTGCCGTGTCCCTTCAGGACGTGGGTGATTACGGCTGTCCATAATTTCCTCTCCTTTGTAGCTCTTAGCAAAGTTTGATTTTTTCTGTCATTTTAACTCCCCGATCTGATATCCATTTATAGAATCTTGATAGGCAGGTTACTGGATGTTTCCCTATATGCTTCTTGCCTTCAGTATATCCTGTAAGTGTCAAATTCTCCGAGTCTACTTTCCTCAATATGTGTGCAAAACATATCAACTATCTATTTCTGGTTTAAAGCATAAATATCTATTTCTTTTCTAATTTCCTTGAAACATCCTCGTTGCTCCATAGTATTCTTAGCCTCCTTCTGTAGAAGTACCTCTTTGTTAACGCTGGTTTCCTCTTCATCTGTTAGAAAATTGTCCAGCATTCATTGTCCATATTAGACATATATGGATATTACGTAGCTGTTAAGTTTCCTTTCCTTTGTACTTATCAAATTTTTTCCTGTTTCTTAAAACTTTGCTTAGCTTTTGGGAGAGTTTTTTTTCGTATTTTGGTGTCACATTTTCCGTTGTCTGTTAAAAGACTTTTGTAATTGCTTGATTGTGACATCACCAATTTCTAGCTCTATCTGGGACAGCTCCTTTTACTGAAAACTACGCATTCTGTCTTCTTACAAGTGATGGTTATTTCTTGCTTCCTACTTTCTTTTATTCATTTTCCCAGGAATTCCCGCAGTTTTATTTCTGCGTCAGCTATCAACACAATATTATCTGCATGTCTTATGTTGTTAAGATTGTGTCCGGCAATAATAAATCCTGTCTGGACTTCTAGTTCTCTTAGGATAACCTCGCTGTAAAGTTTGAATAAATACGGTGAGAAGATGCATCCTTGTCATACGCCCTTTTCTGTTTTTGTACACATAATTACTTTTCTATCTGTGTGCAAACGGTTTACTCCCAGGAGGAGTTTGGAAGAAGAAGAAAGAGGAGGAGGATGAAGATGAGGAAGAGTGCGGGTGGGCGAAGAAGAGGAGGAGGAGAAGAAGTAATGGAAGAGGAGTAGGAGAAGGAGAATGAACAAGAGACGGAGGAAGGGCGAAAAAAGAGAAAGAGGAGAAGAACAAGAACAAGAGGCGTAGGAGAAGAAGATGTAAAGGAAGAGGAGGAGAAGAAGGAGAAGGAGGATAGATAAGACGGGGCAGATAAGGCGGAAAAGAAGAGAAAGGGGAGAAGAAGGAGGAGGAAAAGTGGAAAAAGAAGAGGAGGAATAGAAGAAGAAGAAGGAGAGACGACGACAAAGAAGAAGATGAAAAAGAAGAAAAAAGAAAGAAGTATGAGGAGAAGGAGGGGTGAAGAAGAAGAAAAAGAGAACAACAAGAGGGGAGGAGAAGAAGAAGTAAAGGAAGAGGAGGAGAGTGGGGTGAAGAAGATGAGGAGGTGGGGACGAAGAAGAGAAAGAGGAGGAGAAGAATAGAGGGAGGAGTAGAAGTAGAAGAAGAAAAAAGAAGAGGACGAAAAGAAGTAGAAGAAACAGAAGAAGGAAAAGAGGGAATGACGACGACAACGACGAAAAAGAGGAAGAAGACGAAAAAGAAAAAAAGAAGATGAAAAAAGGAGAAAAACGAGAAGAAGAACAACAACAACAATAATAATAACAGTCATAATAAAATTCATTGCTTGTATCCTGTGCCAATTCTCTGTTGAAAATAATTCAAAAAAATTGCTCTAAAGTAAATAACTCCCCAGAGGTTAAACAGAGAATATATCAGCATTTTCCTAAGAAAATATGAGTTAAAATAGCATGTATGTACATGTAAATGCATGAAATACTAGTTACTTGTTAACTAGTAGTACTACGAATATTGCGTTTTCTTGGCATTGCAAATATTCGGCAAAAGGTGTTATTTGTCTGAGGTTTTACAACACGATGGAGAAAACCTATCATGCAAAATCTCCAGTTGAAAACGAAAAGTCGCGCGAAAGAATAAAAAGGTAAAAACAAGAATCTTGAAATTGACAAATGCTGCCCCTTAAAACTGCCGTTAAAACTATAATAATTGGGGTCTTCGCTACGATCAAGAAAAAGTATAAAGGATATTAAAAAGATCACTGGCATCCCGTGTTTAAAAGAGATTAAAAAATGCATTGTGCTGAATCTACTCGGAATCATATTATCAATGTAAGACGAATAAAACCAACGTAACTTTTAAGTATCGATTCACATCAAAATTTGTGCTAACATAATCCATATATTTACAACCATGTTTTACCACATATTTTGGGTAGTAATCCATCAAAAGATAATAATAATAATAATAATAATAATAATAATAATAATGATAATAATAATAATAATAATAATAATAATAATAATAATAATAATAATAATAATAATTGTGTTTGTTCCTCCTTTCCTTAGTTCTCTAGTTCGTACTATCTTTACGCCCTGGCAATACTTAACAAATAATAGACTATTCCATATATATTTTGATCGCGTGGAAAAACAAAAGACATATCAGAGACGCTAAAAGAAAGAAAGAAACAAAGAAAGAAAGTAGAAAAAGAACGTAAAAAATGAAAATAAACAGATGGAAAAAAAAAGAAGAAAAATCAGTAAGAAAAGAAAAATGACTAAAATCAAAGAAAAGGTAACCGTAGAAAGAAAGAAAGAAAGAAAGAAACAAACAAACAAAAGAAAGAAAGAAAGAAAGAAAGAAGGAAAGAAAGAAGGAAAGAAAGAAAAGAATGAAAGAGAAGAAAGAAAGAAAAAAGAAAGAAAGAAAGAAGTGTTAAAAGTCTCCTGCTAATGCCTCATAAATAATGCACTATTCCGTTTTGATCGACCATGGCAGCATAAGCAATGGATGTGAAAACAAAAAAGCTTCTCACGTAGCACCGCACGCGTCATCCTCTGGTTGATGTTGATCGTCTGTATGTGCTCAGATCTGAAAGATTAGTTCAACTAAAATTGTCTTACAAAACCACAACAGTCGGTCTTCAAAGATACTTGGAAACTGCAGAAGACTGGCTGAGGATCTGTGTCAAAGAACATGAAAGAAGAAACTTTATTCAGTCATAAAGAAAGCCAACAAATTCAAAAGGGAATTTCAAGTGAGTGAAGAAGTGAAAATAAATCATAATACACCTACAGCAGTGGCAAAGAACCTGAAAAAGAAAACAAAAGCAAATGTAATGTACCAAATGCAGGAATGATGGCAAGATAAACCTCTTCATGGTCAATACTCCGCCCGTACCAAACAAGATGATGTAAACAAACTCCGAATCCATCAGTGGTTACGTAGTGTAAGGTTAAAAGCTGAAATCTAAGGTTTTATTCTTACTTCACAGGACTAATGCTTGCTAACTAGAAATTACCAAGCACACATACTGAAAAATTGTGTTAGTCCAAAATGCAGATTCCGTGATAAATATCAAGAAAGAATTAACCATCTTGTATCAGGTTGCACGGTATTGATTCCCACTGAAAATAAAACCCGGCATGACAGTGTGGGCCAATATCAGCATTACAAAATATGCAACATTTATGGAAAGGAAACTGCGAGAAATTGGTACGAACACCACACAGACTCGGTTACAAGCATAAGACATGTAACAATTGTATGGGACTTTACAGTACACACAGATAGAACAATTAAAGTTAATCGCCAGACATCGGTGTAGTTGGAACTTTCGCTTTGATTGGGAAAGGTTCCGAGAGACTTATTGAAGGAATTCCTGGTAGCCGATGCCTTAAAGAATTACAAAGAATTGTACCCACAAGTACAGCTCTCACATTACGAAGGGCTTTATTTATATAAAATATGTATGACCTTTTTTTTTTTTTTTTTCCAAAAAATGATCAGTGGAAAATTTCATGAGGACATTAAGTGTCTGGTTGGGACACGTAAAGAAATGAATATACAACAGAAATCAAATAATAATAATAATAATAATAATAATAATAATAATAATGATGATAATGATGATGATGATGATGATGATGATGGTGGTGGTGGTGGTGGTGGTGATGGTGGTGGTGGTGGTGGTGATGATGGTGGTGGTGATGATGATGATGGTGGTGGTGGTGGTGGTGGTGATGATGGTGGTGGTGGTGGTGGTGGTGATGATGATGATGACGATGATGATAATACACAAAATTGATTTAGTGCGTCCGCGGTAAAAATTAAAGAAAATATTGTCTTACTCTAAGGAAAATACATAATAATATAATTTGTTGATATAGCAATTGCGAGTTCAAACCCTGGGCCGAGTAGAACAGATTTGGAAAATGGGTGAGCAATAACTGAACAGGACTAAATGAGAATACAATTATATTTCACTTTACATAGCCAGCGAAACGAAAAAGATTAGCCAAATCGACCGATACCTGACGAAGACAGTAGTGCACAAGTACAGAAACGTTATGATAGCAACATCAAAAATGATTTCGAGCAATGTCATCATTTGGCCCATCCCCAAATATGGGCAGCGCAGATGAGGCTTTTTAGTCCAGTGTCTTCCTTGTCAGATCATCTATTAACACAATGTGGGATATTTAATAACAAAAGTGATGTACATATAAGCAAAAAGAAAAAGAATCTAAATGAATTTGGCTAGATTATACACTAAAAACACGTATTTAAAAAAAAATAGTTTAAATTAAAAATTTGTAGTCGTATCAACGTAAACATAAAATTAATCCGATGAAGTCCTAAAGAACGAAACGCGTCGCAGGAAAACTTTTTCTTTTTGTCAGATATCTTTACCCTAAAATTGTTCTTGATATACATATATATATATATATATATATATATATATATATATATATATATATATATATATATATATATTAATTCAATTTATATACATATATATATATATATATATATATATATATATATATATATTAATTCAATTTAAATAGAAAACAGATAAGGGTCCATTAGTTATAATCTATTTCCCCAGGTATATGATTTTTACCTGGTTCATCAGACCGCATTTTCAAGGGTGCAAAAATGTTTTAAATTTACATATAGTTTTTACACACTTTTGAGGGGTACTTTTAAGTTGATGTAAAGTGATATAGAGAGAAGGGAAGGAGGTGTATGGCAGACACGGTCGAAAATAGAGAGGGAAGGGAGAGATAGGAATAATTTTAAATCGATTTTTATTAAGATATTTAAAAGTAAGACTATATATAGTCATCCACAAATAGACTGTTTTGTTGCTTCAAGCCGGGATCGAAACCTGCATTGGAGAAAAGGAATTTTAACACATTATATACAGGATATAAGCATTACAGGCACACGCGCGAGCGCGTGCACACACACACACACACACACACACACACACACACACACACACACATATATATATATATATATATATATATATATATATATATATATATATACGACTGACAGGACACTGAGGTTAAGATTTTTATTTAATTTTTCTTATGTTCTCCATTTTCTTTTCTTCATTTCTGTCGGACAATTCTACATAATTTATGTCTAGAAATGAAGAAAATTATAACACAAGAAAAATAAAATAACAAACTTAACCTCAGTACTGTGTCAGTCGGTTTTAATGAAACTTGTAAATATATATATATATATATATATATATATATATATATATATATATATATATATGGCACTTGTGCTCCGGCCCTGTGCTGGTGGTATCACGGCTATGTCTCGGTTGGACCGGCTCGGGCCTGGACCATCTATGACAAGCCAAGTCCAGCTATGACTAGTTTAGACCAGCTCTGACCAGCTTGGACAAGCTATGACCAGCTAAGACCAGGTTAGACCAGTGGCCCGAGTGGAAACACTCGGGTTCCCCACGTTAAAACCGAACTTGAGTCACATCCTGACTCAGTGGGACGTCAAGTAAATATATATATATATATACATACATACGTACATACATACATACATACATATATATATATATATATATATATATATATATATATATATATATATATAATAAACTGTTACGTTAGAATATGCAAACTTAACTTGCATATAACTTAATGTAACAGTTTATAATAAATATTTATTGCTCTACGCTTGTATCGAGCCCTTTTTTAAATTAATGTTATGAACGTTTAAATATATATTCGTTTTATTCTTTTACATATATATATATATATATATATATATATATATATATGTTGTAATTGACATCTTTGATAATGGCTCATGTAAGCCAAAAGCTTAGATTGTATTAAAAAAAAAAAATATAGATCAATATTGTCAATTTCTTCGTTCAACGATAATGTTATTAAACTTATCAGATGTTACGAAAAATTTTTGCATAAAATAAATAGACAACACTTGTCTATAATATTTAATGAAACGTGTATCAATGAAAAGATGCTGCCTAAATACACACAATATATATATATATATATATATATATATATATATATATATATATATATATATATATATATATATATATATAAAGAAAAAGGGAACTGCATTTTATTTGTGTATTATTATATGTTGTAGAAATATTTGGATATTTATTTTGAAGATACTAAACTGAAGCGATAGACCTGCGTTGAGTAAAGTTCCTTTAGGTCAGCGTTCCTTTAAAGAAAATCAACAGGCTGTTTATTGACAAAGGCCTCAATAACAACTTTGTTATGGAACGAAAGTAAACTGCAATGACAAAATGAAAGAACAAAATGGAGGAAAATGTCGCATAATTCGCTCCGTGTTATTTTATCTTCTGATTCAGCACTTTTCAATTCAACCCTTGTCGATATTGTCATAAGTCGGACAAACGTCGATTTGCAACTGGGAAACAGAAGTAACTTTTATGCTTTATTCATTATCCTTTGCGATTTGGGCTTAATATTTGTGCGCTGACCACAAATGGGGAATTTTGCTAGAAGCCCAGCCAACACAACCAAGCAACAAAAAAAAAAAAAAAAAAAAAAAAAAACAAAGAAAAGAAAAGAAAAGAAAAGTAGCGTATATTGTATATTGTCAATATATAATATAAAAGTAGAGCTAATTCTGTGTCCGGCCCGTGTTGACAAGCAAGGCGATAATGCAACTAAGACGCGAGGGACTAGTGGGGGTGAAAGAAAATGAGAAGTCTTTAGAAGTAACTGGAAACCTAATCTTAAACTGGAAACAAGAAAAGAACCAGGGGTAGTGTAAACCGGACGGTAGGCGAACCTATCTACTCCTATAAATCGATAGGCAAATGTCTGAATTGTGTATTAGTAAAATTACATATTTGGAAAACCCCTACCCTACGCTAGTAATAAAGCATAAATATGAAGATAAGAAAAAAAAAAAAAGAAAAAATACATAAATTTTAAACCCTAAAAATAATTTTTAGATTTTATTGAACTTTTAAAAAATTATTTAGTAATAAATAAAATTATTTTAATTTTTCAATTTTGAAGAAATATTTACAAGTCTGTCATTGCATTAAAAAATACATGTGTATTTGCAAACGTATATACGCACAATTTGAATGAAATGTAAATAGATACCTGTGTCGCGATTGTTGATTTCCTTTTCTGTCTGGCAACAACCCCTGATTAACAGGAAAAGAGTATAAGCTGGAATGTGCATTTCTTTTTATAACTTTTCTGCATTTAAACGAAATATATATTCTAATAAATGTGTATCAGTTTAAAATACTATTTAGATTTCAAAGTTAATTCGTCAGCGAAGTGACGGGGTACCTAACAATTAATTTGTTTTAATCATTTTACCCCAAGTAAGGCAATAAAGCCACCAAGACAACGTGGTAGATAACTGAGTTTGAAGGAATATAAGATAAAGAAAAAATTATTAAGGCGCAAGAACATGAATAAAAGAACAGGAATTGGGAAAACAGAAGATAACGATTGACATTGAATTTAAATTTTTGAAGATCGAACAATCAAGCAAGAAGCGTTCCATGAGCGAGAAGTGCAAACAACAAATCGAGTGAAAAGAAACAAGACAGCCACGAATTTAAAATGGGGAAAACAGATTAAAAATGACGAATTATGATGCTAAAAAAAAGGCAAAGGAAGAGGACAAGATTGAAGACAGAAATAAAGTCATTGTAGATATTCAAGTACGTTTTGTCTGGTAAAAGGTCACAATAAAAGAGCCCTCTACAATGATTCAACTTAATACACTAGAAATATTAGGTTGGTGCAAAAATAATGTCGTTTTCTCACATAGTAACATATGTGAGAAAACGACATTATTTTTACCCCAACCTAATAATATAAGGAACTAACCAAATGCCCTAACCGTATACTAAATACATAGAGAAAACTTCTCGCTTATGAATATAATAAAAGAACAGGAATTGGGAAAACAGAAAATAACGATTGACATTGAATTTAAATTTTTGAAGATCGAACTTGACTGGGAACCAAGAAGCGTGCCATAAACGAGAAATGCGTGAGTAGAATCTGTTAGCCGCTAACCTAGTACTGCGCTTAGATTCATAAAGTCTAGGTGCCATAGTAGAAAGTTCATCGGAACAATTACCATTAGAAAAAGTACAGGGAAGCTACATTACGGCGGTGGGATAGATGAAGCTGAGATGCCAGGTCAGGACCTATGACATTGCGGTTTATTCTTTGGATTTTATCAAGGATCTCTAAATACAGTGTAACCCGGGTAAAAGTGAGTTGTCGGGACCGGAGAAGTCTCTTATATCCGGGTTTCTCTTATATCAGGGCTTGGTCTCATTTATATACATTAACACAGGCTCTAATTTGGGACCAGAGAAAATCTCTCTTATATCCGGATTTCTCTTATATCCGGGTTACACTGTATATAGCTGCAGTACCAAACCATATGTGGTAGCAATATTCCATGCATGGACAAATGGTAGACTTATAAATATGTCAGATAGATTCTGACACGATACAGGGAACCAACTTCCCTAGCAGCATACCTAGCAATTGATTCAATATAATCTTCCCACTTCATCTCAGAGGAAAAGTTTGCCCAAGAAAGTGACATAAGTCTCTCTCCTGGAGGTTAGTATCAGCTATACTTATGGAAAGCAGAAAGGGTCCTCTCTGGCGATTAATAGACTGCAGTTTCGTTCTTGGGGCGTCAAAATTAACAAGTCATTCCTTAACAAGAGATTGTAGGTCATTATTTTAGATCAGCAGCCAATTTGACCGTATCGAACTGATCAGACTTACTAACTACTAAGACATAAGTTGATCAACAAAGAAACTACTGGGCTGCAAAAAAAGTAGAAAAATCTAAAAAGTTGAAAAATATCAAACCCTCAAAGGTATTCAAAAACATAGGTAAAACAACACTTGTGCAAATTAATTGAAACAACCGTTTTAGTTTCCTGTTTTCGCCATACAAGTAGCTTTAGACCCACTGGAGTGACAGGGTGTAATCGATTTCTATTTTTTCCTCAGATTAGGTCATTTGCAGTGGTGTGCAGTAATATGAATCTATTTTCAGAGTGTGTGATGAAATTTGTTTGGCCTCGAAAAATATTGCGTCATCCGTGATTACATCAGTTTTTTTTTTTTTTATCACGCTAAGACACTATTGTCTCGACTGCCGATTAGTTGTCCTACAACCATTGTCTACGGTTGATGTTATTCCAAGGAAGCGTACGAAAATTGTAACGCTTCACGAACACACTGGCAAGCCTTACCAGTAAGCAAATCAAAGTACTATCGGCTGACCCGGAAACTCTCCTGATTTAAATCCAATTAAAGTGATCAGTCTGCAAGGAACGAATTCGTGGAATGGACATACGAAGTACTAACATGAGCACTGGGTCATTTTTCATTGGAAAAAAAGTAAATAATAACAGAATTATTCGTTTTGTTTCAATTAATTTCCACCAGAGTGTATATTGAAATTGCATGTAGGAAATGTAATGAAAATGGTAATATGAAAGAAAAAAATGTCCAAACCTATCAAAAAGACGTTGCTGCAACATTTCTGCAACCTTTACAGAAATTTGATAAACCTTTCCTTCTTTCTTTCTTTCTTTCTTTCTTTCTTTCTTTCTTTTTCTTTCATTCATTTTCTCACTGAAACCGATTAGCATTTCTGATATGTCTTCGTTTCTCCATGCGATCAAAACGGAATATCCTATTATTTATGAGGTATTGGCAGGAGACGTTAAACACTTCATTTCTCTCACTGATACGAAGTAGCGTCTCTGATATGTCTTTTTCGTTTTTCCACGCAATCAAAATTTATGAGGTATTAGCAGGGCTAAATAAGGGATGAACAATCAGAATAATAATAATAATAATAATAATAATAATAACAACAACAACAACAAAGATCAGCAACGCATAATAAAAATTAACTGGAGTTTGACGCATTCAAAGACAAGTAGATTTGTCTAAACAAAGTTTTCTTCTTCTATGTGCCGTGTCCCTTCAGAACGTGGGCGATCATGGCTCTCCACAATTTCCTGTCCTTTGAAATTCTTAGTAAATTTTGTCCTTTTGCTATCTCTCCTAAAAACTGTTCTGCGACCCATTTACAAAAATTCCTTAAGTTGGTTATGCTCTACTTACTTCTGTCTCACTTGCCTTCAATGTCTTGTGAGTATAACATTTTCAAAGCCTTCTTTCCTCATTATGTGCCCGAAAGATTTTAACCGTATAAGTATAAATGTCATTTTTCTTTCTATTTTCTTTAAAACTTTGTCGTTGCTCATATGTTCAATCTATGGTATTCTCAGCATCCTTCCGTAGATTCAAATTTCTGTTGTTACAAGTCTCTTCTTCATCTGTGAAGAGATTGTTCAGCATTTACTGCCATATAAGAGGACTGATATTAGAAAACAGTTCTTTGCTTAACTTTTGGAAGGTCACTTTCGCTAGTCAGTGTACCTTCGGATTTCGTTCGCATCTCAATAATTTAAATTTTTGTACTTGCTTCATTTTGACATTACCAATTTGTAACTTTAGTGATTAGTGCTTTTCCTTTTGCAGACAACCATAATTTTGTCTTCTTGCAATTGTCTCTCCACTCCTAATCGTTTACGCGGATTCCCCGTTGCTGCCGATCCTTTCCGAATATACCCCCACGCTACTGATCTTTTCTAAGTATACCCCCCCCGTTTCCAAGCACACTCCCTGCTGCTGCCGATCGTTTCCGAGCCTACCTCTGCTACTGATCGTAAACGATCATGCATCTGTGCAGATGATGGTCTCAGTCCTATTTCTATTTCAACCTTCATAGCCAACCTGTGATTTCGACTGCAACTATGATGAGCTGATAAGTTTAAGTACGTGTCCCTCGTGGGACACGTACTGTTTTTAATTCAGAGTTGTTATTCTCCTATACTGGTTGCCAAACACGACTGGAGATTTTAATCGGCCTTGCTATTTAACTCATAAGTTGCGAGGAGAATAGATTGATTCATACCTTTCCCAATGGTTTTTGTTCGAAAGCGAATATAACGATTCCGACCGGAATTTCGCCGATTTCTCCTTCCGAGCCCTTAGCAATTACACCACCTGCACATCCATGTAACCCTCTTACTGAATGTATTTCGAAATCAGATAAGACCTGAATTCCGATGATATCGCCCATTTAAAGTAATTCCAGTACAAGCTGAATCCATCAATTTTAAAAAAAATTCTTTAAAATTCAATTCCTTTAATATCAGTCTATATTTCTGAGATGAGGTATTATAACTATTTACACTATTTACATCGTTCGGCAACATGGCCCACTGATTAAAAGCGTTGGCTGAAATAATACAAAAAGTGACTTGACCGAAACAGTTCTACACTACCTGGCCACAGCTGAGTAAACAAAAACTTGCAGAGTTGATTTACTAAAGGTAATTAACTGAAACTGAGATATCACAAAAAGGGGAGGGGCATGATATGTGGAATTAGAACAATTTACCCCTGTGCATTAAATAAAAATTTTGGTTCAAAATTCCAACATATATACACTGAAGAAGGTCGGAGCGTATAACGGCCGAAACGCCGTGAACATAACAATAAAGATGAGTACAACAATCCGAACAATGCAAATAGGGGTTGAATTTTTTTTTTTTTTTTATTATCGCAAAATTATGAGGATACAAACCGTTTTTTTGTTATTTTTTTTATTTTTATTTATTTATTTATTTATTTTTATTATTTTTTTTCGTTTTGGAAGTACAGGTTTGGTTTCGTTTCGTTTCGTTTGTTTTACGGGATATCAACCTCTATGGGTTATTTAATGCCGACTAGATTTTTATTGCTGGTAATATTGTGTTTTTCAGAATGTACTGCTGGTAATAATTTTTTTTCTTCAAAAATTAATTGCTTTTACAAAAATATATTGCTGGTATTAAAACCTATTTTTACACTTTCATAGTGTTTCTACCCCAGTTTTGGCGTCAACTGTTTGCCCATAGCTGGGACCGTAACAGCTGCTACCACCCCAGGTCAGGATGGCCCTGGGAACACTAACAGTTAAGAGATGATTCCACACTCCTCAAAACCTCCTAATCAGGGGTCTTGCTGACGGATTTAGTTTATCGTCTTACCCAGGACGCTTGGAAGTTCAACTTGGTAAGGTGATAGGCAGACACCAGGACCAGTGTAGTCATTAGTCAGGATTTATATTTTCTATTACATTTTGCTTTTGTAAATAAAATGTACTTCCTGTTACATGGAATTCCTATTTGTGTTAATGTGAGCCTGAAATCTTTTTCTTACGCCAAAAAATGGGCCACAAGAAAGATATATTTTCGATATATTTTATTGTTTCATGAATAGATATTTGTGACCCTTACATATATGTATAAATAATTTTGTTGATCCCGATAACGAATAAATATGGTATTTGCTACTCCTTTAGACCTATCGAGGATGACAGTAGAAGCCACAAGACACTCTGACTCCCACCAGACGACAGAAAAGAGATCAAATGGTGGCAGCCGATTCCAAAGACGTATGCGTCATCACAACAAAGGTTAGTTTTTAAAAATTCCTCTTCAAGAACACCGCAAAAAAATGAAAATAAAACAACGAACGGTGAACTAGGAAAGTGTTAAGATTGTTATTTTTTTAGACATAGCGTTGGCCAATGTTATTTTTCGTCTAATCCGCGAAATGTATTCTCCTCTCGACCTGTGTTGAACTCTGTCCATAAGCATGGCCTACCTATCTTTAAAACAAGTTCTACAATTTATTTAAATGTCAATGTGAAGCTGACTGTATACGTAGGAGTACCAATCTTATTGAGAAGAGAATTACTCAACATGTTCTGGCGTCACTTGGAAAAGGTCAACTATATAATTTGCATAAGTTCGCTGTTACACCCGAGTTTGCAATCGCAGAGCACCTAATACAAATTCGAGAGCGTGCAACGACTTAACGAAAGTACATGTTCTCAATTCTTTACAGGTCACATTCAGATTATTATCTAAAGGTCCTAGAAACTATTTTTATTGTCAAGGCACCCTTCCTTATCTAAACAGAAGGAATGGTTGTTAGGACTCAACGTGATTTGCCTTTAAAATATACCCGTTTTCAGTATATCATTCGTATGATGTTTTTTATTCCCTGTTTTTGTTGTTTTGTTTTTTGTGCAAAAATGTTTTTCTCTATCGAGTTTTTAGCAATAAACGGCTCATTCTGTATTATATTGTTTTACACCTTCACTTCTTTCTTATTTCAAATTCTTTTACATTTCTCGATCGAGTTTTTAACAAATGAGGAGCGATAACCGGTTAGTTCATTTTGTATATCATTATTTTTTCTCCTTTTCTTTCTATTTCTTTTTTCCTAATCCTTTTATTTTCCTCGATTGTGTCCTGACATGTGAAGAAGGTTAACCGGTTACCTCATTCTGTATATTATTTTTTTTTTCTCTTTTTTTCTTTCTCTTTCTTATTCCCAATTTTTTCCTCGATCAAATCCTGACAAATTAGGAGCGGTAACCGGCTAGCTCATTCTGTATATTTTTGTTGTTCCTCTCTTATTTGTTTCTTTTTGTTTTCCCTAATTCTTTAACATTCTTTGGTCGAGTTCTCACAATTGAGAAGCGATAACCGGTTTTCTCCTCTTTCCTTTTTCCCTATCGTATTAAATTCGCCACAGATGTTTTCCCCTGTTTTATCTTAATTTTAATTATGTCCGTCGTGATTCCTGTATCAAAGAACGGTACAGAGTAGAAAGATTAAAAACGAACAATGAAATGCATTTTAAAAAGATTCAGTCTTGGAAACTGTTGTGGTAGGATCCACCTAATTTGCATAGTGGAGTACCGACCATATAAATATGGTTGGTACCGGGAAGAGAGGGTAGGAATCAAGAGATTCCTCGGCGACTGTCGAACTCTCTGCATTAGCAGAGGGGAACCCGGACGAGGCTTTGCCGAAGGGCAAGGTTTCGTCCGGGGAGGTTGACAGGGCCTGAACCCGTCTAGGCGGGTTCAGAAAGGCCATATTTTTGGCCGAGCCTACGGGCTCGGGGATACCCACATTAAAACGGCCTTGTGCCACATTCGATCCTCGTGGGTGGATTGATAAATACAGGAATCGAGAGATTCAACGAGAGACTCTGCCCGACTGCGACTCAGTCAACACATTCTCCAGGAACGGTCTTCCCAGGAATATACAAAAGACTATATGTAATATTGTGTACACTTTCTTGTTTCAATACATTTTGTTCTAAATACATTTTGTGTTGCATTATTATTCCATGCATTAGTCAAGTTTCAACAGAAACAAAAACTTGTATCAACAATAAAAAAAATGGTTGATTTCTGTTTGAGCTCTGGAGAAACATGCAAAGTTAATAAAGAATTAGTCTTCATAAACTCGTGCCGGGTGTCGAAACTACCTTGAATAACGCCCAGCGACGCTTCGATTGGGCATTTAGAAGTAGCACTAAATAAATACCATTCACTAAACTTGATACAAGTCGTTTATTTAGTAAATAATACGTAACATTTTATATTTATTTCATCTGAAGCAAGGCAATAATGCCACAAAGACGCAGGTGGTTACAGAATGTGAAAGAGAATGAGAAGACTTTAAGAATGGAAATTGAGGAAAGGACAATAAAGAAATATGCTCAAGAATACAGAAGATGGCGATTGGCATTGCAATTAAATTTTTAAAGAGAAGCAAGAAATCCGAAGAGAGTTCCACAGGCGAGAAGTGCGAGAAAAGAAACTATTAGAATAGAACTGACGGTTGCATCTAAGCTAGATCAACATTAAAACGGTGAGACTAAGTTGCCAATCTAGAGGCACACTTAAATTCATACACTCATACACTTAAGAAAAAATCTTGTCAGAACAGATGCCATGGAAATATTTGTAGAAAAGACAGAGGGAAACCTCATGTCGGTGAGAAAGTAACTGAAGTTGAGATGTCAGGTCAGGATGAATTATATTACAGACATTTCTTTGAATTTTGTTAAATTGGAATTTTTTTCATTTAAATATTTCAAATTTTGATTTCTTTGTTGAGCTTAAGATTGTCTTGTTAAAATTTATTTTATCTTGTCACTGCGATATTGAATAATTGACTACTTTCATAATTATTGGTTCATTTTGTCGTGCTAGACACCTTTTCTCTCTGGAATATATCTTATATATCTACCAGTCGTCCATGCTTAGAATATTGCTTCCATATATGGTCCGGTGTTCCTGCTATATGATTAATGATTCTTGATAAAATCCAAAGAAGACTCAGCAATATTATTAGTCCTAGCCTTGCGTCTCGGTTTTAGTCACTTTTCCACCACCATAAAATTGATTCCTTGTATCTTTTCTATAAATATTTTCATGGCAATTGTTTAGATGAGCTCTTAACTATGGTAACTAGACTTTATGAATTTAAGCGCATTACTAGACTGGCGCCTAGGTCTCATCAATTTATATTTACAACTGGCGGAATCTGAATATAAGTTCTATGTTAACTGTTTCTTTTTTTGGACTTCTTGCTAGTGGAACACTCTTTCGGATCCATGCTTTCCAGCCAACTTTGATCTTCAAAAATTAAAGTGCAATGCTAATCGTTACCTGATGTTTTACTGATTCTCACTCCTTAATAATGTTTCTGTTTTCTTTCACGCCCAGTAATCCCTTGTGTCTTAGTGGCTTTATTGCCTTGCATAGGGTGAATTCGATTAAAAAGATAGTAAAATAACATATATAAGACTATTTCTACATTATTTTGATAAATAATATTAAATGTATTAAATTATAAACAATGTCGTTTCTCTGCGTTCGGCTTTTTTTTTTTTTTTATTGTTTCTGCGCCAACTAAGTATTTCTCAAATCTTGATGTCCTCGTCCGGTGATTATAAATCATGTATATTCATTATTCAAAAAATGAACTCCTATTCAGGTGGAGAGATCCTAAAAAGCTATTAACTTGGTCGAAACAAGCTTCCAAGAACATGTCAGCCATGAAAGAGAAAATAAAATAAAGAAACAAAAGGACATTTGAAGTACTGAGGATGAAATTACTAAGAAATTGTTAAAAAATATATATATATATATATATATATATATATATATATATATATATATATATATATATATATATATATATATATTATGTGTAGTGCATATTTAATTACACATATACATACATGCACACAAATATTTGTATGTGTGCATATTGTATATGCACAGTATCTATTAATTCGCGCACACAATCATACTCACAGAATTTACTAGAAAATAATTCACTGTTAATAACTCATTCTCGAATTACCCCCATAAAAATCAAATTTCTCCACATTTGGGGCGTGTGCTCCACTTTCGGAACCCCGGTTCTAGATAGCATCGTATGATGCATTTGTGTATCAAAATAAATAAGCAATAAACACCTCTGCAAATCAAGATTTACATTGATTGAAATATTAGGTTGGTCAGAAAGCCCTGACTTACTTCGGAAGCGGAAAGAAAACAACAAAATTTTATGGAGCAACACCAACATTTATTCTTCAAAGTAAAGTCCATCATTCTCGACGATATTCTGTCAGCGATCAGCCAACATCCGAATCTATCCCAGATACCTGTCCGCTGGCTTTGAATAAAAAAACTGTAAACAATCTTCCTTCACTTCATCAAAATGTGTTGAATGACTGGTTATGAAGGAAGTGTGCCATTGATAGGAATACATCATAATCGCTCGGTGCAGCATCGGGACTTAATGGTGGACGTGGAAGAATCTTAACACCGTCCATCTGCTTGAACTTCTCTTTAGTCAATCTGGATGTGTGTGGCCTCGCATTGTCTTACTGAAACAAAGCCCGACCTTGATTGACCAAAGCAGGATATACCTTTAGTTTGTCGTAGACGCGGTCTGGTTTAACGTTGCCATGAAATGACAAAGGGAAGACACGTCACGTCGTTGAGAAAGTGACTAAATTCGAGATGGCTGGTAAAGATCGATTGCATTGCAGATCCTCCTTTAGATTTTGTCGAGAATCTCGAGATAAACAGCAGGGGCACCAGACCAGATATGGCAACAGTATTCAATGGACGGACAAATGGTAGAATTATAGATAAGAATGGCTCTGACGAGAAAAAACTTTCTGGCACGACACAAAGAACCAACTTTCCTTGCAGTAGATGCAGCTATTGATCCAATGTAGTTGCTCCACTTCAAGTCAGCGTATCCTAAGAAATGAAGGAATGAGACTTTTTTTTAATTTTTCAAAGTGCAAAATAATAGTAAAGATTATTGATAATTAATTATTACACAATAATTATTTTTCCTGAAAAATGTACAAAAGCGTAGAGTGTATGTTTTGCATATCTGGACCCTTCGTCACTGATTCGTAACATTATAAACAAAAATAAAATAATTTTTACTATTTTAAGAAAACCAGTATTGCATACAAAAGATATTATGGAAACGAAGGCCACCAACCTGGTACTCGAAATTCTGCTAAGAATCTCAAACACAATCACTGAGGTTCGCCAAGTTTCTCTCCTCAAAAATGTTCATAAATAATGATGATGATAATAATAATAATAATAATAATAATAATAATAATGATGATAATAATAAGGAAATGTCTCCAGCCTGTCTGAATTGCTATACTTCTGCATCAGTTGCGTTAGGGAATAAATCAGGCGAGTAGACAATATTAAGGTTTGAAATACGTATTGTTGGTTGATTGCACTTATTCATATCGTGTCAGTAAAGTGAAAGAAAGAAAGAAAGAAAGAAAGGAAAAGTGAAAATTGAAAGAAATAAAGAAAGAAAAGTTTAAATTGAATGAAAGAAAGAAAAAACAAATAAAGACTGAATAAAAAAGAAAGAATGAAAATTGAATGAAAGAAAGAAAAAAGAGAGAAATAATGATTAAAAAAGAAAGAAAAGAAAGAAAGAAAAAAAAAAGAAAAATTGAAATTTGAACGAGGTAAATAAAGTAAAGTGAAAATTGAATGAAAGAAAAAAGAAAAGTGGTAGCTAAAAGAAAGAAAGAAAGAAAGAAAGAAAGAAAGAAAAGTTCAGTTTGAAGGAAATAAAGCGAAACTTGAATGAAATAAAGAAGGAGAAGTCAAAGAATGAAAGAAAAATGAAAGCTGACAGAAAAAAGGAAAATGAATGTTGAACGAAAGAAAGAATGAATGAAAAATTTGAACGAACGATAGTAAAATGAAAATTCAACGAAAGAAAGAAGAAAATGAAAGTTGAATGCAAGAGGGAATGAAAGGAAAGAAAATAGAACGAAAGAAAAAATAGAAAAAAAATTGAACCCCAAAATCAGGAAAAACAGAAGATGAGGAAATAAAATGTAAGAAAGAAAATAGAGAGAAATAAAATAGAAAGAAAGATATATGTACGTTGAACGAAAAAAAAAATGAAGTTTATTTTGAAACGAAGACTAAGACATGGAATTTAAAGAAAAAAGGAAAGGAAAAAGAAATTGAAAATTAAGAAGAAACAGATAGAAGACAGAAAAAAATATAATAGAACGAAAAATATAATTGAAAGAAAGGAAGAAAAAGAAAAAGAAAGAAAATAGAAAAGTAGAAAAAGAACGTAAAAAATGAAAGAAAAGAATGAAAATAAACAGATGGAAAAACACAAAAAAGAAGAAAAATATGTAAGAAAAGCAAAATAACTAAAATCAAAGAAAAAAATAAACGTAGAAACTGAAGAAAAGTTAAAAGAAAAAGAAAACAAAAAAGTCTCATTTATATGAAAAAGTGTTCGTGTGCATTTGTCTGAATCTCTAACAGCAGATCAGTGAATATTCTTAATAACTGATATCTGAATTTGTTATAAGCTTACAGCTTTCCATCCGCAAAGTCATTTCGTCTGAATCCGTCTGTCACCCCACATTTCTAACCTTACCTTTCCTTTACCGAGGAATTCGAAATTAACTCATGTCGCCCACCGACCAAACCCAGACACCGACGATAATCTGAGAACCAAGGCACGACTCTTACCCTAAACCCTGACCCCAAACTGGAACACACACTTCGCAGATGTCAGATAGTAGTGTATCAGTGCATCGTATTGGTGTTGGACCGGTTCCAGTACGGCATTCCAGAGAGACTGACCACCGTTCAAGCTGAAATCGCTTCAAGGTGTAGGGTTCGGTGGTAACGAGTTGTTGTCACATCAATAGCTAGCTAGATATGAACAGACTGAGATAGATAGATAGATAGATAGATAGATAGATAGATAGATAGATAGATAGATAGATAGATAGATAGATAGATAGATATGAACAGACTTAGATAGATAGATATGAACAGACTTAGATAGATAGATAGATAGATAGATAGATAGATAGATAGATAGATAGATATGAACAGACTTAGATAGATAGATAGATAGATATGAACAGACTTAGATAGATAGATAGATAGATATTAACAGACTTAGATTGAGATAGATAGATATGAACAGACTTAGATAGATAGATAGATAGATAGATATGAACAGATTTAAATAGATAGATAGATAGATATGAACAGATTTAGATAGATAGATAGATAGATAGATAGATATGAACAGATTTAAATAGATAGATAGATAGATAGATAGATAGATATGAACAGATTTAGATAGATAGATAGATAGATAGATATGAACAGATTTAGATAGATAGATAGATAGATAGATATGAATAGATTTAAATAGATAGATAGATAGATAGATAGATAGATAGATAGATAGATAGATATGAATGAAGTGAGATATGATATAGACGTCTGATCCATACATGTGTGTTAGTATGGTACGAAAATGAATACGAGCCTATACAAATGGTAAATATTTTAGTTGATATGAGATCTCCGAACACAGTAAGAGGTAATCCATGAAAACCAGTTGGATGTTTTTTTTTTTTTCATTTATTTCTTTTCTAATGTTTTCCGTCTGCAAGCATTTCTCTAAACAACCGAAAAATCTAACTAAAAAAAAAAACGTTAACATGGCAAACCTGCTACTTAAAAACGCTGTGGCTAATTTGAAACATTTTAACAGTTCACAAAATTTAAATATAGGTATCCGTGAGATTTGTACATAGGAAATACGTTAAAATATAATGTAAATATGGAGATTTGATATAGGTAAATAAAATAGAGAAAGCGCGTATAGCTAACGAAAATAGTGAATATTTTTAATTAAAAAATATAAGAAAAGTATAAAAATTTAATTAAAATTTTTCATTAAAACTTTATAAAGATGTTTAATTAGTATCTATTTTAATATTTTTTCTTCGAGTATTAGAAAAGGATATATATATATATATATATATATATATATATATATATATTCAAATTTATGACAAATGCATGTTATAAAATCACTACAAAATTTGCAATTTTGTTTCGATACTGAAGTGTCGAAAGAAAATTATCAAGGCTGATTTTTTTAACGGAATATGCATTATTCATTACACCACCCGCATCTCCAACCTTACAGCACTTTGTATTTCCAAACGATCGCTCATCTGGGTAATCGTCAAGCTCGACGATGCTTAACTTCCGTCATCGGATAAGATCGGTATTTCAATGTGATATGGCCGTAAGTCGCATTTACTCAAGCTCGCTAAGTAGGCCATGCGTTGTTTTCCTCTGTTCCTCTTGCCTTCAATCTGTCCTGTGATTATCCAATTTTCCAAGCCCTCTTTCCTCATTATATACACTAGAAATTACAATTGTATTTCCTGATGTTAAATATAAGTTTCCTTTTTGTTTCCATTTTTCTCTAAAACTTCGTCGTTGCTCACATATTCCGTCCATGATATTCTCAGCATCCTTCTGTAGGACTCTATTTCTGTTATTTCAAACCTTTTCTTCGTCTGTGAGCAAATTGTCGACTATCCACCGCTATACAGGAGGATTGGTATTACGTAACACTTCAGTGCTCTTTTCTTTGTTTCTAACAAAAATTTTCTTTTTGTTGATACTTTGCTTAGCATTTGGAAGTCACCTTTTCCTATTGCAATGCATTTTCGAATTTCAATGTCGTTCTTTCTACCCTCTTTTAAAACACTTCCCAGATATTTAAACTGTCGTGTTAGTATCTACAATTTGTAATTTTAATGTTGAGCTGTTCATTTTGCTAACAACCAGGCATTCTGTTTTCTTGAAATTGATGCTTAGTCCTTTCTTCTTGCTTTCTTTCACTATCTTGTAAGAGTTCTTGTAATTTCCTTTCCTCTATTCTTAAAATGCTTAAACAAGTTTGGACAAATATTATCAAATAGCACATTTGTTTCTGTTTATATCCATTTTTAATTTTTATAATTTATCATTTAAACATTTTAATGGCGTTTTTATTCCGCAAATAAGAACTATAAAAGAAAACTAAATTTTACTAAAAAAACATTTTGATTTCGAAATTTCGGGATGATTAAAGTTGTTTTTCAGAACTGTCCTAGGACGGCCATGAAGGGGTTAGTCTAACGTCATGATCGAAATGTTGTTGCTATAAAGATCAAGATGGTGGTCTTTTTCTTTTTATGTGCCGTGTCCTTTCAGGACGTAGGCGATCATGGCTCTCCACTTCCCCTTATCCTTTGTAGCTCTCAATAAGTTTCCTCTCTCTGCCACTCCCCTAGACCACGTTCTGTTATCCACGTCCTTAAATTCCACTAGGTATGTCATGCGTTGCTTTCCCCTGTCTCTCTTTCCCTCTATTCGACCTGTGAGTATCAGATTCTCTAGGCCCTCCTTCCTCATTAAGAGTCCCAGAATCTTCAGCTGCCTCTTCCTGGTGTTAAGTATAAGTCTCCTACTTGTTTGCATACTCTCCAAAACATCATCCTTGCTCACACACTCTATCCATGATATGCTTAGCATCCTTCTGTAGAACCACATCTCCGTCGCCTCGAGTCTCTTCTTCATCTTTGAGGAAATCGTCCAACATTCGCTGCCGTAAAGAAGGACAGATGTCACGTAACAGTTCAGTATTCTTTTCTTTGGTAACAAAGAAATCCTCCTGTCTCGCAATACTCTGCCCAACTTTTGGAATGTGTCTTTGTCTATCCCAATACGTCTACGTGTCGCACTTACCGTCCTGTGTCAGAACACATCCCAGATATTTAAACTTCCGCTTGATTTTAGTGTCCCCGACCTGCAAACCGTATTTCGGGCTCATCCTTTTACCGATGACCATACATTCTGTCTTCTTGTAGTTTATGATTAGTCCCTTCTTCTCGCTCTCCTTCGCTATCTTCTGTAGGAGGTATTGTCATTTCTTATCCGTGTCTGCTATCAGTACTGTGTCATCTGCGTATCTTATATTGTTAAGATTGTGGCCGCCAATGCCGAACCCCGACAGGGTTTCTAATTCTCTCAGAATCACCTCACTGTATAGGTTGAATAGGTCCGGTGATAAGACATATCCTTGCTTTACGACACTTTCTATTTTTGTATATTCGCTGAACTCTTTCTTTGAATAAATTAGTATTTTAGAAAGTTGGAGATGGCTATAGTGACTTGCTTTACAAATTACTAAAAATCTCAAAGCGAAAGAGAAACTTTGGTGTCGTTTATTCTCACTGAAAGCAGACACTCCAAATGCACACAGACATCTTAAAATTGAGCTGTTCTCAACAGCGTGAAATTTACAGTCTGATAAAAATAACAAAAATCATGCATTTTTAATTAACAGTGAACCACATCTGTTTGCTAGTTGTGTCATATCAGCCTTCACATGGGGCACGCAAAATAAACAAAGTTACAAACAACTAGGGAAATTGTAAGTTGTTTTTTTTTCTTCCAGTATATTTCAACAGCATCAACAAATACTTTCCTTCCTGCTGTTATTCAATCTTACTGGGATTAAAGAAACGGCCGTCGTGGGTTTGACTCGGCACGTCTTCCACTCATTTGCTATAACGTGGATGACGTACACCGCAAGCGGTACTTCTGATTGCTTCCGATCGCTGAGGTATCAAGCTTCGGTTTGTGAAATTTGGCATATTAATTGTGAGTTCAATCCATGTTCTGGGTGGTACAGGCTTAGACTCAATAGAAATAGGGCGGGAAATAGCTAAGCTATATTTAATAGTACAAAAAGAAAATTATCTAGATATTGACGGTGAAACAAGAACACTCTACACTTGTTAGTTAAATAAAGAATTCAGTTCAAAATATAGAGAGATTGCTGACTGGTGCCAAACGACTATTAATTCAAAGAATAAAAGATAATTTATATTCGGCCGTTCTGTTCATCGATCCATGCAACCTTCAGGGAAATTCGATCTGAACTCTTTAATATAGGAGGTAGATTATTCCCATCCCACTGACCATGGCTTAGGATACACTGACTTGTTCGTATTTAATACAGCTCACTCTGTGTTTCCACTGAATCTAAATATGTACGTCTTCTTCTATGTCTAGAAGTTTGTATTTTTGCTATTTCTCCTAATCCCTGTTCTACTCAAGCTTGTTAGGAAGGTTATGGGTTACTTTCCTCTGTTTTTCTGGCCCTCAATATGTCACATAAGTGTTAAATTCGCCAAGCCTCTTTTCCTCATTATGTATCCTAAAAATTTCATCTATCTCTTTCTGATGCTATGTATAAGTGTCATTTTTTTCCATTTTCTCTAAAACTTAGCCGTTGCTCACATGTCCCGCCCATAGTATTTTCAGCATCCTACTGCAGATCCACATTTCTACTGCTTCAAGTCTCTTCTTCCTCTGTCATGAGATGTTCCATCATTCACTGTCATATAGGAGTACCCGTACAATTTATTACAGTCTATAGTGTAAATCTACTAAGGCAAATATGTTCTCTCATAATTAAAGCAACGTTATTTAAATCGAAATTATGGTCAGATTCATTATGATGAACAACTGAGCGTTTTGAAAAAGATCACTTTTGTGTTTATATAATCTGATTTAAATTCCACCAGATCTCTCCAATGTATTCCTTGTGGCAGTCATTACATACTATAGAGTAAATTCCTGCTTCATGTTTTAAGTGGTTGTTATTTTGTTTTGTAGTAATTAAGCCTCTTGCTTTGTAGTAATTAAGCTTTAGAAGTAGTTTAGATAAATTCTTTTCAATTGTAATTGCGATAGAGCTGGTAGGCAGGACAATGTGTCTAGTTTTATTAAAAGTATATTGCTCATTCTTTAATTTCTCAGGGTTTAACTAAGATAAATGATTGGCGGGTGGAAACAGACTTTCATCTACTTACATTACAAAATTGATTTTAAAAAGGTATCATTAGTTGAGAGGATGAATAAGTATTTGGGAATTGTTTTCCTTTGAAATTGTTTTCTGCACCAAAGAGAATTAAAGTAGTGATCCAAATCTCCAGAGAATATACTACTTCATTGATGTTAACTCGCCAGTTCGTCATTATCATCTCTTGTCCTTCTTCCCGCGTCACGATTGTCCGGTCACTATTACACTTCACTATCTATTCATACACACTTCAACGCGGTCCCTGACATACCTCGCGACTAGAGAAATCAAACCACTGCTATTTGTTCCTCCTTGGGGCGCACTGCTAGCGCACCGCTAGCGAAGCGGCCATGCTTACACTGTGACAGCAGCAAGGAAACTGACGCGATCAAGCCAAATTTCGATAACAATAGTACCAACTATAAGCACACATGAGCAGAAGGCAGCGTGACAAACCTAAAGATATGCCATGCCGAAAGTTTTGACTTACCCTCATATATCTATCTATCTATCTATCTATCTATATATATATATATATATATATATATATATATATATATATATATACATATATATATATATATATATATATATATATATATATAAATGTAATAGTAGGAAAACTATAATATTAACCGACACGTTTTGTCCAATGTGGAGTTTTTCAAGGCAAAAACGAAATGAATTTCTTAAAACAAAGTAACTAACCATAACAAAAGTCCACATTGGACGAAACGTGCCGGCTAATATTACAGTTTTCCTATTGTCTTTTATATTTATAAATATTGTCTTTTTCTGCAGGTTAACTCTGAGAAATTTTTCATATATATATATATATATATATATATATATATATATATATATATATATATATACCGGTGAACAAACAGTAGGTGAACAGTAAATGATAACACTTATTTTGAGATTACATACTAATACAATTATTATATATACAATTAAATTTTATTGGATACAATAATACAATACAAAAGCATTAAAAATGTTATCAACGCAGGTGCTCAAACTGCTGTCCATCACAACTGACACAGCTTTACTGGCCTGAATATTCGAATATATATATATATACAAATAAATTCGAAAATCACCTCATATAGGGAATAAGCTTATTTCGACCGACGAAAATATAATTAGTCCTAACTAATTTCTGTATCCCCATCTTTACACAATAGTAATTATAATTTATAAATTGTCCCGTTCTTGAACTCTCTTTCCTTTTATCACTTACATCTTTATATATATATATATGTATGCTCGTTTTTGACTATAACTTTATTTAAGTAGAATTTTGTATTTTAAGTATAACTTTATATTTTTAAATATAACTTTTTTTAGGTATAACTTATTTTTAAATATAACGTTTTTATTTTAATTTATTCCTTTATTTTTTTTTTTTTTAAATATATCATTTACGTTATCTTATATTTATATTTTTATTTTTAAATACATTCTTAAATATAACCTGTTTATTTTTGTATGTAATATAACATATTTTAAATGTAATTTTATTTATTTATATAAATCATTTAAATATGACTTTTTAATATAACGTATTTAAATATATCTCTTCTTTAAAGATAACTTGTTTTTGAAATATGACTTCGTAATTTTAAGTATCACTTTGTATTTTTTTAATATAAATTTATATATTTTAAGTTTTTTTTAACCTATTTTTATTGCTCTCTTAATTTTAAATTAATATTTCATTCACCGGATAACACCAATTTAATGTCATAAGATTAATATTCGGGGTTAGTTTTATAAAACCTCTTCCCTTTAAGACAAATACCTTCCACCCTCCTCTGACCACTTTCGTCTGGCTAAAACATTGAAATGGATAAGTACTGTATTAGTTTTTCAACGGTTCTTTTTGTAGCTTTCACAGTTAAATTTCTATTTCCGACATGAACTCAGACTATACAGGGGTTGAATAAGACTGACGAATTATATTTTCGTCGGTCGAAATAAGCTTATTCCCCATATGAGGTGATTTTGGATTTTATTGTGTATTAATTTTTGCTCTGTAATAATAAATACATTGAGCTTATTTTGTTGGTCACTTTTAATATTTTATATTAGTAGGATCCACTTGGATTATTTACCAACAGATTTATTACCATATATATATATATATATATATATATATATATATATATATATATATATATATATATATATGTATATATATATATATATATATATTACTTCAAAATAATTTTTGGTGATACCCATATTTGAGTGGCACACCCCATTTTTTTAACAGTGTTTTCGTCTATCTGCACATTTTCATTATTAAGCTTCCTTGAATGTTCAGCCAGCAGTTTAAAAATGGAGCGTTCTACTGAAATACTAGTATCCACTAAAAAGTAACTTATGAAGTAATAAAAATGTCAGATTAAAAATAAAATCCACTGCTCGATAATAAAAATCTACTTCTTTAGAATATATAGAGTGGACCAAAAGTAAATGATAGCACTTATTTTGAGATTACATATTAATACAAATACATTTTGATAAACAATTATTACATATACAATTAAATGTTATAGTATACAATAATAGAAAGCCCTGAAAATGTTATCAGTGCAGCTGCTAAAACTGGTGTCCATCACAATTTAAACAGCTTTGAAGTCTACCTTCCACGCTTCGACAAACATTTTGGCATAAGCTTCTTTGTGTATTCATTTCTTGAAATGCATCCATGATGTAATTTTTTAAATTACTATTACTTCATGGTTTTCGACTATAAACGTTGTCCTTGAGTACTCTCCAAAAGAGAAAAAATTCCATTGTCCTTGAGTATTTCCCCACCACCCAAAAATAAAATCCATTGTCCTTGAGTACTCTCCAAAAGAAAAAAATCCATTGTCCTTGAGTACTCTCCAAAATAAAAAAAATTCCATTGTCCTTGAGTACTCTCCAAAAGAAAAAAAATTCCATTGTCCTTGAGTACTCTCCAAAAGAAAAAAAAATTCCATTGTCCTTGAGTACTCTCCAAAAGAAAAAAAATTCCATTGTCCTTGAGTACTCTCCAAAAGAAAAAAAAATTCCATTGTCCTTGAGTACACACCAAAAGAAAAAAATTCCATTGTCCTTGAGTACTCTCCAAAAGAAAAAAAATTCCATTGTCCTTGAGTACTCTCCAAAAGAAAAAAAATTCCATTGTCCTTGAGTACTCTCCAAAAGAAAAAAATTCCATTGTCCTTGAGTACTCTCCAAAAGAAAAAAAATTCCATTGTCCTTGAGTACTCTCCAAAAGAAGAAAATTCCATTGTCCTTGAGTACTCTCCAAAAGAAAAAAAATCATTAATTCATTTCATTATAAAATAACACAAACACCATAGTTGTAATATAACACTAACACTCTATTCAACCTACTATCCCTCTGCTTTTGATTCACTTCGCATTTCTCTGTATATTCCTCGGTCCGTTGATGAAGGACACAGGCGTGTCCGAAAATTTCGAACTTAAAACCTTTCTTTCCGTGCTTCATTTCTGTTATATTAATATTAAATAAATGTTTATTGTACTGATTATATTGGTACCCTTTCGTTTGTTCTTGTTTTATTAAGTAACCTACCTATTTTACACACACACAATTCTAACAATAACAAACATAAGAAAATTATTAGAAAGTGTTTTTTCTGATGTTCTGCTCTATGTAGCTATTTCTAGAGTAGGTAATTCAAATGGACAGAATAAAAAAAAATTTAGAAAATAGATTTCGTGCTAAAAATCTTGTTCATACAGAAACTTTATAGAGTTAAAAATAACTATTGCAATCTACAATTCTGTATCCATAGGAATGGTTTTAACGACCGGAATATTTTGATACAGCAACAAAAATGAAGATAGTGTTTAATATTAATATTTCCATTTTGTGTGTGACGTGGCCAAAATATGGCATCTTCCGACGCTTAATAGTGGCGAGGAGAGATTCCTGTCGTCCCACGAGACTTTTTGCTCCGTACATAGTTATTGGTTTTGTGCTCCCAGCAGCAGATGCGGAGGAGCTTTCACAAGACGTTGTTCTCGATCTCACCGGATCCTTTTTCCTGTCTTAACCAGGAATGTCCAAGTCACACGCTCATAGAAGAGGACAGATAAGACCAGCGATTTGTAGAGCTTGAACTTGGTATGGAAGCTGATGGTGCGCTTTCATATCCTTTCCAATCTGGCCATCGCTGCTGTGGGACTGGCGATCCGTGTGCAGATTTCAGCGTTACAGGACCCATCTTTTGAAATGGTTAATATATATATATATATATATATATATATATATATATATATATATATATATTAACTGGCCTGTGTTTAGTTGGTTCGCCATCTTGAACTCACCTGTTGGTATTTAGGGTACCCATTCTAGAAACTACAGTCATCGACCGCTTGACGATTGCGTGACAAACGCATGAAACTAGCAGTGTTGGTCGATCACAACCTACCAGAATTTCTACTTTAATATATTAAAGCTCTGCCATTTCTTATGGCGTCGAGAACTTTTTTGCCAGTAAGCAATTTTGGGCAAACTCTTTTTAGAGTTTGCTCATCTTTCTCTAACATATATATATATATATATATATATATATATATATATATATATAAAGAAACGTTTCTGACCGCCATCAGCATGGCTGATGCTAGGCTCCTGGTGAGCAACACACTGCGCTTTCTTGGTTTCACGTTTTCAACTGACTTGAAGTGGAATGATTACATCGAATCAATAGCTGCATCTACTGCAAGGAAAGTTGGTTCATTGTGTCGTGCCAAAAGATTTTTCTCGTCGGAGTTCATCTTGCACATTTACAAATTTACCCTTCGTCCGTGCATTGAATACTGTTGCCATATCTGGTCAGGCGCTTCTGCTACTCATCACGGAATTCTTGACAAAATCCAAAGAAGGAGCTGCAATGCAATCGATCCTGATTTGGCATATCTACTTCAGTCACTTTCTCACCGATGTGACGTGGCTTCCCTTTGTCTTTTCTACAAATATTTTCATGACAACTGCTCTGGCGAAATATTTTCCCTGGTGCCCCGACTACGTCAACTTAAGCGTGCTACTAGAATGGCATATAGGCCCCAACTTTTACTGTTGAAATAGTTAAATGGAACTACTACTTCTACTCCAATAGTTTCTTTTCTCGCACTTCCCGCCTGTGGAGCTCCGTTCCGTTTACTTGCTTCACTGATAACTACAATCTTAAAAAATGTAAATACAACGTCAATCGACACTTTCTATCTTCTTGAATCCCGTTCAGCTTTTATCCTTTCCTCAATCGCTCCCCATACCTAATCTTTTCTCTTACTTTTACTCTCTGTAACCCCCCTCCTGTATACTAGTGGCGTTCCCGCCTTGGTTGGGGTGAAATGATTAATACACACACACACACACACACACGCACGCACACATATTATATATATATATATATATATATATATATATATATATAGTTTATGCAAAACTAGGTAATCCGTATGAGTCGACCCAAGGAGGAGGATATTCAGAGAGCTCAATGTAAATTCAGAGCAGATATGTTTGAATAAAAACAGACCACTTTAAAGTTCCATGTAATAAGTTATTTCACCACAACCCTTTTAACAGGGCTCTGGATCACCAGACTTTACTTCCAAAGGTTGAAATGAAAACTGAAAAGAAATTCACACATTTTTGACGGACCGCATCAAGTATATGTAAAATTAACGAAGTGAGGAAGTGAGGTGGGAGAGAAGACATGAGTGAGTTAGATGTACCATTTCAATTCCTTATCCCTAACCCCACTCTGTGTAGGCTAGATTATATATATATATATATATATATATATATATATATATATATATATATATATATATATATATATATATATAATCTGTTGGTATATAATCCAAGTGAATCCTATTAATGCAAATATCAAAATTGATTCACATAGAGAGCTCAATGTTTTATTCGAACAGACCATATAAATTACATACAATAGAAATTATGATTACTTCAAGATTATGATCATTTCAACCACAAGTTAAAAATAATTTACGTGATTTTCAAACGTATCAGATAAATAAGAAAATTTTATTTATTTACTTGCTGGGCTTGAAAATCACGCAAATTATTTTTAATTTGAAATTATCATAATCTTAAAGTAATCTTAATTCCTATTGTATGTAATATATATATATATATATATATATATATATATATATATATATATAGAGAGAGAGAGAGAGAGAGAGAGAGATAGAAAGAGATTGTGTGTGTGTGTCTATTAACAGTTCCAAAAGACGAAAAATGAAGCAACACATACCCTCAAACGAACTTCTGCCACAAAAAATAACTGAAATTTATATAACAAGAAAAGATGTGCCTTCCTCACATTGGGCATTAAATGAATGTACCACGGTTACGTTTACAGGTTTCGCAGTGACAACAACGATAAAGAAACAACCCTTAATACATCGGTGGATAATGTTTTTTGTTCACCCAAAATAACAATAACTTAAATACATATGTCATAGTTAAGTTACTCGAAATCTGCTGATTGTCATAATGACTCGAAAGAAGTGCTTAGCGACCGAATCAGTTGCATCGTTCATTTCCACAGCTTTCATAAAACCACTATGCCTGTTGCTGAAAAGCAAATTAAAGGTTCATTCTTGCGGTGTTAAACAGCACGACGCATACAGTTTAAATTAACCACTTTTATTGCCCTTATTAAGGAAATTTTACCGAGTACTTATCGGTAAAGGAGTGGGATGAAATGACTGAGAAAGAGAATCCCGATCCATAACAGTTTTAGTCCCGCCTGTTTAATAAGAGGCAAAAATCCTCGCTGTAAAGCAATGCGATTGAAACAACTTTCATAAAAACCCTGTCTTCGCTGAATTGATTAACCCCTTATATCTACTTCGACAAATGAAACTGTTTTCTTTAGTTTCGTATTTCCCCCTTTTTTTTAATGACCTTATACGAATATGATACTTAATTACGACTGTAAGGATTTTCAAATATTGGTGAATCTTCGGAACTCCAGGGCAGGAGATATTTATATATATTTATATTTATATTGCATTTAAGGATTACGATTTATTTCTAACAACATGAGTGAGCCGTTCGTGAGAAATATTCTTTCTAGCTAGTTCCAAAATGAATCCTTTTTTTTTTCTTTTTTGGACGTTAATCCTTGAATATAATATATATATAATACGTATAGACCTGTAATTTGACACTTTAACATAATGTTATTTTCCGTGAACATTTCAGCATCCTAAATGGATAGCACGGGTGAATTTTGATGACTTTTGAGCTGCCCAATACTTTTAATTCGTCCGTGTACCGAAATTAATTCAAAGAGACTTAAAAGAAATCAACGTTAAATTTAGTGTTTCTTCCAATACCAAAGGACGCCGAAAGTATTACAAGCAAAACAAGATAAACAAACCAGTTCAAAAAGAAAGAAATATTTATCAAAGTCGGCACCAACCCGAAAGAGAAATAAATTCGAATAAAAAGAACAAAGAACAGAGAGTATAAAACACTTATTGCGAACGAAATCTGCTACCAAAGAAACAAAATGAGCCGTTTCTTCTACTTTTATGTGCATGTCATGTTAGAACATAGTTCTCCACAATATCCTGCCTTTTTTTACTCTAAGTCAGTGATCCTCAACGTGAACTCTTAGGCTCACAAGTGGGCTTGATAAAGTTTTTAAAACGTCATGGGAAGCACATGGCCCAATGGATAAAAGCGTTGGTTGAAGAAATCCCAAAGTGACTTGTCCCAAAGTGTTGTGAGTTTAATACCTGGCCACAGCAGGAGTGAACAAAAATTCATTTACTTAAGGGAATTAACTGTGACATCCAGGAAAGGCATGGAAAGTGGAACTAGAATAATCTGCTCCAGTGGAGTAAATAAAAGGTTTGGTTCGAAATTCTAATGTATATCACCATGAAGAAGGCCAGAGCGTACAACTACCGAAGCGTCGTTAATATGGCAATAGAGATGAGGACAACAACACAAACAATTTAAGTAGGGCTCTGAAGTTTTTTTTTTCAGTGTCATGACATTATGAAAAGACAGCCGTCTTTATTTTTGTTTTGGAAGTTCAAGCTGACAGACACCAGGAGTCGTTAGTCATGATTTCTATTTTTCTACTCTATTTTGTTTTTGTAAATAAAATGTATTTCCTGTTAAATGAAATTTCTATTTGTCATAACGTGGGCCTGAAATTTTTTTGACACTAAAAATGGGCCGCAAAAAACGTAAAGGTTGAGAAATATTGCTCCAAATAACATTTTATCCTTTGCCCAGACTCTTTGTATTTGTTCTGTTACCCATTCGCTCAAACTCTTTAAGTAGCTTACTCGCTGCAATACCCTGCCTTCAGTATATCCTGTGAGGCTCACTGACTCCAGGCCAACTTTCCCTATTAAGACTTCCAGAAATCTCAACTCTATTTCTGATTGTCAGTATTAGTTTCATTGTAGTTCTTTTTTTCTTCTTTAAAACTCCCTCATTGTTTATATCTTCTGTCCATAGTATTCTTAGCATCCATCAGTAGAAGCATATCTTAGTGGTTAATATTCTCTTCTTCACCTGTGAGGACACTGTATCGCATTCACTACCATATAAAAATAGAGATATTACAGCAGTTCCGCATTCTTTTCTTTTCCGGGGGATATTTTCCACTCATATACGATCCATCGCTAAAGATGCAGGTAATATGATCGCCCCCCCCCTGTACCGCTCCAGTAAGTACCTGACTCCTCATCTACTTTTATAAGAGCCAGATAAGGCCGAAAATGGAATACCGTTGTCATATTTGGGTGGAAGCTACCCAGTCCTCACTTTCCAGTTTTGATAGAGTTCAAAAGCGTCTCTGAGTTCTTGCTGGAGAAGAATTATTTTCCACCCTTCAACCTCTTTCTCACAGGCGGGATGTGGTGAGCATCTCATTGCTCTATCACTACTAACATGGAAAGTCCTCGGATGAACTAGATTCCTTGGTTCCTCCAGGCCTAGCGTTCACGGCTAGGACCCACCATGACACTTACATTGTAGCAAACCACCAACATTCCCTCCGTATTCAATCAGCGAGTAAATTCCATTCCAAATCTTCCCACGAACTACTGCCCTGTGGAACAGACTCCCAAGCTGATGTTTTCCCGATCACTGTAATCTTGACCTCTTCAAATTAACCATTATATTCCCCTCCTGTCCATACAAACTACCTCTTAACGTAACCCTCTACCTCGAGTGGTTCTCGGGTCTTGTCCAGGTTGGAACTTATCTTTGCTTAGTTTCAGAAAGACTTTTTCGCTATGCCTTTTTTTCATACTATAGCTCACGCAATACAAGGCCCAAGAACCACTCAAGGTAGAGAGTTACTGAATAAGATTGTGGTCAGGAGAGAATACTAAGTATATATTGGGAGATAAATAATGGGCAAGCGTAGACCTGCAGAAGTTAAGATTGTAGTGATTGGGGAAGCATGATTTTGGGAGTCTCTTCCACAATGTAGTAGTTCGATGAAGAAAAGGTTTGAGTGAAATTTCCTCCTTACAAATGGAATATGAAGGAAAGAGGATCATGTCTTATGCGCCTTCGGATTTCTTTGTGAGCACGCAGATCAAAGAAAAGACTGGACTTGCAATTAGTAAAAGAACAATTAATCAAGACGAGATGACCCTAGATCAGTTTTTCTCGACCATTTTATTTTTACTTCAGGGAGCACTTGTAGAATAAGTAAAAATCTTGAGGGGGACACTTTAAATTTTAATAAGGGAAAATTAGTCTTGAAATTTGAAAATATGAATTTTAGGTTTAGCATTCCCAAAGACACAATTTTCATTTAAAGGGATTTATGAAGAATCTATTTTTAGAGCAGCTGATAATGACTTATTTAAATCCCTTCAATACATGACTGACGAGGCACATTTTTCCCGCAGTAGGTTGCCATTTATTTCTGCGGTAGACCAGTTGCCATCCAAGGCTACAGAACCCGTTCAGTCCTGCTATTTACCCATAGCTTGGAGGAAAAGAGGAGAATTCATACCTTTCCCAAGGATATTAGCACGTAAGTGAATGTAATGTAATGGGCTCTCTAATTCCTGAATCCGAGCTGCTATCCGTTATTCCACCGTGCTTCCTTGAGGAAGGCAAAAGGAAAAGGAGTATATGCTCCTTGTTAAAGTTTAAGGAATTTAACAACCAGTCTAAAATAATAGACTTGATTTAGACATGGAAGCCATATTCGTGATGTCTCTAGGTTTTTTTTTTTTAAATAAAGATTATTTAAATATAAAAATAATTCATAAATTACTCTTCTGTTAACTTGCGGCCCATTTGGCTACATTTCAGGGTGCATTAGTGCTTCCAGGCGCAGTCGTTGAGAAACGCTGTCCTAGACATTAACGGTGAAATTAGATTGAATCAATTCTTTTGATCAGCAGACAAAAAGCCGGGGGGGGGGGCAAACGCCTGAAACGTCGTGATAGTAATAAGGTCGAGGACATATGTCCAACTGTAAATAATTCCTTCAAATATATCAAGAATAATAATGTTGGGTTTCAGAATATATTTGATACAGAAAAGAAAAGGTTACTGACAACTACAACGACTCAAAGAAGGCAGTTTAACAAAAGGAAGAATCTATAATTCTCAAAATGTGTGTGTGTGTGTATGTGTGTGTGATCGGATGTTTATGCGTTTCCACAGTTTTCATCCGATTTCCATGATTTTTTTTTTTTTGATAGATAATTCTTCAGTGCTGGTTTTGAGTGCAAATTGTTGGCGACAATGGCTCTCCACTATTTCCTGTCCATTATAACTCTCAGCAACGTTTTACTATTTACTATCTGTTCTTGGATATATATCTTTCATAAAAACTTTAATAAAAATAAATACTTTAAATTATTACAATAATATTATCAATGTCTATAATTCTCAAAATATGTCGGGTGGTGATCGGATGTTGTTTATGCGTTACCAATGTTTTTATCCGATTTCGATGAATTTTTTTTTTTTCGTTTAATAGATAATTCTTCTGTGTCGGTTTTGAGTCCAAATTACACATTCCCCTTCTTTTGGCCAAGCGGTCAATCTCTCTCAAGTGAGGTTACCTTTTCCGTTGCATAAAACCGACTACTACAGTTTTAAGGCGTTGCTTTCATTGACGTTTATAACCGTTCCCAATTTCATTTTTTTTTTATTTTCCTGGCAGTTTTTGTATTGCATTCATCGCAGTAATAAGTAAGCTTGTTTTTTATTACTCAACATTTATTTTCCTAAAACTTTCCTAAAGTTATTCGAGCTTAGTGATCCCTGTAGCTTTACAGTGTTCTCTTCTGATATTTGCCCACGCATTCCATTTGTCAATTCATACTTGCCTAAGACATGCAACCGAAAAAAAAAGATTTTGCCTAGGTCGCAAAACCGCTGCCGCCAGGTCCGCTATACAGATAAGAGATAACGAATCGTCTTTAGAATGTTCAGTTTGCCTGTCTCAAAATGCCTTACGGAATGCTTCAATCAGAGCCACTGAGTCCGAAGATCAACGTAGCCATCGACTTTCCAGAAGAGCATAACCCGAACGCTTTCCCGCACGAGGCTGAAAATGATGATCAAAGGACTCAACGACTGAGGAGAAACGCCTCTTCAACTGCTGCTGCGCGTGAGGCTGAAACAAGATTGAGAAAGCAAAAACAACTCTTTTCAGCCCCCCCTCCCCACATTCAAATTGTTAACCTCCACATTTGGGGATGTACCTCAGTTGCACCCAAATGTTGTTACTAATATTGATTTTCAGGTGAGCTGACTTTAAATTTAGACAGCTCCAACTGAACGGTAAAAATTCCCAATAATGAAAGACCCGATCGAAGATGGGTTATACAGTGTAACCCGGATATAAGAGAGTTGTCGGGACCTGAAAAGAAGTATCTTATATCCGGGTTTCTCTTATATCCGGGTTTTGTCTATTTGGTAAGTATGGGGATAATTTGGGACCAGAAATAATCTCTCTTATATCCGAGTTTCTCTTATATCCGGGTCTCTTATATCCGGGTTACACTGTACTGCTAATCCATGATAAAACCAAGTGGATAAAAACCCATTGAACAAAATCCAAGTGAACAAAATTCCAACCTCTTATCCCAAAAGTAGACAGAATCCCAGTCTCATAAGATTAATTAATAAGATTAAGTGTAAAATCCATTCGCTTGTTATCATATATTATATTACTAGCTTATGGACTTTTAATCTAGCTCCAGCATCGGACTAATTGGGCCTCTAGACGAAAACTAAAGGGACCTCTGGTTTAGCTTAGACAACAACAATGATAATTTTGAAGAAATAACTTTGAATTTCTCAATTTACTCCATGGAACTTGAAAATTTCACTTTAACCCTGAATTGAGCTCTAAGTTCAATTCCGGTCAAAAGACCCATTTGAGCTTAAATTTCAATTCAAGCCGAAAATTGAGTTTTTCAAATCACAAACTCTGCGGAACTTCAAAACCTCACTGATTCATTGGCATTTTGAAGAAATAAAATTGATTTCACTTAATTCAATATCGAAAGATACATGATCATCTAAGCGTGTATCACGCATGGCACACAACTGAATAAATAAGCATTATAGCTTAGCACAAATAGCTATATTGTGGGAAAAGAAATTATATGAGACTTTTATTTATGAGACTTGGACTTTTGTCCACTGGGTTGTTATCCGCTGGAATTGTGTCCACTGTTATTTTATTTTGTTACTTAAGAGGAACTTAGAAGTGACCCTGCGTAGACACGGTGATGCACACAAAATTCACGTCATCTGTGATGTCTTGGAAGTTGTAAACAACGAAGGCCAGGTCAAGTTTCTCCACTTTTCCCCATCGACCCCGAGGTATTAAACACAGTTATCAAACCTAGGGTCGAGAACTTGGCAGTACGTGCCCCAGCTCCCTCACAAATGTCAGACGTTATCCGGGATCGAGTAGAAGAAAATTTTCATGATCATGTCACCCCGAACATATGGCCCTCCAGCTATGATTTAAATACATCTGGATTACGACGAATTAACAAAACCTCGCTGATGGTCGCCATCGTGGACGTGATGGCTAACATGAACCAGAAGCATTCAGTTCAGATGCCGTATTAAAAGCATCCTCGTGGCTAATAACAATTTTAATGAGTGACATTTTAAGTCGAATATGTGCGTTGCGGTGTAATGGATATCGGCTCGGAGTGCGAACGCGGAGGGCCGAGTTCGAATTCCAGTCGAGTTCGTTAGATTCAATTACACACTAATAACCTTAGGAAAGGCATGAATCCATCTTTCTCCCTCTAGCTAAGGGTTGAATAGAATGACGGACTGGGTTCTTTAGACTTGGTTGGCAGCCAGTCTACCGCAGAAAATAATGGCAACCTAATGCGGTAAAAATCTGTTATGTATCAAAAGATACATGATCGCCCAAGCATGTATCACTTATGGCACTTAACTGACTGATATGTGCAATTTATATATATATATATATATTCTGATTTTTTTTTATTGTTTTCTATAATTTGTTCTTAGCTATCTTTCTGCGTTTTTCTATCAATCCACAAACACATACACACACACACACACACACACACACACATATATATATATATATATATATATATATATATATATATATATATATATATATATTAGAAATTTTTATGTCAAGAGTCCCCAATATTGAAATAGACCATTAAAAGATATAGTGTGGACATAGGAATCAACACTATCAGTCTCACGTTTCTGTGTGATTATCAGATGAAAATCTGGTCTGATGTAAACATGGAAGTGTGAAACTGACAGTCAACATACAATGCTCATTCTATCATTAAAATCACATTTAGTCTGAAGAAGTCATTGTGATGATCGAAATGCGTTCCATAAGATATTTTCCTTTTTTTTTTTTTTTCATTCAGTCACCAACCTATAGTCTGATACATACAATTTATATATGACATTCTCCCAAAATGAAAATAATTTATTGCTAATCTTTCAATGCTCACTGTTTGGCAGTCAACGGTACTGAGGGCAAAGTTAACACTGCTAATCTGTGTACAAAAGACCTAATGGGTTTTATTTTTTAATACGACATTTTTATTATGTCAAATGTTACTTTTTATAGATGCTCTCTTTTGGTTTAAACAGTATTTATTCCGTCTACCGGCTTAACACTCGAAAAAAACTTATTAAAGCAGAGTACATTTTCTTTTAATAAGTTTTTCTTGAGTGTTGAGTAGAAAAAAATAAATACTGTTTAAAACATAACGGAGCGTCTACTGAAATACAGGTATCTACTAAAAAAATTGACACATTATGCAATTATTATATATACATATATTGTCATCCACAGACAGGCTGTTTCGCAACTTATCAGTATGGCTAGAAATCTAATTGCCTCAAGTCGGGATCGAAACCCGACTGATTCGGAGATTTTACCCCTAAGACATTGGCGCACGGCAGGGACGAAAGTGAATTTAGATGTATTTGTTTTTAAATAAACACGCCAGCGACCGGAGAACTCATTTCGTCTTAAGGGAGAGTGATACATATACAACACACACACACACACACACATACACACATATATATATATATATATATATATATATATATATATATATATATATATATATATATATATATATATATATATATATATATATATATATATATATATACATACACAGAGAGAGAGTGAGTGAGTGAGTGAGTGAGAGTGGTGAAGGCTTGTGTAGAACCAGCCAGACATTTTGGAAGTGCTGATAACAAGGAGTTGGTACAAATATTTGCCACGAACACAATGAACAAAACTCCATAGCTTTTATTATCACGGAGATATACTTCTCCGGTACTACCAGTGATGTTTACTTGTACTTGTGATTGTACATAAGCATGAAAGAGAGGAGAATGGTGCAACTTTAAATTTAAATTAAATTTTTTGTAAAAAAAAAAAATGTGTTCGGGTATATAATGTACGCAATTTCATGGGGTTTCTTTAACTTTTTGTTTGTTTACTGTGGGACTGCACAAGCGCACGAAAGAGATACACTGGGAATTTTAATTTAAAGATGATATTTTTTTTTTGTCTGTTTTGAGTATAGAATCTAGCCGATTTCATTTAGATTTTTTCCATCACTTTTGTTATTAAATATCACACATTGTGAAAATAAAAAAAATATCTGCCAAGAATGATGAAATGTAAGAAACTTCAAATCTCCTCTTCATCTGTGGGGAAATTGTCCAGTATTCACTGTCATATAGGAGGATTGATATTACATAGCAGTTCAGCACTCTTTTCTTTGTTTCTCTTGCTTCAAGTCTCCTCTTCATCTGAGGAAATTGTCCAACATTCACTGCCATATAGGAGGATTGATATTACATAGCAGTTCAGCACTCTTTTCTTTGTTTCTCTTACTTCGAGTCTCCTCTCCATCTATGAAGAAATTGTCCAGTATTCACTGTTATATAGGAGGATTGATATTACATAGCATTTCAGCACTCTTTTCTTTGTTTCTCTTGCTTCAAGTCTCCTCTTCAACTGTGAGGAAATTGTCCAGTATTCACTGCCATATAGGAGGATTGATATTACATAGCAGTTCAGCACTCTTTTCTTTGGTTCTCTTGCTTCAAGTCTCCTCTTCATCTGTGAAGAAACAGTCCAGCATTCACTGTCAATATAGGAAGATTGATATCCCGTAGCAGTTCATCACTATTTTCTTTGTTTCTAACGTAATCTTCATGTTTCTTTATACTTTGGTTAGATTCAGAAAGGCACCTTTTAATATTCCAGTGCAGTTTTGGATTTTGGTGTCACATTTTCCTTAAATTTTCCAACTAGCTTGATCTTAACATTTCCAATTCGTAGCTCGCATCTTGGCCTTTCCGTCTAGCTAACAACCATGCATTCGATCTTGATATTTCGTCCTTTCTTCTCGCTTTCCTTTACTACCTTGTTAAGGGGTTCTTACAGCTTTATATATATATATATATATATATATATATATATATATATATATATATATATATATATATATCATCAACATGGTATCATCTGCAAATCTTATGCCAACATTGTGCACACCATCAATAAATCCTGGTAGGGCTTCTGTTTCTCTTGGGATTGAATAATTATCAATCCTTTGAAGGTTATTTATGTTATAGTGGAACACACCTATTCTATAGTTAATAGACTCCCCCACCTATAATAAGTAGGAGTAGTAAGAGTAACAAGTCAGTCGCTGAGTGAGTCGGTCAGTCAGTCGATGCCAAACGACCGTTAGTCGGATACTAAAGTATCAGCGACCACAACTAGATTTCTCTGCATCATTACCTATTATATCAAGTTCCTAACGTTTTGTACGTCGAACCTATTTTAGGACCGACTTAGTACAAATACAAGCATCCACTGTGAAATCACTACATAACAATTTAAAACCAGAAAATATTTTTAGATTGTGAGAATGTTTGGTTTTGGTGGGTGCAGATAATAATGCTTTAGTGATACAAGTCTTAATAATTAACCCATATTTGGATGGGGAGAAGAAGTAGATCCATACGTTTCTAGTGATGTTTGAATGAAAATAACAAACTAAAGTGAAATTGAACCTCAGCTCTCTGATTGACAATTCCGGGACAATATCAATTACACCAGCCGCACATCCAAGCTCACATAACCTGGTTCTCTTAGGAGTGATTTGCTGTAAAATTTTAAGTAAATCCGGCAAGATGATGCATCTCTGTCTTACGCCTCTTTCTAATTTTTATCATAATCATACCTCATTTCAAACCTAAAACATGAAAACTAATGAAAGTCTGATTAGAGACAATATTTGATTGGCAAACAAGAAATTTAAATTCGTCTAATTGCATTATTTACTTACGGCATTCTTAGAGTAAAAATGTTTACGAAACAGATATTAATTACTTGCAATAATGTTCCCGGTGTTCATTGTTTATTTCTGTAAGCGCAGCAAATTTTACAAGTATACGAACAGAATGCAAATAGTGGAATAGTGAGAAATACCTCTATTCGAGACATCAACAAACTCGGGAGGTAGGTCTGCGTCTTTGCTAGTCATATGGTGACAAGGTAGATTTTACGAATGTTGGTAGATGAAAGGAGAGGCGTAGACTTAGAAGGCGTTCAAATAGACAAGAAGGGTGAAAAAGCGACAGAAATAAAAAAACAAAAAAAGGAGCTGCCGGTGGCATGTTACGGCGGTGGGATAGTGAATGAGGCAGTATAAAGCCATCTTGTGTCATGTAATTTGTCTGTTTTTATCAGTAAAGGCCATGCTTCATTGAGCGTCAACCCCGTTAGTGTCTAAGAAGTGACCCGTGCCGAATGAAAAATCTGTTTATTACTTTATTTTTCCTTTTTCCTTTTTTTCTTTTTTTCAACTCTCAGCCAGACGGGTCTTATAATATCACAAGCAACATATTAAGGTATTTGCAATGGTTATCAAGCTTGCCTCACTAAATCACTTACGACTGAGTAGTGAATTCAGTCTCCCTACTTACGGCCTTGTGCTACATCTAAGCTATACTTTGTAAATAAAATACTCCTGTGTAAGACGATAAACTACATCTGGCAGCAATGCCTCTGATGAAGACATTGGATGTTTTGAGAAGCGTGGAGCCAGCTCTTAATTGCTGTTCTAACCTGACCCGGGGTGGTGGCACTGATTAGGGCCCAAGCTGTGGAACAACCAAACAAAAATGAAAACCCTAGGAAAGTATAAAGATATATTTTTATAGTAAATATACCAGCAATATATTCTATTAAAAAATACCAACAATACATTTTATCTACAAACTATATATCTATAAAACATGCGTTTACCCTGAAAATATACAATTATGTACAAAATATCTGTAATTGAAGTAAAAAAACTGGGTACATAATGTTTAGAATTCGGCGTTACATTATCCATTGAGGTTGATATGCCGCTAAAAACAACCAAAGAAAACTTAGTGAATAAAAGAAATATTTCGACTTGGTGTAATGGCTAGTAAGCTTGTCTAGCTAGACCAATTAAAATCCTCACTAGGTGCTCCCTACTCTATGCCTTGTGCCACATCAAAGCTATGCTTAGTAAATCACTATCAAGTTGTTTACCATAGTTCGTCTCACCTCAACTGTAATTGCCTCGAGATATCTGAGCTTTTTATATGAAGCATTCTTCTTTCTTTTTATGTAGTATGTCCTTTCAGGATGTAGGGTGATCATGGCCATCACTTCCCTCTATCCCTTGCAGTTCTCAACAAGTTCCTTCGCTCAGTTACCTCCCCCAGACCATTCATTGTCATCCATTTGCTTAATCCCGCTTGGTATGGCATGCTTTGTTTTCCCTTGTCTCCCTTTCCCTTTATTCGATCTGTGGGTATCAGATTCTCCAGGCCCTCCTTCCTCATTATGTGTCCCAGAAACTTCAGCTGCCTCTTCCTGATGTTAAGTATAATCCTCCTCCTTGTTTGCATCCTCTCTAAGACCTCATTGTTGCTTACACGCTCGGTCCATGATATCCTTAGCATCCTTCTGTAGAAAGACATCTCTGTCATCTCGAGTCTCAAAGATGAAAAAGAGATTCGAGGTGAGGAGATGAGGAAATCGCTGGAGATAATAATGATTTTCAGATACAAGTTGTACTATTTAACTCAAAGCTGAGAGGGGAAGAGATGGATTCATGCCTTTCCCAAGGATATTTGCACATGTGAATGTAATGGACCCAACTGGAATTCGAACTCGGGTTTCCGATTTCTCATTCTGAGCCGTTATCCATTACACAACCCATTACACACATTCAAGTTCACAGAACCTGGTATTCCCAAGCGGTCCCCTATCTCAGTACTGACCAGGCTCGACGTTGCTTAACTGCGGTGATCGTACTCGAACCAACGTGATACAGCCGTAAACCATTTATACCTAGCAGTAGTAGTAGATGCAGTAGTGTTGTCCTCCTCCCCTTCCTTCCTTCTTTTTTTCTTCTTCGTGCTGTGCCCCTTTAGGATATGGACGGTCATGGTTCTCCACAACTTCCTATTCTATGTAGCAATGTTTGCTTCTTTACTATGCCTCCCAGTTTTGTCATCCATTTACATAAGCTTCTTAGGTATTTTACTCGTTGTTTCACTGTCATTCTTTTCTTAATTATGTCTTGTGAGTGTCGAATTTTTCAAACCTTCTTTCCTTGTTATATTTTCCAGAAATTTCAACTGTCTCGGGTCTTATGGGATACTAGGACTCCCTAACTATGAAATATTTCGATATGTGACCGTTGCATTATTTAAAACAAGTGTTTTATAGGTTGTATCGATTTACTATGAATTTCTGTTGCAAACTGAACGGACCTATAAACTCATGAAATACGAGAGAGATATCATTTTTTCTGGTCCATATAAGCGTATATTTTGGATATTATTATTATTATTATTATTATTAGCTCAATTTGACATTAAAATTTAAATTAAAAGTTCCTTGAATTGTCAATATTAAACTTGTTTCTTTTTATATCTGAGTCTTATTCATGTGCTTAGGATTTTATCCAATTTGGGGGCAAGAGGCTGGAATTTTGTCCACTGTTTTTTTTGTTTTTTTTTCCGCTGTAATTTTTTTTTTTTTTTGTCGTGGATTCGTTCGCATCATAGCAGGAAGGACTTGCATGTTAAATTGATATATATGTTTACTTTTCGCGTAAAAGAAGTTAGGCGAAGAAAGAAAGAAAGAAATAGAAAAATTAACAATGTTCATTCGAGGCAATTTTAAAATTCCATTGGGTTCAGTAGATGCTTTCCCTCTTTTTAAGTCTAATGTTGTCAAATTAAAGTGTTGTATAAATTCTTTCATAAACATCTTTGTTAGTTTTCGAAATGCATCATTTCCAATATGAAAAAAACCATCGAATTCTTTGGTCAAATATATTTCTCAAGAATAATTGTCTCCCAAGGAAACCAAAATCCCAGCACAAAAGGTTTTGATACTGCTTATAATTTTAACATAGTAACATAAGTATTTCCTTCACTAAAATAAATGCAAGTAATATGTGTAAGTTAAGACTATAAAAATGATTTTTAATAATCGGGAAATAAAACATTTCTCTGGGTCTCTTTTTTTCTAAAGTTCTGTCACGTTTCTTTGCTGGCACGGCATCACAAAATAAATTTGTCGGAAGGCTAATAAAAGTGAGACAGAGCTTAGTCATATTTAAAAATTCTTATAATCTACATTTATTTATTTTTTACCCTCTCATAAAATATTTTTTTAGATTTATTTTATTGTATAATTTTTTTTATTTTTGATTTAAAAGAAATTTGGTTCACTGCGTCCTGCTTGACAATGTTTCTCGCTAGAATCTATCTTAAATATTTATAAGTACAGCCTTCGTCCATGCTTTGAATAATGCTGTCACGTCTGGTCTAGTGCGCCTGCTATATGTTTAGAGATTCGCGATAAAATTCAATGAAGAATCTGCAATATTATTGGTCCTGACCTGTCATCTCTGTTTCAGTCCCTTTCCCGTCGCCGTAACGTAGCTTCCATGTGCTTTTTCTATAAACACTTTCATGCTAATGAATTTAAGCACTGTACTAGATTGACAGCAAGGTTTCATCATTTTAGAGTTGAAATGGCTAGATGTAACCGTAAGTTCTATGCTAATAGCTTCTTCTATTGACCTTCTTGCTTGTGGAACCATCTTCTGACTTCTTGCTTCCCAGTCAACTTCAAAAATTAAAACGCTATATCAATCGTTATCTTCTTAATTCTTGTTCCTTTATTGTTCTCTCTCCTTAATAGTCATTTTTTTATCTCATATTCTCTCACACTTGTGTTTTAATGAATGTATTGACATGCTTGAGGTGAAATGAACCAGAAGCCAAAATGGCTACAATTGAAATAAAAGATGAAAAAAGAAGAAAATATTAAGGAGCGAGTGTAAAGTGAAAAATAAAACAAACAAATAAACAAAAAAAAAACACACGAAAAGGACAAATAACAAAGACATTCTACATATACGCACATACGGACGCATGGACGCATGCGTACGAACGGACACACTCACACACATGCACGAACGCACACATACACTATGAAAAAAAGTTTCACAAATGAAAAGTGTACATAAAAAAGAAAAAAGTGAAGTGTAAGCAGTCAATTGCTGATACCCCTGACGAGTGGACGAAGTGATTATCGGAGGGTCTCTCTATGAAACTCTACAGTCATGATGCTGAAGGATAAAATCAATCTGCCTTTTACTCTCTCTCTCCCTCTCTCTTGTCTGGCTGATATGACTAAAAGCAGATGCGACCCGAGACTTTTTCTGCATATAAGACTTACAGTGAGATTGAATAAGTGATCGTACACAGGAAAATATTTCATATTTTTATTTGTAACATATTAAATTAACAAAACGGGAATATATCTACGGTATCAGATTGCATACTAAAAATGTATGCATATAAAACTAAATAATATTCCATGGTTAAGAAAATATAGCAATATTTACATTTTTAGGGGTTTAAAAAATGATCGTACAGCAGAACAAAAACATGTTTTCGCCATTTAATATTTTGTAGCAAAGCCTTTATTAAGTTCAACAGCAACCAATCTCTTCCTGTAGTCTTTAATTAACGATTCGCATCCTTTAGTAGGTATTTTGTTCCATTCTTCCTGAATGATTGTCTTCAGGTTTTCGATGTTTATTGGACCTCTATCACGGATCTTATTTTTCAAAAACCGCCATAAATTCTCTATTGGATTCAAATCCGGCGACTGACTGGGCCATTGTAAGATGTTAACATTGTTATTAGCCAGCCAATTCTTCATACTCTTAGTAGTATGCTTGGGATCATTGTCTTGCTTGAAGATCAAATCAGGAGGAAGCCCAAGATTCTCTACAGAAAGCGATGAGTTTTCGCTTAGGATTTGTTGAAATTTTTATGCATTCATTCTACCGTCTATAATTGCTAGTTTGCCAAAACCTTGCATTGAAAAGCAGCCCCAAACCATGATACTACCCCCACCAAATTTGACACTTGGTATGGTGTTCTTGGGTGCATATGCTTCGCCGTCTTTCCTTCATATATGATTCAGGGAATTGCGACCGAACAACTCAATTTTACTCTCATCTGTCCAAAGAACTCTTTCCCCAAAAGAATTTTCCTTATCTTCATGCACTGTCGCAAATTAGAAACTGGCATTTCTATGACGTTTCAGATGGAGTTGTGTCTTTCTTGAGGAATGCGACATTATACCATCTCTGCGTAGTTCATTACTAAACATTTGCTTATTTAGGTTAACTCCTGACAAACTCAGATCATTCTGAAGGTCTTGTCTGATGGCCATTGGGTTATTTTGGATCTGTCGCATCGCATTAACTTTCTTCGTAATCTGGGAGAGATCTTTCTGGGAGCACCGGGTCTGCATTTGTTCTCAACAGTATTACGTCTTTTAAATCTTGCAATAAATGAACCAATTGTAGAAAAAAGGTATGTTCGTGTCACTGGAGATGTTTCTGTAACTTTTTCCATTGTTCCATAGAATAAGAATTAGCTCTTTTTGAGCACAAGTCATTTCCTTACGTCTAGCCATAATTAGAACCGTTATCAGTGAACAGTAACTGTAGAATGATCCAATTTTGAACTGAATGTTGCAAAAGGGTTACTGAGAATATTCAAGAACAGTTTAGACTCTTTTACTTTGAAGTACAACCAAAATCTACCATATTATAATGCAAAAATTGATACTGTACAAACCCTTTTCCACCATTCAAAATATAAAAATTTGCATAACTATCACTTATCGATGAATTTCTAATTTTAAATTGCAGATTCTGATTCTATGCCCCAAAATACATATATAACATTGTTATTCAAGGTTTTCATTCGCTATAAGTGAGAATAACAAGCATTTGTACGATCACTTATTCAACTCCACTGTATATATTTTTAAAATCTAATGTCCCCCACACCGCTAAAGAAAGAAAATGAAATCTCATGCTTTATTTTGAAAATTAATGAGAATAAGGATTTCAAATAAATGATACAGTTCAATAGCATTGTCATACATTGAGGCTATGACGAATTTATTCTTCTGTTTAAATTCTCATTTCTGACATAAGTGAAGAAGAGTTGTGACGTACCTCCAGATCTTTTCTGTTAATTCACCACAAAATATTAATTTACCGCACAATTAAAATAATTTATATTCACTAAAGTTTGCACCAAATTCTCCCAGGGCGTGGCAGTTTCATTGCACTCCAGTTGGCTTGATCTTTGCGATTACCCCAAATGTGGGCGACTTGAGTGCGCTAATTTCTAAATGTGGGATCTACATTCGCGCTCACTCCAATAAACACGCCAAAAACAGAGTTTATTTATTTATTTTTTAATTATGATTCCTTGGAATATCATTCGCACATACGAGATGTGAATAACTCCCCGATTTTTTGGTAAGTTTTCATTGTTGGACTGGAGCTGTTGCGAGGCAGACTAAACAAATTTTGATTAAAAAATTTTAATTTCAAAAGAATACCAAAATTTTAATAAAAAAAAAACAAACTTTGCTTTAAAATTTATTCTGAATGAATTAATATTTGCGATAACTTGACATTATTTGGTGTGAATTAAAAGAAAAGTTCCGTACCTCCAAACCTCTTTATAGCCCCGTGAATGCATAGAAGAGTTTGTTTTTTTTATAAAGTTGAAAATGGTTTGTGATTATCAACAGAGAGAATTTTTCTTTGTTTTCTTACAATAAAAAAAGAATTGATTCCTTGTATTAAGTATTGCTGTAGATAATTATTGGATATGGCTAACAAGAGCCGTGGAATGATTTTCTCAATAATTGTCGGTTAGTAGTAATATAAGGTTAATATAGTCGCTACCATTCAAAGTCGCAGATTGCATTTGTTTGGACTATAATTGGAATTAGCC
>OZ010612.1:34709182-34741682 GCA_963932145.1 Acanthosepion lycidas
TCTATCTATGTCGGTTCATATCTATCTATCTATCTATCTATGTCGGTTCATATCTATCTATCTATCTATCTATGTCGGTTCATATCTATCTATCTATCTATCTATCTATCTATCTATCTATCTATGTCGGTTCATATCTATCTATCTATCTATCTATCTATGTCGGTTCATATCTATCTATCTATCTATCTATCTATCTATGTCGGTTCATATCTATCTATCTATCTATCTATGTCGGTTCATATCTATCTATCTATCTATCTATCTATCTATCTATGTCGGTTCATATCTATCTATCTATCTATCTATCTATCTATCTATCTATCTATGTCGGTTCATATCTATCTATCTATCTATCTATCTATGTCGGTTCATATCTATCTATCTATCTATCTATCTATCTATCTGTGTCGGTTCATATCTATCTATCTATCTATCTATCTATCTATCTATCTATCTATGTCGTTCCACCGAGTAATCCATCTGTATGTCCGGCGGTCATAATGACATAACATTCCCAAGAATGCTGGGGTGTGCCGAGGTCGCCTTGACAAATCACCATCACATTATGCCTGGAGGCGCGTGGGTGCAACTTTTGTTTTGAAACACAGAAGTGGGAATAGTAGGGGGCCGAGCTGGAAACATTTCTTCTTCTTCTTCTTCTTCTTCTTCTTCTTCTTCTTCTTCTTCTTCTTCTTCTTCTTAAGGTAGCAACTATGACTAGAGAAATGTAATACAATACAGAAGGGATATTAAAAAATGCCTGTGTGATGACGCAGAACACCTTCAAGTCGCGACGCGAGAGAAAATTACAGTAATAATGGTATCAGAATAAACCTATCTTGGTAGGTGTGGAGAGATAAAATGAAGATCATAGATTGCACGGACGTATGTATGTTTGTATGCATGTGTGTACAGGGTGCGATAGATAAATTGTCGTCTAAGTTACGCAAAAATGAAAATATCACTGACATCGCATTTTAACAGATATATTTACCAAAATTACACAAAAATATCTTGAAATAATAAAGAGTAAATTTATTAAATAAAATCGCCATTGGCTTCAATCACGACCTCCAGATGACTTCGGAATCTCCTGTAACTCTTCTGGACGGTCTCTTTGTTTAAGTTGGTGAATATTGTCATAACAATTGCCTTCAGTTCATCTTTGGTTTTTACAAGGAGTTTGCGCTCCACACATAACAATCAGTCTGGGGAGTTAGGTAGCTAGATGTAAAGGGTGATGTGGTCGCAAAAATTGTTTGATAGCCATGAATTGGTTCTCCTGATGGTGCGGCATTGTGCAGAGTCCTGTTGCCAGACATAGGGTCTTCTAGCAGACACCCTCTTGACCCAGGGCAATACTACCTCCTCAAGGCACTTGATGTAGGCCTCCATGTTGAGTGTGAGGCCCTCACCAACATATTCCGTATTTCTTTTCTTATCATAACGATCAGAATGTGTTTCCCGAGCTATTCACCCAACTCTTTCCAAATGCACTGCACTATCCTCAGATTGACACCCAAACATTTTGAAATGTTAGTATTGGAGATTCCCGCACGAATGCCAAGAGGTACAGAATGCTATTCCCAAATATTTGGCAGAGTGAATTGCGTCATGGTGCTCTTTTACTCACAGACAGTGCCCAACTGTCACTACTATACTGAGCAGTAGACATAATCAAAAACAAACAACACCCATGCACGAAATTAAAAATATAAAATGGCGAAAATTTAACCTCTGTGTGTGTGTGTGTGTGTGTGCGCGCGCGAGGGGGGGTGTAATGGATAGCGGCTCAAAATGAAAAATCGGAAAGCCGAGTTCGAAATCCAGTTGAGGTCGTTGCATTCACTTAAGTGTAAATACCCTTGGTAATGGTATGAATCTATCTCTTCTCATCTCTCTCTAGCTATGGGTTAAATAGTAGTACAGACCATTCTCTTTATATTTGCTTGGTAACCAGTCTAGGAAAAGGAAAACTCCTGCTTCAGTGCTAATCTGGATATATTTCACATGTTTGTCTTTGAGATTTAGCTTTGTTGTTGTGAGTAGTTGTGGTGTTATGCAAGCTATATACGAATATAATCACAGCACAGACATAGCTTGTTAGTAATAGTCTTACTCATCTAACGAGTCGATATGTTTAATGTATGTATGTATGTCTGGGTGAAGATGTTTATCTAGCATGTAGCTATCTACATACGAACATGTATCACTCTCGAAAGATAATATATCAGCCTACATTAGTATATTTTCATATATACATATATATATATATATGCGTAAATAGATAAATAATTCCTTTTTTTGTTTCAAAATGAAATACGTACTCTCACAGAGATTTTTAAAAAGGCACAAAATCTAAATAAAGGTAAATTTTGAATTTATTGTGCATTAATCTCAAATTAGAAAATCAAAAGGGAGATCAAGAGCGATAAAGATAGGAAGATCGTATATCACCATTTTTTTAATCAATTCACCCCCAAGCAAGGTGATAAAGCCACTAAGACGCAAAGGTTTCCTAAATGTAAAAGAGTATGAGAAAAAAAGCATTATTAAGAAGAGATAACAATAAAAGAACAGGAATTAAGAAAACAGAAGATAACGATTGACATTGCATTTACATTTTTGAAGATCAAATTTAACTGGAAAGCAAGAAACCGGAAAATAGTTCCACAAGCAAGAATTGCGAGAGAAGAAACTGTTAGCATAGAACTTACAGTTACATCTAACCATTTCGATTGTAAAATGATGCCACCAATCTAGTACTGTGCTTAAATTCATAAAGTATGGGTACTAAAGAGGAAATTTTCATCAGAATAATTACCATGAAAATGTTTATCGAAAAGCGACAGGGAAGCTATGTTATAGTGGTAGGAAAGTGACTGAAGCCGAGATACCAGATCGTGACCAATAACAATGCAAATCCTTGTTTGTACTTTATCTAGAATCTCTAAATATATAGCAGATGTAACAAACCAGATGTGGCCGCAATGTTCAATGTATGGTCGATTGGTAGAATTATAAATATGTAAGACAGATTCTGTCCATAACAAATTCCTAGTACGACACGGGGAACCAATTTTCCTATCAGCAGTCTTAGCAATTGATTCTATGTAATCTTTTCAGTTCATGTCAACGGAAAACGTTCGTTCGAGAAATCGCACCGAGTCACTCTCCTGGAGGTTAGCGTCAGCCATATTGATGGAAGGCAAAAGGGTTGTTTCAGACGATTAAAGGAGAGCGGTCCTATTTCGGAGGTGTTAAAATTAACAAGCTATTCCTCGCCTAGGATCAGCTGCCAATTTAACATTATTGAGCCGATCAGATTTACTATTAAGACAAGAGGCAATAGTTGTGCCATCAATATAGATACTGATGACATTAGAAAGGTCTTGGACGAAAATTAAGAACAACGTACATCCAAGGAGAGATTTTTTGAACTACCCAGTAAGCTTTAAAATTTTAAATGTTTTAAGCATATATTATTATTTAATTTTAGGTATTTTGGCTTTATAGACTTACTGACAAAGATGCTTGTTGAGGAAAAGTTAGAAAATTACGAATAAATTTTAAATTTGCTATAGTTAGCGCTCATATTTTTTGATAATGTTGTACATGGACGTCCGTATTTACAAAAAATTAGCAATACATTTTAAAATACTGGGGGTTGATAAATTGTAGTAAGCTTTTCCATTTATGATTATTAAATATGGTTTTAATTAAACAACAACAATATCACTTGACTGATAATTAATGCTGGATTTTAAAAGATTTAAAAGTTTGTGATTTATTCTAAGTAAAAGTTTAAATAAATGAAAATAATTCTGGTAAAAATTCGTTATTTATGGAAAACAAATAAAATTTCATAAAATTGAGGTGGGGATCAGATGTAAAAAAATAATTTTTACTAAGATTTTCTAAAAACAAAAAAAAAATTTTAATTTAAAAAAAAAAAATTGTTTAAATCCATTTTAGAACCTTCGAAATTCTGTTTAAAAACTTGCACCGGGGGTGGGGATAAATTATTATAGGAAAAATGAGTTTAAGGTCATTTCGTCACTCGTAAAAAAAAAAGCTACCTAAAATTTCTTCCTTCAAATTTTAAAGAATTTCAATCATTTCAACTACAGTTTTTCAAGAAAAAAAGGTGCGAGATCTGTTTCTTTCTTTCTTTCTTTCATTTTTTTTTTTTTTTGTGATCACCTATTTCGAAAATCACCAAATGTGTAAACAGTAGAAAAATACAGTAAACAAATAAGTCAGTCCAGAAATACGCCATATTGCAGGCTGACTCAAGACAGTGTCGACACGTGACACCTAGCGGAGTAATACACAACTAAATCCAATTCGCGTGCCACATTAGAATTCCAGCCTTTTAGGGAGTGCCTTCTCATAGATGACTCAGATAGTGTAATTTAGAATAAGTATCTGATCTGAACAGATATGTTATGACTCATCCAAACACTATGCTGGTATAATTAGATATGCCTCTTTAAGAGTATATATATATATATATATATATATATATATGCTGTTTGACTGAAAAGAAAATAGACTTGCTGTGCTGTATGAGCTCGGGTGAGGTGAGAGAGGGATAAGCGGATTGTGTTATCCTATAACATCATATCTTGGAAGTGTCTAACTATAATCTTAGTTTTCTGCAGCCATTTCATTTTTTCACATGTTTTGTAGGAGGACAAATCGTACATGCTTCACCACGACAATGCATCTGCTCACAATGTCTTGAGCATCCGGCAGTTCCTGGCCGAGAAAAACCTCGCCGTACTGGAACAATCTCTCTATTCACCTGATCTTGCTCCGTGTGAATTTTTTTCTTTTCCCCCAAGCACAAAGGCATTATAAGGGGACTCGTTTTGAAAGTGTGAAGGCCATGAGGGCCATAATGACGGAGCTGAGTGGGGATTTAGAGAAGAATCCTCCCAGGGATGCATAGAAGCATTATAGACAATGGTGGAAAATGCATTAGACTTGAGTGGGATTACTTTGAAGGGGAAACCATGTGATTTGTTGTTTAGAATTAAAATATATTCTTTGTGAAACCAGTCCCGTTACTTTTTCAGAGAGATCTCATATATATATATATATATATATATATATATATATATATATATATATATATATATATATGTGGGGTTGCGCGCGCGCGCGATTGCGTGTGTGTAATTTTAATACGTTGTTTGATTATTAATCTTTCCATGGTTGAAATTGCCAGTCTTAAGTTGTTAAATATGAAAGAAAAAGAAAAAAATCATTTGACGCTTAAACTTAATTCACATTTAAAATCGACCCAAGTTATTGGAACACCATATATATATATATATATATATATATATATATATATATATATATATATTAGGTTGGTGCAAAAATAATGACGTAATAATGTCGTATTTTGACGTATTTTTTAACGTCAAAAAACGACATTATTACGTCATTATTTTTGCACCAACCTAATATATATATATATATATATATATATATATATATATATAATTGCGTATTTGGACAGCAGTCCTTTTTTTATACAAGTTTCATTAAAAATGGCTAACAAAGTACTACGAATAAGTTTGTATTTAGTTTTTCTTGTGTTCTTTAATTTTCTTTTCTACTGGATATAGCTTATGCAGAAATTACCCGAATGTCTCTATATGTCCGAGCGCTTTCGGCTATACTTTTAGCCATTATAAAGAATGATTTTACTTTTACTTTAAAATGAATGTAAGGATTGTTTTATGTATGCATCTAGAGTTGTAATATTCCTAGCATTCGCGTAAGTGTTAGCCTTGCACACATTCTTCAAACTGTGTAAATATGGGTTTGTTTCATTGAATAAAAGTTACGTTTATTTATTAGTAATTTTCATGTTTTGTTAAACGAAGCCTTTGCTAGCTGCAATTCTATCCGAAGTTAGTCTTTCACATATTCTAAAAGTGTGTATGTTTGTGTTTTATTAATTTCTTCTATTGATCTGTGAGGAAATTGTCCAGCATTCACTGCCATATAGGAGGATTGATATTACATAGCAGTTCAGCACTGTTTTCTTTGTTTCTCTTACTTCAAGTCTCCTCTTCATCTGTGAGGAAATTGTCCAATATTCACTGCCATATACGAGGATTGATATTACATAGCAGTTCAGCACTCTTTTCTTTGTTTCTCTTGCTTCAAGTCTCCTCTTCATCTGTGAGGAAATTGTCCAGCATTCACTGCCATATAGGAGGATTGATATTACATAGTAGTTCAACACTCTTTTCTTTGTTTCTATTGCTTCAAGTCTCCTCTTCATCTGTGAGGAAATTGTCCAGCATTCATTGCCATATAGGAGGATTGATATTATATAGCAGTTCAGCACTCTTTTCTTTGTTTCTATTGCTTCAAGTCTCCTTTTCATCTGTGAGGAAATTGTCCAGCATTCATTGCCATATAGGAGGATTGATATTACATAGTCGTTCAGCACTCTTTTCTTTGTTACTCGCAATCTTTTCCTTTTTCTTAGTACTTTGCTTAGTTTTTGAAAGGCATTTTTTCTATTCCAATGCGCCTTCGGAATTTGGAGTAACATTTTCCCCTAGCATTGATCTCCCACACTCTTTATAAAATGGGTAAGATTGTGTAATGAAAAGAACACGTTTATTTATGAAAATATTTACTTTTTTTTTTTTGCTAGAAAAGGCCTACCACATTTTTCCCACCGCTGCAGAGTTTAGAGTTAAAAAGTATAAATAAAAAAAGACAGCTTTGTTGCGAAAATTTAGATCAAAATACGTTACAGTTGTAGAGGCTTCATGTTTCATGTCGCTTTCATAGTTTGGCCGACCGTCGAGGCGCCACAAACTCATGACTGACGTAGGGATGTCGGGGCTCTGGAGAAGGGAAATGCCTTTGATGTCTGACAGCTACATTCTACCTGGCAGAGTGGACGGGTATCACTACTCCCAATTCGTCTCCTAAATCTCTCCCGTGTTGGTTCCAAATGCTGGCAGGCTAAATGACGCGAGGGAATGATGCAAACACGGTACCAGTGAACGAAAACATCTGCAAAGCAAACCTAACCAGCAAAGAGTTTCGCTATTTACCACCTCCCAACTGTGTTCAAGGTGCGACACTAGGTTAATGCCCATACAGGCCCGAAACAAAAACTGCCCACTTCTCACAACGATATTTACCAAATCTCCCTACTTAGGGCAATGGGGGGGGGGGTACTGCCGCATATTTGTTATCCCCGGATCTAGGCACAGGAATTCTTAGATGAATTTCAATAACTATTCTGACCAAGGGGAGCCAACTAATTAAAAGATATTGGTTATTTTTTGTTTTGTTTTTTTGTTTTTCATTGACTGATGTTTTTTCTACAGCTTATCAATTACAGGTTATTTAAAGACAGAAAATATTTTTACATTGTAAGAACATTTTTGAAGATAATTTTGATTAAAATCCTATTGTCTTGCGGCAAGGGGTGAGCCCAAACATTAGTATAGGAATTTTTAGAGTCTTTTTTGGCTTTAAAAACACATTGTTTTGGAAACTTTCTACTATTTTAGAAAATAAATAAATAAATAAAAACCTCCTTCCAATCAAGTGAATATATCGAATCTGTGTCTTGAATTGGAACTCGGCTCTCCGATTAGCAATTATCATTAAAAATTACATCACCCGCACATCCTGGTGTTCCCAAACAGCTACCATCTAGGTACTAATCCGGCTCGAAGTTGCTGTGATATCGTCGTAACAATCAACGTGTCTTTGGGTGTTGTCAAGCGTGGAGAGGAATTAACTTCACCCACCTTAGAGGTTCCACATGAGGAACATGACAACTATCCATTGGTACACACACGGTTTAGAAATGAACATTAGCAAATGCGGGTGTTGGACTCAAATTGGTAGATTATGTAGCAGTAAGGGTACTACTTAAATTTAGTGGTCCGCTCGTAAAAAAAAAACGGGAAAAAACCTTTTGGGAAATATTTTTTTAGGCCTTCCTTAGACCACAATATTTATATTGATACAGTATCAAATCGATCCCTGACTTTTACGCGGTTATCAGAAATTAGAAGTTTTGGCAATCTTGTATCTTCATGCCAGCAACAACAACAAAAAAAGTGTCAAAAGGACAGTTTTTCCCTTGACACCGCCATTATTTTAACTACCTTCACTCCTCGGTAATGCTTATTATTTTAAAAAGCGATGATTAGAATGTTAATAAAACCTAAGCATATGAAAGTTAATTTATACATTTTCAAAAATAATAAACACTATTTATTTATTAGATTGTTTATTGTAATGGTCGGCAAAACATCGGCTAATTGTCAATTGATTTGCAAAATGATAAATAATAAGGATTTCATTACAGTTGGTTCACATATTTTAATAATTTAGTAAACGTTTATAAATTTATGAATTTTTTTATAAATTGCTAAATAATAAAGATTGTATTGCATTAGATTTAGTACAATTGTATTAGTTTTTAGAATCTTGTAAATATAAAATTATTTTGTAAATAAACTAATAAATAAATACTGTTTAATATTTTGTTGTAAAAAATGTATAAATTTACTTTCATTTTATGTTTGAATTTTATTAAAATTCTAATCATCGCTTTTAAAAACAATAAACATTGCCGATGAGTGAAAGTAGTCATAATAATAGCGGTGTTAAGGAAAAAACGTCCTTTTTACATTCTGTTTTGTTTTGTGGGGGGTGCGAAGGTCCAAGTTTGCCGAAGTTGGTTTTAAAATCTCATGCTTTAAACCGTACTTACGTCATTGATATCTATGCAATCGTCATTGATATCTGTGCATTCGTCATTGATATCTGCTTACGAAAACAGGTTGTTTTTAATTTGAAAAGTAATTTCATTTAAAAATAAATAACATGCGGATATATACGTTTTCTTATGTTTCATTTTAAGAAAATATATTAAATATGCAATTGTTTGGCAAAATAGTTTTTTGACGATTTTTGTCGTTAAAGAACAGATGTATACATTTTTAAAGTAGTATCACTTTTTAATTAAAGAACAGAAATTCACATAAATTAAGAAAATTATAAAAAAAAATATGCAGATATCGATGATGCTAGTAAATTTTCAAGGTGCACCATTTGTAAATAAAGTACAGATAATTCTGTAAAAGACAGGGATCGATTTGACACTCTATCAATATTATAAATTAGCAATATTTCGGCATTCCTTAAGCCCAGACAATTGTCAGAATCGAAAAATATTGATTTCAGAAGTGAGGGTCCTGTTCATAGCATCAAATGTGAAATCGATACCTGACTTTTACAGAATTATCTGCATTTTATTTTTATTTACTAACGCTTTACCTTGAAAATGTGCTAACATCATTGATATCGGCATACAAAATCATATTTCTTTTAATTTACAAAAAGATTTATTTTAAATAAAGAATAGACAGGTATGTTTTATTTTAAGAAAATGTTTTAGATAAGCACTTGTTTGGCAAAATATTTTTCTTTTTACATTTTTTATAAAAAGATTTTCGTTGTTAAAGGACAAACAGAATACAAATAGTGTCACATTTTAATTAAAAAATAAAATTTAGGTAAATTAACGAAATTATCAAAAAATATATGCCGATATCAGTGTAAGTATATTTTCAAGATACGATATTTGTAAATAAAAAATTAAGAGCAGATAACTCTGTAAACATACTGTTATTAATATATTAAATCAATTTATATATAAAAGTATAATCTTTATATTATCCTTCCTTTAAAGTTTAGAGTAAAAGGGACGCTAACTTACATCACTTGATTTCGTTTTCTGCTTGTTTTAGAGTTGTTTTATATTTTTAGTATTTTAATATGGCGTAGATTACTGTAGAAATTCCAATTCTCTGTTGTAACAACTGTTCCGAAGTGAAATTGCTCTATGATCCACCAAATTATTAACCTGGACCCAAAATTTGCAATTTTTTTTATAGTGGATCCCCAGTAACGTTACGTGGACGCCCAGGGTCCTTATGTAGCCTGGTTGCGAACCACTGATCTAAAACATGCTAATCTACAAAAAATATTTCCCCTGAAAATTTCCCCAACTTTTTACTAGTGAACCTGTCTATTTATGTAGTGACACATTAAGTATAAAGGGGTCTGCTTGCTCGCTTTTGGAAATCAGCATTAAAAACTTCAGCTTTTACTTAAACTTAAACCTGTGGAAAAATATCTCATTCTGTAATCTACTAGACAGGATGCGACCTTCATAAGGTTGACAATGTGAGTAATGACTTTTTTTATGCTGGTGTTACCTGGTTATGTAACATAATTACAAGCGAGTTGATCACCCACTTTCTCAATCACTCATACTCTTCCCTATCAGACTATACGCCATACTAATGAGGAGATGTTTTGTTAATATATCTTACGAAAGGTCAAAACGTTGGAAGAATTGGTTTCATGGTTTTGTCGTTGGCAAAAGATCAAAGTTAACGGAATCAATGTCAGGTGGAATTCGAACTCGCTTCACCGATTACCGTTATGCAACAGTGCACCACAGCACGTCGTCCAAAATTATCTTCGCAAAGTAGTTCTTTGCCAAAGGGTACACTTTTTTTTACATACCTTTTATATATATATATATATATATATATTCATACACGTTTCATTAAATAATATAGACAAGTGTTGTCTATTTATTTTATGTAAACTTTTTTCGTAACTTCTGATAAGTTTAATAACATTACCGTTGAAATAAGAAAGAAATTCACAATAGTGATCCATATTTTTTAATACAATCTAAGCTTTCGGCTTACTTAAGCCATTATCAAAGATGTCAATTACAACATATTAAGCAATATACGGACAAGACAGTGATGATAGTCTGTCAATGTTTACATAAAAGATTTCTAAGCAATGATAAACACGCGCATATAAGACGCTAGAAGCGAAAATCGCACCGCATCTCATGACGTCACACATGACCACACGAGAGTGAATTGTAGAAGTATGGAAAGCCGTTGGTATAAACCAATGGCTTCTGTTACCAATTATAGACATTTAAGAATATTTGTAGAGATGCCATAATTGATTTTGTTTAGGTTGGGTTTCAACTGTTTGATATATATATATATATATCAGTTGCACCCCTGATGATGATCTCAGAAATAAATGGAAAGTACTTGGGAAATAAAAGTGATTCTCTAACTGTTACACTGCATTTCTTGCCTTATTTAATAGTAAAATACGGAAAAATATTCGTGAATATGATAAGATTATGATAAAAATAAGCAGATATAATATTTGTAATTTATTCAGTCATACATGCTAAATAAAGAATTTGCTGCCTAAATACACAAATTTAAATATTTAAATTATTTGCTCTGGATTTACATTGAGCTCTCTGGATTTACCCATACAGATTACCTAGTTTTTCATAAAGTATATATATATATATATATATATATATATATATCCTGATTACTTTTTCCTTTTCCTCTCATTATTAATGTTTCTGTTCCTAATTCTTCCAGACACTGTAACCCCTTGTGTCTTAGTGGCTTTACTCTCTTGCATGGAGTGATACCGTCGATTAAAAAACAAAAAAGTAAAGCTGAAAGGGGTATGGTTGGTAATATTATGTAGTTCAAGTGTAAGTAGAAAATTACAGTCAAACATCTTTTTTCCCCAACAACTGCTACTTTATGGAACAGATCCCGCAGGATACTTCCCCGGAAGCTACAATCTTATCCTCTTCAAATTAAAGAACAATCCTTATCTATCCTCCTTATCCGCATAATCTTCATTTCTTACTTCCTCCTCTTTCATTCACATCATGCACCTCATTGAAGAGTAACGATCTACCTTGTGTGACGTGATAACTGCTATTGTGTTAAAGAAGAGGAAGAAGGACTAATCTCACAGTTCGGAACATTGTTTTCTTTCTTTCTTTCTTTTTTTCTTTCTTTCTTTTTTTCTTTCTTTCTTTCTTTCTTTTCCCCCGTTCATTCTGACCAGTTTATTTCGTGTATACATGCGGCGAATAGTGACAGGGGAGAGATGTATTTCGCTACACCATTAATCAGTGGACGGACGCTTGACCCTGGATTTCATACACGTCAATCCCGTGGCTGATCACGTGACCACTGAGAGACGCCGAGACGCCAAAATTCAAGAATTGGCAGTTGGAAGATAGCGAACGAAAGAGACGAGTTGCTTCGCGTATACTTGCGGGCAAATGCTGACGGTGGAGAGATGTATTTCCCTACATCATTGACGACATCGGTGGATGGACGCTTGATCCTTTGATTAAATACATGTCAACCACCTGGTGGATCAGGTGACCACTAAGAGATGCCGAGGTGCCAAAATTCAAGAATGATAGCGAACGAAAGAGACGGACGTCAGTTCCTGCGTTGTATATGTCTAGATGAACAGACGAGGCAGTAATCAAGAAAACTGTGAATTAACCAATTTTATCCATGAATTATGGGATATATCTCGAGCAACAACTTCGATGACTGTAGCATTTGCTAAACGGATAATGATCATTGAGATTATCCACGAATCCGAACATTCTATTGTTATGAACTCATCACTCGGGTCCGCTCTTTATAAGAACATTCGATACATTGACACTAAAAGCACAGATAAGTAATACATGAATTCTGATGACACGATTGAATCTCTGTAGTATATGACACATTCACTACATGACACCCAAATAGACTATTTCTTTTTTTTACCTTCTCTTTCTGTTCTCATATATACATGTTATTAAACTGTTTATATATTAAATTAACTTCATGTGTTCGCTGTCGACCTTCTTTTCACTGATTATTGTATTTTGTGTGCCCTGTTCCTATCCTGCAGATAACCCTTGCTTATAGGAATCCGGATCATCTCCTAGGTCAAATCTCATATTCAGGCTTAAATATAAATTTAATTTTTGTCTGTGATATAATTTGCTCTCGTACGTGACACTTGAGTGACTCTCGAACTTTGAAATGGATAAATTTTAGTATAAAAATAATAATAATAATGTTGTATCTACTATAATCTCAGTGAGTACCTTTCTTTTTCAAGCCTTATGGATTGGCGCTGCAGAATCGCAAACAAAGAACTGTACAAAATAATAGAAACCACACCATTTGAGGACTTTTAACAGCAGCATCAATTAAATTAGATGTCACAGTAAAACTTGAGTAGATAATAATGGCATTATCATGATGTTGATCTTCCAGAATAGTTCAGACATAAGGTTAGGAAGGAAACTCTCACCAATACTGGAAAGAGCGATATCAGTTATTATAGTTGAGAAACATCAAATGTACTCTCTAAAACAACTAAATAATGTCGGCTGAAAATCAATTAAAAAATTACGGTTATTTACGTTTCGGGTATAAAACTGAAGCTAGCAAATATAGATTCGTAAATATCCCAACATTGTGCATACCTTAACTCAAAGATGGCTCAATCAATGCGTCCTCCGTAACCGAAACGATAAAGGCATGTTCCAGCCTATAGAAACGGTTTCACTGCTGGAAAAGGAGATATAGGTTGGACTCCTGTCGGAGGCACAATCTTTGATTTCTAGACCGGTTGTTATTAATGTCCCTGTTAAAAAAAATAAAGAAAACGAGGACTCAAATCCGTGTAAAATAATGTTTATAGTAATAAGAAATTATATATGGATATATTTGTCTATATCTGAGATGAGGTATTGTAATTATTTACATTGTTCAGGCCGCGGTCCTCAGCTTTGGCAATATGGCAATAAAGATGAGGACAACAGTCCAAACAATGTAAATACTGGATATATTTATATCTATTTTCGATAAAATCACGAGCTAATATAATTTATATATTGTTATCATATTAATATTATCCATATTACTAGCATAATGTTAATTTTATATAGGTACCTCCACTTTTTCACGGGAAAACAGCATAGCCTAATGAGAAAGGCCACAGACTTAACGAATATGAAGTTTTATCGTCAAAATGTTTATGTTATTATTAAGATGAAAAACCAAAATATTTTTTAATTATTTTTTGAAATTTTTTAATCCTTTCTAACATGTTCGAAATTTTGGTTAAAGTCTTCTTTTGTTTACGTCATCGCGGAGGCATTAAAATAACATTGATTTTTTGTTTGTTTGGTTTTTTTTTGGGGGGGGGCGCTTTTTTTTCCGTTGAAAACACATTGGTTTTGAAATTCTTATAAAAATAAAGTAATTTTTATATCTACCAGAAGTGTGTTAATTTCTCGACCAAACCCACTTCTCAAAATGAGTATTTCTAGGATTTGGGGATATTGGTAAGGCCGAAAATATTTAAGCGCGCCGCTGTATTATGAGTGATAAGAATCAGAATGCAGCTGTTGGGCTTTTCACCAATCAGAGATACTTTTAATTCTTTACCGCACCTCATATCTCTTCACCATTTTATGACGCGGCATCTGTTCGTTTTTATCAATATGTCTGCATATCTATCTATTAAATCTCTTTTTTTTCCCAACGTATCTCCATGTGTCTATTTCTCATTTCCCTGATTCTTTGAATCTAAAACATGTTTTGACGATTAAGTAGGATCTCATTGATTGACTCGATTTAGCGATACTCAGTCATCTAGTGCTACTCTACAGAAAAGGCATCGCGTGGAATTAAAACAAAATCTTTAAAACTGATTGATTTTATTATGTCCTGATTAAAGTGAAATCGTTCTAAACCAATAATTTTCTTTCATCCGGTGTGCCGCGGGCCACGTAATTTCGCAACTCACTTGTGTACCGCGGCACACTGGTGTATTACGGCTCACTAGAGTTTCGCGGCTCACTGGTGGGTCGCGGCTCACTGGTAGGCCGCGGCTCACTGGTGGGCCGCGGCTCACTGGTGGGTCGCGGCTCACTGGTGGGCCGCGGCTCACTGGTGGGCCGCGGCTCACTGGTGGGCCGTGAGAGGATCGTAGGTATGCCCTAAAATTTTTTAAATGTCATTAATTAAATAATTTTCGAAATGTGCCCAAAGCGCAATAAGTGTTCATATCATTGCAACAACTCTAAGTAGAAGCTTTATTTTACTAATTCAGCTTTAGTGTTGAAAAATGTCTATTTTATTGGGATGGATGGTTACAACCGGGAGGAAAGATGGGATGTGCTTATTTTATTACTGCATTCCCACCGCCAGTACTTTTTTTTATTCATATGAAAGAAAATCCTTTAAATGACCCGGGAATCTTGCGCCGGATGGCTTGACCTTATCTTCATTTGCATGCCGTCTTGATTTTATGACTATTCGTTTGCAGTTAGACGTTAAATTTTCGAAGAGTGCCGGGTAAAGCATGTTAGCCTTTGTTAGTCCAGAATTTCTTGGGCTTCTTCCTCATATGTGGCGGCATCTGAGAAATATTCGTTGATGCTAGCTGATACATATTGTGCCAAGTAACTTAACCTGTTGGGTGTTCCGTCGCAACATTCCTCCAAAAAGTTTTCAAAGGTTTTTCAACACTGATGGTACTCTCTCTTTCAGATTCCAGTGAATTCGGATCCATAGTTAGTTTGCCTGGGCAGAGTGTACGTTCCATTTTCGCGATAGTAAATTAGTCAAATAAATTGTAATATAATCACAAGTCTAACGAAAGTAGCAACTTATGAAGCCTTATTTGCTCTAATTCAGCTTTAGTGCTGAAAATCGGTTATTTTATTGTGATTGATGGTTACAAGCTAGAAGGGAGATGTGATGTGCTTATTTTATTTCCACAATATCAAAATTAACACCTTTTTAAATTGATTAAATGGCAGACGATTGCAATTAAAATATTCAACAACAGATATTGCTTTCTTTTGTTTATCTCTTAAGGTTGAATTTCTAAATATTGCTAAAAAGCAATAGAAATACTTATTCTGTTCTCAAGGTCATATTTGTTCGAAGCAAACTTTTCTGCAGTGAACAACATTAAAAACAAAAATCGGCAATGACTAGAATCCTTGGAAGATTCCTGTCCAAAATTCGACCTTGAAAAGAATATATTCTAAACAAAATGGTAAACACGATACCTCATTAAATGTTAAATTCATAAACACAAAAATAAATAAATATAAGTTTTAATAATTTTTATTATCTTTTATTATAATCATAATAAATTGCTTTACTTGTGTAAATAAATAAACCATAAAAAATGTACTTTTTTTTACTATTTTTTTGATCATCATAATTTAAGAGTACCTTGGAAATTTTGCTATAGCTTCAAGTGCTGAGGTAAAAACGGTTTAAAAACATTGTCCAAACATATTGAAGTAAACTGAAATCGTTCCCAATAATCATAGAAGCTTTGTATTACGTGGGGTTTAAAAATACCATCGATATTTCCGTTCATGCTGTCTTTTATTACAAAGTAACAAAATAAAATCCCAGCGGACAAAATCCCAACCTATTATAACAAAAGTTTACAAAATCTTAGCCTCAAAAAAAAAAAAAAAAAAAATTAAACATTGAAAATTCAAGGAAATCTTACTTCAGATTTTAATCTCAACTTGAGACAATAATATCCACGATATACAATTATACTATATGTAAGAAAGGTATATTTATGTCGGATACTTCACGAGTTTATGTGTACGCTCTGTTTGCAGCAGAAATTCATATGTATATAGGCAGCAAATTCTCTTATAGGCATGTCTGATTGAATAAATTACAAACATTGTCTGCTTATTTTTATCATAATCCTTTCATATTCACGAATACTTCCCGTATATTACAATTAAATTTAATTGTATGAATATGAATTATGATAAAATAAGCAGTTTATAAATGTTTGTAATTTATTCAATCAGACACACACACACATACACACACACACACATACACACACACACACACACACACACACATATATATATATATATATATATATATACATATATATATATGTATGTATAAGTGCGCAGGTATGCAGAAAATAGAAAAGAACACGTTGGGTGCATAATCCGGAGATCCTTAGTATTTTTGTTTTTATTTTTAAGAAGACAGTGCTCCATACAGAACTAGAGCTTATATTATAATTTTTTTGTGTTGTTTATATATAATATAAGCTCTACTTCTGTATGGAGCACTGTCTTCTTAAAAATAAAAACAAAAATTCTAAGGAACTCTGGGGCGAGGAATCATATTTTTAAATAAGATATTATATATATATTTATTTATTCATTAAAGACATTTTTTATGTTTAACGTTCTTTTTATAGATACAAGTATTTAAGTAAATGCTCTGTTTATAATAAACAGGATTAAATAACATTTACCGGCCTGAATGTCCGAGAAATTTTCATAGAAAATATTCGTCCTTTGACAGGATTCGAACCTGCATCCTATACGGAACCTCCATTTAGCCGGGCGTGCCTAACCGATTCGGCCACAAAGGAGCATTCGGTTGGCAAGGTCGAATTTACTGCTTATAAACTTCAATCTTCCATGAATCTCGTACATTCATAACTGCTCATGGCGTATCAAATGTAAACAAATGACGTCATACATTAAGAAATGGACAAAGTCCGACAATTTATTTATTAAAGACATTTTTTATGTATAAAAAGAACGTTAAACATAAAAAATGTCATTAATTTTGAATTTATGTAAACACGCAATATATTCGCCAGATCGTATAGACCAATAGTTCTCAACCGAGTTAGATATGAACTCTGGGTGTTCTTGCAACATTCCTAGGGGTCCACACACACAAAAGAAAATAGCAAATTTGGGGTTCACGGTAATATTTTAGTGGTCCATACAACAATTTCACTTCGGAATTGTAGTTACAACTAAGATTTGGAATTTCTACAGTAATCTACACCATATTAAAAATAGAAAAACTATTCTAAAACTAGCAGAAAATGAAATCAAGCAATGTAAATTAGCGTCCCTTTTACGGATGTTTTGATTGTAAAAGTTGAAAGATGTATAAAGGATAATTAAAGGAAAATTATATAAAGATTATAATTTATTATATAAATTAATTTATATAATAAATAATAAATAATATTAATTTTAAATATTAATAAAATAAAATATTAGTATGTTAATATGAATTAATTAATGTAGTTATAGACTCGACATTTTGATAAAGTGTGAGCTTCGACTATCATTGACGTCAAAGGAGCTGTTCATAAAATGACACTAGCAAAGCAGCAACCACATAGATTCTCTTTCAATAAATTTGCACTTTTTTAAATTTATTAATTCCTCACATATTTTAAAATGGTTTATTGAGTTATTTTACTCGTGTCCAGAAATGTTTCATAGTATTTAGTTGTTAAATACAAGTTTATTTTTATTAAATTACTTTTCCTTCAAAATAAGCATATACATTTATTGTTTCTATAATCCAATTCCTACACTTATTTATTAGTAAAAATAAAAGAAGCTTTTATTTTTCATCGAATTTTTATATGAGCCCACCAAAAATATTTAAGGGCAAAAGTGGTCGATGGGTAAAAAAAAGGACAATATATAAATTGTCGCTACAAATACTTTCAATACCAACAATAAAAATGGATAGTACATGTAACTAGAAGATAATGCTATAACCAAAATGTTGGCTTTCCACTCTACCTTAAGCATAGGATTAGGAAAAAAAACTCCTATTGATACTAGAACGAGCAATAACAGTTGAAAAGCCTATTTTCCTGAAAAATTCTTTTTAGAGAAAGATTATATATATTTTAACCGAGAGTTAGCCTGTTTGGCCAATTAATGTTTCCTGCATAGACATAGCCAGAGCCGGTGCGTACTATCCCCAAACCCTCCGTCTTCTGATTGGGAGCCTCGGTCAATGCAATTTTGACCTACGCTATCCTATCAACATTTGCTTTTTTCTATTTACATTTATATACGTTTATAAATTATCCTAAGCACAACTGACTATTAAAGGAAGAAAAATCTTTGCGAATTTTGACGTCATTCTGGGTCTTTTTTTTTTCGTCCAAATCTATTCAATATTTTTCATCCATAATGTTGAATGTGTTAAATATTTTCAACTTTTTAACAAGAAGAATCTGAAGTTAATGTTAAAAATTGTCGTAAAACATTGTTGATTTATTTAAGATCGAATTATATATTACATGTCTCTGATTTGTATTTAGATACAAGGTATTTATTTCCAATTTTTCTAGTTGAATTATTCACCTATATTGAATATGATCCAAATATTGTAAATTGTAAATTTATATGAATACTAAATCAGTTATTTCGATATATGACTTATGAAGCAGATTTTTTTTCCCGCAGAAGGTTACTATTTCTTTCTGCAGTAGACCAGTTGCCACCCAAGGCTATAGAACCTGGTCTGTCCTACTATTTACCCATAGCTGGGGGTAGAAGAAAAGGATTCATACCTTTCCCGAGACTATTAGCACGTAAGTGAATGTAATAGATTCGACTGGAATTCGAACTCGGCTCTCTGATTCCTCAACCCGAGGGGTTATCCATTACTCCACGGTACAGTATGAAAATTATGATGCAGTAGAGTGTGTGTGTGGGGGGGGGATATCATAGATTCGGTGGGCCCCATTTCATAGATTCATTACTCTTTATGATATAGATGGCGACGTTATACCACTTACAATCTATCCTACATAACACAGGCTGATTTCCATGTGTCACCAAAGTATCGAAATTCACTTTGTCGGCTGTAATTTAAGTTTGCCGTTGAGAGCAAATTTATAATAAATGGTTTAAATTTCGAGAGGAAATTTTCGCTGCTTATCGGTCATCACTCTTTCTCTATTTTCTTTCACCACTTTCTCTCTTTATATTTTCTCTCCCTCTTTCTCCATTCACCCACTTTGTCTTTTCTTTTTCTTTTTTCTCTCTCTTTATCCATTTTTCAACATACTCTCCCTCTCTTTGAATTCTCTCCCCCCATTTTCTTTATCTTTCTAGTACTCCCTTCTTATCTCTGTCTTTCTCCCTTTTTTTTCTCTCTCTCTCTCTTTCTCAAATTTACCTCTTTCTTCTTTCTTTCTTCGCGCTTTCTTCTTTTTGTCTTCTCCCTCTCCATTTTCCTCTCTCTTTTGTTATTTTCGCTCTCCCTCTATATCTTTCTCTAGTTTATCTCTCTTTCTCTATTTTCACTCTGACTTTCATCATTTCCCTCTCTCTTCCTTTCTCCAAATTCTCTTTCTTTTCCCCATTTTCACTCTCTCTCTCTCTCTCTCTCTCTCTCTCTCTCTCTCTCTCTCACACACACACACACCAATTTTCACTCTACCCTTCTCCATTTTCTCACTCGGCATTTTTCACCTTCTCCCTTTCTGAGTCTGTCTATATTTCTGAGATGAGGTATTATGTACACTATTTACATTATTCAGACTATTGTCCTCATCTTTGTCGCCATATTTATTACAACGTTTCCGCCCTTCAGTATCTGTCTATATTTCTTAGATGAGGTATTATATACACTATTTACATTATTCGGACTATTGTCCTCATCTTTGTCGCCATATTTATCACAACGTTGTACGCTCCGGCCTTCTTCAGTTGGTTGGAATGTCGAACTGAACTATTTATTTCACTCACTGGGGTAAACTGTTCTAGTTCCACGTGCCATGTTTGATGGATGTCAGTTATCAGTGATCTCCTGTTAATTTCCCTCTGAAAGTTCTCCACTGCCTTAACCGGGTATTGAACTCACACTCTTTGAGTCCTGTCACTTTGGATCTAACCAACGCCTTTATCCACTGTGCCATGTCTCCTTGAGGACATTTTCAAAGAGTGTGAGTTCAATACCCGGTTAAGGCAGTGGAGAAACGTTGTGATAAATATGGCGACAAAGATGAGGACAATAGTCCGAATAATGTAAATAATGTTCTCCCTTTCTCTTTTCACTCTCCCCATTTTCAACTTTTTTCTGTTTCTTCTTTATATATCTCTCTTTGTTCTTTTTCTCTGTCTGCCATTTTCAATTTTCACACCCTCCTTTCTTTTTCCCTTTTGAACATTTTTCCCCTATTTTCTTTTTCTAAATTTTGTCTCTCTCTATTTAGTCTCTCTCTCTCTCTCTTCATTTACTCTTTATCTCTGTCTGTCTATTCTCTCTCTCTTTCTTCATTGTCTTTCTATTTTCACTATTTTCCCTTTCTCTTTCTTCCTCTATTTCCTCTCACTCTCTTAGCATCTTTCCCTCTCTCTTTCTCCATTTCCTCCCACTCTCTTTTTCTCCATCCCCCTCTCTCTTTTACATGTAAGAACATTTTCAGAATAATTTTGATACTTATGTTTAGAAATGTGAGGGTTTTTATTTTCATCTTTTAAAATATTTTCTTGTACATCGATTATTTTTGTTCCAGAGTTTTCTATAGGTTGACTCAGAAGGTAACATATTTGTTGCGGCTTCTTCCTGTAGATATCCATAGGGGTGTGGTTTGCTCATTCATCGTCTTTTGCCAGCAAACTTTCGTGGAATGCCAGTGACGCAACCTTTTTTTTTATTCTGTCTCGCAATAAGACAGGGAAAAATGAATTCTAACGAGAAGAAAAAGAAAATGAGTTCATGCTTTTCCAAGCGGAATTAGCAGAAGTTAAACCTAAAAACACTCAGTCGAAATTCGAACTCATTTTAACGATTCCTTAACCGGAAGTCTTCACTAAATCCATATCCGTAACATTAACTAAGAGACCAAGAGTAAATGAATGCAAGCTTCATCGGAAAATGAGCCATATAACTAAATATAATTAAACTAAATAATACAAATCCTGATGAATAAAGCGCAAAGCAGAATTATATCGGAAACAGGATGTGAACAATGCGGCTTTGTCAAGGACACCAGAACAAGACATGCGACATTCTTGAATGATAGAGAGAGCAATACAAATGCAGAACGATGTGCACTTATGTCTACAGATTAGGCAACAATATGACAAAGTGCAGCACAAGGATCTAGTTGAACTGTTAGGAAAACCCTATTTGGAAAGGATGCTAGAATAATCCAGAACTTATACTGGGGAGAAAACCGCCTGCATACGGATAGAAAATGAATTATGTAGCTACAAAATAACAGATAAGAGCTTAAGACAAGGATGTGTCGTTCAGATTTATTCAACATGTACAATGACGCTATCCGAAGGGTGCCTGAAAACCTACAAGGACTTATTATCAGTGTGCGTAACCTTAACAATATAAGATTGACAGATGACACTATGTTGATAACTGACACTCAAAGAAAACTTCAAAACCTCAGGGTAGTAAAAGAAAGCGAATAAGAGTGATTATCAACTGAACGAAGACAGCAAGTATGGCCATCAGTAGGAGAAAAGTCCCAACATGCGAATTACAGATTGTAAAGGTATTAAGCCTCTTCGTCCCCCTCGGTTATGGGTAAATAGCAGGACAGACTGGGTTCTATAGCTTTAGATGGCAACTGGTCTAGGAGAAGGACAACTCTGAATTCAAAACCTGCGGAGTGTCGTTTGGGGACCCTGTGAAACATAATGCACCAGGTCTCTGTATTCGGCCCTTCAAAAAGTGTGGTGGATTCTGCACAAAGCTTTCACCACATCATATGTGCTGGTGTCTGGCTGTCAGTTCCCAGGAAACGAGCTGCTTGATCCTCATACGTCGAATACGACGGGTGAGTCCACACACACACACACACACACACACACACAGACACGCACACACACACACACATATATATATATATATATATATATATATATATATAATTGTAGTGATGTTATAAGATGCATATATTATAATTTTGAATATATATATATATATATATATATATATATATATATATATATATACAGTGTGTTTCGAAAGTCTATGTCTAAGAATTCTTATATCATGAACTACACATGGTAGCATGATTGAACTGGTACTATTTAAAAGCTAAAAGTGTCAAGTTTTCTGTTGATTTAATTTTAATGTAATTAACCCTCGCAAGAAAGGTTGGAAGGAGACACATTTGAGACTCTTGTTTTTAGCGATGAGGCAACCTTTCATGTTAGTGGAAAAGTTAACAAGCATAACACACCCTCATCAGGAACTGAGAACCCTTATCTAACTCTTAAACATGTGAGAGATTCCCTTAAGATAAACGTGTTTCGTACCATGTTAAAGAAATATATATATGGACCATTCTTCTTTGAAGGAAAAATGAATAGTGAAGCGTACCTTGCTATACTGCAAAATTGGTTGATGGGATATTGCAAGAGGAGAAGTCTGCAGACTTCATTTTCCAACAAGATGGAGCACCACCTCACTGAGCCTAAAAGTTTGACAGTATCTGAACATCATTCTGCCTGATAGATGGGTCGGACGTCCCAGACAGTCTAATTGCGTGTTCCTGCGATGGCCACCTAGGTAAAATTCGCTTTGATAAAGTCCGAGTGCCAAAACGCGTCGGCTAAACTAAGTATATATAAGTATATATATACACACAAAAGGTTTCTTATGTAAATGAATTTCAAGTTCCTCAAAGATCCTTATCACCAGTCTCCGCTTATGTCAACATCCTAGTCCAAAATGACCCCAATTTTTACAACTTTTTCTTTCACTTCTTACTGTGACCCATTTTATTCTAGTCTTAGTTTTTTATTTCAATGTTTTTATTTTTCTAGAAGGATGTCTTTCCCTTTCTATTCAAAGTAAAAATCACTTTATCCAAACCTATAAATGTCGTTTTGTCTCCTTTGTAACAACAAACTTTCTTTTTTCTTGTTTTTTTTTTCGTCCCTTATTTATTTATTTGTTTATTTATTCGTTTTTATGTTCAATTCCTTCCTTTCTTCTTTCCTCCTTTCCTTCCTTTCATCCTTCCCTTACTTCCTCCCTTCCTTCCTTTCTCCCTCCATTCCTTCCTTTCCATCCTTTTTCCTTCTTTCCTTCCTTCTTTGTTCTTTCCTTCCTTCCTTCCTGCTTTTATTCCTTCCTTCCGCTTCCTTCCTTCCTTCCTTCCTTCCTTCCTTCCTCTTTAATCGAACGTGTTTTTCTTTCTTTAATTTATTCCACCATTTTACTTTTTCCCTGTCTTTCTTCAAGCATTTTCTTCATCAAGACGAAATGTTCTACTATTCATATAAGAAGGTGTTTCCCAACCTGTTTAATCAACGGCACACCTAGGAGCAAATGAAAATATCACGGCATACTTAGCAAAATTTTTAAAGGGTATACATTTAAATGTTATGAAATAAAACCATAGATTAAAAAAAAAAATACACACACACACAAAATATGAACTTTATTTCAATGTTTCTATTCAACAATTTGTTCAGCTTATTTAGTGTGAAACCTGTGCCTCGTGTTTTCCCGATTACTTCAATGCTTGGTCGAATGTGCGATAAGCAGACCCCCATTTCTTCTTCTTCAGTTGAGTGTAGTCTTCTCCCTTCTTATTTTTGATGTTATTTAGAGTTGAGGAGCTTAATTCACATAAATAAGGAGTAATAAATAAAAAATCTAATAAAACTGATAAAGCCTTTTTAGCTAATGCGGGAGAATCGCTTTGTATTTAAATCCAAAATGTATCATTGGGTGCCGTCGAATGTTTTTTTGTTTGAGGCTTCGATTACTAGAAATTCTAGCCAATTCTTCTTCTTCTCATAACTGAAGTCCAATATTAAAATGGAGCATTTATTAAGGGATTTCGAATACAATCATACTTTTCAGTGCCCATTGATGGAAAATAATAGTCGATGTTTTCGTCGAGCGCATTCAGATGGGTAACCATAATAGGGATCATTTCTTTAATGCAGGTAGTTATGCATTGAAGGAAGCATATCAAAATGACCCGACTTTGCTCTATTTTTCCAAATTACGAGGGCAAATTGTTGAAGTGAGAATATTTTCGTCTTTACCTTGCAGGCTACTGTTCGTATTATTTAGCTGCTTAAATATCTCGCGGCACACTTAAGAGGATCACGCGGCACACTAATGTGCCGCAACACGACGGTTGAGAATCTATGATATAGAAGATTAGCCGTTATACAGCAGTACAACACTCTTTTCTTTTTTATTTTACTTTTCCTAAGGGCGTTTGCTCACTTTCTGAAAAACAGCTTTAACTTTTTCTACCCACCCATTAATTACTCTATTACACTTCGTTTGTGCATCTAATGCTTCTGTGATGATCGGTGATATTTTGTGTGAGCCCGTTCTGAGGATGGCCGTAAATAATTCTGAATTCTTTTCTTTTCTAATCAGACTGGCATTTATTAGATCTGAAATTAGACTCAGATGTGTAACAGTAAACTAGTAGTGCGTTTAAAATGATTAGTAGTTCACTGCCACACATCTGACCACAATTAATAAATACCAACTCTGATAAGAAGAGAAAAGAATTCGAAATTCTTTACGGTCGGACTCATACAAAATATGAAGATTAGACGAGAAAATAATTAATTAAAAAGAAAATGCGTTGAAAGTGAACTGATCTCACAATTCTCTACGGTTAACCTTAGACCGGGATCATACACAATATCACAGATTATGAGTAACACAATGCGGCATACAAACTTTACCTTTTATAACATTGCCTAGAGAGTTAAATCTACGAATCGGTTTGAGTTTGACGTTCCGGATATATGACTCACACCTTGGGTTGCCTCTTTTGCTGACAATCATGTTGTTATATATCGTACTAATGGGTATATCCCAATCCTCATATATATGTTGGATACTATTGTAAGTGGGGTCAATCTACTGCCTAATCAGAGAGGAATCCGGACGAGGCTATGCCAAAGGGCAGACAGATACCGGTTCCCGCGTATCCGGGGTCTACGGACAATTTTTGCCCGAGCCCACAGGCTCGGATTTCCCCACATTAAATTTGACCTTGTCGGGAGGCAGGTAAATATCGTAAATGGTATATGCCTATATTCCTGAGATTAGGTATTATGTACACTATTTACATTATTCGGACTATTGTCCTCATCTTTGTTGCCATATTTATCACAACGTTTCGGCCGTTGTACGCTCCGGCCTTCTTCAGGCGGTTGGAATGTCGAACTGAACCCTTTATTTCGCTCGCTGGTGTAGACTGTTCTAGTTCCATGTGCCATGTCTAATGGATATCAGTTATCTCCTGTTAATTTTCCCTCTTTTTCCACTGCCTTAACCAGGTATTGAACTCACAACTCTTTGGGTCTTGTCACTGGATCCTACCAACGCCTTTATCCACTCTGTCCTTAAGGAAATCTGTGTATTAATATCTGGGACTTATAAACTTAATGCCTTCAGCAATCATTTCACCAGTGCTCATATTGCAATTTTTTGCTGTTATCATTGAATGTTTTTTACCAGAGCTCATATTTCATTTTTTTTTTTTTTTTCGTTATTATTGCTTTTCTCCGGCATTCTTTATTACTGGTTCCTATATTGTATTCATTTCTATGCTTGGTCGGCTCAGGAAATTTTTGTGGCTTAGCATATGTGCTGATTCCTAAAGTTTACGAATTTTCCAATAATGTTCTTAGTCTACTTAATCATTTGATTTCAACCTGATCCCACAGAGTGCGGTGATCTCCCTTTTCTCTCCATATGTGGTCAGCCACGCCTGATTTTACCACTTCCCCTCGTGTTACAGCTTTTTGGTATACTTCCATCCTCTACCCCTCCCCTTCCTTCCTTCCTTCCTTCCTTCCTAAGCTTCCATTGCTTCCATCTTTTCTGTACTTCCTTCTCTTCTCTCTCCACTTCAATCCTTTTTTATTTCCTTCAATTCCGTTACTTTCTTCCTCTATTTCTTATCTTTTTTCTTTTTCCATTTTGTTCATTTCCTTTCTTTACGTATGCATTTCTTTCCTTCTGCCACTTCCATTACGACCTTCCTTTTTGCACTTCCTTCGTTTTTGCTCCACTTCAATTCTTCTTACACTTCCTTACTCTACTAATCCCCCTCTTAACTTTTCCCCCTTTGTTCACGTCATTTCCCCACTTCTCTCTTTTTTGGTTTGTGTTACATTCTTCTTTGCTGCACTTCCTTCTTTCCTACACTTCCTTCTTTCCTGCACTTCCTTCTTTCCTACACTTCCTTCTTTCCTGCACTTCTTTCTTTGCTGCACTTCCTTCTTTCCTGCACTTTAATTCTTCTTTCTTACCCCCACCCCATTCACTACCTTTGCTTTTCTATTTTGTTCATTTCCTTTTCCCACTTCCAATTCTTTCCTTCTTCCTATTCCATCCCTCCTTCATTTCCTTCATTCTCCCTCTTTTTTCCTTTACATCGTTCCTTCTTCCTCTTCCTCTTCTACCTGAATACACGGCCTTTCTTTCTTTTATTTGACTTTGTCCCTTCCTTCTTTTTACTCATGTAATCGACATCTGTAAAAAGAAATCTCTAAGAAAGTGGATAGTCTGTAATCACAAAAATAAATCTTCTGCCCTTCTACGATTTTTTTTATTCGTCTAAAATAACAGACAGGGAAAGAGCAGAAAACTGAATGCCTGATTTGCTCCCGACACATTTTGTAAACTTCCCGCCTTATTTCTATAAATTCCTCTAGATATTTATTATTATTATATATTATTATTATATTATTATTTCAAACTCTTTTATAAAAATTGCCTACTGATGATTATAATAAACTTTTAGCAATTACTGCATACTGTTTATTTAACGAAGCTTCAAATATTAATCAATTTAATATACTGACGAGCCTTAGTCAGATATTCATGTCATCATTTGGGAAGTTTTAGATAAAAACATCGAGTCAGAGTAAAATAATACGGTTGTTAGGATGAAAGGACTTATGGGGAAACCGAGCAAATTTTCGACATCCGATTAGAAGTCTGAAATATTAAAGCAATATTGGATTCGACCAAATATGATGTTATAAACATTAAAAATGATGACGTAGCAGAAATGACAGTATTGAACGGGGCTAGCCTTGATTTTCTCTTTTAGGTCAACCTACGTCACATCGAGGTGGTTTCCTGCGGAGCCCTCCACTTTGTTAGGTTAGACAAGCCTTAGGGTACCTTGTTAATGTGAGTAAGTGTTGTTCCTGGCCTGTTCCCGGCTGCCTGTTTGGTTATGATTCAAGTTGAGATCCCCCCCCCCCAGTTCGTTTTGGCCCGCCCTTTTTCATCTCGACTGGGTCAGCTTTATATTTTCCCATGCCCGTATTATTTTTTTTATCCTTTTCCCACGTCCGTAGTGAAAGAGCTTCTTGATTTTGTAACATGGGCAGAATACAGCGGATTCTTCTTTTTAAGGGTTGGACGGGCCCTACTAACATCAGTTATGTTTAATTTGATTTGTGTTAATATTTCAGTTTGTTACTGGGTTTTCTCCCCCTCTCTCATTTTTCATCGCAGATTTTATATATATTTTACTATCATTAAATGTTTATGGTATGGGGCGCGTTTTGTAGGGTCCCCCTAGAAAGGATGTGGTATTATGGTGTATGGAGGATTGATTGGTGATGGACTAGTTCTTGTGGTGAATCGGTAAATTTAATGAGTGAATGGGTCGTGAATCGGATTAGCTAGGTATAAGATAGTTAGTGTGGACCAGCCTTAACCCCTCCCCTTTTTTTGGGCCTTGTGTCACAATTATGTAATTTTTGCATAATAAATATCTAGAATCACTCGTCAAGTATATAAGCTACGAAGCATCATTAAGTACGTAGCATCAATAAGTAAATAGAATCAATAAGTTCATAGCATCAATAAGTAAATAGAATCAATAAGTTCATAGCTTCAATAAGTAAATAGAATCAATAAGTTCATAGCTTCAATAAGTAAATAGAATCAATAAGTTCATAGCATCACTAAGTAAACAGAATCAATAAGTTCATAGCATAATGATGAAAAAAATTACTTGACACAATAATTATTATTTTTCTCAACTCACTTTATCTGGTTGTGAATATCAAACGCAAAAATATTATACAGTAAAAGTTTTCGATAAAACTTCAGCTAATATATTTGTATAAAGTCATATTGATCATAGATAGATAGATAGATAGATAGATAGAAAAAAGATTAAGAAACAGGCTGATATATAAAAACAAACTGAGATAGATATATAGATAGATAGATAGATAGATAGATAGATAGATAGATAGATAGATATGAACATAGAACTCGAAAATGATGATTTGGATATTGCTTGAGGCTGACAGTCACCATGCTGTGTTCCTTCTTATGTCCACACTGCCTATAGCACTCTTCTCTCGTAAACTACAGGGTGTCCCTAAAGTCTGAACAGCTTAGGCAATAATGCATATTTTCAAGAAATTAAAATTTCAGTAATATTTCATTGAATTAGAATATTAACAAATACCATCTTCAATATAATTTCCATGACTTGTGATGCAAAGGTTGATTCGCTTTGCAAGATTCACGTGAACTCGATGCAATACCTCCACATGTATGTCAATTTTAGCGCATTCACTCTTTATGCGTTCAATCAAGGGTGTTGCATCTGTGATTTTCATTGAGTACACGTTCTCATTTAAGTATACCCCAGAAAAAAATGTCAATTCTTTCTTCTTTCGATAAAAGCATGTTTAATCTGTGTGGATAAAAAAATATAGTTAATGAGATTTCCGACTTTAGGAACACCATATATATATATATATATATATATATATATATATATATATATATATATATATATATATATATATATAATGACGTCACAGATTACAAAATGAACAAAGTCCGACAATTATTTTTAAGACATTTTTTATGTTTATACATTCTTTTTTATACATACGAATATTTAAGTAAATGCTCTTTTTTGTTCTTTAAATGACAATAAAATGCAGTGTTTATTGACTTGCGAACAAGATTAATGGTTAGAATTAAGAAATCTTAATGTTTATTGACTTACATAAATTAGCGGTTCAAATTAAATATTAAATGAAATTAAATGTTTATAAATATTCAAACTGACAACAAGTCAAAAACTGACTTCATGTTTTTGTAACACCTTTTATATATATATATATATATATATATATATATATATATATATATATATATATATAGTGAAAGTTGCCTTCCAAAAGCTAAGTAAGGTATCAAGAAACAGGAAAATTTCATTAGAAACAAAGAAATGAGTGATACATTATGTGATAACTGTCCTATATAGCAATGAAAGCTGGACGATCTTGTGACAAATGAAGAAGGGTCTGGAAAAACTGAAATATTGTCCTACGGTAGTGTATTGAGAATGCAATGGACTGAACATGTAATTAACAAGGATTTTTAGCAAAATTAAAACAAGAAGGACACTTATACTTAGAATCAGAAAGATGCATTTCTTTTCTTCTGCCATTTTCATTACGTTCTTCTTTTTTTTTTGCACTTCCTTCGTTTCTAGCTCCACTTCAATTCTTCTTACACTTTGTTTTGTGTTATATCCTTCTTTCCTGCACTTCCTCCTTCCCTGCACTTCCTTCTTCACTGCACTTCCTCATTTCCCGCACTTCCTTTTTCTGCACTTCCTTCTTCCCTGCACTTCCTCATTCCCTGCACTTCCTCATTTCCTGCACTTCCTTTTTTTTTCTGCACTTCTTTCCTGTACTTCCTTCTTTCCTGCGCTTCCTTCTTTCCTGCACTTCCTACGTTGCAATCTTTATAACATAGATAAGAGATCTTGGGGAATTTGACACTCACTGAACATACTGAACGCAAAAGTGACTAAAGGAAACAGTAAGTAACCTACATAATATGTTTGTTTACATAGATGGCAGAACAAAAAAAAAGATGGCTGAGATGGTAAAAAAATAAATCGTACAAAGAGATAGAAAGGAAAATAGAAGATGAAGATACAGTTATATTTTATCCAAAGGCTTATATGTTAATTACGTTTCATAAATTGTCTATGTTTTTGAGATGATATATCGTAATTATTTACACAATTTACATTGTTGGGACAGTTGTCTTCATATTTGTTGCAATATTCTTGACGTTTCAGTCGTTATACGTTCCGACCTTCTTCAGATAATTGGAATTTCGAACTGAACCCTTTATTTCATCCACCGGGGTAGTTTGTTCTCAAGGACACATGGCTCAGTGGATAAGAGCTTTTGTTGAATCCAGTAACGTAACCCTAAGAGTTGTGAGTTTAATACCTGGCTACAGCTGAGGTGAACAAAAAAAACTTAGAAATTTGAGTTGAAGGGAGATAACTGATACCGAGAGATCCGAAAGAGGAATGGCACGTGGAACTAGAACAATCTACCCCGGTGGATGAAATAAAGGTTCAGTTAGAAATTCCAATCACCTAAAGAAGGTGGGAGCGTACAACGGCCGAAACGTTGTGAAGATTGCAACAAAGAGGAGAACAAGTGTCCGAACAAAGTAAATAGTGTAAATGGTGCATAAATTTCTTCCATATTTCTCTGGGAAATCTCTAAAGAAACAGACCGCGATATGTTCACTTCTAAGCTATTGAATGACAGTTTGTCTGAAAGAAGACGATAGAGGATTGGTCACTTGTGTTGATTTGAGATTTGTTGATGAAGACAACCAAATCTGACATATCCGGCTCTTTGCCAAGACACAGTCAAAATATTTTGAAGTTTACTCAATAATTTTATCTCTATTACTGAGTTTCGGTTTGGGTCTTTGCGCCTGCGCACTAGCCTACGTCTGTCCGTTTGCGTGATTTCAACTTGTCAAAACACATTTTTTCGTCTATTTAGGGATCTATCTTATCTACATAAGTAAGTAACTAGGTTGGCAAGTATGCAGACGTATGCGATGAATTTATTTGTGTAAACCTATTAGTAAATACGCATATACATTTATGTTAAATGAACACCTCGATTTATACACATATATATGCACCTGTGCGTGCGTACGTGTGAATGAGTGCAAGCACATATGTTCAGTCTAATTCTTTTATACCGTTATATTTTTTAAGTTTATCACACACACACACACACACACATACACATATATATATAAGAGTGTATGTTTGTACTGAATATAAGCGAATAATTATTAATTGAATTATAATTACAATTAAATGCAGGTTATCGTTAAATTTTTTAATGCAAACTTCTCTCTCACACACACACAGACACACCTACACGCACACATACACACACAAACACACGCACACATACACACACAAACACAAACACATATATATATATATATATATATATATATATATATATATATATATATATATGTATATATATATATATATTCCATAATGCTTCATCATGACTAGACCTAGAAACCTCAGAAGAATGCAGAAAAGCACTGGACGGCCGTCTCGTCCTAGTTTTGTAACATTGGCAGTACGCCTCCATTACCGAAAATATTAACCCAAACCGTTACGATTAAACGATAGAATCATACCACTAAGCCAGCGGGCCTCGGTGACGAAGACAAAACTATGTAACTAGTCACAATATAACGCAGCTAATCCTATTTCCGGTGGTATACATAACCCACCGGAGAGGCCCCAAGTGCAACGATTTCCTTTACCAATTCGCGCCATCCTGAGCATTAAAAGCTGGATCTAGCATAGGTTTAAATATCTAAATAGAATATATATATAT